>VDFB02000008.1:207582260-207943369 GCA_007258455.2 Sequoia sempervirens | reverse complement strand
ATTCATTAAATTTAGTTACATAGCCTTGGATATTGTCAAAAAAATGAATAAATATTATTGAGATCACTATCAAATGTATATTCTCTAACCTCATCAAATTGACCATAGAATTGTCCAAGTTTGTACCAAGCCTCCTTAGGTGATCTACACATCAATGTAAAAAATAAGGTTAAGAAAAACAAATGTGTGTAGATATCATAATGCCATAATACTTTTAATTATCCATTATATCTTTTTTTTTGGCTTTTGAAAGCTTTTTAATAGATCTGTCAATGTAGTGAGGCAATCCTTCACTCATTCAAACATTCCATACATGTCATTTCTAAGTTGCATAGTTATGTGGATTTAATGAGGGAACTTAGGATAACCTATAGCCAATATTATAAGAGCAAAAATGATTATATAGAATATTTTAACTTGTATAGTTGGTAGGGGAAAATTTTTCCTAAGGGCTCAAGGTAAAATGCTCTAAAATCAATGAATTGAGAATCAATCTTTAGGTTCTTAGGCCTCCTAGATGTGATGCTAAAGTCATATTTGACCCAAAATGCTCCAAAAATATGACTACCTTCCAAATCTGGCAACCACCTCCCAATTTCAAATCCTTACAAATTTAGCCTCCAATGTCCAACTACGATGCAATAAAAGGTAAATCTAACTTTCTCAAACACTGTAGTGGTGAGCTCATATTTACTCCACCAATCTCCCAAATGCACTTGAAATCTAAAACCACTAGAAACCCACCATAATATTGTAAGGAAGCTAAGGTAGAGGAACAACTTCCTACA
The DNA here is from genome assembly GCA_007258455.2 of Sequoia sempervirens. NCBI lineage: Eukaryota > Viridiplantae > Streptophyta > Pinopsida > Cupressales > Cupressaceae > Sequoia > Sequoia sempervirens. The sequence continues at coordinate 207,942,581 of VDFB02000008.1, read as the reverse complement.
CTAATCTAGAGAGGAGAATAACGCAAAACTTTACAGATCTTCAATAGTTACAGAAACTTAAATAGGAATAAACACAAATATCATGCATACCACAACACAATAATTTACGTGGGGAAAACCCTTTTGGGAGAAAAACCCCACACTCCAAAAGTAGCCCACTATATTATTTAGAAATCACAAAGATTACAATATACTTGTAGAGAAAGCTTCTCACAAGAGTATCACCACCAAAGATCAAGAGACAACACGACCGCTATCAGGCTCTCAGAATACACCATCATCTACAATCCTAGTACAACACCCTCATAAAATAGGGTTACATTCTAGGGAAAGACAAGCCAACAAAATATCCACCATTAGATCTAAAACCTAATAATTAATGGTCTAGATTTACAATATATCATTTTAATGTATGTTGGTCATTTTAGGAGTTTCTTGAAAAAGTTAACATGCTCACATTTCGCTCCTCAACGCCACCCCATGCTCCCAACAATAACCTTTATATAATTGTAATGTTGAGACACATTTTCCCAAGAAATCTACCACTTGTCGAACACCTTGCAAGCAACGGGACAAAGTAAACATTGTCTCTTAATTGTTAGGGGCCAAAAGGCCCATAGTCTCTTAACACCATTTGAACTTCTTTGTGCTCATAGGCTTAGTTAAAGAATCAGCAACATTCATCAAAGTCTCTACATGTAACTTCACCCTGCCATCTTCAACCATATCTCTAACAAAATGATATTGTACATCAATGTGCTTGGTCTTGGCATGAAATAGCAGGTTCTTAGCTAGACATATCGCACTCCAACTGTTGCAATAAATTGTCACTGCACCTTGTTTTATTCCAATATCTAAACACAGTCTCGTAAGCCAAATGGCTTATTTGCAAGCATGAGTAGCTGCCATATACTCTATTTCAGTAGTGTACAAAGCAACCACATCATGTCGCTTACTCATCCAACCAATTGCACCACCAAATAAAGTAAACACATAAGCACTAGTGGAATTTTTGCTATCAACATCACCTGCCCAAGCTAAATCCACATAACCATGAATATCAAGGGAAATTTCATCTTCATTCATATTACTATGATAACATAAAGAATAATTTGAGGTACCCCACAAATATTTTAAGACTCTTTTAACTGCATCCCAATGAACTCTACTAGGATTACACACATATCTGGAAAGAACTCCCACTGCTTGGGCAATGTCTAGTCTAGTACAAACCATAGCATACATCAAACTTCCAACTGTACTCTGGTAAGGCACTCTTCTCATGTCTTCCATCTCTAATGGAGATGTTGGAGAATCTGAAATAGATAACTTTGTTCCAACTGAAACATGAACACACAATGGCCTACAATCCTGCATATCAAATCTCTGTAAAATTGAGTTGACATACTTACGTTGGCCAAGCCATAGATTTTTGTTCATTCTATCTCTTGTAATTTTCATCCCAAGAATGTGTTTAATTGCACCAAGATCTTTTATTTCAAATTTAGCAGCAAGTTGAGATTTCAATTATAAAATCATACCTTTCCCTCTACCAATAAATAACATACCATCAACATATAATACAATAAACAAGAAACGATCACCATCAATTTTATAATAAACACAATGATCTGATTTAGAAATCCCAAATTCCAAACTCAACACATATGTATCAAATTTTTGGTACCACATCCTAGGACTTTATTTTAGGCCATACAAAGATTTCTTCAATTTGCAAACCAATTCACTTTTACCTTTCACCTCATAGTGCTCTAGATGTGTCATATAAATATCCTCCTCCAAATCACCATGAAGGAAAGAAACTTTCACATCCATTTGCTCAACCTCTAAATCATAAGCAACAGCAATAGAAAGAAAAACTCTAATGGATGTCATTTTTGCAACAGGAGAAAATATCTCACCATAATCAACACCCTCAACTTGAGAGTAACCCTTCGCAACCAACCTTGCTTTGTACTTATCAATACCTCCATTTGAACCAATCTTTTTCTTAAACACCCATATGCAACTAATAGGTTTTCATCCTTTAGGCAATGGTACAAGATCCCATGTATCACTCTTTTTCAAAGATGCCATTTCTTCATCCATAGCAATCTTTCAGGATTCTGCATCATTCATACCTAGTGCCTTTTCTACAGATCTAGGTTCATCCATGTTATTATTCAAAGAAAAAATACATCTCCAATCATTAGGTGAATACATTTCAGGTTGTTGTATATGCCTTGTAGACCTACGAACAAGTTGAGTTGGAGGTTCTTCCTCCTCTTCTGAAGATCCAAAGCTAGATAAGCTCTCCTATTAACTTTCTCAGGTGTAGAAGGAAATTGAATTGCATCTTCCTATTTACTTTGTTTTGGCTGCAGTGTAACAAAAGAAGGCTTAGTTTCTCAAAAAAAAACACTTCTACTAAATATTACCTTTTGTACAACATGATCCCAAATCTTGTATCCTTTCACAGCATAACTATATCCGATGAAGATACATTTCACAACCTTGTTCTCCAACTTTTTTCGCTTCTCCTTTGGCACATGTGCATATGCCTCGCAACCAAAAACTCTAAGATTTCTTAATGAAGACTTGCAACCCGACCATGCCTCTATAGGTGTCTTATCAACAACTTTTGATGTAGGAGACTTGTTAATTAGGTAACAGGAAATGGCAGCAACCTCAACCCAAAACCTTTGTTCTAAACCAACCCCACTCAACATAATCCTAGCCTTCTCCATCAGTGTCTTGTTCATTCTTTCTGCAACTCCATTCTGTTGTGGAGAATACGGAGTTGTCTTTTGTCTATGAATACCATAATCTTTACATAATCTATCAAAATCGTTAGAGAAAAATTCACCGCCATTATCAATCCTCAAACATTTTATTTTCTTTCCAATCTGCAACTCTAGAAAATATACCCATGTTCTTCTACTATAATCATCAATAAATGAAACATAATATGTGGATTTAAAAATCGAAGGAACATCTACAGGACCAAACACATCAAAATGAATAAGATCCAATACACCACAAGATTTATGAGAACTCGAGTAAAACTAAACATGGTTTTGTTTTTCATAAATGCAATTCTCACAAAAATAAAATTCAAGATTACAATTAGACAGACATTTAACAAGGCTTTTATTTTTCAAGGTCCTTAGACCCTTTTCTCTAATGTGGCCAAGTCTCTAGTGCCATAACATAGTTTTCTTTGTAGGTAACTTTGACTCGAAAGACAGAGCACCCTTGGGTACCCAAAAGCCATGACCATTTGGTAAAGGTGAAACCATCACTTCTTCCATAGACTTGCTTTTCACATAAGTACTATTGCACTCAACAATGCATGCATCCAGCTTATACAATGTGCCATATTTGAAACCTCTAGCAATCACCATAGCACCTCTAACCATCTTGCATCTTGCATCAAAAAATACTACTTGCACACCTGCATCTATTAGTTTGCTCACAGATAACAAATTTCATGCTAAATTAGGGATATGCAACACACCATTAATCATTTATATTCTACTATCAAGAAACCTAATTTAACTTTACCACGACCAACAATGTCCAAATGAGAATCATCACCCAAGTACACCTTACCTCCATCAAATTCTTCATATTCAGAATTTACCAATCTCTATTAAAGGTCATATGGAAAGATACACCTGAATCAATTAGCCATGCATCATTACCTGCACGAGTTGCCAAAGCTGCAATGAATGTGTCACCATCTTCCTTCTCAGACTTGGAATCAGAATCAAATCTCTTATTTTTCTTCTTCTTTTCTTCTTTGCATTCCTTGCGAACATGTCTAGGCTTGCCGCAGTTCCAACAAATAACTTTGGACTCTCCAAGAGATTTAGATCTCCCCTTGGACTTGGATTTGTCACGCTTCTCATTCTTCTTGCCTCTTTCCTTAGGTCTTCCACGAACATTTAGGGCCTCCTTGGTAGTGATGTATACCTTCCTCCTCATCTCTTCAGAAAGAAAAGAACTCACCACATCTTCAGTCTTCAATATAACATAAGTACTCCCAATAGCCATAACAAGAGAATCCCACGAATTAGGCAGAGAACAAAGCAAGATCTGACATTTCTCTTCCTCATCCATTTTGACACCAACTGATGCCAATTGAGTCACCAACATATTGAATACTTCTAGGTGATCTGTAATTCGTCCACCCTCTTCCATTCTCAAGGAATACAATTTCTTCCTCAAGAAAATATTGTTCACTAAATATTTGGCTTCATACATCTCACCAAGCTTCTTCCATAGTTTATGTGCAGAAGTCTCTTCATGGGCATTGATTAAAATAGAGTTTTCCAAGCACCATCTAATTAGACCCTTGGCTTTATGGTCCATAACATCATATTGAGCACTTGAGTAGGATCTACAAGCCTTGAAACATTCTCATCAACAGCATCCCACAGATCTTGATCTATCAACAGATCATCCATCTTTAGCTTCCACATCTCAAAATTATTTTCAAAAAATTTCTACACCTCTATTCTCCTTGATGAACTTGTCATCTAAAAATTCATGCAACAAGATCACAAAGTTTCTTTTGCACAAGCTCCCACTCAAATCTAGATTAGTTCAAAAAACCCAACAACCCACAATTGAAACCAAAGGTGATCAAGCTTTGATACCACTTGTAAGGAAGTTAAGGTAGTGGAACAAATTCCTACAATAATCTTGGGAGGAGAATAACGCAAAACTTTACAGATCTTTAACAGTTACAAAAACTTAAACACAAATATCATGCATACCACAACACAATGATTTATGTGGGGAAAACACCACACTCCAAAAGCAACCCAATATATTATTCAAAAATCAAAAAGATTACAATATGCTTGCAGGGCAAGCTTCTCATAGGAGTATCACCACCAGAGATCAAGAGACAACACAACTACTATCAGACTCTCAAAATACACTGTCGTCTACAATCGTAGTACAACACTCATAAAATAGGGTTACATTCTAGGGCAAGACAGGCCAACAAAATATCCACCATTAGATCTAAAACCTAATAATTAATGGTCTAGATTTACAATATATCATTTTAATGTATGTTAGTCATTTTAGGAGTTTCTTGAAAAAGTTAACATGCTCACATTTCACTCCTCAACGCCACCCCATGCTCCCATTGTATATTACACCTATCGATGTAACTAGGAAATATATATATTCATATATATCCTATCAACAATAACCTTTATATAATTGCAAGGTTGAGGCACATTTTCCCAAAAAATATTGTATTTCTATTACACCTTTTTAATTCTCCAAATCATCCAAAGATGTAAGAGAAGAGCATACTCAATGTTTCAAGAAAATACAAGATCTAAACTCTAAGATTGCCTAAAAGACTAACCAAAGGCACTCAACTTGCTTTGATACATGTAAGATTTGGCTATAGAAATAGCCACCCATGATCTAGAGGCCTAATGGAAAGCATAAAGACTCGAAAGATCAATATGACAAGAATAAATTGTATTCCTATCAAAGAATGCAAATAGAATATAAATAATCTGTACATAAATGAGAAACCCTTGATTAAATAGATCAAGATGAGACATAAGACAACATAACATTATGACTTAAAGGAAGCAAGGTACACGGAGATGCTTCCTACACCAATCTAGTGAGGAGAGAGAGTGCAAATTTTTAACGTTTAAACAGTTACACTACAGAAGATTATTCAATGATTCACAAATTATAGAGAATAGAGAGACACAAGATTCATCACAAGTACATAAAAAACACACAACACAATATATACGTGGGGAAAACCCTTTCAATAGAAAAACACCACACTCCAAAAGAAAAACTCAATGTATTAACTATAAGCAATGTGGTTACAATACAATCTCAGAGCCAAGCTATTTCAAGAGTCACAAGTGTTGATTCAATTCTGGAATAAATTCAGCAATATAATCGTACTTGTAAATGAGTTACAATACAACACTTCAAAATATAGGAGTTTGCAATGCTTAAAATAGATGCTTCAAAATGTTGTGCCTAAAAATGCCATGTCATCATCCTCTTCACTACATGCATGCAAGACTGAAGATGGACATGCAAGGCACTTTCCTTATCCTACAAATAAAAACAAAAACATGTCACATACAAACAACACATGCAAGGTATCCACTTAACATGCAAGGCACATGCATGCATGCAAACTGAAACATTGCATGTAATGTGCCTACATGCACAACTCCAACTATCATAGTAGTTTCCCAAATTGACTACTCATTTCTCATAGTTCCTATCACATTCAACTCACAACTAACAAAGAGTAACTCAAACATAGTGGGATGTTTATCTCCCATGTGGGGACCACATGTCAACCATGTCACTTGCCATGTGCAAGTCTAACACCTCTCTGAGTCAACTCTCACATAGTGACTTCATCAGTTGCACATAATCAATTAAATAGGAAAATAAATAAATAATCAATGCTAGGAATTATCAAAGGTTGAGACACCTTATTCCTAACAATGAGAAGTGTCTTAATCCTATGATATGAGACATAAAGTGAAAATTCCCTAAAAGTGTTATAAGTAAACTTAAGGGATAAGGTGTTCAAAGGATTCAATATTGGAACTACTTCACACCACAATTAGATGTGTTCATAGGGTTGAGGACTCCTCACTGATTTCAAAAATTTATGCTCCTAATTCAAAGAGAGACAAAGAGGTTTATGGCATAGGCTTGCAACCTTTAGACAGATATACTTGACTAAAAAGTGGTTGGTTATGCGGGATTTTAACTCTATAGCTAAAAATAGGGGTAGTTCTTTTTCTATAGATGGAATGGAGGACCTATCTAATTTTATTCCTTCGACTCAACTTATGGTCTTATTTTTTTGAGGAATTAATTAAATTTGGTCAAACATGAGAGCTAGTTTGGCTCTACTACAAATGAAATTGGATTGTGCCCTCTTTTCAAGATATTAGTTTCACATGTATGATTGTTCTCTTATTGCTTTTACATGGGTTGGGTTAAACCATTTTCTAATTGTGGTTCATGTTGATGTTATAGGTAGGAATCAGGTTATGCCTTTCATATTTGAGAAAATGTGGCTTCAACACCTTGATTTAAAGGAAAAGATTATGGGATGGTGAAACATTCTTTTTCAAGGAAATGTAATGTATAGGATGGTGTATAAATTAAGTCATGTTAAATGGGCTATTAGGAAATTGAACAAGAAGCATTTTAGAAACATCTTCTTATAGAAAGTGATTATTGAGTAGAAATTGCTAAAAAGTCAACATGTTTAACAAAGTGGAAAGGAAAGGTGCCTCTTAACAGCATTATACGATTCAAAAGAAAGTTGATCAACATAGGAGCTTTTCTGAGGTGGTTGTGTCGGAATCACAGGCTCGTGAGGCATCCCCTCCAGATGTCTCAAGTGGTGGGGTTTCTGAAGTTGAACATCATGTTGAAACCCCTAAAGATCGTGAGATTGGGTCTCTGATTGCCATTTCTGGTGAATGCGCTTCGGCTATCATTTCTGGTGGCTTCTCTGATTTGTCAATGCCTGCGCTAAAGAATAATGATGAAATCTTTGAGACTGTGGGTGCAGGCATTCATCTTCAGGAAAATAGTGTGCTAGCTTGGCATGGTAAAGTTGCACAGGTGGAAGAAGGCTGGATTACTGTTAAGGGCAAGAAAGAAAAATTCTCTAGGCCTTCTTTTGACATGACTCTTCGCTCCCACAAGAGTAGTTCTAAATGTAAATCTTGATGGGTCTTGTTTGGGGGTTGGTGTTTGGTTGGTTGCAGGTTGTTTTATTTGCAGCCCTATTTTTGTTTGTAAAGGGTTTTGGGTCCCTTCAAAACCTGTTTTTTTACCTCAATCAAAAACAAAGTGGCATGAACCAAGCTAAATTTGTCAAGGAGAAATGTCTACTAATTGAACTCCACTCAATTATTACAAAGGAAGAAATGTTTTAGCAGCAAAGATCTAGGTCAATCTAGCTAAAAGGGGACAAGAACACTTTGTTTTGTTCATTTGTCTGCTCTTCGACATAGATCAGCAAATAAAATTGAGGAGATCAAGGCCAATGGGTAGGTTTTGACTACTGAAAACTCATTTCAGAAAATTTTATTTAGTTATCTAGATTGTTGACTAATGATAGAATTCCTTCGCCTTGGAAAGAGGAGTTTTTGAGTGTTATTCCCTCTTTACTTGATAGAAGAGATAATGTGAGCCTTATATCCCCGATCACGAAGGAAGAAGAAAGAAGGGTGGTATTCTCTTTTGAAGGAAATAAAGCCTCATGACAATATGAATTCCCTCTTTTTTAGAAACAATTATGAGACATTGTTGCAAAATATTTATTGGAGGTCGTACATAACTTTTTTAATCATGGTAAACTCCTTAAGGAGATGAATACTACTTTTTTAGCTCTAATTCCAAAAAAGGTGGGAGTAGATGAATTTTTAATTTCAAGCCCATTAGTTTATATAATTCGATGTAAATATTATGTCTAAAATTTTGGCTCTACATATGCAAACTATTTTGTAAAAAAATCTCCTCAACAAAGTGGGTTTGTGCAAAATCGGCAAATAATGGATTTGATTGTTTCGGTTCATGTGGTGCTTCATTCTATGTATAAGAGTAAAAAAGATATTTTTATTTTGAAACATGATTCTTTGAAGGCTTATGAAAAATTTCTTGGGATTTCCTCATTAAAATATTCCAAAAAATTGGGTTTGGTAAGAAGGTTTCTAACATCATTTTTAATTGCATCTCTTTAGCCAAATTTTCTATCATTGTTAATGGCTCACCAATTGATTTTTTCAAAGTCTCAAGGGGCTTAAGGCAAGGGGATCCTTTGTCCCCCTTTTCATTTATTATTTTCACTAAAACCTTAGGTCACATCCTCATGTTGTCATTCAACAACAAAGAATTAAAGGTTTCAATCTTGTCTATAACTTCCTTCTAGTGTCACATCAACAACTTGTTGATACCATTGTTTTGAGGAAAGCAACAATGAGGGAAGCTAAAGAAATTAAAAATATCCTTTCAGCATATGAAGATGTTTTCCTGACATAAAATAAGCTTGCATAAAAGTATTATATTCTTTCAAAATACTCTTTTTGAGAGATAGCATAAGATTGTTAAGATTATTGGATGCAAGAAAGAGATCTCCCTTTAATCTACCTTGGTATTCCTTTATTCAAAGATAAATTTCCTATGTCTTTTTGTTGTTTGCTACTTGAAATATTCCAAAGAAAGTTAGATGGATGGAAGGGCACGTTGCTTTCCTTGGGTGGTAAAATTTAGTTGCTAAAATCTATTCTCCAAAATTTGTCAGTTTACTATGTCTGCTAAAAAAATCCTCCCAAGTTTATTCCAAAATTTGAGCAGATCCAAAGAAATTTTATGATCAGGATCAAATGAGCATAATGGCATTCCTTTGTTGGCATGGGAGCAAGTTTGTCAACCAAAAAAGTTGAGGTGTGTTAAAATTTGTAAGCTTAAATTATTTAATATGGTTATTGATGCCAAACGTGCTTGGAGGCTTATGTTTAAGAATACGTTTTGGAATATAATTTTTTAACAATAAAATGCAAAAGAAGGGCTAAGGTAGACTTTAAACAAGGAAGATTTTGGATTATTTTTAATGAGCCTCCCCTATCTTAGGAAGCTTTGTCTTTAATTCCTAGGTTGCAATTTATTTTAGTTGTTATCCATATCTCTCAAGGTGAGGTGGAAGATTCTCCAATTTGGGCCCCTTCTGCTTTGGGTTGCTTCTTTGTTTTGTCATTCTTTTCTTTGATTGAGTCTTTCCAATCTTATCCTTTTGGGTCTTCATTGGCAATCTAAGCTTATTCCTAGAATCAACTCCTTTCTATGGGTTCTAGTTCAAGATAAAATTTAACCATTAATATTTTGATCAAAATGGGTTTTGCCTTCCCTAATAGGTGAGTGTTTTGTTTGTTGGAAGTTGAATCAACTTCTCATATTTTCCAAGGCTACTACTCTTATTTTTTGTTTCAATGGATTTTCTTTTTTTTTGAGGTTTGAATGGTTCAGTTGAGTTGTCCCCTTCCCCAATCCTTTGTTGTCTCTACTTCAGCATCTTGCCCCTCATTGTTTTTGGTGGATTTGGAAGGAGCGAAACAATAGAATTTTTAGAGATAAGAAAACTAATTATGTCAGATTGGTCACTAAGATGTGCTTTTCCATTAAATAAAACTTTTTGGCTACTCTTCAATCCAATTTTGTGAGAGATGGTAACCTTCTTGTTTCTAACTTTGATAAAAGAATAGCTATCTATTGGGATTTGAAGGTTGATTTTCAATTCCCTTCAAAAGTTGTAAGAAGAACAAGACAAATGTTAAATGGGAACCTCCCCCTTCCTATTGGTTTAAGTTGGATTTTGATGGGAATTCCAAGGGGAACCTTGGCCCCTTGGAGGGGTAGTTTGTGATTTGCGGTGCTTTTGCTATCAACCTTGGCAAACAAACCAATCACTTTGTAGAGGCAACAATGACTTACAATGGGTTGAAATTGGTTAAGGATTTGCATACCCAAAATTGAATAATTGAAGGTGACTCCATTAATATTATACATTGTCTGAGTAAAAAGGCAAAGCCTAGTTGGACACTATTCTTTAAATCAAGTAAAGATTCTTTAGAGAAATTAATTGTGTCACTAATCTAATGGCTAACCCAAGAGGTTATCATCTTCAAGCTCGCTTACTAGCTAATCAAGACCTTAGCATCACCAATGTTTTGTCACGAGGGATTTTAATGGTGTTCATACAATTATTAATGTGTTTGTATTGTACCACCTTTGCTTCGCCAAGATGATTTTTGAGGGTGTTTGAATATTAATAATTGGGATGTACTACCCCACCCTCTTGATCCTTCCATTAACTGGAAGTTTCTCAACTTAAACTAGTCCTATGTGCCTTCTTTTCTCATTCACTTTAAAATTTTGAGGGACCCAAATTTGGTTGTTGATATGAAGATCAAAATAGAGTGGAGCCCATTTCTTGTGGGAAATTGAAGGCTAATCACACTATTTGGAGAGTTCTTAAGGCTAGCAGTCTAACCCCACTTCTAGAAAGGATTAATGACTATGATATTACTATGGCAATTGAATTTGCTAAATAGTGGCAAAACAAGAATGTCAAGATGCTAGGTTTGGACATGATTGTTTTAGAAGAGGTTATTGCAACTACTACTAGCCTCAAGATTGAGGCTTTGAAGATCTCTAAGGACCACAAGATGGGGGAGGAGGAGAAAGGTCTCTTCCTTAGGAAAAGTGAGTCTCAAAAGTTACTAATTAGGTTATGTTGTTAGTTCTATTAAAAAGCCCTAAAATGAGGTGGTTGTGGTGATTATGAAATACATTACTTTGGAGGGTCAATTTACTATATTGTTTTCTTATCATTTTTCCCTATTAAACTATTTTTGTTCTCACTATACCATTTCCCTCCCCTTCTTCCTTTATCTTCTTTAGAGGTCATTGTGAAAGAATTTGTGAAGGGGGTTGGGTCTTACTCTACACATGCAAGGATTATTATGTTTACTATTAGCCATGAGAGATAATCCAATCTCACGATTAGAAGGGATCCTTCATCTAAGAACGAAAGCAAATTTAAATTGAGTCTTCCTTGGAACAAGAAGAGGAAAGTATAGATGACAAGGTCTCTTGTAGTGATCTAGAGAATGAAAATCGCTATCCAATGTTCAATGAGTAGATGGATGGTGACATGGTCAAAGAAACAAGGGAAGGCAGCACAAATGAAAAGACCAGAAATAGCAAAGGTAAAGCAAAAATGTGGGAGAAACTTTCCCTAAGAGCCAAGATTCTTAGAATTCCTAGCCCTTGCCCCCATACCAATGAGGAGAATCAAGTTCACCCTTGTGATGAAAAGTCCTTGGAAGGTGTTGTAAGGGTCATTAACTAGATAGTTGAGCAACTTTGAAATTAGTAAAGGAAACTAGAAATCACCATGTGTTATCTAAATGGTTTTTTTATGGAAATTCATGGGTTACATATTAAAATGACCATTCTAGGTCAAAAATATGAGGGAAAGGCTTTAGTGTATAAGGAAGAAGAAAAGTTAACTTTGAAACATTAGAAGCCTTGCAAGCAATGAAGCTCCTACAAATTGAAAGGGCAAAACAAAATTTTGAGATTCAAAAGTTGGAGGACAAAATAAAGGACATCAAAGATAAATTGCAGGTGGTCATTGACACCAATAAAGTTACAATTAGTACTAGTATTGATAGCTTGGATTTTTTGGAAGAAAAGCTTCAAAATGTTAAAGGGAAAGCATAAGGAAAGGCTACTAAATGGCAAAACGTTTCCTAGTATCCAACTAGGCGAAACATAACAAAAACAAAAACAAAAAGGAAAGGTAACAAAGTGCCAAGAAAGTCCAATTCATGTGTAAGAGCTAGAGGCTGCTAAGGCCCTACACAACTTGTAACCGGCTTGTGTTATCTTGTTCTCTTGGTCTATTAATGCCTTTGAGTTTTTTGTTTTGTTTTTTTCTATTGCTTGAGATTTTGTCCCTCTTTTGACATCGTGGGGTTCTTGTATTACCCTATTGCAACGTAGCAGTGGTCTTCTTGTTTTTGGCTAATAGGTGGTTGTAATGCTACTATAACTTCTAATGTATAGGGTTAACCAACTTACCTTAATCAAAACATGTGTGCATTGACTAAATACATTTCTAATACAAGCCTCAATACATTTCTAATACAAGCCCTTGGTATTGGCATAAAAAGGTTTTGACGAAAAGTAAAGGCCAATCTAAAGTAATAATTAAGGGCTATTCTGGGCAATATATGAGAAGCGTGGGATTACCTGATCTAAAGATTTTGCAAGAGCTATTTAACTGCAATATAAAATTGTTTTGATAAGCTTACCACATTGTGCGATAAATAGTCAAAAATGACCATAGCTATCCAGCCTACAAATGACTTCAACAATTCTTGTCATGAAAATTGGAACTAGGTTAATGATAACAATCACTCTTGCCGTGGAAACTTACAATTAAGTTGAAATGACTTATCTTGCCATAGAATATTATGCTTGGTCAATAAGTATTAATAATCCTACGCATATTACAAGCTAAGGAAAAAATAATTCCAAGATAGATACATATTCTGAACCCTTCGAATGAAACTCCCTCAAATGATACTTCCACGCTAAAGGTGTGACAAGCTTAGCATAAATCTACTATTTCTCAAGCTCGAAATTAGGAAACGCCTATATGGGCAGAGGAACTAGAATGTAACTGATCCAAAAGACATTTTTCAACATATAAAAGTCTATTGAATTGGTAGCAACTATAGGATCTAGAATTGTACTCCTCTCATTACTTGGACTGACTTTTATTGGATCTAGAAAATCTTTTTTTTCACCTCCTTACTGCCTTAGCAGCTTGGCACCAAGGGCAGATAATAATATCCAGAGAAGAGTTATAAATTGCGTTAGTCACATTAAATATACCATGGCAAATCTTATTGAATTAATACTCCTGTTTAGAAACATTTATATATTAAATAGTTTTATAAAACTGATTATTACCCTCCTTCACTGACCAAAGGAAAAAATACATTCATTGGCATTGTCTAAGCAATGAAAAACAATCAGCTTGAGATAAGCACCTAAGAACTTCTATAGCATGGGACATCTGCTCAGTTCCATGTGTAATTGAGTTCCTTCCAAGTGGCCAACAAATGCAAGAGTTGGATTTTCTTCATCTCTCTTTTGGACCTCAAAGTCAAGGCCAAGCAGTGCTAAGTTACATTTTCCCGAGCTATTTGGTTAAGGTATCTCTGATTATAATGCTAAGTATGAGGTCAATTTAGATGGTTATTGTGCATCTTCCTCCAAGAAATGAACAAGACAATTTCTGTTTGCAATGCTGCAAGCATGAGATCAGTAAACTGGGATATCTTTTCCAACTGGCCTTATTATGCAATTGGTTAGGAGACCCCTCTTTCAAACAAAATCAGGAAATGCTTTGATAAATGGTGTTCTATCGGGGCTTGTTTTCAAACGTGTTATATTCATAGGAGAGAGCTTGATTTTTGTATCGGAGCATTTCAAATCACACACTCTAATCTATCATCAGGATGAGGAACAGAAAAAATGGATCATGGAGTACAATCCGAAACATGACACTACAAATATCTAAACATGACACTACAAATATCTTTACACAGTTATCTGCCAAATGCTATCTACTATTACTCTAATGGACTCTGGAAATATTATGTTTTTAATGTTATATTCATGTAAGTATCTGCCAACCGGAACCCTTTTGGAATAAGCTGGCTTTTTTTGTCTTTTATGATACTGAGTAGCCACTAACTACTTAGTATGTAGTGCCGAATCTGTCCTTCCAAGGCAGTTTTTTCTGATTCACCCTATTCCTTTTTTCACTAAGATACATATAGATATGCTACCCGACTCACTTGTCCTGATCATAAAAAAATAAGGTAAGAGAGATGGTGGTTCAACTGGTTCATTATTTAGCATTAACCCATCGGAGGTCTGCTCCAGCTCATGCTTTTCTGTTACAAAATTTTAAGTCTGATGTGCATTCTTAGTACCTAATACATGAAGACTTCAGGGAGAACTGAAGCTCCCCACACAAATTAAGGGTGGGTAGAGAACAGCAAAGTTTTCTTTAAATAAAAAAATTGGATGTGCCAAGTTGCCCAACAATTAGAAGTTTGTCAGAGCTCAATAATATGCACATTTACGTCAAATGCTCCTACTGTGAATTGAGCATCCATGCTAGCGTAAGCATAAATGTTATTGAAACAGTGGCATCATTACTCTGAGATAGGCAGCCAATTATGTTTTTCCATTTCTAAAACTTTCTTCTTTCATTTGTCTTGTAGAAAGGTGTCTGAAAAGAAGATTGACAACACTACCACACCATCTCCAACACTCATGAGATTAAGAACTGCTTGCATTCATATAGGCAGTATAATAACGTGGATTAGATCCAATCATGGAGCCTTTTTACTTTATTGGTTAAAGAAAAATATCATCTGCCACTCAGTTAATATAAAGAACCATTGTTCTTTCACAAACAATTCCAGATGAGCCCCATCAATTCTCCCGGAATCAATTACAAATAACACGAACTCTAATATGCTTCATACAACAAAATTCCAACACATTATTATTTGCAGCAATCACTTTATACAATTGGAAACAATAAATAATATGGAATTGACAACAAACAAACTCAATGAATATATAGGCAGAATTTCTACCCAAGAAGATTTCACGTGCCAATTTTAGATGGTCAAGCCATCCACCTTCGTATGTCAAGATGTGAAGCAAAAATTCAGTAGCCTCTCAACCAGAAGAAGTTGTGATGTACTTTAGTACACTTCCATTAAAAAAACGCAAACCTATTTCCATGACTCACAGCAAACAAGCTATACTCTTCTATAGGAGCCTGATCATTGGGCATTGCAATGTCACTTTGGGGCGGTGGTGCAACACAAGTATCCTTCATAGTTGAATCATGCATAATTTCTTCTTGCAAGGGAACTGAATTTAAATCACTCTCTTTTGTCACTGCTGCTGGACCGCCAAAATGAAACAGGGAAAATGCTGATGTATCATGAGTTGGTGAATTTCCAGAAATTCCATCTTGTTGAGGAGATGTTACCTCTGATGAAGAAAGACCATTGGAAACCTCTTTCTGAGGGGGCTGCTTTGTTTCCTGATGCAGTAAATTGACCCCAGTGCAGAATCTAACTTCTCCAATCTGTGGCTCCCCCAATCTAGAAGAACTTGTAAGACCATTATAACTTACAGAAGCAGATCCATGTGAGGACGGAATCTGACTTGCAGCAAGTAGAGATGGCAAAGGTTGAACAGAAGGATGTAGCAAGGGAAAGCCAGGCAACCTGCCTGAAGATAACCCAAACCCACCTGGCCCAGGAAAAACAATCCAATTTGGTGGAGTAACAGGCAATAAACCACTGCCAGAGACAGGGGACCATCCTCCATTACTTTGGTAGTAATTGAGGTTTTGATTATGTTGGGAATGTAAAGGAAACATTGATGAAGATATACTTGGAAGGTGGATAGGCAACATTTGTTGTTGGGATGTCATTTCCGAAGTAGTGAATGATACTTTAGTTGCAGACATTGCACTGCCTTGGACAGTGGACAATCCTGTTGTCTTTGAAATATCTTCTACATGATTGAGCGCTGGAGAACATGCTGTTCCAAGCTGTGACCCACTCCTGTGCCTGTCAATGTTCTCAATACTGCCAGGGTTAGAGCATGGAACATGCAAATCAGTTCCACATTTGTTGGAGATTTTTACATCTCCATATTGGCAACCATTCTCTGAAGCAGAGGAAGAATCTCCAGCAACTGCAGCGTCCTTTGGTTTCTCACTAATGTTGTGAGAGGAAGGAACAAAAATGCAGCCATTGTTGTCTCTACTTTGCTTACAACAGTCATCTGCAGCTGATATACATGAAGCAGAGTCATTAATATGATTCCCAGTAAATAGGGGCACAGAAAGGGAAGACTTTGTTATTTGTTCGCTAACACTATTTTTTTCCTGAACATGACCTTTAGATGTTGCATCACTCTCAGAATGGTGTGAATTGGATATCCTCGAATTTTTATCACTTCCATTGCTTATACAAGAACCTAAGGGGCTCCATTCATTTGTACTGATTGATGCCATTGAAAGATTATTATTATCATTATGCATAGGGCTTAGTTTGTTGCTGCAATGAATTATCTTCCTGTTAAAAGTGTCTCCCTTTTCACAAGCAGCAGCCTTCGAGGTGATGGAATTTAATGAAACACCATATTGTGAAGGGCTTCTATTAGCTTGTCTCCATAACTCTAAGGGCTCCCACACTTTTTTATGTGAAACCATGTCCCCTCTGCTCCCACATACCACCCCTGCAGAATTCTTCCCCTTATGAACTCCATGATCCAAAATAGACCCAGCCATATGGTTGCCAATACGATAAAAAGGTTTTGGCATGTCATATGTAGCATCAGATCTGTCTTGAATCCTAGTCTCCCTAACAGATTTGTCAAAACTGTGTGTATTACAAGCACAAAGCTGACAATCATATCTATAATGTGACCTTCCATTGGACCAGTGATATTTTTCATGGCACTTAGTTGTGCTATTTCTACTATCAGCCTTCCCAAAATTATCAGGCTTCAGACTTTTTGAATGCTTTTGGAAACTGTGTATGGATCCAGTAGTAGTCTCGAAATATCCATGGGATGCTGGTCGTTCAGAACTCCTGACATGGCTATGTGTCTCAAGACTCATACTGGGCCCTCCCCTAAATAATCGACCTGAAGCTGTCTCCAGCATTGGACTTTTCCTAATCTTCGATTTCCGCCTTGCTGATTTTGACTGGCCAACAATAAAGGAGCCACTGCCATCTCTAGCATTGAGCTCCCCGTCCACATCAATAACTGAAAATGACATGTCATGTTCTTTCCCGTTCCTATTTTCTCCAAGAACATAATGCATTGAAGATGTGGCCATTATCATATCTGGTGAAGAAGACCTAGCCATAACAGTATCATCATTTTTATTTCCTGCACCATCAACACCAGAATGGCGTGCAGACTCCTCTTGTTCACTTGGGATTGTACCATTTGCAGATTTCTGGGAAATCAAGGCAATGGGATTTACCTCTACGCTGTTCTTTTCTTTCTCTCTCTCTTTCTCTTTGAGCTTCTCCTTCCTCCTCAATTTTTTCTCTCGTTCTTTCAGTCTTTTTCTTTCTTTCCGTTCCTCTTCTTCACGTTTTTCAGCAGCCTCTTCTTCAAGAAGCTTTTTCTGCAAAAAAAGAAAAAAAGAAAAACCCCTATAATAGATCTTTCAATAGCTAAAATTTATATATAGCGGATGTCACTACTACAAAAGCTTTAGGAACTCCAGGATCAAAATAATTATAAATCTTTTAAAATATTTGTTCAAAGGCCAGCATAAATTTTAAAATTTTTACTTACCTGCTTTTCCAATGTAATAATTTCTTTGCATGCAACATGTACACGTTCTTCCAATAGACCAAGTGCCAAACAAACAAAAATACTATGAGCATTTTGGCGTGCAGTTCCCTCTCTAAAAGCCTTTTCTACCTGACAAACAAAATGGAAAATTCACATGAAAAGCTTTTCTTTGAAAAAGAATCTAACCAGTGCAAGAGAAAGTAAATCATGTAGTCTAGTTTACTTCTCTTGCTTTACTTGCATTGGAGCTTAAAACGTGTCCACTTACTCTCAAAGAACTTTTAAAATGAGAGCAGAAAAGTATATATGATTACAAGAGACACCAAAGTGTTTACAAAGATATCCTTTTCATCACTGCTCTTAACATGTATCATTTTCTCATTGAAAGATTATATCTAATAGCAGCAACACTGACATTATCTGAAATTTAGTGTGTTAGTAGCATCTGTATTATATCCTCTGTTGCTGTATCCTACAAAACTAAAATTCACAGCACTTCTATCTTATGGTGAAAATGACATCTTAGCAATAGAAATTCTTGAAAGTTACCACCTTTTATAGCACTGAAAGCACCAAAAATTAAGTTAAATTTATATTTCTTTTGCGCATAGCTCTGGAATAAATTTACAATGCAAAACAACTGTAAGAAAAATCATCCTAGAATGTCTCCAGGAAAATGACAAAAAATCTGACCGGAAAACAGAGGACACTGATAGGAAATAGGTGCATGTCTGCATGCTCACTATGTACCAACTAAAATAACACACAGATATCCGTTAACCCTGAATCAAATGCCCAATTAAAATATCCATAGATCCATTGATATACCATGGGGATAGATTCGATCTCAACTTTTTTTTATTTGAATTTCACGTCACAGCCTTCTGTGAACAAGGAATTGAAAGTTCAAAGAATTAGCAACATGGTCCTGGGAAACATCACCCTAGTTTTTAGAAAAGGAAACACTAAATATATTTTAAGAATATATAAATCTGAAACAACTGGAAGCATAGTATTTTTCCATTGCTAGACTGAAAATTGCAATATGTATACATTACTATGCTCTCCCTTGGTCATAGATTAGATTTTTTCTAGAACCCTATAAAAGCATTGAACAATCAATATCTTGAACAAAGGAATGCTACTGCCATGATTGATCTGAAATGGATCAGATGTGTTGATTTGGAGGACTAACCATCACATAAGTCTTTTCCTAGATGGTTTCTAATGCATTATAAATGTAGGCAAGACCATCTCAAAAGGAATAAGAGAATAATCAGTTCAGGAGAATATGGAGATTGAATAGTTGAAGAGGAGCCACCTGGCTGATCCGGACACCCAGGGGAACTTTCCAACACTATAAAACTGTCCAAGCTCTGCAGCGTGAGGAGATCGCTCATGGCCTTTGTTTTCCAGAGTTGGACAAGGCTCTGGGGGAGTTTTGCTCTGCTAAAGGTGAAAAGTGCTATGAGCAAGAAGTCATATGATGTTGATGGTTGGGATGATGCCCAAGGTGTTAGTGTAGGCAGGTGGGGTGTTACAAAATTGAGGATTAATCCCTCTTTTCTATAATATCCTGGTCAGGTGGGCTGTTTTCAGTTTGCTAGGATTTCAGTTGCCCTCTTTTTGTTTGTGTTATCTTCTACTGGCCTTCATGCCATTTTGTAAGTTGGTCGTCTTAACCCTTATTTTGTATTGTTTTATGTTTCTTTTCTTGGGCGAGAGTCCCTATAGAACCTTTACTATTTTATCAAAACAAGAAGTAGTCATCACAGTGAAAGCTTAAGATGTCAAGCATGTAGGTTCATGAAATATTTATGATAACACATGTTTTATCTGTAGCTTTTGAATGGAATTATTTCAGTTTTCTTCCGACTCTCTCTCCTCCTAGTGGATCATCACCTCCAGCACAATATAGCAACAGTACTGTTTTATTTAAGGCAAAAGTATAAAATCTTGCTACATTTTTTGACAAAACAAAACTGATTGCAATAATCCTGTAAACATTTATAAGCACATATTTGACCTATAAAAGACAAGCACATTGCTACACTAAATTAATCTGAAAATTTAAAACATAACTGGAGCTTATCCTACTTCAGCTGATATAAATCATGCACCGATCTATTATTTGGAGGTTCAAAATATACTTCACTTTTAAGCTATCCATCTTTAACACCCAATCAATTGCATTTTATTGTCTATGTGATTGCAGCTATTTATATTCACTTTCCAACCTGCAAACTCATCAGTAACACAGATTATCCTTACTGTTGTCTGCTAATCCATATAGTAACACACTATATCCTAAGTTACCGGTTCAGGTTCGGGGACGGGTGTGGGTACGAGAACCCGGTACGTGGGTACGTGAAAGGGGTTTGGGTACGTATGGGTACGTGTGTATATATATATATATATACAAAAAAAAAGAGAAATATACAGAATTGTAAAACTAAATCATTTCATAGTATGATACTTGATCATTGATCAATGCCAAATGCCAAAGATAAATATTCACGATCATTGATCATTGATCGAGCAAGATTCATCATACATTTAACCTGGCAAACACATTCCCAGGTCTGAGATATTTATAAACTCATTGTATTACTTGTAACTGCTGTTCATTCTATTATCTGGTGTTATAAATCAATGTATTTGCTGCTACAAATAGACTGTGAGAAGTTGTAAAAGATTATAACCTTGTCTCAGATTGAGTACAGACTTTCTTCTATCTGCTGTTAATTTTCTGAGGATTAACTTCATACATCAGCTCTAAACAAAACACAGAAAGTTCTTGCAATAAGTCTGAATATGCTTGGTAAACTATGAAATGATCAATGCTGTTTTAGGGTTAGGAGGAAAAAAAAAAAAATTTAAAAAAAGTTTTTTAATCAAGTTTGGGCCCTTTTTTTTTTAACTTGGCCCATGGGTTTGCCGGGTTCGTGCTGGGTTGCACAGGGTCGCGCCCAGCACTTAACCAGGGTTCGCGAACCCGCGAACCCTGGCGAACCCACAGTGCTGGGCGCGCACCCTGTGCGTACCCAGCGCGTACCCACAGGCGAACCCGTACCGGGTTCGCACCCGAACCGGGTTCGAGGCCTATGGGTACGAATCCGGTAACTTAGACTATATCCATTGCTGGTCTCAATAAACAGCTAGAGCATTTGCAACATTAGTTTTCTGATGTGTCTAGGATTAAACAAATTCAATTAGCAACTACAATTGTCAGCTAGGCCAGTGGTTGAAAGTTAACTGCAATTTTGTTGTAGACTTTACCAGAATATCTGAAGACACTACTGTTTTATAGATGTGCATTAACAACATACCTAATACATCAAAAGTGGAAGAGTTTGATTTCTTACACAATATTGATGCTCAATTTCATTTTGCAAAGATGCTAAGTTCTCACAATCAAACTCACATTGGAAGCTCAACTATTTTGGATCATTCTGTAACAAGTGTCTAGAGAGAAAACTAGGTTATATCCTTAAAACCACAGTTAAACAACTCATGCATCAGATTTCAAAACAAGGAATTTGCAATCTCGCTTGCGGCCCGATCCGCACAAGTCTGTGTTGCAGACTCACCATACATGGCAGGGACACAGAACACACAATCTTGTTTGAGCAATTGAATGCAACTGAAGGTGATTGAAGGAGCAAATTTCTGCAATTTTTAAAGTTCTAGGATTTTTTTATCTTTTTTTTCAAGGTTACAGGCAGATGTGTCTCCAACCCCCCAGGACACATATCCCATACCAGAATGGATACAAAGACACCCCCTGTTACAAGAAACATCCTGTCTGCATTTCCTGCCATCTCCCATGTCGAAAGCCCTAACTTGCACCATTTCCACACAAAAATACTGCAAAAAGTGAGAAACAAAAAATAAAACCCCTAAGAAACATCACAGGATTAGTTCATTTCGCAGCAAATGCCAAGGAACTGTCACAGGATTTGTCTATTCACAACCAATGACCAGGTGCTTTATCCACAAATGCATTTAAATTGAGAGAGGTGCATACAGTATTGACATGATTTTTGCATTTTCATAAGGTTTCAATATTTAATATTTTATATTAAGGTTTGAATCTGAGCACAAGGTAACAAAAAACCTCAATCTTCACTTAAAAACTTATAGTTATTGGTTACTTACAAACTTTTGAATGTCTTATTTGCAGCTGCTTGGTGGAAAGATTGAGGCAAACCCCCCTCCACCCAACCCCCCAAAGCTTCAAAAGCTAGCCCTTCAAGTTGTGTCTCAAACTTGTAACACTTCTAGATGTGAGTGCAATTTGAGCTTGTTTGAGGCCATTCACACAAAGAAATGCAACAAGTTGACACAGAAGTGCCTCAATGACCTCATCTTCATGCAATATAACTTTCGCCTTCATGCAAAAAAGGTGGGCATAGCTACTCAAGAGCCAATTGCCTTGGATGAGATTAATCCATACGGCAATTGGACTACACTAGATGAGAACCCAACAATGTTTATAAGAGATGAGATTTGCTAATTTTGAGAGGAATGCAAAGGAGGGTGTGGCAGAAGCACAGGCATTTGATCGGATGACATCATGGCATATGATGATGTTGAGGAAGAGGAATCACTGCCCATCTAGTTCAAGGGTGGAGCCACAATATTCTAGTTTGAGGGTGAAGCCACAGCCAATTGCAAGGAATTGGTCCCAAACCATCACTAAGATATATGAGGGGAAGAGAAAAATGTAAATTGTTGTAATTTGCACGGAAATATAATTTTTTAAGATGAAATTCAATCATAATACATATCATATTTATTAATTGTTGTATTTGCATTTTGATACAATATTGTATTCCTTTTTGTATTCAAATCTAATAGAAAACACTTCCCAACATTTTACAGGAACATTTGAAACGTTGTGTAACTGTATTTTAAATAAATCTTATTTTTTCTAAGCAGTATTTTTAAAGTTGTCAAGTTTTGTGGAGCTTTTGCCGAGTCCCTGAGTTGAGTCAAAATTAGGTCTGAAGTTTTCGCAAGTCACAAGGTTTTGAACTCTGCTTAAAAAAATTTCAACATCTACTCAATTTAGAAGCTAGGTGTTGTACCCAAACCAAATTTTTTGCTTCATTAAGGCATTTTGCTTAAAATGGTCTAAATCTTGTAAAAGTGTTGTCAAAACTCAGTTTTTGGGCAAATCAAGTATGGGCTTTTAATCAGTCTGATGTCTGTAAGATACTGGCAAAATTTGAAAATTTTGAAAATTAGGGTTTCCGGACCCCTATTTTAGGGCAAAAACCCTAAAAATTGAAACTTGTCAAAATTGGCTGAAAATTGTTTTGATTGGCTTATTTCACTCCATGATCACATTGGTGAAGTCGGAAGCAAGAAAAAGTCAGTTTAAATCTGGTGGGTAGTTTTCACTTTTTCAGGAGAAAAGTTAGGACCTTCAAGGTCATCAATGGCAGTTGGCCAGTACCAGGTGTCAAAATCTTAGCCTGAAACTCATCGTAGAAGATCCTATGGTGAAAGATGCTGAAAAAGATGCTTTGTGATGGACGGGATTTTCAAATGATGAAAATTGTAAAAATATTCTAAATCTGGGAACACTTCACTTTGTAACGTGGGAGATACTTGTGCAATCAACATGCAAGTCAACTTTGCAGTGTCCGTACACGTGAAAATGATGAAATACAGTCACGCTCTCATGTCGGTAGCAATGATGCTTCAACGTAGTCAACTCAGCAAGCGACACGATGATCGCGCGACACGAAAAATGGTGAAAATCATTCGGAAACTACCGAGTATGGTGATATTTGCGCCCTTGCAAGCCAAGTGCGCCCTTTAATTTGAAGGCCCAAATGCAGTTATCAATGGTTGCAAATACATTCACTCTCTCCGGAATTCTGTCAGCTTTCCAACAAGCCATCAAGCAAATCCATCAGATTTGTGAAACTCCAGCAAATGAAGGTGGAAGCAAAAGTTACATAGGTTTTACATGTCAGAGATGACAGTCAAATTTCATAATCTGTGCCCCTGTAGCTCAGGGGCACCCTTGAATTAGACCTATCAAATGATAGAATTTGCAGAAACCATTTCCGGGGGTTCTCTTCAGATTCAGCCCAGTTCATCCGTTCGCAAGTCCGTAAGACATGTTGAGCGACCATGACAGTTGATTTTGCGAGCACGTAAAATGGAGGGAAAATAAAAGTGAAAATATCAAACTGTACCTCTACGGGCCAGAGGGGCCTAGCTTTTTGGCTAGTTAGTTGAGGTTTTCGGCAATTGTCATCTTCACGAGATCTGTGCAGAATCCTCCGAGCTAATCAATGAATCCAACCATCAGCCCTCGAGATCCGTCAAACGCCCGTAGATGAAGAATTGGCGGAAAATACTAAAGAATAAAGAGTCAAGACAGGTAGAGAAATGGCTAAGTATGGAAAAATGCATCTTTCTTGAAAAAGGTGCCCTTCTACTCGAGGTCTTAGAAGCAGTTTTCTGGCTTCGTCACTCCCAAGAACATCTCTTCCAAGTTCTATCTCCGTGATGAAAGCATCAACACGCGCATCGAAGCAATCGAGCTCCTAGCAGAAAGGGTCAAAGTGGAGCATTCTGTTGAAAGTTACAAATTGCAAAATCATTTTCAGAAGCTAAAATAGCCCCAGCAAGCTAGGCACGCCCTTGCATTTGAGGGTCTTAATCCAACTTTCAAGTGTTGCACATGCAATCATTGTTTGCGGAATTCTTCCAGCTACGCGATGGATCCAACATCCAGCCGACAGGAGTTATCATTCACCAGCAGCAGCAGATTGAAGCACGAAGAGGCAAATCAAGAAAATGGCCAAGTCTGGTGTCATATGCACTCTTTTGGGAAAAGGCGCCCTAGTTTTTGAGGCATCAAACTCAGTTTTTAGCTCTCGCAGATCCCAGCAACATGTCATCAAACTTGTTTCAACTACGCAGTGGATGTGTCAGATCAACTCCAGGATCAACCACGCATCCGGAAATCAAAGTTCAATAGAGGCTGTGGTGACATTTTCAAGAAGCTACATAGTAGAAGCTTAGCTAAAAATCTCAAGTTTTGAAGGAAGGCGCCTAGAAAGTCAAAGCTTGACTTTTTGGAATTAGAATGCATATTCTAGCCGCCACAAAAAAGTGGAACTCAGCTAACCGAATTAAATAATATTAAAACATCAATTTGAAACATCAGTTTTGCTTGCAAAGGCATATTTTCTTCATTATTTTAAAGTGGCGCCTATTTCAAGACTCAATGTCTGTTTCTATTAACTAAGTGCAGCCCAATGAGATAATTGCATGCTAAATATAGGGTTTTTTCTTGCATGTGATGCCTAAACCCTCAAAGATTCTTTAAATATGCATTTAGACATCCATTATTTTCACAGCAGGTTGATAGCAAATACAATTTTCCAATGCAAGCAACATTTGAAGGCGCGACAGGTGTTATTTTTAGAGTTCTTCGCAGATACAGGTCCAGATCATTCAGCAAACTTCACTCAAGGATAGGTAGAGGCAGAATATAACTTTTATTTTCTCTCTCATATTTCTTCTATCCTTGTCTAGACTCTTAGGTTTTCTCTCGCATGTCCAAGTATACGACAGCTTTTCACAATTCTGATCATTTGGGTGTGTTGTGCACGGCTTTCTCTACAAAACCCATGTGTTAGAATTTTTCAGGAAAAATTGCCTCGTAGCTTCACTTTTTGAAGCTTTGCTTTTTTCCGGAAATTCCTTTGCATGGTAGAGGAAAAGTCAATATTTTAAAAAATAGAGGATTTGGGTTTGCATAGAATCATCTTCTACACAAAACCCATGTTTCAATTTTTCTCAGGAAAAAATTGCCCCCGAAAACCCTAAAACCCTTGCAGTTCTCGATTGAAAAGTCTTTGCATGTCAAGCTAAATGGCGTTTTTTCGAATTTCTGATGTGGGTTTGCTTAGAATCATTTTCTCTACAAAACCCACGTCTCAGAATTTTTCGTAAAAATTGCCCCCCGACAAGCTATTTTTAGCCTCACCAGGAGTCGTTTTAGCTTCCCAGAGAAAGTTGTCAGCACATAGCCGTGTTTACAGTCAACAAGCAAGTTTTCAAAAATGTAGTTCACACAAACTTAATTCAAGACCAAATCGGTCTTAATTCATGATTTCATCAGAACAACTGACACAAACTTGCATCAAGTGGATCCAAAAGTTGACTTAAATGCTTCAGAAATGAACCAGATTACACTTCAAAACATTGAGGAATCTAGGTTGCTAGAGGCGGCTTCACTTCCCATCAAAGTGCAGTGTATAGAATTCGTAATGTCTTGTGTAAAGCATTATAATCTACTACTCGAGAAATCCAATCAGTAGATGGACGGATGATATGCAATATCAAGCCCAGGGACATTGAGAAGTGCTTTGTTATTCCTCAGAATCCAAATAGTTTGGTCATTACCATGGATCAGTGTGAGAAGGCATTCAATGCTGATAAGGACAAATGTCAAAGTAAAATGGCAGAAAGGTGGCTAAAACAGAAGAAAGTTAACTTGCCAAAGAATGTGGGTCATGGAGAGTTCAAATATGAGTACGCGATTTTGATTACCCTTCTTAATCGCATTTCCGGTCATGCAGATGCTAATAAATTCCAACCTTGGATGTATTACATCATGGCTCAGATCATTTACAGAAGGGAGCATTACAACTGGGCCTCTTTGATCAGCAACGTTCTCCACAGACAGATGACCAGCTTCTTGGTTGCTCACAAGTTTCACGTGTTCGTAACTTCGTACCTCGTGTATCTGATTGCCTTCCAGGGTCAGTTTAGAGGGTTGAACACTATGTGAATTCTCAATGTACAAAAATTTCATCAATATTACGAACAGCTTGAGTTCACACGGTCCGAGCAACACTACAAGCATGTGCAGGAAGCATTTTTTCTGCACACAATGAGGAACTTGGATCAGGAGCTACATGTACGTATCTCAGCGGAAGCCAGAGCAGCAATGGTAGAATGGGTGGATTGGTTCATTCAGTTCCCTACCTATACCTACATCTACGTCTACGGATATGCAGGTCATCCAGCCATGCTACCCCGCTATCCTTCGGATAGGGTGGTTTTCATGGAGTTTCTACGGCAATTGTATGATGTTCACTCACATTTGCGCAACAAACGCAAACCGACTACCAATTTTCCATTACAAATGGGAATTTACAGGTGCAAGACAGCAGTTGACGCCAAGGTTGTGGGCCATGAGTTAGCAAGACTTAATCTTAAGTACCTTGTTGAGAGACACTCATAGGACCCTTGGGGTTATTACTCAACACGCCTTGGAGGTCGCTCTTATCACAAGCCTTCTATGGAGGACTACTGGGTAAACTGCGAGGATGAGTTCGAGGTGCACAGGCGCAACTACAGTAGGTTCACCCTTTCACAGATTTCTATTTTCATGTCAAAGGATGTGAGAGGGTTGTTAGATGATGATGGGGATGTACTTCCTCCATTTTTCAGAGAACAGGTTGATATACAACCACTTCTAGCTGTCGATTGGTTTGCCAAGGAATTCACGTCTGTTAAGGAAAGATCAAGCAAGGTTATCAATAACAGCATACTCTACTTGGATAGCAAGAAGACGAGGAGGGAAACCATGCCAAATACAAAGCCGCCACCGGTGGATATTTCACTGCCTTCCACGTCAAAGACAAAGCCCAAACAAAAGAAAATAAGTAATCTTCCTAAAAGGAGAAAAGTGTCTGAGAATTCAAAGGGGAAAACACCAATTGTTGATTTGGACCAGCAAGAACGACATGTGGAGGTTGCCACAAATTCAATTGAAAGCATGCCAAAAATAGAGGTAGAGCCTCCCATGCCGTCACCAACACCACAGCAGTCTCCAGTTCCAGTTCGCATTGACTTGGTACCAAACTCTCCGCCGCGTCGCAGTGCTTCCACGTATTCCCACTCATCAGGAGTTCCAATGACTAGCACCGATCCTTCCAGTGAGATTAGTCGAGACTCATCTTGGCTTGAGAATCAACTAGGTAAGAAGAGGAGGCAGCCATCCTACAAACTAGACTTCTCAGATTTTGATCATGTCCACCAGGGCATGCCAAATAAAAGGATAATGAAGCAAGTTCATATAGAAAGGAATGCTGACAAGGAAATCATAATTGAGGCTATTGCACCGCCAGAGGACAAGAACTTGGACGAGGTAGAGGTTGAAGACTTCGCCTTGATAGAGGTCAACCTTGGTAAAAGCACGCGCCAAGCAGACGTTGATTTCCTCCACGTTGCAACAGAAAGCATAAAGGAGAGAGTCATAAAGGATGGAGAAGATAAAGCAGCCCTCAAGGCTGAGATCCAGAGCTTCGCCAATATATCTCCAACCTTAGAACAGCACTGAGAATGTCACTGCCTTGCTCCTGTAGATGTTAGAGTTACCAACAAAGCAAAATCAACTAAATCAGCTGGTTGTATACGGGAAGCGCCTGAAAGACTAGGAGGAGGAGTTCATCATAAGGGGCTGCTTCATACTTTCAAAAATGTACCAATTGAGGTACAACGCCCACAAACTTCGCACACAAATCCAAGATTCGGAGCGAGATTTGGCAGTTGACAAACCATGGAATGAGATCATGATTTCTCATCTAAGGATGGCATATGACTCAATCACTGAAGAAGAGGATAAGGAAGCTATTTTTACTTGGAGAACACAATTAATCTTCAAGGCAAAAATACAAGAAACAATTTCTGCAGAGTTGGCCGAGAGCAAAGAACAAGTGACTAGTGTTATCAAGTTCGTGAGAACTTTCATGTCACGAGTCCCATGCCAGTATCAGCGTGAGGGTGGTGAGTTCATCGAACTCGCCGACGTACAGTCAGAGTTGCAGGTGCTCATTCATGGTATTTTCAGAGGTGATTCCATTGGCTGTAAGTTGGATCAACTTACAATCATGTCAGCGTTATTTGATGAGGCGGTCAAGACTAGAGGAGAGTTGCAGAGTGTAATGTCCCTTTCGTTGCAGCCTCGCCAAATGCTAGTTCCCGTGAGTTAATGGCGAAACAAGATAGCTCGTTCACTTAATTATTTTTTATTGCCTATGTATCGAGTTGATTTAAAAGGTGATATTAAATAATTAATAAAACAGGATGATAAAGTGACTTAGGTGAAATATTATGAAATATTATAAAGTCACTTATGGTTTATTTTAAAAGGTGACTTAATGAAATATTTTGAAAGTGAACATTATAATAGTCACTTTATTTTGGTGAATGAAAATTTTAAGAAAAGGAGTTTTTACGGGCATGAAGGAAATATATGGTGGAGGCGCATGTTTTGAAGACACTTTTGAAAACCTTTTGCATCGAATATCTTTCACAGGAGAGTTCGCTCTGGTCATAGAGCTTGGGAAACCCTAATCGCCAAGTTTCGAATGTGGAATATCATTCCTAGCGCGGCAAGGTTGGAAGAAACAAGGCACAGCTTCTGCGTGATTTCGTGATTATCTTCTGAGTTATTTCGGCTTCATTCGTGGGAGAGTTTGGAGAGCTTTACTCTCTTTGAGACGTCACTGCACTAGAACACAAATCCGCCCCAGCATACGTAGTCGGGATGAAGACAAATGGTCGCGCACCAGGGCATTTCGTGATGAACGCGTTTGAGGTGAAGTTGGTGCCATATTTCTGTCTGGGGCTGAGTCGTGGTAATTTCCATGGAGGGTTAAGGGATACGTTGAGGGCATACTGCAGATACGTCATTTTTGGAGAGCCGTCCTTCCCTGTGGACAGTCAAGCTGCTGGCGCCATTTCCTGAGCACTATTGAGGACGTTTTTCCTGCTTCCAGCCTGAAACAAGCAACGAACCAGGTTCTACTATCTAGTTTCTGTGTATTAGCAGTTCATTCAATCTGTTGGTAAATATTAATGTAACTTCTGCACATTACGCATCATTCTACTGGCCTCTTTGTATCACTGTTTTAGAGAAATCTGTTATGGCATTGGTCTGAGGTATTTTTGCTATCCTTCCAGCAATATACAGCTTGCAATTGATTGTGCACCATCTCTGTCATTAAAACTCAGTCATGAATATTTGCTGCAAATTTATAACCAGCTCATGTTAGAAATAACAAATATGATGAGCTTATAGTTCAATCCCAAACTGTCTGTTAAAATGTATGAGCTGCTGTAGGTGCACATTTTACCCGTTCATTCACTTTAATGTCGTGGGAAATACACTAATGAACTTACATCTGTGTCTTCATTTCAATCCATTTCTTTAATGCTCTCTTCAGTGTCATTTGGTAAACGCAATCCTTTTATGTTAACAAGATACCAGTGCCATCTATTAAACATCTGAAACAGAAATGAAAGGTTCATATGTTGACAAACTCCTACACAGCAAAACAGAAATTTAAAGGCAGAAATCTTGAGGTATGTCACAATGAAATCAGGGCAATTTTCATAGCACCTTGTCAGCGTCCAAACGAGCTCCCTTCAAATCAAACAACCAACAGAAAATTATAACAGCACATAATCAGCATCCGCAATTGGAGATTACCAGATTCTAAACGAGTCAAAACAGAATTTTAGAGCAAATTCCACAAGGCTCTTTACAGTGGTATCAGAGCTGGTGATCTTGCCAGCCTGTTTGGAAGCCTATTACTTGTTGCAGATTGTAAGTAGTGGACAGATTTACAGTAGTTGAAAGAAGTCATTCAGTGTTTGGCATTTGCATGTCAGAGTTCAGCACTTAGTCTTTTCAGTTGCAGCAAGGTGTTGATTATTGTATTTGAAAAAAATGAAGTCTATGCAGGAGCTTTTGACAGAATTAATGCAAACTTTTCAAAACTACGATAGGAATTTAACTAAGTTATTAAAGCATCCTGAAAAGCTAGATTTTGTTCTTGCTGAAGAAAGGAAAGCATATACTAAGGGAAAGGAGTATACCAACACAGGAAAAAGGGAACCTAATCACCAATGCACAAGTAGAATGGCGAAGATATTAGAGGAAGAGCAAACAGTCACAGATGAGGTGGTTGGAAAAGAGACTCAAAAGGTCAAACATGTAGCTACTATGGATGAAATGGAGCATGAAGGAAAGGACATAACAACAGCGTTGGCACCACTTTCAGATTTAACAGCGTTGGAACCACTTTCAGATTTATCCAATGATGCTACTAAGACTATTGACTTCCATAATATTTCGTGTGATGAATTTACTAATGTTCTTTTAGAGGAAAGGCTTGGTGACTTCAAATCAGCTATTGGTGATGGATTCTTTGATGATTTGGACCCACAGTTTACTACTGAAAATGATAATGGAGAGGCACAAGTGCTTTTGGGCAGCTTTGGAGTCATTGATGACAGTTTGGCACTTGGTGAAAATTGTAAGGTATGGGATCCGGGAGAAGATTCAGAATCTGAGTTGGAGTATGGTTTTCAGCTTGCTAGTAATCTGAGTTCACTTTATGAGGTGATTGGTTACCCTCCTGGGAAACCACCGGATATGAAAAATGCAAATGAGGAGCCACATGAGGGTTGCATTAGGAGTTATTTGACACTAGGAGGCATCATCAGTCCTTACTACATACGGAATTGGAAGGCAAATTGGGCATGCAAATTAATGATTTCAGTTGAGAGTTCTCTCTTTGTTGGTGCTTGCATTGAGCTGCATCATTCTTACTTGAAGATTGGTCTTGAGTTTTGGAGTTGGCCAACAAGTGGGACAATTTATGCCATATCAGAGTTGATGAGTAGCCTTGTCTACCTATTCTATGTAGTCGGTAATTTAGCTTCTTCATGGAATGAATTGATTCACGGGGATTTCTACACTTCTGATTTCGAAAGGTTTCCAAACATTGTTCTTGAACTTGCTGGAATTTTAAGAACTACAAGGGAAGGAGAGTTCAAGCTTGTTACTTATGTAGCTATGGAGGAAGAAGAACCTTTACATAACATC
Organism: Sequoia sempervirens; assembly: GCA_007258455.2. Taxonomy (NCBI): domain Eukaryota; kingdom Viridiplantae; phylum Streptophyta; class Pinopsida; order Cupressales; family Cupressaceae; genus Sequoia; species Sequoia sempervirens. The sequence goes on along the minus strand of VDFB02000008.1, from coordinate 207,910,615 downwards.
CACATGACTAACAATCCACCCTTTGGATTGAGGAATGTTTTATCTTATACTAACCTTCCTTTGGGGATGATCTTGAAGACAACAATTGCTCTTTGCACCTTATTTGTTGATGCTTTCATGGATGGGTTACAAGAGTTTACCAAAAGGGTCACAAACTTCCTTGATGAGCATAATGTTACGGATGGCACTTGCAGTTGTGATGTGTATCTTTTTAAGCATGTTGATCACTCTTGGTGGAGTATTTATGCTGGGGATCCTCAACAAGGATTGCTGGAGCTTATGGGAAAAGGTAGGTATGATCTTTGGAGGTATAAGGATGGAAAATTCAGAGTTAATAGAGTTGTTCTTTTCCTTACCAGCCATCTTGTGATTCCAATAACTCATCTTCAAATGGATTGGAAAGAGATTTTTAGTAAGGGATGGAGCAGTGATCAATTGGACATTCTTGGGTGTGCTCCTTGGCAAAGAATGGATCAGATTTTCAGTTTTGGGCTTGTTGATTGGTTGCAGGTCAGTCACCTTACATCATGGTTTGCTCTCATTCAGGGGAGTTGGCAAATTATTCCTTGTGAAGGAGGTCAAAGTTTTCAGTTGGAGATTGTTTGGAAGTGTTTCCTAGTCACCTCTGAGTTGATTTGGTGTAGCACTATGCCTTGCACGCATGCTTATACTTGGGAAATTCATAAATACTGCTGTTGTCCCTTGTGTAGGGTACTTATATCAGATTATACCTTGCTAAATTCAGTCTTGAATAACAGTGACTTTGGCTTACTTCATACCTTCCAAACTCAGGGGGTTCATCTTATGGAGGTTCATGATGTAAACCTTGACAGTTTACTCTCGGTGTTGGTTCGGGACAATGAACTTCCGCATGCTTCGGTTCAGGATGTTGTACAAGCTTGGGACCCACATCAAGGATTTGGATCCTTGAAGTTTGAGGACCAACCTCCACACATAGGTACAGATTGCAGCCACGGAATAGCAGATATGCCAGGTGTTGAAGGCAGCTTTCAGCATGCTACACTTCTAGGATCAACAGGTAACGATGAGCATCCGGGATTGGAAGAAGGTATGCATGAATCTTATGAAGATATCACTAAAAATGATGAAGAATATGCGAATTTTAGGAGTGTTAACAGCAGTCTATTGTCTATGCATGAATTTGATAATCACAAGGAGATAGATAAGTCTCAAGTGGGTAATTTTGTTAAGGAGCTTGTTCATGTTGACACTCATGATATCATAGACAAGAATGTGATAGTGTGGATGGATCCAAGGTACACAAAAAGATTGACATTTCAGAAGGGATTTGATAATTCTTGCTTTATGAAGATACTATCTTGGGTCACCTTGAATGACACCTCCTTGGGAGGACTAACAATTGAAATCTTGAGGATTCTTAATCCTAAACACGCTGCTCATCATTCCTAGGTAGTCGATGTTCGTGAGTATCATATTCCTAGATTGCTAAGTTGGTATAACTTCATCAACTTGCAGCAAGTAAGAGGATTTTCAGATTTGGTGCCAGGGGTCTTATCTTACTCTTGGATGAATGGTGGCTGTCCTATACTATTGTATGTTGATTTATCAAAATTGGTGTTGAAGGATACAGTTGATTGCATGGGTTTGTGTGCTCTGGATTGTCACTCTAACGCTTGGAGGTTGAGTGCTGATATGGAATCACCCAATTATGACAGTCATGGCAATCCTGGGATGGTTATAGACCTGATTCTTAGATTTAACAGAACTACTATCAGTTGTTGCATCAGTCAAGAGGACATGTTTGTGAGTATGATTGATGGTAATCATAGGACTTGGGATCCAGGGACAGTTACTAGGGGTGAGAGGTTGATTCAAAATTGGTTTGGTGAACAAACTTTCAGAGTTGACACTGCTGTCCGCTTTCCAATCAGCTTGCAGAAGACAATGAATGATAACATGCAGATGGATTGGTTAGTACCTTCAGTCCAACTGTGGGGCGATTCTCAGTGGGTGTTAATTGGTAGAGGTAGTGTGGTTATTGGAGGAGTTCCTTTGGTCATTCCTACATTCACATTTACTATTTTTTCAGGGGTAATGATTTGTGACAGCTGTTGCCCTAGCATTCTCTCGTGGGCGATAACAACACCAGTTTATGGGCAGAGTGACTTTGTGGACCTACACGCTTCTTGGCAACAGATTGTGGGAGGATTCTTAGAGCTTGAGAAATTATTACTAGCTCCCGCTAGGGTGAGTGATGGATACTGCAGTCAGATCAAGCGATTGATAGATATATCCACAAATGCTATGGTGGTGATTGCAGTCGATTGGATGAGTTGGTGTGCTCAATATGAGCATATTGATGCTTGGGGAGTAGGTATTGATGAGGGGTTATCAATCTATGATCGAGGTGGCATTGTCAGGATGGATGATTCCAGGGATGACATTGTTGTTATCGGCCTCCGATTAGGGACTAATTCATATCACCTCTGGGGCATTGCGAGGAGATTTGCTGAGGATTACCCTTTGGAGTTGAGCAGAGTATGTTTCCTGTTGCCCAGGATCGAGTTAGACAGTGGGATTTCATATATGGATCTCACTCAGGTGCTTCGGCAAGGAATTTTCCAGGATAGACGTTACAATGCTCGTAGATATTTCAGTATGGGTATTAGTGATGTTCACATTGTTGGGTCGCATAAGTTGAGAGCATAATTGGAGAGTGATGCGTTTATAGTTTTTATCAGAGTTGTACAGCTTCAGTATGGTGGACATTTGCGGAGATTGACTTGGGACCCTGGAATTGCACTTGGGTGCAGTCGGTTTCAGTTGGTTGCCATTGTGGGTACCTTGGCATTGCTTGAGGACAAGCAATCTTTGGGAAGGGCGGACTGTAATGTCCCTTTCGTTGCAGCCTCGCCAAATGCTAGTTCCCGTGAGTTAATGGCGCAACAAGATAGCTCGTTCACTTAATTATTTTTTATTGCCTATGTATCGAGTTGATTTAAAAGGTGATATTAAATAATTAATAAAACAGGATGATAAAGTAACTTAGGTGAAATATTATGAAATATTATAAAGTCACTTATGGTTTATTTTAAAAGGTGACTTAATGAAATATTTTGAAAGTGAACATTATAATAGTCACTTTATTTTGGTGAATGAAAATTTTAAGAAAAGGAGTTTTTACGGGCATGAAGGAAATATATGGTGGAGGCGCATGTTTTGAAGACACTTTTGAAAACCTTTTGCATCGAATATCTTTCACAGGAGAGTTCGCTCTGGTCATAGAGCTTGGGAAACCCTAATCGCCAAGTTTCGAATGTGGAATATCATTCCTAGCGCGGCAAGGTTGGAAGAAACAAGGCACAGCTTCTGCGTGATTTTGTGATTATCTTCTGAGTTATTTCGGCTTCATTCGTGGGAGAGTTTGGAGAGCTTTACTCTATTTGAGACGTCACTGCACTAGAACACAAATCCGCCCCAGCATACGTAGTCGGGATGAAGACAAATGGTCGCGCACCAGGGCATTTCGTGATGAACGCGTTTGAGGTGAAGTTGGTGCCATATTTCTGTCTGGGGCTGAGTCGTGGTAATTTCCATGGAGGGTTAAGGGATACGTTGAGGGCATACTGCAGATACGTCATTTTTGGAGAGCCGTCCTTCCCTGTGGACAGTCAAGCTGCTGGCGCCATTTCCTGAGCACTATTGAGGACGTTTTTCCTGCTTCCAGCCTGAAACAAGCAACGAACCAGGTTCTACTATCTAGTTTCTGTGTATTAGCAGTTCATTCAATCTGTTGGTAAATATTAATGTAACTTCTGCACATTACGCATCATTCTACTGGCCTCTTTGTATCACTGTTTTAGAGAAATCTGTTATGGCATTGGTCTGAGGTATTTTTGCTATCCTTCCAGCAATATACAGCTTGCAATTGATTGTGCACCATCTCTGTCATTAAAACTCAGTCATGAATATTTGCTGCAAATTTATAACCAGCTCATGTTAGAAATAACAAATATGATGAGCTTATAGTTCAATCCCAAACTGTCTGTTAAAATGTATAAGCTGCTGTAGGTGCACATTTTACCCGTTCATTCACTTTAATGTCGTGGGAAATACACTAATGAACTTACATCTGTGTCTTCATTTCAATCCATTTCTTTAATGCTCTCTTCAGTGTCATTTGGTAAACGCAATCCTTTTATGTTAACAAGATACCAGTGCCATCTATTAAACATCTGGAACAGAAATGAAAGGTTCATATGTTGACAAACTCCTACACAGCAAAACAGAAATTTAAAGGCAGAAATCTTGAGGTATGTCACAATGAAATCAGGGCAATTTTCATAGCACCTTGTTAGCGTCCAAACGAGCTCCCTTCAAATCAAACAACCAACAGAAAATTATAACAGCACATAATCAGCATCCGCAATTGGAGATTACCAGATTCTAAACGAGTCAAAACAGAATTTAGAGCAAATTCCACAAGGCTCTTTACACAGAGTCGGATCACGAGCGTTGAGGAGATGTTGCGAAGACACAGAGTGCTTGAGAAGAGTATCAGTGCCCCACAGCAGTTAACTTGTTGATCCACATATCATCGCATGTCTATCTTGGAATCATCTTTGTACAGTTGGAGTTCTCATGTAGTTTCAGTTTCCGTTAACTGATATTAGTTGTCAGTTAACTTGCATATTAATAAGGACTTGCGTGTTGCAAACGTCCATTTAGTTTAGTTTTGTTTCAGTTAACTGATGGTAGTTTTCCAGTTAACTGTATAGTTGCATACATTTAGGTTTAGCAATAAATCTTGCATGCTTGCAAGACTCATGTTAACTCAAGGTGATTTTAGGGTTCCCTACACCTTTGAGGTCTATAAATAAGAGCATTCTTGCTCATTTGTAATCAACTTTTGCGCATGATAGCATACATGTTAAGCCCAATTTGCCTGTAGTATTGCTATTCAGTATCTGTTCAAGAACTTTTATCGTGATAATAAATTGCCGAGCCGCCTTGTCATGCAATACTATTATTTTGTATCTATTCACTTAGTTAAATATAATTGTTGGTTTGATCGTTCATTGTGTGTGTGTCTCGTTTATACAATTTGTTGTCCCAGTTATCATTCTTGTTGTGATTAATAAGCTTGTTTCATATCTACACCTTAGATAGGAGTCCCTCCTCCTTGGGAATTTGGGAATAAAGTTCATCCTGTGATGTTGTGATTAATAATCTTTGTTTCATATCTACACCTCGGATAGGAGTCCCTCCTCCTTGGGAATTTAGAGATAGAGATTGCCGTTTAAATGTCATTGCCAATAACCTTTCTTTCAGCCTACGCCTCGAATAGGTGTCCCGCCTCCTTGGAAATCCTGACTTAAAGATTATCGTATACCAATTCCCTGCTCCTAAATCCTCATACTCTGTTTCTCTTGAGGAAATAGGATAGTTTAAAGCATTAAGTTAGTTGTAGTTAAGATCTGCAAAACCAGAGAAAATCCTTAGCTACAATGTATTGGTTTTCCTAGCCTTGTGCCTCTTCCAGCTGAGTAAAAAAGATAGGATTTAGATTAATTTACTTTTTGACGCATATCAGCAAAAGAGGGAGCTTCCCCTCCTAATTTGAAGAGCATTCATTACTCACTGTGCATAGTTGTGCGTTGCCAATACGCACTTGAGAGGTGTGAATTGTAACGCCAACACCAGGCATAGCTGTCATGCATTTATGCATCTACTATCTACTTAAGATGCTTATAGCTTTCACATCAATTTTAACATGCACCTCATAACAAGATGAACCAATCCATGATTACACCTCGATTTTATTCTTGGAGAGAAAATATTTAGAGTTGTATTTAAAAAATCCGTAACAAAAGATTACTTGATTAAATCAAGTAAGTTTCGACCTTTAATTTCTTAAGCATATGTCATAAGGAATTCTTAAACAAATTATGCCCATCATTCCAAGTTTCCTCACCAAGATCTCTATTAAACATAAGATCCTCTTGAACAATCAGATAAAATAATTATTGACTATTAATCACCCAATATTTTGGCTTGAAGCAGTCTCTAACTTACACCATTTGGGAGAGAAAACTAAAGGTCAAGTGGTACTGATAGTCAAATGAATCCCCTTTTGGAGGGAACTTGATCTAAAAACCAGCAAGATTATTTTCTCTACCTCCACCACAGCACAATTTTGAAATTTCTCTCCCTCCACAGCAGCATGATTTTGAAATGTCTCTACCTCCACAGCAGCACAACTGGCTCCCCTTATTTATTTATGCCTAAATAAAATATACTGCAGTGAAATTCTGAACCCTAGAATTAGCTATCACATGATAAAAGCATTTTCAGTTTTGTATGCTGCGATTTAACCCCAATAAAAGCCTGTTTAAACAGCAATTTGAAGATCTGGATCCACATCAAAGAGACTTGCACTGGAGTAATCATAAGCTTTCCAACTAATATGGAATAAACAGGCTCTACCACAATTTGTCCTCCATCAAAACTCAACTGAACCATAAGTGATGTAGAGGTTAAAAGAGCTGAAGCAAATAATAGAGAGAGACTCAACATGATTAAAGATAAAGACAAAATACTGTTATTTAAAGCTATCCACACCTACAACCTAACACCTTGAAGCTTGTGCAATAATCCAAGTCTTACCAATTACCTATACAGATCACCCTCACGAGGATAACAGCTAGAAGCTAAAGAAAAGTCATCATCACACAATTCTTTACAGCCATAGTGATGAGTATAGGCTTTGATTACAAAAGGCAACAGTAGAAGAGATAGAACAACTTTCGAGAATCATACAAAAGACAATCTAAATAATCATCTTAATAAATAATACAGAACAATGCAAAAGTAAGTTCTCAAAGATCTTATAATCATAAAAAGACACAAGGCAATAACCATCATATTCTAGACTTCAAGGTGTACACTATTAATGCAAATCAGCAAGACAAATGATCACTCTTTGTTATTAGATTAGGCTATAAGCCTATAACTTGCTTTTCTAGTATTACTCTTAGATATAAGATGAATACAGATGTAGTGAATCTTTTCTTAGTTGATTGTAGGCTGATATTACACACAACACCCTTATACAAATGACATGAAGCATGTCAAAATTACCACAAGACTTCATTCGATGAAGCTGTGAATGCTGCATACAGAAGAAAAATATTGCATTTTGGTTCACTCCTTAATGTAACTCAAGAGATCATATACAAATAAGTATTACATTCTACGTCTAGTTGTATAACTTTTTCCATATTATTATTTTTCATGGGGCATATGTTCTATATATCTGTTTCTCTTACTGCAAAATCATATGCCAATTGTTTTGGTCACTCTACTCAACTTTGTCTACTTTTTGTGAGCCTCTAGCTTTTGCACAACTTTAATAGCATACCATATCAAATTCATATAATGCTCTTCAAAGATTTGTGGAGATTAAACCAACATTAGCACCAAATAGATGTGACAAAAACATGCACTTCAAAAATTAATAGAAATGGATAACTTTGAAGTTTGAAGCTATTGGTAACAAATTTATGAATATTAATATACTGTGTTACCAGGTCTGTACCAGATATGTGTCCTGGTCCAGGTATAGCACATGCCCAGGGTCCAGCCTTGAATTATGGATCAAGCCCAGTTATGTCCAGACATACCCAGGCCAGACCCTAGGTGTACCTAGCTGAACCCAAGGCCTGTGTAAAAATGAAAAATGAAATACTTAGACCTAAAATACCTAGAACTAGCCCTTAAAGGTGACTATTAAATACACTAATAACAGCAAAAACAAAAGCAAAACTCCATTCCTATAGGATTATTTGTATTGAGTTTCCATGTGCAGTTGTACGTTTGACCACTGAGTTTTCCCATATTTTGAACATATCTAAACCATTTTGATTTATCTTGAACATTTGGCATTGAATAATCAAACTAACAATTATCAGCTCTGTTCTGTATTTAATTTTGTATGTTTTGTGCAAATTATGACTATTTTCTTATACTTTTTTCTCTATTAACTAGAACTGGTAACTTAGTTAGTATATTACTAGTGGCAATTAGTGATCAAAAACATTTGCACATCTTTTAATAATATTGTTAGTATCTGTGACATTCCAAAATTTATACAAGAAATGTACTTTATGGAGACAAGGAATCTTTACTTCTGGGTTGGCATCTTAAAATAGTAAATGGATAAACTTTAATATTTGTATACTAGGAAACATACAAACCCATTCATTGGGATCTAATGGGTTATCTGTGAAATGAAAATACTTCAGATCTGACTGAAGTTTAATTTTAATTCAAATAAGATGCAATTAGAACCATGCAAACTGACTTTTAATGCAAAGGGTGAACCATTCATTCGGTTAAACTGAGACCGGATGTGAACAGAGCAATGCAGAGCCTTTTCAAAGGAGCTAATTTTGTGGTTCTAACTTATATACATATAAGTCCACAAAAGATTATGTATTAAGGCACAATTTTATTGCATTAATGGTTATTTAATTTTTACGTGCATGCTAAGTGATTGGTGGTTTTAACTTTTTACAGTTAGTTCCCAACATCTAAAAGTATAAAGCCTATCAACATAAATATTCACTTTCTCTATGGGTATATTTAGAAGCAACGCCAAAGTGATTAAAATTTTCTTAAGATACAAAATGAAGACTGCCATATGAAAGATGAAAATTCAGGAAAAAAAACTAGCCAAGGCATAGAAGGGGCTGCTATGAATTCTTTTCAATTCATTATCTACATGGTTGCATCATATACTAATTTTCTCAGTTTTCCAACACCTTATAATTGGGCTTCTCTTGAGTATTTCATTTGTCATCAATTATTGTAGTCTTCTTGATCTTGACAAGCCCCATGAATCCTGTCAGAGTTTCAACTCATGGCATCCCAATTAAACTCTTATTGTGATTAAATTTTCTTTTATGATTTATTATCACTGCTATCTATTAACTACCACTAATCTACCACTCATATTTCAGTCTAGCATAAAAATAAAATTCCTGTGCATCCAATGACGATATTTCTAATCAACAAAGCTTCAAAGATGACAAGTTTTTCATAATCAATTAACAGCCATAAGATTAACTCATTCTTGATTTACAATAGCTCATGTACCTTACAAATTATTTAAAGGATATACATCTATACCTTGCTAACTTCCCCACACATGTTATTGCATATCCCATCTGTTCCATAACTTTTTTAATGCACCAGTGTTATAATGTTCTACATTATTGGTCATCTTTGACATTGACATTTTTTTGTTAATCAATTAATAGCCATAAGATTAACATATTCTTGGTTTTACAATAGTTATGGTACCTTACAAATTATTTAAAGGCCACCTATACCTCGCTAACTCCTCCACACATGTTATTGCATATCCCATTTGTTCTATAACTTTTTAAATGCAGCAGTGTCATAATGTTGATTGTCTGCATTATAATCCCCCACATGCAATGCTTGATATGAAATGTGTTCAGGATCAATGTTAACGAGCAAATTTAGTTGGGTTTCATAAATCCCACCAGTTTACCATTCCACTTAGATCTATCTCATCCTAATGACATCTGAACAAAAAGGATAAGGGCATGCAAATCTTGGGTTACTGTGGCAGAATACATATTCCCTTGGACCTGGCATTTAAGCTAAGAAGATGCCCTGTTAGGGAGCACCTATGGCCTCCTCCATCTTCTATAGTTTTGATGAGGTAAAGGATATTGTTACAAGTTTGACTGCACTATAAAATGTAAATGATGTTCATATGTGGGTATATCTCCATATACATATGTATCATGCACCTTTCATCATTTGGAAGAACCATTAAAGAAATAGAGAATGAATGTGACTAAGAAGGTTTGAGCTTAATCACAATTAGCCCTTTGACAGTTGTTTCATAAAAAGGTATAGATCGTTTATATAAGATTCATTCTGGGGTTAAATAACTAGCGAGCATAATGCATATAATTTGTTTCACTTGACACTTTGAGACATGCAAATCTCCATTAAGCCTGTGAGTTACTGATTAAAATATTTCTGAACTGGTTAAATCCCACTGGCAGTCTACCTTGTAATGCTTGACTGTCATTACCCAACTTTGAACAGGATGGAAATATCCTCAAATACATTGACCTCCTACTTTAAAATAAACACAACTTCACATCATAGGTATGAGTTAAGCCAGCACTTCCTTGTTTCTCGGTGGAGAAAGAAATATCAGACTACAAGCCCATGGGAAAATAAAAGATAACAATATGCAAAACTAATCTCTTAGACATGTTGGACTCTTCCAATGGTATTTTCATCTTATACTATTCACATAGAAAAAATGACATAAGACCTATGTTGCCAGTTCGCTGGTATGTAGCCCCAGATCCAGGTATGGTTCAAACACAGTTCATGATTCAGGTCAATCCATCAGCAAATTCAAACAGGGGCAGGATTCTGATTGTCTAGATAAACCTGGGCAAACCAAAACAAAACCCAGCAAAACTGCAATGAACCTGGAGTGAAACCATCACATTTTACTTTTTAGACCTTTTTTTAATTTTAATTTTTTTTAAATTTGCAATTTGACTTTGACAATGATGAACCAAAATGAATCCCAAACCCTGAAAGTGACTTCTAAAGCATTTGAAAGACTAAAACAGCCTAGTTTTACCTCATTGTAAGTACACACACATATATATATTGGTTTTATTTGTTTTGAATGTGTTGTTCATCAAACTTGTTGCCTTACAGATTACAATGGTAGCTAGTTCTAGCTCCATGGGCCAAGCCTGTTTCAAAATAGTCCCAAATTCTCCTCTTAGAAGTATGCTGATATGATACAGCAAGTTCCAAGTGGTGGGGATATATTTGGATTTGCAATAGGTGTGGTGTCAAGCATTCAAACTCATAAATTCAGATGAAAACTCATTTGTGTGGCATTCCTAGACAAAACATCAATGCTTGCCCTGTAAAGAATGGTGTACCTATACCATCATAGCAAGTGATAGCATATATTAAAAGAGCGAGAGCAAGCAAATGAAGCAACAAGACATAGAGTATATCATCATTTGGTAAAGAATGAATTTCAAAGAATCAAACCCCCTATACCCCCATCTAATCCTACTGTTGTAGTAGATAGCCACCCATTTTTTGCCACACCTCAAGAACACCCCATTACAAATAAGAGACCATAGAGATAATTGGAAATGGCATTTCAAAATGAGTCCCAACAACATGTCGCAAGGTGTATCTATGCAAATGGATTGGCTTTCCTGCTGTACACTTATCATATTGGCATAAAATAGTGAGAAAAATTAACGAGGTTTCAAAAGGGTACAAGAGCTTGAGCTATGAGGTGTGTGGCACCTTATTGGACAAGTAGATCAAGCTTGTAGAAGATTCATTGAAGAGCATAAGGGATTCATGGACTGATATAGGGTGTTTGTTTCCAATGGATGGAAGGATGCTAAAAATCGGCCCTTGTTCAATGTGATTGTAGTGTTTCCTAATGGGGCAATGTTTTTAAGAGCCATGAATTGTGAAGGGGAGGTGAAAGATGGCTAATTTATTACTAACATCCTCATGATAGCCATCGAGGAATTGGAGCCTCCTAAAGTTGTTCAAGTCATAACATGCAACATAAAGAATTGTAGAGTGGTTGGTTTGTTAGTTGAAGCACATTTTCACACATCTTTTGGACAACTTTTGCTATCCACTCCCTCAAACTTATGCTACAACATATTGGCAACAAAATTGATTGGATCAAAAAGATGTATGCAAAGGACAAAGAGATTCAAATGTCCCTCACCAACCAACATATTGTAATAGCTTATACTTAGAAGGTTATAACATGTCATTAATGAGTCTATGACAAGATGATATATGTTGAAAAATGTCTGGACTAGGTTAGGTATTACAAACACATATAAGCTATTACATCCTCATTAGAATCAATCTTGCCTCAAACCTTGTTGAATGATTAGGTGAAATAAAATATACTTTATTTAAGGGAAATTGTGCTTACTCCCAATTGATGGTGTAGGAAAAGAGGGTACAACCCATAGTAAAAGATCTGGTTATTCACAACACTTCCATAATCTATCATGTGAAGGATGCAACATTTTTTCTATCATTGTAGATTTCAACAAGGGGTAATGAAGAATTTGTATCATTGCCTAGGATCCTTGAGGTAATGAAATGAGAGAAAACTTGTCTTAAATAAACAGGTTTTGCCAATTTCCAACTCTTGGTTTTGTTGTTGAGAGTTATTGGAAAATAGTAGTACATAAAACAATAATTTGTCCTCATACTTTAGAAGATAGTATTAACCTTATTGGTAGCATACTAACAATCACTCTCCAAGGACATCATTGCAGATTAAGTTGGACATAACCAAGACAATCATGATTAGCTATAGAGTTTTCAGCTCCTAAATACATCAAAGTATCATAACAAAAGCTAATTACATCACAAGAAGGAGCAATACAAATCTACAAGGTTGATTAGGGATCTTAGTAACTCTAGGAGCATCCTAGATTGTGATTGCTTGAGGACAAGCAATCTTGGGAAGGGCAAACTGCCATGCCCCCGAAATTGCAACACTAAAGTATAAAAAAATCAAGCATTGAAATGCAAATAAATAGGTAAAATAAATAACAATATAAACATTAAAAATGTAAATAAAAATATTAAAAATTTAATATTATTATAATATAATAACATAAATATTAAATATATATAAAAAAACTAATATAAAAATAAATATATTAAAATAAGAAAACATGTGATATATTGATATAATATATAAGCAGCAGCGATTATCATCATACATATAAGACAGCGATGGAGTTTAATAAAGAGATACAGAGCAGCAATCTATAATGTGAAGGCAGCACTTAAGAATTTGTGGAGTTATTTACAAAGGCAGCGTTCATACTTAATATGCAGCGATTATGATCTTAAGAAGACATCGATTAATTCTAACCAGGCAGCAGTGTTTAGTTAAGAGAATTATAAGGCAGAGATTACCACTAAAAGGCAGGAATTACATTATGAAAGGCTGCGATCAGTTGAAGGGACAGCAGTTAATTATAAGGAAGAGTCACCTCCATTCCTAAGGTATACAATGGGGATATATGAGGAAAATCACATCATTTGCAAGGGACATCATGGAATGGAAATGAATGAAAAATCTGAATAAAAGAGCAGATGAGGAAGAGATCAGGAATAGACATCCGCACTCAGAAAAGCAATATCTTCTGAATATTAAAAACAGATTGAACAGCAAGGCAATTGGAGCAGATCAAACATAATTATCTACACTCAGCAGACAAGGGCAGAAGTCAGCATTTGTTAATATATTTGCATCTTAGAATATAGCAGTCTTATATTTTAGCAAGTATTGTGGTATGCACTCTTATGATTATTGTGAATGATGATATGTTTATTAATGTATAATCTCTTATGAATCTGAATATGTTTATTAATTGTTGGTCAAACTAGATTCCTATTAGTCATTAAATTGCTCATTCCCAATAAGCAACCATGTGGAGGAGTGGGTAAATACAAGAAGGGAGAGCAGATACTAGATTTCCTTCTAAGTGTGCCACCTCATGTTGGATGCCCGTGTGTCTGCCACTTGTGGGCCAAGGGGGTGAATGTCCACCCTTGGGCTTAGATAGGAGAATCTACGGGCACCCCATTGTGGCTTTCCCTCTGATCTCTACATGGGTTGGTTGTTGAGGTGGATTCAAGGAGTCTCAATCATAAGAAAGATGGATAAGGCAGCATGGATAGGGAAGGCAGATACAAGTTTATCCACTAAGCACACCACCCCAGGTTGGATGCCCATGTGTCTACCACTTGGGGCCAAGAGGGATGGTATATCCGCTCTTGGGCTTAGCATGAGGATAGTTTCAAGCGCCCTATCATGTTTCTCATCCAAGTCCTATCATGGCTAATCTTCCATCATGCACTATAGATATTGTGCAGTTTATATAGATTTGAAATAGTTATGTATTTTACATAGTTTAAATAGATAAGACATTTATTATATATATGTTTTGATCATATGAATTATATTTCCAATATTATCTTACATAATTGCAAGACCTAAACCAAGATTCATCTTGCTTAAAGCATTTAATTGGTAAATTATAACCCTAACTACATTAAACTTGTGATTCTAGGGCAAGATTTAGGGCAATCTCCGGAAGAGGACATTACACCAAGCATTCACATAAACAAAATGACTATAAGGAAGGGGACACAATGTTGTGGGATATGGTGCTAAAGTATACTCACTTGGATGCTTCTACTTCCTAACATCTGCATTTGAGGTGGAGCCAAATAGCAGACACACTTTAAGTGCGAGTGGCAATGGCAATACTTGAGTTTCTTCAAATCTAGCTACACCATCTTGTGTCAATGATAATGATGATGTTTTTGAAGACCCATACAACATTGAAGCCTAATTGTTGACATTATTATTTTAATATTGAAGTTTGAACAATGAATATTTAATTTTATTTTTTTTATGGTGGTTTTGTTTATCACATGATGCTATGTGATATTCAAAACTTAATTTTTTCTTTTAGGATATCGATAGATAGATTTGTGCATGTGTTTATTTGGTATGAACAAACCAAACCCCAAAAAAATTTGCTGGATCCACAAACTCGGACCAAGATCCAAATAGGAACCGCTACCTTAGTATAAGACTTAATGAGCATGACAAAATAAAGGTCAAAACAGCATGCCTTATCTCTTAGATCTGCATAGTCTTACAAACTCAAACCAAACCATCTGGCAGCACTCCAAAAATACAAAAGGACCATGCATAGAAAGAAATACATCTAAAAGGACATCCTTGAATGAAAATATAGGAGGTTCCCAAAAAATTACCTTTTCAAGGTTACACATTTTAGAGAAGGTGGGGAGGTGTTTTGGGGATGGTAAGAGATCACCCCACAAATTTCAGGTTAAGGCAACACAGGACATGATTCAAAAATATGTTTTCTTTGTTAAATTATAACTTTGTAATAAAATGCCCCTACTCTATAATGGGTCTTGATTGCCCTTGCAATGGAGACGAATACAGATACCCCATCCATAAATAATGCCAAAGGAATCTCCAGCCAACCAGCCAAATGCAGAGATAGATGGGATAGCCAGCCAAATAGAAACTAATCTCCTGCCAAACTATCCAACGTCACAGCCCTCCCCAATGCAAAATAGATAGGTGTGGTACTGGCCAAAATGAAGTAGTTTATGCCATCCTCTCACTACAGGAGGTTTTATTTGCATTTGTTGAGTACATTGGGTCATTAGACTTGAGAAAGGGAAAAACAATTGTTTTTGGTTACTCTTCTCTATAGATGCAAGGATGGGTGAGAGCGGGAATCCAATTGGATAAAAGGTTCACTATAAGTTATCATTTTAAGCTACACAAAGTTCGAAGAAGGCAAGAGAACCACCAAAAGTTTTTGGTGAAGGTGAAAACAATTTGATATGAAAAAAAGGCTTTTCTTTGTTAAATTGTAAGTTCATAATAAAAGGAAGAAGGGGATGTGACCCTTTATTAGAATTACCATAAGATAGAAACAATCATTTTTTTGTTATTTTTCTTAGTAAATATGTGTGCATGTAGGGAGGAGGAGGCGAGCAAGGAGAAGGTCCAATTGGATAGAGGTCTGTATAGACATCCCTAAGTCTTCCTAGGATGTCCATAAGCAACCCCTAAGACATTTACAAGCAATCAAGAAAAGGAGCAAGAAAGAAAGGAAATTTGTCGATCACAAATTAAGGATGGAAACAAATAGGGAAAAAGCAATTGTAAAGGACAAAGCTACAAATGACATCAGGAATAAACCTCCACCTATAAGGAAAATGAGGGAATGGAACTTGGTTATCATATCAAACCTTTCCACCTTAAAGCATTACCAATTAGGGAGATTCAACATGCAAGAGAGCTCAATTTGTGGCATCAAACTTAAGGATAGAAACAAATGATGGATAATGAATCTGTTTAAAGGCCAGCACAAATGACATCAAGAATAACTCTTCCCCTATGAGGAAACCAAGAAGGTGGACCCTCGTTATCACATCAAAGTTTTAACTCATTCCAGCTTTGAGCTACACCAATCTAAGGAGCTTCAACATGCATGTGCTTAATTTGAATGCAAGTCTGATGTTCCTATTATACATTTATTAAAATCAAAATCACTTGACTTGAATTTGGCAACAAGTAAAAGAAGCCAGAGAGATTACACAGCAAATTCATGACAGTCACTTGATATAAAAACAACAATCAAATTGCCAGAAAAATAAAAACAAATCTCATTGTGGCAAATCTTACATCTATACTAAGGTATTTGCCTTAATACATGTTATGTATAATTTATTTTTTATATGTTAATGAGATCAATTTGTCATTGAATGTGAAATATGATTATTTTGAGAATGTTTGAAAATTCTTCTTTTTCATATTTGCCAAGTTTTGTGTGGCACAATAAGTTTGATCTACACAATGCTTGTGTTGACCAAGTTAGGTGAATTCAAGTTCAATCATTCCATTTTAAGGACAAGTTTTTGGATCCTTGTTATAATCACTTGAATAGAAACAATTCATTTACAATCCTATAATTTTGTGTCTAGGCCAAAGTAGTGGGATACACCCACACCCCTCCCCAAGCACTCATACCACTATACCAAATATGGATACCAAAATAATATAGTGCAAATACGCATTGAATACCGTACACACGTGTGTCAAAAAAACCCTAATTTTCCAACCACGCCAAATATTGTGTGATTTGATTTTTAAAAAATTTGACATGACTCTTCCTAAACTTAATTTTTTTAAACTTCAATCGTGCTACTTTTTTTTGTATAAACAAAACCTACACCAAATGAGGAAGACACATGAAGCGTTTTTCTATTTCAGCAACCCATTTTTTTGGGTCTTCTTCCAACACAACTATACTATTTTTTTGGCATTTTAATTTTTACAAATTTAAAAAAATTAATTGTTTACAATTTTATACTTATATTTAATATTTTATATTATGTTGTTTAAACATTAGAGATTTTTATAAAAAAATATTCTTTAAGTATAAATAAAATTTATTAATATATATCCAATTGTTTATTCTTTACTAAATTATTAATATTTATATTTATATTTACTTATTTTATTATAGTTTTTAATTTTTAATTAAGATTTTAAAAATTAGATGTGAAAGTGAATTTTTATTTTTTAAGTTTAGATCATTATTATTTATTTAGTTCTTTATATTAAAATTTTAAATTTTTAATATATTTAGATATTATTCTTTTTAATTTATATTAAAATTTTACTTTATTTTATTTTAATTTAGATATAAATGACATTATTGTTAATTTAATTATAGGTCTTGGTTTATATATTTTCTTTTGTATATTGTAAATTGTTAAATCAACTTATAATTATTTATGTAATAATTATGTGTCTATATTGCTTTTAAAGTAATGAAAATCTTAAATCTCCTCTAATAAGTTAGAAAATTGTATTAAATATGTGTGCTTTTTATGAATGTTGTATCCATCTGTATATATATTAGGGGTCTTCAAAAATGGTCATATATGTATTCGTGTCCATGCAACTTTGGTCTAGGCATTTAAGGGAAAGGCAACAAATGACATGATGCAAAAAAATGTTTTCTTTATTAAATTATAAGTTTGTAATAAAATTAAAAAGGGATATAGCCCAACATTAGACTTGAGAACAAGGAAAAACAATTGTTTTTGGTTACTTTTCTCTACAGATGCAGGGATGAATGGATGTGGGAGTCCAATTGTATAAGAGGTTCCCTACAAGTTATCGTTTCTAAGGTTACACAAAGTTTGGAGATGGTAAAAGACACCCCCAAAAATTTCAAGGGAAGGCACAAACGCTGTGATATGAAAAAACCCTTTATTAGAATTAAGTTAAGATAACAACAATTGTTTTTTTTATTTTTCTCTGCAAATATGTGTGTGTAGGGAGAAGGGAAAGCAAGGTAGTAGACAAAGAGAAGGTCCAATTGGATAGGGGTCTATCCAGACATCCCCAAGTCTTCCCAAGGATGTCCATAGGTTCCCCCTAGGACATTAAAAGGTAATCAAGAAAAGAAGCAAGAAAGAGTGGGAATTTGTTGATCATAATGAAGGATGTTAACAAATAGGGAAAAAGCAACCATCCAAGACAAATTTATAGATGAAAACGAGGGAATGGAACGTGGTTATCACATCAAACCTTTCCAGCTTAAAGCATTACCAATCTAAGGAGGTTCAACATATAAGAACTTAATTTGTGTTATCAATCTTAACTAAAGATGGAAACAAATGAGGAAAAAAACTGTTAAAAGGTCAGCACAAATGGCATCAGGAATAACCCTTCCAGTATGAGGAAACCGAGAAGGTGGACATTGGTTATCTCATCAAACTCTTTCCAGCTTTTAGTATCACCAATCTAAGGAGGTTCAATATGCATGTGCTTAATTTCAATGCAAGTCTGATTTTCTTATTATACCTTTATTAATATCAAAGTCACTTGACTTGAATTTGGTGATAAGTAAAAGAAGCCAAACGGATAACACGGCAAATTCTTGGCAAACACTTGATAAAAAAATTAATAATCAAATTGCAACCAAAAGTAGAACAAATCTCATTATGGCAAATCTGGCATCTATATCAAGGTACTTGCCTTAATATATGTTGTTATGTGTAATTTATTTTTGATGTTTATATATTCATTCATCTCTTAATGAGAAATACTATATTTTGTGAACATTTGAATATTTTTATTTTTCATATTTGCCAAATTTTTGGTCAGCACAAGAAGTTTGATCTACGCAACGCTTGTTTTGACCAAGTTAGGTGAATTCAAGTTTGATCATTCCATTTGAAGGACAAGTTTTTGGATCCATGCTATAATCATTTGAATAGAAACAATTCATTTATGGTCCTACAATCTTATGTCTAACGCATTCTTCACAAGATGCTCTGATTTATATTTTGTTGACTATTTGGCTTGACAGCAAAGTTTCTACTTTACCTCTAGAATTAGGATGGAATTAATAAAGACTTGCATTTTGGTTTACATCACAAAGTAGAGCAATATTGATAATGAAATGAGACAATATGCAACAACATCCAGGCTTAGGGGTTCATCTTGGCACTCATAACTCCCCTCCACAAGCAAAAGAATGCAACTCTTCTGAAAAAACATAACATGTTGCAGGGAATTATCCTTATGACAGCCCAAATTAAAACCTCATGAAAAAATATCTGTGACTTTGCTACACAAAGGAAAGCATCCATAGCCAACAGTGGCATGGTGCAATGGTTAAGTTGTTGTGTTGTTTTTCTTGCCATCAAGGTTCAAACCCCATTGGGGTGTAATTGTTGAGAATTTATATTGGGGATGAGGTCCCCCGTTTGTGACCTCGCCGGTTCATAGCTCCGGGTCAAAAGCGTTTACCCCTCTTAATAAAAAAGGAAAGCATCCATAGCATCAAGCAATACAAAACAAAATAGCTCTGCTCTACCATGCATGGGGAAATTACATTCAAAACTGATTAGCTATATGATAACAGTATCCAAAGAACACTTCCTACAACCAGAAAACATTAGAGCTAAATGTAGGACACTATAAATATTACCATACCAAGCTGCATGGGTACAAATTACCATTATGCAACTCAAAGTTCACACTACAATTCACATCAATACATGGACAAATCAAAATTGGTAGTCGATAATTTTCATGCTTATATGAAGATATGAGAAAATTAAAATTTGAAAACATGTGCATACTCAAAAAATAAACAATTCAGTAAACAAGTGTGCAGCCTTGTCCTTAAATGAGTTAGTTGACTGTGCTGCTACAGGAGCTATGCTCAGTGGAATCTAAATTCAAAGGTGTGAGCCCAATTATTTAAGGAGGACAGACACAACAATCAAGGGAAAACAGAATACACCCACACACCATAGTTACCAAGAGATGGGGACTAGCACTAGTACAGGAGACCAGGATAGTTACTAGCACCCAATTTTCAAAAAATGCCAGACAAGTACTTGGAGACAACAAACATTTAAATTTAGAAATCGGATCAGATTCGCTTGCAAAATGGCATAAGGGATTTTAAATAGAAATCATGACTAAAAATTTTTTCTTTAAATAGCACTACACCCCGGTTATTTCAGTGGTTGTTTTTCTGAAAAAAATGGGTTTTTTTTAAAATTGATGACAAAATAAAGTTTTTTTAGCCAGAATTTTTCATGAAAATACAGGTTTTTGCCCTAGCGGCTAGCACTTGCAACAGATTTTTCTATTGTTGAATCTGTGACTAGGGTTTCCGAACCCACAGTTAAGGTTTGTGCCAATGTTTGGATAGGCCACGGATTTCAAGGCAATTGTTGGAAGTATGTGCTAGGTTAAGAATTTTTTACATCAATTTTTTTTATTTGTATCAATTTTTAAAATAGAAATTCCATAGGATAAATATTCACGCTTACTTTCACACCTGGAAAGTAAAAATCCAAACGCAATTGATGCACAAGAACCTATGGGAATAGTAAATGCACTTTTTTGGTACTAGAATGGCAAAGCAAAGATGATAGGCCACGGATTTCAAGGCAATTGTTGGAAGTATGTGCTAGGTTAAGAATTTTTTACATCAATTTTTTTTTATTTGTATCAATTTTTAAAATAGAAATTCCATAGGATAAATATTCGCTTACTTTCACACCTGGAAAGTAAAAATCCAAACGCAATTGATGCACAAGAACCTATGGGAATAGTAAATGCACTTTTTTTGTACTAGAATGGCAAAGCAAAGATGATAAAGCCAAAGCCATTACTGATCTTTCCCTCTCCAGTTATGAATTACATCATATAGATCTCACAAAACCATCTAAGGAAATTTAGGAAAATTTGAACACACTATTTGGAGCAAAAGTGGTTAATGCTAAATCTTCTTTAAAGCTTCAGCTTTTTAAGTTCAAGATGACCAACGAATTCACTATGTTAAGCCACATGAACAATCTAAGATCTCTTCTTCAACATCTAACAGAAGTCAATGTTGTAGTGGATGATGAAGATGTTAAAGCCATTTTATTAAACAATTTACCTTCAAAATTCAGCAATGTCATCTTTACTCTTAGTCAATTTTCTTCTAAATGTCTAGAAGATATGATTTCAGCTCTCCTAGCTGAAGAAAAGAGAACTATTGCAAGAGAAATATCAAATAGAAGATGATCCTCAAACTAAAGTGGCATTATACTCAAATTGTAGAAGATCTGATAAGGACAAAAGGGGGATAGAATGCTATTAATGCAAGAAAATGTTTCACATAGCTTGGAACTATAGAAATCAGGCAAACAATGTTCTCGAGGGAAAGATCAAGGAAGCTAACGTAGTCATTGTTGAAGATCCTCCATATGCTGACAATGATGAAGTTGCTTTTTATGCATATTAAAGAAGTCTAGCACTTTGAAGACAGGTAGGAAGGCAGTTTAGATAAAGCTCAAAATGGATGGTTGCCCAGTTAGCTTGGGAGTTTGTGGATCTTGGTAATCATACCCTTACAAGGGTTATGAAACAACTTGATGGAGCTCTGTGAGTGTAGCTCAGCATAGATTGTTGTCCAATAGTTCAAGAGTTTAGTGGTTTGGGAGTTTAGGGAGGTGGTAATCGGAGAACTTGCGAATTCAACTCGGGAGCTGCACCTTTACAAGGGTTTGAGACAGCTTGATGGAGATCTACCCAGTGTATTTGTTTGTTTTCAAAATAAAACTTTTGAAGAATGGTGAATTCATGGTTCAAGGTGTTTTTAATTTAATATGCTTTACGTTTATTTAGTTTTAGTGCAGTAAGCCTTAAGAGAGGGTATTAGAATAATATTAAATGATTATTAGAAGATAAGGCTTACTTTTATAATAAAGTCACCTTAGTGACTTAAGTGAATTTAATATTTTTAATTTGCTACTTTTAGCATTTAGGGTGAGTCATGTCATGTTTATCCTTTTGCATGTTTATTCAGTTTCATCTTCCAAACTCTATATAAGAAGATGAACATCATTGTAATCGGTATCCTAATATCTAATAGAATATTATTGTGTTCTATTTCGTTTCATGACAACTAAGTATCCTATCAAAGATTCAGGCTTCAGCAATTAAATATCAACCCAATGGTATACCATAGACTTTATAAGATAGCCAATTTACAATCATATACACTTTAAATCTTATCCACAAATTGCATTTCCTCCTAATGCATCAATAACTTGCCTAAGAACAAAGCAAAAATGTCAAAAACGGCAGGAGAATATTAACATGAATTATTTTTAAATACTGATGCTGACCACTGTCAGCCCAAATGACTGTAGAACTGCTCAAAAGTACATACTCAAGAACTACCAATGCTACTATTCAAAGCCGGAAAGAGAGAAAGCAATGGAAGCCAAGATTATGAAAAATTAATGCATCAAAGAAATTACTTAAACTTCATTTTTGCTCATGCAATTTGGCTCAGAAGTTAGCACGTGCTTTTAGCATTTTGAGGACTAGTATCAAAGCAAAACATCTAATGTATTCTTTTCGTATGGAACAATGAATGAAGAGAGCTTAGATCAAATGTTAAACACATCAGAAAATCCACCCAAATCAGGCAGCTGTTAATACTGCACATTTGTTAGAAATAATCTTTAGTGCTGAGAATCAATTGAGATGACAAAGCATAAATAGGACTGGTGATTTATGGCCAATTGATGTAAAAATTAAAAAAGAGGAAAATGTACCTGCTCTTTGAAGATAACAGTTGCAGCATCTAAGAGAAAATCACGGGCAAGTTCGGGACTCTTTGCATGCTTTTGTGGCCGTAAGCCTTCAGTTTCCAGATCGTTGCCTTCTTTATCTGTTGAATCTTCATCCTGTCAATTGTATCAATTGTTCCAATAAGTTAAGAAATGATTATTGGTATTATTATACAGGTAGGAAACAATATTCGTTAAGATATAATTCGCACTACCTCTTCCTCCTCTGTTTCTTCTGCATGCTCAAAAAATCTTCTAATACTTTCCCCTTTAGTAATGGTGACAAAGCCATCACCTACAATGAGCCGACGATGGACACATAATCGACCTTCCAGTGCATGTGCCTTAACAGAAAGTTCTGTACATCTCCCATCATGCTTCCAAGCTCTTAATGTGATAAAACATGCACTTATGTTATCTAACTCAAGACCATCTGCTTGGACACTTCCAGACAAACCCACATCTTCAAAACCTAAAATATCAGATTTTCCCTCCCCTGTTCCTACAGCCCACTCAAAATGGTGGTATATTCCTCCAGCTTCAGCAAAGCATTCATGCCAGTCAGCTTGTACTGTGCAGTCTGAAACCTGTTAAATCAAAAGACCCCAATACTCAACAGAATTCAGCTAACCAAAAAAAAGAGTTACAGGACATAGTCACTGCTAAAAGTGAGTCAGACCTCATACTGAAATGCAGTATCTGCAACACAAAACCAGGTAGTGCAACGAGGTTCTCTTCGTGTGCGCTTCAGTTCTTTCAGTTCCTTGAACTCACGTAGTACATTTCTCCTGCAATCTCTGCAAAATCGCTTGCTATCAAACCTGCAGTGTACATTATGAATCAGCATTGGAAAAGCCCAAGTACAAGCTCAGGAACATCTATCTTGTGACAATTTAGTTTGAAATGGTGGTGCCAGAGATCAATAATTATTATCCCTAAACATAGTACAACCAAAAAATGCCCCAAAAAGAACACTATATGTACTAGTCATGATTTTTCCACAGTCCAAGAAGATATTTAAGAGTGCTTTTGGATTCAAACAGAATAATGTATGATTTTGTCTCATGCAATGCTCTAACACAAGCTGGTACAGGCAAAATATGCCTTGTAAATCTTACCTAAACATGAGCCTTTCAATAAAGTCCTCCTCTCTCAGACGTAATAAAGAGAGCCGTGTTTCCTCTCCTAGTGCAGACCAAAAATCTACCAAAGCCTCACATGAAAGCCTTGCCGTATGAAGAGCACAAGTTTCTTTCATCCCATGGCCCCTTCCAGAAGTGCTAGTTCCTTGGCTTATCCAACCTCGACCTCCACCACCACAAGCATCAGGATACAACAATTCACGCTCGCGTTCCCTTGCCCGCGCACTGTCAAACACCTGAAAGAAAAAAGTTTAGAGCAATAGCCTTTACCATAGCCTACAATGATCACAGAGCTAAACTAATAAAGTGCACATAAAACTTACTAAACCATAAGATTCCTGATAACAAATGCAAATATTGATGGGAAGCAATTAGAGATGTACATTTTGAAGCGCCTCAAGTGATGTTCCAATCAAGAAACAGTCCAAAAGGGTCAGGACACTATCTCGGGTTGTAGCTAACCCACCCCATGGGTGAACTGATGGATCACTTGCATCATCTTGAGTGCTTGCAGCCATTAATTTTGATCCATTTTCAATATGGCTTCTATTTTGCGGTAGCCCGCATACAGCATGAGCATATGCAGCTTCCTGGTGTATGTTTTTCCCATAGAGGACAATTTGGGAAAATACTTCCAGTAACAGTCCATTGCAGCGTGAACAATATAGGTTCTTACGTACTTGTTCAAACAGAGTTTGTTTATCAATGCGCAGAAGTTCCTGTCGAGAAGATGATGGGAGTTCGCTCCAAAACTATCCACATGCAAATATGATCATTTCAAAAAAAATTAATTAACAAATTTCCTAAAAACTGCAACATGTTAAATATCAGATCAATGAGTATACATAGAATAAAGATTACACCATACCTTATCTCGAAAAGCAAACATATGAAAATCTTAAAGACAATTGCTGGGTTTTGTGACAGTGCAATTCAATAAATTTCACTATTCATTCATGATTGAGCTTTGGCATGATACCATTTCTAAACTTGCATTTTCTATCTTCAGATAACATAAACCATTATGGTTATTTTGAACAGCATGAGGCCAGGAATGCTTGTGATAAGCTTGCCCTATGGTCTATGAGAAATTTACTTTAAGTTCGAAAGGAGGTTGCGACCAATGAGATCATTTACTTCATGTATAATTTGAAACTCGTGTTAAAAACTTAAATCAAAAAAATGCTACATCTTATGAGTTCTGGAAACCATTAAAGAACAGGAAAATTTTACAAGTTATGGCATGTGTTATACAAATGGAACATATAAGGATTAACCAAGACTCAAGAGCAAGACTAACAATCAATCAAACTCATCTTTGCAAATAAATATTTTATAAGTATGACCAGAAAGAAAATCTTTGAACTCCAATAGAAAACAATGAACTTGATGAGTTTCCAATCATTACTCATTTCATGGAGCATTTGATAGAGCCTCTCCGAACCGGCTTTCAATTTTCAGGTATGATTGCTGTACCAGTTAAAGGGACCTTTTCTACATTGCTTACATCTTAGCAAATAAAATTCAAAGAAACTTTACTCATAAGTGGCCAATTATTTCTCAGTACATAGAACAATATATATAGCCTTCGAAAATCATTTCAAATTACAGATTGTATAGATAATACTGTTTGAAGGTTTTTTAATTTCTTACCCATTGCCTATCACAATAGTTATCCAACTACAAAACTTGGAGGTTCACGGGCTACAATAATACTCTGACTACTAAGGTCACAAGGTTTTTTCATCAACAAAAAAAAAAGATGTCGGGCGTTGATTGATGCAATGAATGATAAAGTTAAATGTTGGAAATTCGTCTAAGATTACAAAGATGTAAGATGGCAAACCATCCAAGGGGCAATCATAAAGTAGAAAGATCATTGACAGAAGGAAATGATAATCATGTTGTTGAACTAATCAAACGAACCTTCACCATCAACGACGGATGACTAATTGGATGTTAAAGATTATCTTCTCGTATAATGAAAGTGGATAGAACACCGATGTTTCCAGATATAATAAAGGAATTTAATTAGATTTATGAGATTGTTTTCGCAGGCAATGAAAAGTGGATAGAACAGACATAGTTCCAGATATAAGTTCTGAAAATAGAGTGATAAATCAATACAATCATGATCAGGCATTGGCAATAAAAAGGGAATTGAAAAGGGCATCATGATCATACCTTGTAAAGCTGGGCATAGGTGACATGATCTCGAGAACAAGACCATATGGCATCTTTTGCATTGGTGGCCGATCCACCACAACTGGAAGTGGATGTTGATGATGAGTGAGTGTGAATGTGATGGGCACTCTTCTGGCTCAATCCAGGCATCTTATCTTTAATTGCTATTGTGCAACCCTCCTCTTATATCTTTCGCCATCTAATGCTTCCGCCACCAATCGCCCTGCAAACTGTGCACCATTTGAATTAATAATATAACGCCAGGCACATGGCCATCCAATGCCACAACCCTATGATCTTCTGTCAATACAGGGATTCATCCGTGGCTGCCCTGCTCGTATTAAACCCAATTCAGATCGATTCCAATGAACTGGTTTAATGATGAGGAGTTATAGAAAAAGATTAAAAACCCAAATGAATCGTGATGAGTGATATGGAAACCATTTCGACCCTCACAAAGGGTAGCCAATTGGCTATATTATATGCGAATAACAAACCATTCCTAGTCTTGTTCTTTCTCTCTTTTTTATCTATGATTTGCAGATCCAGCTTACGCAAACAGGGGATTGGAAATCTATGTAAAAACTTGAGTTTTTTTTAAGAACACTCCGCATTTCTTTCTCATCTATTTATTTTTAACTTCATCTAAAGAAAGATGGAGACTGAATAATTCGCAGGAGGCCCAGGGCCCCCCAAAATGGTAAACCTTTTTCTTCACCGTGGGTAAAAGTGAATATCATTTTACGGTTTTTCTTAATCCCCGACACAAAACGGATTTCTTTATCGTTTAATCCCAAGCTTGTTTTATGAAGGGTGTGTGACGCATTCAAAAGGGTTTGGGTTAATTAATCCAATATTACGGAGTTATGGGAGTGTGGGGAAAAAATTACTCTATATTAATTTAGGAAGAGTTCGAGATTGTAAATATTGAAATTGAGAAGGTTAAGGATTAGTTAATCATTAAAAATGAGAGATTTCTTATTAAATCAATAGTATTTGTATGGTCTTTGAGTTCGAGATTGTAAATATTGAAAGTGAGAAGGTTAGAGGATTAATTAATTATTAAAATGAGAGATTTCTTATTGAATCAATAGTATTTTTATGGTCATAAATTTGTTTAAAGAGTGTTTTATTTTTAGATGAAGTTGTATATAGGGGAGAGGACCCAGTAGTTGTGCACCCTAACTTCACGCTTCTAATTATCCTACATGGAAAATTCAATTATTATAGTTTAATTTTCTTAGTATGGTTTTGTTTTAGTGGTATAGTTATGTATTATGTACTCGTTCTTTTATACTTATGTGTCTACACTTTCAATGATGTCTAAAACTTGTTGGTGCTAAAAAACACTTTAAGGACCTACTATAAACAAAAGGAAATCATTTTGCCTTTCTCAATAATAATCAAGCCTCGTTGCCAATAAATAATACGAAAAGACATGTCATGTAAAGATGCAAAATGCTCAAATGATATATTGAAGTATAGAATCCCCAAATGCAAATATTGATGTAAAATAAATGAGATTTTGATGATTTGATATGATGCAGTCCAATGGCCCTATGATTTATTAATGACTTAGGGTTTTTCATAAACTACAAGATCCTTAGTGCTCAATTCATAGTCTCTGGCCTGCAAGTTGATAGATAACAATCGTGTTATTTGAAATGGTCAACTCAAGAAAGCAAAGAAAAAAGGATTACATTAGGAGGAAGCATCACAAGGTGATCTTATCCAAAGGATATTTCCACACCCATAGTCAAGTCTAGGAATAGGAATTATTATAAAGAGGATTGGTCTAAACCGTTTAGGACTTGGATAGGATGATGGCCAATAGGTTTTTTTTCTCATATTATCCACAAAATAAGACAATTCGAGTGTTGGGACATTCCATTTATAACATGACCATTGGTTTGTGAAAAACAAGAGAGTAAAAGGGCAAGGCATGCACTTTTCTCCTATATATTTTGCTCCAGTTCTAGTGTGCATGTGAGCTACATATCTCATGCATGCTAAAGTAATGAGATAAGTAAGTGTAAGAGAGGGGGACAAACCACGCCAAGGCTCCAAGTCACGGAGAGCCAAGAGCGGAGAGCTGCCCTAACTTACCTCACTCTAAAAGGTGCCTTGAGACAAGGATTGAGAATGATGAGGACTATAATGTACTCCTATCACCCTACAATTCCCGAACTTAGGTTTTGGCTAGGTAAGCTAACTTTTGGAGTCGGTACTATGTCTTAGACAGCTCTTTGTCTGAGGACGACAGCGCAATTCTGAGACAACAGCATGACGCTCTAGCTTCTCTCGAGCGCTCTGGCGTTCTTATGGTCAGAAAACAGTAAACACAATACAAAATGCCTAAAAACTAACTGATAGCCTAGCTAGTTGGTTTCAATAGGAAAAATAGAATGATAAAGTAGGAGAAATAAAGACGAAGATGATAAAGCAAGTAAATGAAAGCTAGGGTGATGAAGATAATCTCACAAAAGTGTATGTTTTCCAGCTAGCTCCACATGTACTTTCACCTACACACAAGCAAGAAGGGGAAAATTGTTGGGGCTGTATAGGGTCCTGCCTTAGTCAGAGCCCCGTTTTGGTGTTTCCACCTCCACGAATAGCCAAAAAGCAACGAAGTAGAATATGCGATAAAGGAAAGAAAAGAGAGCAATACACACTACAAAATAATACAATGCTATGTAATCAAATCACAAAGGAGAGGAGTGAAATGTTACCACCTCCACCCAAAAGCTCACTAGCTAGTGGAGGAGGATATGGACTTAGCAAGGTCACCACATCCACAATTGTGATGAAGGGAGGTCTCGCAAGACTCCAAGCCCACACTTCTATGACTTGCTTCACACTTGCAATGTGGAGTTGATGGAGTGTTGTTGTAATGGAGTGTTGAAATGTTGCTTGAGAGTGAAGTGAAATGAAAAGAGTGCTAAGAGGATGTGAATTTGTTGCTTAGAGAGTGAAATAAGATGAGAATGGATGTTTTGAAGGTGGGATGGGAAGAATCTACCATTTTCGAGGTTAGTTGGTCGAAGAGGGATGTTACAATTCAACCCCAATTGGGTGTGTAACACATCTGCCAACTTCAGACACGGGAATCTGTTAGGGATGGCAGCACGCTGCATGGACATCTGTACACCGCGCATGCTTACCCAACAAAAATTCTCTCACCGACACAAAAGACAGATGCCAAGTGGAAGGAAGGAAATTGGGTGATGTGAAATTTTGCCTTCGGATTTGATTTTCTAAGGTGATGGTGTGTAAAGGGGGAATTTGCGTAAGGGGTGAAAATTCACTCCTATATAGTAAGCATACTCAAGGATGTGTGATAGCATGATGCCTTGTGGTTTCTCCATGCTTTGATAGAGCAACATCTCCAAATCACACCAAAACTATTAGTCGCATCTACAACAATTAAATTATTGGCATAAAATCATAATCATCAATGTTTGAATTTTACTAAGCATGAAATACATCAAGTACAAAGGCAACAATATGTCAAGTCTAAGTTTGGGATTGAATCTTAACAATGTGACCAAGTTTTCCCCCATGTTCAATCATGTAAAACTTGTGAAAAGGCGCCATTGTATATAGGATCTCCATGGGCTAGAATTAGTGTGGTCCCCATAATATATATTAGTATGAACTAAAAATGAAATATGATTTGTAGGGTTGTCATGAGGTTGGAACTTGTGTGGTCCTCATAATCTACACAAACACAAGACCAAGTAAAAGTTAGAAATGAGATCAAGAAGCATAGGGTTGTTGTGGTGTTGGAAGGAATGTGGCTCCCACAATATATGCACGCAAGTGGAATCATGTGAAACTAAGAAAGTGTTCGAGTGTATAAGCCCCTCGTATTGAGTGATACATTGTTAGGGATATTATTTGAGAAGAGGCAAAGGTGTAATCGACACATAAGACAATGTATTGGCCCTAGATTGCAAATTGAAGAATATAGCTATGAAATACCCTATAATGAAGGACACAAATCTTTTACCCC
This sequence comes from Sequoia sempervirens, assembly GCA_007258455.2. NCBI lineage: Eukaryota > Viridiplantae > Streptophyta > Pinopsida > Cupressales > Cupressaceae > Sequoia > Sequoia sempervirens. The sequence goes on along the minus strand of VDFB02000008.1, from coordinate 207,880,429 downwards.
CAACTTTTCCCTTAGTGTGAAGATAAGTGAATGAGAAATATGAAGTATCCATGTGTCAAGTGTCATTATTTAAGAGCAATTTGATAGGTGTTGGGTATGATATAAGCATGAACTAACAACATAATAAAGATGGTTTGAGATATCATGAAATAGTGATATATTGTATCATGTAGAGATATTTATGTACAAATAATGTCAAGTGTGTATAAAAGATAACATCACGACATAATGATGTGTGAAAGTATATCTATATATAGAGTGCCCAATATTTCTCCCAATGCAAGAATGGCCATGGGAGAAAGTAAGTTGGCCTCCAAACAAAGATAATTATTAGTTATTATGATCTAAAAGTTGGTTAAGTTTTATTAATGTTAATGTTATTCTTAGTATGTTAATGTGCTAGATGCGTTAGTTGTAGTTTGGGTACTAGGTGGTTAGTTGGTTATATAGTAAAAGGGAAATAAATAGCTTTATAAGCCAATATATTGAAATATAATGGTGTATCGTGAATGTGAATTTTGAGATTTTTTAATTCTTAATCTAACATTTATAATGTAAAATTATTTTCCTCTATGTAATTTAATCCTAACAATAATCATGTAAGTATGATAAGATAAACATGTGTATACTATGAGAGTGTAAGGATGACAAAAACATAGTGGTATGATATATGATTATGGGAGTACTATAAATAAAAATCCATGAGAAAGGATATTGGTGTGTAATGTCACATCCTATTTTTAACCATCTACTTTAAACATATTTTAATGATTAAACATTTGTTTTGGTATTGATTTGTTTGATTCATGATTATGGTATTAATGAAAAACTAACTATTGTCATATTATCTGAGGTGGATATAAGATAGAATTCTCCACCTCTAGTCTATTGAGGGAGAGTATCATTTGAGTAAGGATGGTGTTGAAACAAGGTGAAACAAAGTTGCAATATTAACTTATGTATGTGAATTCAAATTTGAAAATAAGATTACCAAATCGTATTATGTGTGTGTGATTTCACATTCATCACAATAGAAAAATCAACAAACAAAATATAAGGGTTTGTGCAAGACCATGGGGGTCCAAAAAGTGGCAATGTGAAAAAGACATTTTTAACATGTCCAAAAACGCAAAATTCATGCCTTTGACTTTTTGCAAGCCAAAGTACAATATCCGTTTTGGTTTGGTAATACCGAACCTAAACGGATATCCGATACGAACAAATATCCATTACGAACAGATATCTGTTATGAATGGATATCTGTTACTAAATGGATATCCATTACTAAACGGATATCTGATATAAAACGGATATCCATTTTGTTTAAAGTAGTGTTTATAATTGCGTCGGGTCCGACCTGACCAATTATTATATTATATATAACAGATATTCGTTCTTTGTGTTATAATTAAAAAAAAACCCAAGAGGTCATATTATATTATATATGTATTATTATATATTATAATATAATATAATATAATATAATATTATATTATATTATATTATATTATATATAATAATATGTATTATATTATTTATAATATATGTATTATATTAAAATTAATATAATTAATATAATATATATTATAACATAATATATATTATATTAAATATTAAATATTTTAAAAAATAGGCACAGTTACCATTTTATTAAAAAGTTTGTAAATCAAAAACGAATATATGTTTTTTGTGTTATAATTTAAAAAAATCCCTGAGGTCATATTATATTATATTATAATATATTATTATATTATATTGATATTATATTATATTATATTATATTATATATTATATTATAAATAATATATATTATATTATAAATAATATATATTATATTATATATAATATATATTATATTATTTATAATATATGTATTATATTATTTATAATATATGTATTATATTAAAGTTAATGCAATATATGTTATTATTATATATAATAATGTAATATATATTATAATATAATATAATATATATTAAATATTAAATATTTCAAAAAAACCACACACAGTTAAATATAGTCGAGTGCGTAAATCGTAGAATGGATATCTATTCTTTGTGAAATAATTAAAAAAAAACCCAGAGGTCATATAATATAATATAATATCAATATAATATAATATGATATTATATTATATTATAATATAATATTATATTATATTATAATATTATATTATATTATATTATAATATATTATGTGTATAATATAATATTATATTATATATATATTATATTATGTGTATTATTATATATTATAATATAATACATATATTATATTATATTGATATTATTATAATATATTATATATATTATATTATAAATAATATAATATATATTATATTATATATAATAATATGTATTATATTATAATATAATACATTTTTTTTTTGATAGTTAAATAGCTGCTATATGGGGCAACACCATGTATTACTTTGGCAAAGAGATTACATACTGAAGATTCATTGAAAATGGTCTTCGCAAACCAAACTCATACTTCAAATACTTCTACACAAAAAACCTACCTTAATTACTATCTACCCAAAAATTTCCAGGGCAAGTTGCAAAAGGCTTGGAATGATTACAATTTTTACAAACCCAGACTGATTATGATCCACAAGTAGATATCATCAAGATTGAATCCATAACCCCTACTATTGATGACCAAATTTACAAACATTAACTTGAAAAAAGAAACATACAAACACCAGACCCGCCAACCTTATTCATCAATGTCTTCTTTTGAGTTAGACCTTTTCTACCAAGCTTTGAAATTGGCAATCACAGGGCATTTCGGGCCACATTTGGCATGTGTTGGGCTCTTGGCCTTTTGCTTAGGGTCCCTCTCATCCTTTTGACACCATTCTTCCCCCAACCCTAGCTTCCAGTCCTCATCATCTCCAACCACAATCTCATTCACTAGCTCTTCATCTTCCACATAGCACAGGGCCCAACCACGTGGTATGTTGGTGACCATCTTTGTAACCCGAAGCAGGAAGAAAATGTTGCGTTCGTGAACATCCTAGAGCTTCTCGAAGGTTTTAGGCTCTATGGTTCTGATGAATGGGAATTTCATCACCTCTCACCCATGCATGCGAATCATGTAGTAATTTTGTGGGATGGCTATCAACTTGTTCTCATCAACATTGTCCAGAGCCGCATCGATGTCTACCAGCCACGCATGATCAAAAACCATATGTGTGAGCTTTTTGGCACCCACCTTCGACACCCCCATATGCAAAAGGACTGCCATAAACATGGCAAGGATCTCTAAATTGGACCTCGCCCTGTGGTAGGCCCTCAAAAACTTAGAACCCAAAACTCTCTTTGTGGCTTAGAGGATTACTGGGTGTGAAGAGGAAAACAACCCCTATAGACGTTCATTTGTGATCTCCCCTTTAAAGGCATGCTATTGCTTGTCTATGCTAAGTGAAAGCAGTGTCTCCATTTTAAGCTATTTGTGAGTGGCTTACAACTGCTAACAAACTATGGCGCCTACACTCCACCTGTCGCTCTTATTTTTGTAAAAGCTAGCAGATTTATTTGAGAGGCTTTGTTTGGGCTGATAATTAAATTATTCTAGGCTTTAATTCCAAAGCTTGTCAAGCCATTATTGCAAGGCATGTCCGTTTGCCACCAACTTATTACAAATGAGTACTTTTCATGGATGATGAGCCAAACCTAGCTTATCCTTACCGATGTGGCTTTAGCAAATGACCTTCCCCACACTTCGCACATATTTGATCCTTTTCACTTCAGTTCAATTTTGTTGGCAGCCGGTAAGAACAGGCTTATTTCTTGTTTCCCGATAAACCCACATTGGACACCACCTAATCGTCATTCATAACCTTCCTTGCTAGCTCTTTCAACCCTATGGGGCCCTCGTACACATGCCATTCTTTGGAATCATGTTAATTCACCCGACATGTTTCCCACTCAACTCTTTAGTAGGATTGATTCTGAATCTTTGTCACCTCATGCACCCATGTAGGATAGGACATGGAGCATTTGTTGGCTATCATGCACTTCAAATAATTGTCCAATTTTTTATTAGAATCCCTTCCTTGAGGCCCTTGGCATATTCTTCATTTTTTTTTTCTACAGCTTCTTTCACCAAGTTGTCTACTCTTTGATTTCCTTCTCTATAAATGTGTGATACCTTGAATTCCTTAAAGCTACCCAGAAGTTGTGATATTGATTGAAGCCAGTGGTTCAATTTCCAATTGGGAAATTTTTTCTTGTCTTATCGAGTTAATAGTGATGAGGGAGTTTCCTTCTAGCAGTATTCTCTTTGCATTTATGGCTATTCCCATCTAAATTCCCATTAGAGCTACTTGGAATTCCGCCTCATTATCTGTGCAGATTCCTAGTGGTTTGGATTTCTCTGCTATTGTCTCCCCCTTCTCATTTCTAGCCACACACCCAACACCTCTTGGGCCTGGATTACCTTGAGCCGCCCCATCAAAGTTGATCTTGATCCAACCATTTTTCGAAGGTTCCCATCTAACTTCTTTCTCTTCTGTTGAGATAAACTTTGTCCTGAACCTACTATTTTAGGTATGATAAGTCCCTTGAAAGCTTGTTTCATTTGGTCATCCCAATTTGTGCAGCTACCTTGCTTCCTTGTATTTTATTTTATTGCTTCATTCACTGTTTCATTAACCATTCCTTCTATTTTTTCACACAACCTTTCTAGCGTCATTTCCTTATTTTGGAAGATCCTTCTATTGCGTTCCTTCCAGATTTCCCATATGATTATTGACGGGGCTATAGCCTAGATGTTGTTAAATACTGCCTTTATTCTTGGATGGGGCCACATATTGAACCATTTCAATATGCAATTTGGCAAGGGACTTTTCCATCTAAGTTTCCTCATGAAATGCTTCCAACAATGCTTTGAGTATGGGTAGTTTAGTAGCAGGTGGTTTGTATCTTTGTTATCATTTTTGCACAAAATGCATCCCCCAGGGCCCTGGATTCCGAAGGTGGATAATCTATCCTTTGTTAGGACCCTTTTTTAAATCGCTAGCCAAGCAAACACCCCTGCTTTTGGTAAATAGTTCCTCCCTCATAGTAGTTTACTTGGCCAATTTTCTCTTACCTTTGCTTGTTCCTTTATCCTATAGCCAAGCTTGACTACATATGCTCCTATCGTGGAGCCAAACCACCTAATGGTGTCTTCTTGGTTATAAGACAAACAAATTCTTTCTTTTAAGATTATAACAAGGGCATCTTTCTGGTTTTGTGGGACTTCTAGATTTTGCAAGGAGTTACATTCCCATTCTTGCACACCCTCCCTCTCTATTATCCTTCCATAGTTGCATACCTTCTCTCCCCAAGTTCTTGTAGCTTCTTCTCTTATTAGATCCAAGTTGGGTAGCATTACCAAAGCTTTTTTTCCATTCCATGAATCCTTCCAGAAAGATGTTCATTTATCATTTCCCAACTCCCATGTCACATGCTTTGTGATTATGTCTCTACACTCCAACAAATAGTTTCAGATGGTTGATCCTCTAGGAGGTTCTCAGTTGTGATAATTTGAATTGGAGAGTCTAAGTCTAGATATTTTCTTCTTAGAATCCTGACCCAACGTTTCTCTCCTCTTGCATACATGTCCCAAACCAATTTTGCACCCACTACCATGTTCATCAGTCTTAATTACTTAATGCCTGCTCCTCCGACCTCTTTGGGAGTGTAAACTTTTTTCCATGCCACTAGGGAAAATTTTTGTTGATCTCCTATACCACTCCAAAATAAATTTCTAAATATTTGGTTGAGCTTCTCCTCAATTGTTGTTGGGATCTTTGGGCACGCCATTGAGTATATCAGTATGGTTGAAAACACTACCTTCACCATCATCAATCTTCCTACTGATGATAGCCATTTCCCCTTCGATGTCCCCATTTTATTCTTGCAGCTATTTATTAGCCTTTCCTAATAACATTTTTTGTTGATACCCACAAATAATGGAGTACCCAAGAATCTCCCTAGGAAATTTTCCACTCTCAGGCCCAAAATTATTGCCAGATCTCTCTGAAGGCTCAGTTGTGTGTTGAGAAAGATGACCTCTGATTTGTGCCAGTTTATACTTTGTCCTGATGCCTGGCAATACTCATCCAAAAAGGTTTTTAAGGTTCTTGCTTCTCTTCTACTTTCCATTCCAAACAGAGTTGTATCATCAACAAACTGTTGATGCGTTGTATTCTCAACACCATTAGCTACTTGCACACCTTTCCATTTGCCTGCCTATCTTAGAGCTATTATTCCCCTTCCCATCACTTCTACCATGATGATGAATAGGAAAGGGGATAGGGGACCCCCCTGCTTAATCCCTCTTGTGGATGAGAAGAATCCCTGAGCTATCCCATTTACCAACACCGAGAATTTTTTCGTGGAGATACAAAATTTTACCTAATTTACCCAATCCTTCTGAAATACAAATTTCCTGAGTACCTCCATTAGGAACTCTCTGTCCACCAAATCATATGCTTTAAGTATGTCCAACTTGAGGATCATACACGACTTGCTTTCCTGGCCGAATGTAGGGTTTCATGAGTTGTTATTATGCCTTCAAAAATTGATTTGCCCAGAGAAAACCCACTCTGTTCCTCTGAGATTATGTTCCCTAATACTCCCTTCAGTCTGTTTGATATTATTTTTGTAATTGCTTTATACACTGTGTTTCATAAAGAAATTAGCTCGAAATCCCCCATCTTTTTTAGGTCCTTTTTTTTAGGGATCAATACAAGAATGTGTGGTTTGTTGCTCCTAACATGGTCATCTTTTTTCTTGATTCTTTGTCTACCAAGTATAAGTCCTCCCCCACTATTTCCCAAAATTTATGAAAGAAGCATGTAGGAAACCCATCCAGTCCCAAGGACTTGTTTGGGTTTAGTTGAAAAGTCACCTTTTTCACCTCCTCTTATCTTATTTGCTTATATAGCATTTTATTATGTTCTTCTCCTATGATATTTGGGATTGCTGCCAACAATTTGTTTCTGACTTCCTCATTATTCCTAGTTGGTCTATTTAGAATTGCTTGGTAGAAGTTCACTGCCTCCTCATTGACTTCCTCCAACAACTGTGCTATTGAGCCATCTTCTCGTGTTATGGATGTTATTCTATTCCTGCTTCTATTGGTTACTACCATTCTATGGAAATACTTTGTATTTATGTCACCTTTTTTGAGCCATGTCTCCCTTGATTATTCTTCCCTTTTCAAGATCTATGTCAGTTCTTCTTTTAGGGCCTTTTTTGTTTCAAAATCCACCATATTTGTTCCTTCTTCTATAATATGTTCATTGAGTGTGCTTAGTTCTTTTTCTTCCCATTCTTTTACTTGGAAGATGTTTTTGAAATGTTCTCTATTCCATTCTTTGAGTTTGTTCTTCACGTGGTTCAATTTTCTATTTAGTTTATACATGCAAGAGTGATTTCCTATATGTGGTTCCTACCACCATTCCTTAATTAGATCGTGGAGCTTATCATCTCTAGTCCACATTTTCTCAAACTTGAATGGGTAGCCCATTGGGGTGGCATCTAGTTGTATTTGTAGCTGCACTGGGAAATGATTTGATCCCACATAGGGCAAAATAGTGGCTTCATGTGCTTGGTTTATTCTTCCCCAATCCCCAAACAAGAAAAATTTGTTTAGCCTTTTAGATATGTTTGTAAATCCTTTCCTCCTGTTTGTCCAGGTAAAGGTGTCATTTCTTGTTGCTATGTCCATTAGGTGATTTTTGTCCACAAATTCCTGAAAGTCCTGTTGGACTCTTGTGACTCTCCCTATCCCACCTCTCTTTTCTCCATAGTTTAGGGTTGAATTGAAATCTCATGCTATGATTCATTTTTCTCCCCTGAAATTCAATATGGCCTGAGAGACTTGTTGCCAAACTGCTCTTTTCTCTCCTACCTAGGTAGGGCCATATGTGTTGACTAATGTAAATTGCTCAGTTTTTGGTAACACTTTACATTTTATTGCTATCCAATTCCTATTATCCTCCAACAGTTCCCCTGTTACTATGAGTGGGTTCCAAATAACCCCTAGACCTCCTGAGGCCCCTTCTACTCCTACATAGCATCCTTCCCATTGCTTCCACCACTTCATTCTATTCTTTATTTCTTCTATGTTCCACTTTGTTTCTTGTAGTATGAATATGTCTACTTTGGATTGGTCAATTTGGCACTTGACCATGCGCCATTTGTTAGGGGCATTTAAGCCCCTAACATTCAATGTTATTATCCTCATTGGGTCTAGCGAAGGAGTGTCGCATTCCCCTTCCATAGTTTTGTTTGGCCAACTGCATTTGTTGCTATTTCTAGTTTAGCTTTGTTGGTTTTGGGGCCTTTCTTCCCCTTCCCCTTTATGTTTGGCTTTTTAGCTTAGATTGGCTTTGTTCTAATATTCTTTCCTCCCACAGCTCCCCTTCTTCCACTTCCTCTTGCTCTTCCTCATCTATTTCATTTTCTGATAGATGAGTTCCTTCTTCCCCCTTCTCCTCCTAGTGAGGTTTTTGGGCTTCATTTTCTTCATTTTCATTTGTTTTTTCATTTTCCTCTACTTCCTTTGCTTCTTCTTCTTGTGCTTCTCGAATCTCCTAACTTGTGTTCTCAGGGTTCTTTCTCTTGTTCATGACTTCCCCTATTTGTGTGGTTATGAATTTTTCCAAGTCTTTGGTGTGTTTCAAGAGTGTACGCAAATCCTCTTTCACCTACAGAGTTACTCCTTCAACATTCGACATTCTTTGGCAAGGGATTATAGTTGTTGCCCATTCATTTCCTCCCAATTTCCTCTTTTTGGAGTTCTTTTCATTTGTTTGTTCCAGGCCTTCACCCCTTGGAGCTATCTTGTTTCCATTACCCCCAGACTCCACCACTAGGCTGCTTGTTATTTCTTGCTTGCTACCCATGAAGTTTTCCTCTTTCGCTATGCCAAAGCCTCCTTTCTTTATGTCCTCCCTGAAGAGGCACTTCCCTACCTTTTGAATCCAACTACCAAACTCCGATAGGATCTCCAAGCTACTATATACCCCTACTCCTTCCTCTATTTCCACCAAAATATTTGCCTCTACACCTTTCTTCCCATTTATAAAATCTTCATCTATTCCCAGGAAGACTCCTAGCGTGTCCCCAATCTTGGTCATGGCCTCCACACTCTAATATTCTAATGAAAGGTCAATCAGTTTTAACCATGTTGGGGTTTGTTTGATTTTGTAGTGCCATGGGTCAAAATTGGATTCCCAGGTTTTGCAATGGAAGTTGTGACCATTGAAGAAAAGGGGTTTACCAAATACTATTTGTTGTTTTAGTTCCCAATCTATGCATTCTATCAAATAAAAGGCATTAGGGAGAGGTTTTATGCTTACTTGGTCTTTAAAGTTTTGTTGCCAGTAGTTCATGATTTCTTCTTTTGGATCTCCTGGCCCACACCATTTCACAAAGAGGGCTCAATCACGCAATCTCTCCACTCTTCCTTTGATGATTTCTGCCGACATTGAGAAAAGATTGTTGCCCCATGGTTTAGTGTTTGCTTCTGATCCTCTTTCTTTCCCTCTCTTACCACCAATCTGCCCACCATTCCTCCAATTGCACTAAGGGTTGTAGCAGTTAGGTCCTCTTGGGGGTCTTCTCTTGTTCCAGTGAGCTCTATACTACGGGGATCTATCCCAGTGCATATGTTCTCCTCCCAGGCGATTTCCTTGGTAACTCTACTTGTTGTTGTTGTTGCTTCCTCTTTGCCAAGATTCTTCTTTATTGGGATTGCCGCTTCGGTTGGTTTTCTTGTCCTCCTTGGCTCTCCAGTGCCTCGCCGTTGGGATCTTAGGGTTTCTATTTTTCCCGAACTACCCACTCCTAAAATTGCCATAGTTTACATTTTCCTTCTTATTCCATCTGTTGGGAATTTGTTTACCCCAACTTCCTTCCTGTTGGCCACCTTGGAAACCAGCTTTCCCTATGTCCATGTTTCATTTTCTTCCTTGGTCTTCTTCCCAATTCTGGGTCCTTGGGCTGCATTTGTCGATCCATCTTCCATTCGAGTAAACCCATTGCCGGATATGGTTTATCTCTTTCTCCTTTGCTGGCTCGACTCCTACTCTTCTCAGAACCCTTTCCTTAGGCTCGTCACCCCATCACCATCTTTCCTGGCCACCTACTTCCTATCGATCCCCGCCTCTTGCAGAATTTCACTCCAAAGTGCCAATTTGTGCCATTTTCTATTTTATTTAAATTTATTAATATAATACATAATATAGTATATATAATATATATTATATTGTAATATAATACATATTATAATATATATATAATACATATTATAATATATATAATATAATATATATTATAATATATTATATTATATACTATAATATAATATATATTATATTAAATAATAGATATTTCAAAAAAACTACCATGGTCAGGTCCCAAACCCGACCATTTATTTAAAAATGTTGTAAATTAGGAAACAGATATCCGTTTCCTGTGTTATAAAATTGCCAGAAAAAAAACCCGAGAGCTATATTTTTGCAGTGCGTGTGCATGGGGTTTTACAGAGCGACTCGGATATCCATTTCAATGAGGTCAAATTACTAAAAAATTCACCAAATTTGTAAGGCATGTTTGATTTTTTCAATTTGTATTCATTTTGCTTCTTTTTTTTTGAATTTTAGTCAAAAATAGGGTATTTTTGATAGATTTTTTATTAGATTAAAACCATTGTTAATTTTAATTTTATTTTATCAATTAACAGGTTAAAAATGGATGTAAATGAAAATTCTTACCCCGCACAAAATGAAAACCCTAATCTTGCAGAAAATGAATACCCTCCAAATCCTCTACTGCAACCATTGTTTTTGAATGAAAATGTGCCAACAATACACGAGTCTATTCATAGAAATTTAGATCAATTAAGAAAAGTATGTCAAATCTATGAGACACTCAATGAACTATTAGATATGAAAAACACTTTGGAAACAATCATTGTAAATGTTCAAACTTTGGCAACTCAACATAATAGATTTGCATAATGGCGAGAGCAATAAAGACATTTTTATATTGATAGGTTATCGTATGATGAGGTGAAGGCTCTTGATATTGAAAAATCCCAATTAGCCCAGTTATTCATAGATCAGAGAACTGGATAGCCTGTTAATGTGCGGAAACCAATATTTTCAATTAAATGGTGCACCCATAGAGGAATATTAGATAATTTTTGGAAACGTTGGTGGATGGTTTTTGATAAACCACCCAACAACAATCTTGATGTCCCTCAGTATTTTCTCCAAAAATTATATGCTGAGTTTGTGCTAAGGAAACATGTTAATTACTTTGACATGCAAGATTTCCAGGGTGTTGGTATAGGATGCCACATGATAGACCTAGGGCATGCCGAGTCACCCCAGTTCATCCTCCTCCACCTATTGTTGCTCTAACTCCACTACCTTACCCTGAGATTGTTGTAGATGCGGGGACTGTGAACATTTATTCATTACATTCGTTGAGTGATCATTTGGTGAGGCAGAGCCATCATGTTGTACATCCATTTGATAGTGCATCCCATCACGGTGGTGCTGCACCTAATACATCCCAGCATGATGGTGGTGCACCTGCTGCAGCAACTCCCACTGGTACACAACCATCAGCTCCCACTAGTACACCGTCCTCTTTGGGACATATTTGTGCACCTCATCATTGCATGACATGCAACAATTGATGTTTCAGTTCTCTCTGACAATCCACTGAGGCTCCCATAGACACATTTGACTTTGAGGTTCATGATATGTTGGATGTAGGAGTTGATAGATGACAAAGTGGAGCATTTGCAAGAGAGACATTGACTACCAGGGATGATATGGGAGCACCGATAAGTCTTAAAGTAATTTCATAGTGTCTTTTATGTAAATTATTTCATATTTTATGAAGGATATTTGTACTAATATGTGTTTATGTGCTGGAATCTTTAATAGTTGTTGAAAGAGGAGCAGTTGTCGGAAGTGCAGCAGGCTACGCATACTGCCATTTCATTTGCCTTAGACAATTAGTACACAGTAAATAATTTAAATTATTATTTTAGTTGTTAATCTTTGAAATATTATATGTTTAAATACATGTACTACATATATTGATAGTCTAATGTAATCTTGTCTTTTTATGCAGCAACCTGGTTCTTATACAGCCTTGTTGACCGAGTCTAACCCATTGGATGAAGTTGCACAACAGGTATATATCTTTTTTATTATCAACATTATAATAATATGTGCATGTGTATTTACATTCTTGTCATTTTTTATATAGGAAACCATCTTAGTTGATCCATCCACTATGAACCCATCTAGTGTCATAGCATCACAATAGGTATGTGTTTATTCTATATTGTAAATCATTTACATTTAGATATGAGTAGATATGTGATTAGTAGATATGATTATTTGTCAACAATTATATTTTAATTTGTATCATTTTTATTTTATCTACTATAGTCCTCTGTTCGACTTAGCATTGTGATGAGTGAGAGACCATTACTTTATACGAGGACTCATGATCGTCCTAAGGGACAATCATATGCAAAACGTCTTGCAGAAAAGAGAGCAAGATTTAAGGTAAACAAGAATTGCATTATTTATATAATATAGTACATGTATATTGATTTTGATGTTAAATTTGTAATTTATAAATGATGGTATATAAGTTTCTATTTACTAGTCTATCTTGTCAACCATTCACATAATCTAATTTGCAGTTTGAAATGTTATTGTGCAGGAAACTGCAGAGAATATAACTTCTTTGAGGAGGCTTGATTTTGATGGTCCAACATAGGATTAGGATATGATATAGATTGACATGTACTTGGGGTTTGATAGATCTTGAGATGGCATATATGCCACAATTTGTAAAATTTGTTTTGAGTAGACATATGCCAAATTTGTATATGCACAAACACAATTATTCTACAGTTTGATATACAAGAATTGATATTCCATCTAATCTGTTCCTTGTGTGCATGTCTTTCTACTTTGAATTTTCAAAATGGAATGTATAATTATCTTAGAATTTTTTAAAGTTATGATTGATAATGTATGTTATAGATTAATGAAATAACATTTTAATAGAACTTATGAATTACAATTGGTAATCCATCTATTTGTTTGAGGAGACTTTTCAAACAATGAATTGCCTTTTCTATTGTACCACATTTTTCATACATGTCTACCAATACATTTTTATCAAACACTCATTTTGAGAATACCCACGATTTCAAGCTTTGTTGAAGGAATTTACATTTGACATTATTTTGTTTTTTAAACTCGTGTAATGAAGTGTGTAGCTGATTTTTATTTCAAAAGAAGTTTAAATTAATGAAAAGTGGATATAACTTAATGAAATGCATTTCATGTTACAATGTTAATTTGAAAGTAATATAATCATCTGGATAAAAATCAATGTCACTTAATGTTCATTGAAGCATTTCCACACTTATCTCACTCAAACAACACCTCAACACGTTTATTTTGCCTAGATTATAAGGGGGTTAATTGAAAGTATGCATTTCCACACCTATCTCACTCAAACACGTTTATAGAAGTCTGCATATTCTTAATACACCTTTAGAAATTGCTGCCCTAACAAATTTCAATCACTAAAACCCTTAAACCTCCTAATTTAACTCAAAAACCACACTTTTCGCATCTAGGGCATCATACCCAAACCTCATTGACCTCCCTTGCTCTCCCAAACCATTCTAACATCTAATTCCTACCTAATTGGACCATGAAAAAACAAATTCCAACTGTTTTCCAATGAACTACAACAAGATGACTCTTGAACTTCCATCATTTGACAATAAGTTGCAATTTTGACAAGTAGTGTAAAGTTGCAAATTGGTGCAAATTTTGTTTTGCAACTTGTAGGACCAAATATACTGTTCCAACATGTCCGGATGGGTACGTTTATGATAGGGATGGTCCTCTTTTTCACCCAAATATGCCAAATCACTCCAAGCTACTTGGGCCGACGATTTCCCTTAAGAGTCCAAAGTGCTAAAAGGCAACAATCTTTGAAGGGCTATTTCTCAGAAACCATGATGCCTAAAAAATTTCTTTTAGAGGCTATGGGATCGTGTTGCAACCCTGTACAATAACCTCTCTTGGATTTTTCTATCTCAGAGGCGTTTTCTCGTGGTGACGAGTTTTTAATTGAAGAAAAAGTTCTCAAATGCAAAGTGTAAAGTTGCAAAATGGTGCAAATTTTGTTATGTAACTTATAGGACCAAACAAACTATTCCAACACATCCAAATGGGTACGTTTACGCTAGGTATGGTCCTCTTTTGCACCCAAATACGCTGAATCACTCTGAGCTACATTGGACCGACGATTTCCCTTAAAAGAGTCAGAAGTGCTAAAAGGAAAAAATCTTTGAAAGACTATTTCTTGGAAAACATGACTCCTATAGGCTTTGTATCTGAGGCTATGGGATCATTTTGAGACCCTCTACAATAACCTCTCTCATTTTTTTCTATCTCAGAGGCGTTTTCCCATGGTGACAAGTTTTCAATTGAGGAAAAAATTGTCAAATGCAAGCAGTGTAAAGGTGCAAAGTGGTGCAACTTTTGTTTTGCAACTTATAAGACCAAACAGACTATTCCAATACGTCTAGATGGGTACTTTTATGATAGGGATGGTCCTCTTTTGCACCCAAATACGCTTAATCACTTTGAGCTACATTGGACTGACGATTTCCCTTAAGAGTTTGAAGTTCTAAAATACAATAATCTTTGAAGGGCTATTTTTTGGAAACCGTGATGCCTATAGGCTCTCTGTTTGAGGCTATGAGATTGTGTTGAGACCCTCTACAATAAAATCTCTCAATTTTTGCTATCTCAGAGGAATTTTTCCGTGGTGATGAGTTTTTAGTTGAGGAAAAAGTTGTCAAATGCAAGCAGTGAAATGTTGCAAAGTGGTGCAACTTTCGTTCTGCAACTCATAGGACCAAATGGAATGTTCCAAAATGTCCAAATGGATATGTTTACACTAGGGATGGTCCTCTTTTGCACCCAAATACTCTAAATCACTTTGAGCTACATTGGACTGGCGATTTCCCTTGAGAGTCCAAAGTGCTAAAAGGTAGCAATCTTTGAATCTTTATTTCTCAGAAACGGTGACTCCTACAGACTCTCTGTCTGAGGCTATGGGATCGTGTTGAGACCCTCTACAATAACCTCTCTCATTTTTTTCTATTTTAGAGGTGTTTTCCCACGGTGATGAGTTTTCAGTTGAGGAAAAAGTTGTCAGATGCAAATAGTGTAAAGTTGCAAAGTGGTGCAACTTTCGTTCTACAACTCGTAGGACCAAATAGACTGTTTCAACACATCCAAATGAGTATGTTTACACTAGGGATGGTTATATTTTTCACCCAAATATGCCAAATCACTCTAATCTACATTGGACCGACAATTTCTCTTAAGAGTCTAAAGTGCTAAAAGACAGTAATCTTTGAATCTCTATTTCTCAGAAACTGTGATGCCTACAGACTCTCCGTCTGAGGCCATGGTATGTGTTGAAACCCTCTACAATAACCTCTCTCATTTTTTGCTATCTCAAATGAATTTTCTCACGGTGACAATTTTTTAGTTGAGAACAAAGTTGTCAAATGCAAGCAGTGTAATGTTGCAAAGTGGTGCAACTTCTGTTTTGCAACTCATAGGACCAAATTGACTGTTCCAAAATGTCCAGATGGGTACATTTATGCTAGGGATGGTCTTCTTTTGCACCCAAATAGGCTGAATCACTCCGAGCTACATTGGATCGGCGATTTCCCTCAAGAGTCCAAAGTGTTAAAAGACAATAATCTTTGAATCTCTATTTCTTAGAAATTGTGATACCTACAGACTCTCTGTCAGAGGCTATGGGATCGTGTTGCGACCCTCTACAATAACCTCTCTCATTTTTTGCTATCTCCGATGCGTTTTACAGCGGTGATGAGTTTTTAGTTGATGAAAAAAGGGTCAAATGGATGCAATATAAAGGTGCAAAGTGCAAAGGGGTTTAGGGTTTGTTTTGTTCCTTGTCAGTAATTGAAAAAGTGATTCATTTACTCAAATACACTTATGTCGTGAACTACACACATGAATAGAAAGTATATGCTTTAAAACATCTAAGTTGTAAAGTATACATTGCAATACTCATAAGTGAAAAAATATACACATAAGTTGTAAAGTATACACTTGAATACACGTAAAGTGTACACAATATGCATGATATTATCATTCAATAATTGTTATCAAGTATAGGATTTACAAAATTCCATGTAGGCATACAACAAACGACCCTAATACATAGTCATTTCCCAGTAGGGGGAGGAAATAAAGCTCGCATTGCCTTTGCGATCAACACACTCTTCCACAAGAGTAGCATGTTGATGTTCTGGAGTGAACCACCTATACAAACCATTAAGGTAGTAGTCAAACTACGTACAATAGAAAAGATTCTTAGAATAACAAATCTATAAATTATTCTAATCTCTCGCATACCTCTCCCAAAGGCTCAGAGCTAGCTATTGTTGCAGCAAGTCCATGATCTATTGTGCTAGGAACATTGCAATATACTCTCAAATGAGAAATATATATTGTCACAATAGAAAAGATGCTTAGACTAACAAATATATATTATTCTAAACAACCTGAATGATCATGAAATGGTAATGCAAACTATAAGAGATGCTTATAATAAGCAATCTATATTATTCTAATATGTCACATACCTCTCCCAAATGATCAGAGTTGGCTATTGTTGTAGCAGGTCCATGATCTATCATGTTAGGAACATTGCAATATACTTCAAATGAGATATCTATATCATCACAATAGAAAAAATGCTCAGAATAACAAATCTATATTATTCTAAGCAACCTAAATGATGATGAATTGGTAATGCAAACTATAAAAGATGCTTAGAATAACCAATCTATATTATTTTAAACAACCTAAATAATGAACCTTAGTAGATAAACAATATCAAAATGTGATGAATAATATCATACCTATCCCATACAACAAATGATTTGCTACTCAAGTGTCCCTGCAAGGTCATCTCTTACCTTCAGAGTTTCCAATAATGGTTCATGATCAACACTACTAATTGTCCATAGTTTTTTTTGTTTTTGGTCTAGCGTGATGTCTCAATAGCTTAACATTTGTTTCTATAACAAGGTGTGAATACATTAGAATGGTTTTGTGTTTCTCATAGTCTTCAAATGCAGGTATGTCATTCTTTCTAATCATATATGTTCACAACCAAGTTACAAAAACAACAACTGAACCTATGTGATCATAATTTTTTTATCAACATCTAAATATACTTAGAATAACAAATCTATATTATTGTAAACAACCTAAACGATGGTGAAATGGTAATGCAACCAAGTTCGAGAAACAAAAACTGAACCTATAGGATACATGAAACCATCATCATCTTTCATCGATTGTGTTAGCTTTTTCTTTCCCTATACACAGCGTGCCAACCAATAGTCTAATCCCTCTTCATTCCCCTATAGTGCTACAACTGCATAGACTTCTCTTGGTTGTACAAGATCTGAAAGATGATCGTAGTCAAGTGAAATTTACATTACATCTTATAATGAGGATTGTGCTACAAATAAAGGGGTTAGGTACTATGGAATCCATGTATCTACCCATTCACTTTACTCGCATTGATCCCAATCACACTGAATACAACTATGACAAAAACAAGCCATCTCTCATCCATATGGTCTATGCACTCACATCTGAGCTTCAAACTAAATGCATCTTTGAAGAATCTCTAATTGTTTGATATTCCATTCTGTCTCCCACTTTGCCCTCCTCAACCAACCAAAATAACCTACTGAGTTGTGAATCAAGTTTCCCTCCTCGTGATAGTGCATAGGTACACCAATCCACAATAGAATGTGCATCATTGAATGTTGCACCACCTCTAATCTTCATTTTTTCCTTAAACTAAAGCTCTCTTCACACATGCACATGCACCATCATGCTCACCTTTTCCATGCCCAGCTTCGAAAAAACTCCAAATATGTGGTACACCCCTCTCTATATGCATTCTGCTCAACCAATAAAACATGCGAGCATTCTTGAATTTCCCTATGCAGTTATCTGACCAAATCAAATTTTGACCCATTGCAATTCCTTTTTTCTGCAAGAACTCAAAAAAGTTTTCAAAACAATGTTGTACAAACTCGAATGAATGAGATCTATCATCACTCGTGTAAAAATGGTACTCCCTGATTATCTTCCTATCCTCTTTTGTACTATCAAAGGTGTGCCTATATGTTATGTGGACAAAAATAGCAATTTGAATGGAATTATAATATTGTGATTGAACCTCATTTTGTGGTTGCAATGTGTAATTTTCAGCAAAATCAACTACAGATACAATAGTTCCAATGAGGAAAGAGTCCTTACACATCCTGAATTTCCGATCCAACCACTGTGACCTGTGGCTATGCCTTGCATACTTATAGAAAATATTTTCCTTAAAATCTAAAATAAAATCAGCAATACTTACCTCTCTTGCAACCAACTCACATCTAGAACCCTCACCTCCACTCTTCAATGTGTATTTCACTATCTCATTTTTTTTTCTCAACAATTTTGTTACCAAAATCAAGATCATTGCCCTCATGAAAGCATGTTACAAACTTTGATAAACCACCACATTGCAAACACGTTTCATTTAAACAATCATTTTTTATAAAATAAGCAACCATCACCTCTAATGCATAAAAATGAATCTAACAACTCCTTGGATAACTTGGGAAGTTGCATTGCATGACACTCCTGCAACATTTTGTTAGTATGCATAGTAGAACTAATATGGCATAACAATTCATGATACATTGAAAACTCAACATGGTATTTACAACATGTATTATGAATCTTAATAGGAACACAATAAAATGGTTTGCAAGACTCAAAAGCCCTTTGCGAAATTTGCAAATGTGGATGTTCTTGACAAATTTGTTTGTACAAAATTATTTGGCTACATTCCAAAACAAAATTAGGATGTGGTGTACGATCTCTATTGCCAATTTGTAACTTTAAAACATCCTTTATGTTCGGTGATACTCTAGCGTGAGAATTCCAATATTGTTCAATTTGCATCTTTACATTATCGGTTAGCTTTTTATAAACACATGGAAGCCTCCCACTAAAAGCCCAAGTATCATTTTGAAGAGGACTATCGATTCTTCCTCTTCTTGATAGTGTTATATTCAATGTTTTATGATTTAAGTTGAAATCAATACAAGTTTGTCTCATTGAACGAGCATTTTTTAAATGATGGCTTACTAGTGAGGTTGTGATCACTCTTCGAGTAGCCCTTTTATCTTTTTCCTTACTAGTCTTTCCAATAGAGGTTAGAGCATTAAATTTATTTACAATAAGACTATTTTTTTTGTTTTTTTGTGAGACAAATCTTCAATTTTTTTAATAATGGTCTCATTTTGTAAATATTAAGTAATTGCACAAAAATTTGGCATTGTTCAGTTAATGTCTTATTGGAAAAGAATTCATTGAACAATTTTGTAGCCCACAAACTAACCGTTCATTGTGACCTTTTTCCTTGAAGATTATCAATTATGTTCTCATCTATTTCAACCAACCATTTAGGGGTTCTTTTGTAATTAGGTGTTGCATAAGGTTCATTTTCAACCACATTTTCATTTTCAACATTTTAGATAATAATTTCACTTTGAATAACATTTTCAACAACATTTTCATTCTCAATCTTGTTCACATTTTCATTTTCAATTTGCACATTTTCAATTTCAATGTTTTCATTTTCAATTTGAATATGATGTTCAATATTTTCAATTCCTATTTCATTTTCACTTGAATTAACATTCAATGGCTCGAAAGAAGCTTCAATTTGAATATTTTGCATACCTTGTCTTCTTTTCCTATGACTTTCTCTATCTTTTAATCTATATGCTTCAATTTGATCTGTTGTAAGTTTCCTTTTACCTTTTCTCTTACGTCGACTGCTGCTCCCCATTGCACAAACAAAAAAACACACACAAATGATTGGAATTCTACAAAAAGTGAGAGAATCTTTGAAAAACTGAATTTCATCTGATGAAAACAAAAAACATGAGATTTTTTTGACAAAAAGAATGTAGGGACCATTGAAATACTCAAAACGGTCCCTTTTTGTTTTTTATATAACTTGCAAAATGGATATCCATCACCTCTAATGTTATTATAATGTCATATGTTATATAATATATATCAATATATAATATATATATTGCTACTCGTCTAAATGTATAACCCACTAAGAAAAAAAATAGATATCAGTCAATAACGGATATCTGATATAGACGGATATCCATCACCTCTGTTATTACAATACCATATGTTATATAATATATATTATATATCAATATATAATATATATTATATATTAATATACATTATATATTATATTTTAATATATAATATATATTAACATATAATATAATATTATATGTATATATATAGTAATATTAATTATTATATATATATTAATATTCATATATTATTATATATATTATTATATATAGTATATATTAATATTATATTAATATACATTTAATATAATAAATAAATAATATATAGTCTCTCACCCTCTCCCACCCTCTCTTCCACCCTCTCTCCCACTCTCTCCGACTCTCCGACTCTCTCCCAACTTCTCCTATCCTCTCCAACTCTCTCCCACCATCTCTCCTACCCTCTCCCACGCTCTCCCACCCCTCTCCCACTCTCTCGCACCCTCTCGCACCCTCTCCAACTCTCTTCCACCCTCTCCAACTCTCTCCTATCCTCTCACACCCTCTCAAATTCTCTCCTACCCTTTCCCACCCTCTCCCACTCTCCAACTCTCTCCCACCTTCTCCCACCCTCTCCCACCTTCTCCAACTCTCCCACCTCTCCAACTCTCACCCTCTCCCACCTCTCTCACCCTCTCGGACCCTCTCCACCCCTCAACTCTCTCCCACCTTGTACCCTCTCACACTCTCCACCCTCTATCACCCTCTCTCCCCTCTCCTCTCTCTCCTACCTCGCCCAACCTCTCACACCTTTCCCACCCTCTCTCAACTCTCTCCTGCCATCTCCACCCTCTCCTCTCCTACCTCCTGCACCTCTCACCTCTCCAACTCTCCTACCCTCTTGCACCCCTCTCTTTTCCCTCTCCCACACCCTCTCTCCCTCACCAAATCTCTCCCACCCTCTCAGCCTCTCACCCCTCTCCCACACCTCAACTCTCTCCCACCCTCTCCCACCTTCCTCCAGCTCTCTCACCCCTCTCTACCATCCTCTCCACCTCTCTCACTCTCGACTCTCTCCTCTCTCACCCTCTCTAGCCCTCTCCCCACTCTCAACTCTCCCTCCACCCTCTCGACTCCTTCTACCTCTCCACCTCTCCACCTCTCACTCTCCAACTCTCTCCTGCCTCTGCACCTTCTCAACTCTCTCCCACCTCTTCCACTCTCACCCTCTCTCACCCTCTTTGACCCTCTCAGACTCTCCCACCCTCTCACTGCCACTCTCCAACTATCTCCTGCCTCCACCCTCCAGCTCTCCCTCTCCCACCCCTCTCCCTCTCCCACTCTCTCAACTCTCTCCTGCCTCTACTTCCCTCTACTTCCCTCTCCCACTCTCCCACTCTCAGCTCTCTCCTACCTCACCTCCCACCTCTCCCAAAATCCCTCTCTCTCCCACTCTCCAAATCTCTCCCACCTCTCACTCTCCTACCCTCTCCCCTCCCACCTCTCCTACCCTCTCCCACCCTTTCCCACCCTCTCTCCTCCCAAATCTCTCCCTACCCTCTCCCACCATCTCCCACCCTCTCTTCAGCCTCCCACCTCTCCTCTCTCCCACCCTATATCACCCTCTCCCACCCTCTCCCACCCTCTCCCACTCTCTCCTACCCTCTCCCATCCTGTCCCACCCTCTCAAACTCTCTCCTACCCTCTCCCACCCTCTCCCACCTTCTCCAACTATCTCCCACCCTCTTCCACCCTCTTTGCCACCCTCTCTCACCCTCTCTCCCACTCTCCAACTCTCTTCTACCCTCCACCACCCTCTTCCACCCTCTGCCACACTCTCTCCCACTCTCCAACTCTCTCCTACCCTCTCACACCCTCTCTCCCACCCTCTCCCACCTTCTCCCACCCTTTCTCCCACTCTCTCCCACTCTCCTACCCTCTCCTACCCTCTCCCCACTCTCCCACCTCTCCCCTCCTCTCCCTCTCCAAATCTCTCCTACACTCCACCCTCTCACTCTCTACCTCTCCCACCCTCACCCTCTCCCACCTCTCCAACTTTCTCCTCCCTCTCACCCTCTCTCACCCTCTCACCCTCTCTTGCACCCTCTCACCCCACTCTCAGCTCTTGCCTCACCTCTCCTCTCAACCCTCTCCCACCCAGCCTCAACTCTCACCCTCTCTCCCATTATCCAGCTCTACCTACCTCTCCCCTCTCCAACTCTCTCCTACCCTTGCCCACCTCTCCCTCCTCTCCCACCTCTCCCACCTTCCAACTCTTTGACCCTCTCCCTTAGTCCCACCTCTCTCCTCTCTCCCCCTCTCACTCTCCACCCCTCTCACCTCTCCTCCCACCCTCTCCCTCTCTCAGCCTCTCCTACCTCTCCCTCTCAACCCTCTCCCACCCTCTCCAGCCCTCTCCCACCCACCACCCACCTCTCCCACCCTCTCTCACCTCTCCCGGTCTCTCCTAGTCTCACAGTCTCTCACCCTCTCCCACCTTTCTTCCACTCTCTCACCTCTCCCACCCTTCTCCTCTCTCTCCCACTCTCTTCACCCCTCTCCCACCATCTCCCACCCCTCTCCTCTCTTCCATCCCTCTCCCCACCTATCTCCTCCCCACTCCTCTCTCCCACCCTCGCCACCCCTCTCCTCTCCCACTCTCAGCTCTCCTCCTACCCTCTCTACCTCTACCCCTCCTCCTCCTCACCCTCCCATCCTCTCACCCTCTCCCACCCTCTCTCCCACTCTCTCCCACCCTCTCCCACTCTTCAACTCTCTCCCACTCTCTCCCTCTCCCCCACTCTCCCTCTCTCCCTAAACCCTAAACAATATATCTAAAAGGGAGATGTAGGCTTCAAAGGGATACAGTGTATTGAATATATAATATAATATATTTAATATATATACAATATATCTAGAATATAAATAATATATTATATAGTATATATTATAATATATTATATAGTATATATTATAATATATTATATAGTATATATTATAATATATACTATAATATATTTTATATATAATATATACTACAATATATTTAACATATAATATATATTATATATTATATAGTATATTTATATGTAATAAATTTATAATTAAAAAAATGGATATCTGTTATTAACTCCTTTAGATATTGATGGCCTATGAAAAATCAATATGGTGTTGCATAACTGATATCCGTTTTTGGTGGATATCTATTTTGTTCTCTCATTTTCAAACAGAGACAATGTATTAAATATAATATATAATATATTTCATATATATTACATATTACATATTATATAATATATAATATATAATATATATTATATGATATATATTATATATTCTATAATTTATTTAATAAAATATATTATATATTATATATTATAATATATAATATATGTAATATATATTAAATATATTATAATATAATATATAATATATTATATATATACAATAAATTTATGATATAATAAATGGATATCCGTTATCCGTTAGTAACAGATATTCGTTATTAACAGATATCTATTTTATATCCAATTAATCGAAGCCACATGGGAATATAGTATACTTCCACGAAACAGATATTCGTTTGCCACAAATATCCATTTCGTTGAGGACTTTATAACACGAATTCTTCCTCATTTTCACGAACTAATCCTCATTTTGGTGACACAACAGTCAAGCAACGACCTCCAACGACCTCCAGGTATGTTTTTTTTGCATTTTTTCAATTTTTTTTGCTAATTAGTGATAAATTTAAGATTTTTTTTGCATTCTTTGTAGATTTTTTGAATTTTTTCATTTCTATTTAAAGTTACAAAAAATTTGAAACCCTAGTTAGTGAAAAACAAAAAAAACATCAAACAAAAAAATGGAACCTTTATTACTAGAAAAAAAACATAAAATTGAACCTAGCATACTAAACAAACATAAAATATAACTTTCATTACCTCCTTTCTCCATTTTTTTAATCTGTTTTACATTCTTGTCTATTTTTCATTATTCTTTATCACTTATTTTCATGTTTCTTAAATTCTTGCTTTGTTTCTTATTTTTGAATTAGTATTTCTTTGCTAAACAATTTATTTTTTTAATTTTTTTAATTGTTTTGTCTCTCCTCAGCTCTCAAAATAGAAAGGATCCTTGTTGGAAGTGCTCTAAATTTCCAATTCTTGGTGAATTTGGATCCATTGTTAGTACTGACCAGACAAAACTTGTCCCTGCAACCATAGGGAAATGGGCAAAGTGAATGGGTAATAATCGATGTGCTATGCAGGAGGCTATTATATTGAATCATATACAAATGATAGCCTCCCACACAGCCCATCAATTATTACCCATTAACTTTTCCCATTTCCCTATGGCTACAAGGACAAGTTTTGTTTAACCATTACTAACTATGTATACAAATTCACTTAGTATTGACAATTTGGAGCATAACACTTCCACCTTTGTTGAATCAATCTGGAGCTTAACACTTCCACCTTTGTTGAATCAATTTGGAGCTTAACACTTCCACATTGCAGCGAGGTAAAAATTTAATGTATTTTTCAATGAGATTCCACATCACTTTAACAATTATTTGTTTTCCATTTACATGCCTTAGACATAAATGACCTTTACACATTTTTTCATTTGTATTCAATTAAGTCATTTATATTGAATGGTTTAAGGGGATTTTAAACATGTATCTTACATTTTTCAATTACAAATTTAATGCAGGTTCACTTATATCTAAATCATGGATCCACGCCCTCCACATCCAACCACTCCACCTCCACCCACTCCACCTCAAAACCCCCCACCTCCACCACCTACACCCAATGGTGCTCGCTTTTGAGAACAAGTCGATGTGAATGTTAGAATGATTCAGGATCAAGTTAATGCTAGTCAAAATGAAGAATGTGTTCACCCATTATTGAGGCATTTTGCATTAAAAATGCAAACTGTTGTTGATGTGTGTAGGTCCATGGAAGTGGACTTAGATGAGCATCAATGATGGATAGAGGAAAGGAGGTAGTCTCAATCTAAAGAGGAAAACACAAAGAAATGAATAGATGAAACTAAGAGCCGCAAAACCTTATTAAGACAATGATCTTATATTTATAAAAAAATTGATCTTGGATGGATATTTTATAAAGAATTTGGTTGGATAGACTTTTTAGTGTTGAATTTATGAATATTTAATAGTATAATGATGAGACAAAAATTTAGTAATAAATATTAAATAATCTATTAATTTAGTGTTTGCTAATGTATATAGTGTGTATAGATAGTGTTTATTCATGCATCATGGTTGACTGATGACTTATTTGTTGATCATAATCATTGTATAGATTTCACATGAACAATTTGATTAATATGTATCTTGATGTCTTCTAAGGATTTTGTTTGAAAGTTGCATAATGTTCTTATTTATGTACCATGATTGGAAGATAGTGATTCTTATTCATGATGATTTTATGGTCTTTTACATGAATGATCTAATGACATGTTATTAAACTTGAAGGTTTTAATGGCATGAATGTTGAATTGAGTTGTAATGGTTTTATTTGATGGTTGTATCACTTCTTATTATAGAATCCATCCCAACATGGGAAAACACTCTTCCTCTCAACTCTCTCTCTCTCTCCCTCTCCCTCTATCCCCCTTTGTCCCTCTTTGTCCCTCTCTGTCCCTCTCTCTATCTCAACTCTCTGTCTATATCTCCCTCTCACTCTCAGGTTCCTCCCATCCCTCTCTCTCTTCTCTCAAATCTCTCAAAGCTTCCTCTCTCCCTCCCTTTCTCCCTCTCAAGTCTCTCTCTCTTTATCTGTCTCTCTCTCAACACTCTCTCTCTCTCTCTCCCTCTTAGGACTCTCTCTCTCAGGCCCCTCTCTGTCTCTCTCTTGGACTCTCTCCCTCCCTTTCTCCCTCTTAAGTCTCTCTCTCTCCATCTCAAGACTCTCTCTCTCCCTCTCTCCCTCTCAAGTATTTCTCTCTTGCTCTCTCTCTCTCTCCTTCACTCCCTCTCTCCCTCCAAACTATATATATCTCTCTCTCTCTCTCCCCCTCTTAGCTCTCTCTCCCCATCCCTCTCAGGTCTTTCACTCCCACTTCTAAGGTCTTTCTCTCTCCCTCTCTCTCTCTCTCTCTTTATTATGAATTGGCCACACATCAATAATTTTGTCATTAGTGGTACATTTTCCTTGGTCTTATTAATATTTAGTTGCTTTTAAGTTTTCTTTACAACTCATCTTCCTTGGTGGGAAAATTGATGGGAAATCCTGTCATTATTAATATTTAGCTAAGCTTTTAAGTTTTTTGTAAGCATTTATAAGGCCATACAAGTTATATTTCAACTCCTGCCATTATTGCAAGTGATGGGAAATCTATCTAATAATAGTGTTGCTTGATATAGGATATGATTGATGTAACAACCTTTTTCTAATTCTACTTAGAAAAAGCCCGCCTCGTTTTCAAAGGGAGACAATGTATAATATATATTATATTTCATATATATTATTTAATATATAATATAAAATATATTATACCTCCCTCTCTCCCCCCGTCTCTCTCTCTCAGCTCTCTCTCCCCATCTCTCTTAGGTCTTTCACTCCCACTTCTAAGGTCTTTCTCTCTCCCTCTCTCTCAAGTTCCCCCCGTTCCCTCTCTCTCTTTCTTGTGAATTGGCCACACATCAATAAATATATAATATATAAAATGTATTAAATATATTATATAATATATATTACATAATATTAATATAATATATACTATTAAGTGTGGAGATTAGTATAATATAATAATATATGTACTATATAGTATACAATATAATATATAATATAATAATACATAATATATAATATACTATATAATATATTATATATAATACATAATGCATATATATAATATTATGTATTATAAATAATAATAATAAAATATAATTAACGGATATCCGTCTTATAACGGATATCTATTTTGGTTCGGTAATTACCAACCAAAATGGATATCCGTTCGGGATTAGGCTTGGGATTTCCTAACCTGGAAAGTCAACCCAAAAAATGTGTTTTTGAAAATTTGTTTAGTTTTTGAAAGTTCGCCCTTGTGGTTGATGACTTTTTTCTTACCCAAATTTCATCAAATGAAAAGGGTTTATAGAAAAATTTGTTAGCTTTCCATCAATATAACTTTTGCCTTATTTTGAATTAAATAAATAATTATTATTGATTTTCTACCTACATTATTTCTGAAGTCCTGATTGAAAAACTTCTATAACTTTCAAACTACTTAACATTTTTTAAATCTACAAGATGCACCACATTCTATGCTTCACATACTACAAGATAAAAAAAAATTGAATTTCATAATTTTTTGACCAAGTTATGGTGGTCAAACATAGACGTTTTAATAATTTTGAAAAGTTCTAGTAAGAAAATCATAACTAATTATTTATGTGGAAAAAAATTACAAAAAAAATCCGGCACATCCAGACATGTGTCCTCTACTTATATTTAAAAATTTAGAAAAAAATATTATGTTTTTCTTGTACTTAGGGTGGTCAGACACACACCTGATTCTTATCTTTTTCCTGAAAATTTAGTACCACTGCATTGAAATTTTAAATTTTCTCAAAACAAATTTATTTTTTTCCAAAAAAGGACTAGTAGCCTAGAAACTATATTCAATTTGCTACAACTTTTGTTCTTACATATTTTTCAAATTATGTTAATAACCTATTCAAATTTTTATGTCAAGTTGCCTAACTCTGATTTTTTGAATTTTCATCGCCACTTAGAGGCCTAGTTTGGACCCCCATGATCCTGCACATACCCATAACACCAAATTTATGTGGAGAAACCCTTTAGAAAAAAATCTCTACACAAGAAAAGAGGGCAAGCATATTATTGATATTCACAAAAGAGATACACCACAATACACTTCTCTATTGATCTTTGAGCAACCTGAATGCTTCCATACACTTGCAAATAACTCAATATAAAACTATCATCTAATGGCTCCATTATATAGAACTTGTCGGAGGAAAAACCACAAAGGTAAACCAAAATATGAGGTGCCAAAACCACTTGCAAAAACCCACGCCCATTTCTTGGAAGACCACGATTCATGATAAAATATTTAATAAAATTCACAAGGATCCAACATGGGCGCCTATTATATAGCCTTTTCAAATTTTGTCTTTCAAGATGCTCTAGCGACTTTTTAATTTCTAGATGGAACAATGGACACCTCTTTCCCTCCAAACCTGGGTGCCCCACTCAAGATCTTTCACATTCCCAATGTGGATGCCTATGAGGGAGAATTTGTTCATAATGATGTGTAATCTCCACCAACATTAAATCCTCTCTTGAAAATATATTACAATATGCCAATATTTAATGAATTTTCTCTTATGTCCCCTAGAACACTTTCCAAGAAACATGGAGACATATAAATGACATAGGTTTTCAAGGTTAATGTAACATAACCTAACAAATGGAAGATGTAGATGATGCCACATGTGAACCATAAATCTAAGAACCCAAACACTTGCACATGGTTGCAACCTGAATATATGTCCATGCATTCTACTTGTGTATGGTTCTTTTTAGATATTGTTATTAGTTTTTGTTCAAGACTATTACATAATAAAATATTGAATTTCAATTCTTATTTAAGTGTCTGATTAGTTTAATTATATTACTTGTGTTGGTGATTTGAGTTGTGAATACCAAGTCTCTAAGGATTGGTAGTCTCCCTTGAGTGTCATGGGTTTCATACCTAGGAAGAGTACCATAAAACCTATGGTTTGAGCTGACCAATTAAGTGTTGGAGTTAAAATGACACTGAGAGGGGGGGTGAATCAGTGTCTTAACAGATTTGACCAAATTTCAAAAATTCAAAAACCATAGCTTAGATTTGATCTTAATAATACTCTGATTAATGCATTCGTGAGTTGAATGTAATCATTCATAAACAGAATTGAGAAAAGTAATAATCCCAACATTGAACTGAAACAATCAACAACACAGTAAAGCAGTGAGCACACAGAAGAACAAAGAGACACAAGATTTTGCCGAGTGGAAAACCCTCCTGGGGTATAAAAACCACTCCCGAAATGCCTTGCAGGCTTAATCTTCAAAAATAACTGTTCACAATGCCTTATAGGCTGATTTTTGAGCACCCACTCAAGGAGCACCAACCCCTCATTTTTGAGACACCCATCTCAAGGAGTATCAACCCCTCAAATTATGTTTTGAACAATAATAATAACTCGAAGGATTTCTCTATTTTTAGTTAAGCACATATTTCTCTATTTTCTCATCTACAGAATACTCTAAGAATTACAACCAGAGAACTTACACTTTTTTCAACACAGGTTTTTATATACATTTCAAGTATGTCCGTAATAAAGAAAGTCTTCAAAGAATGTGTTTTTCACAAGAATCTGAAACTCACTTGCCAATTTTAGAATCTGAAGCTGAATAATGACAATATGTAGATGATGGAAAAAATAAAGAGTAACGCTTGTCCATAGGGCTGCAAATAATCCATTATTTCAAAACCACGACTGCCCACAAGCCGAGAACCATAACCTCCCAATTCTTAGAGAATATTTTGCATGTAACCGTTCTGAGATTCGATTCCAACCAATGATGTCGGCTTGCAACTATATTTAGAAAATCACATGTCGGCCACAGTGATTGAGTCTTTGTTAATCATTCGCTGAGACATCCAGACAAGTATGCCAAAGGCAATTATAATGTTGATCATTCTTTTGGTCCCTGTGCGTCGCCATGACCTTCTGCCATTATGGAGAAACCATATCGAAGATATTTATGTTTCCCCGAGATCACATTTCTATTAAATTTGTTTCAGTCGTTGAGACACAAGAGTCTTTCTCACTGAGACATGCCATTTTGTTTCATTCACTATCACTATAGCCTTTTGATATCGGAGAGACATCTTGTAGACAAGTCTTTGTTTTGTCGAGAGCCCCTGTGATCAAATATGTTGCCGTGACAATTCAATACCTATGTTGAATGCAACTTTATCACTGTCAGTCATCCCTTTGTCGCTATGACATTCTGCTGTCGAGGAGACGTTATGTAGATTGCCCCACATTTCATCGAAAGTCCACATGATACACATTGGTCACCGTGACACATGGTTTTTCTTGCCGACAAGCCTTCTATCTTATGAGTGTCTCTATAGCATACCGTCATTGGGGAGACCTCTCGTAGAATGCTTGAGTCATACCGAAAGTCACCAACCATCTTGTGTGTCATAGAGACAAGACTAATCCTATGCCGACAAAGACCTTTTGTGTTCCATCAGCAAGACTGGAGGTCACTTGCCAAGACCTCACGCCAAAAACCCTAGCTCTTACTGAGATGTATGCCTTTATGTTGTCGGTCTGTATAAGAAATCAAACTCACCAAGACCTTTCTTCGATGCACATGAGTCATACCGAAATGCTTTATCCACTCTGAGTCGCCGAGACAAATATAACCTTTGTGTACAAGTCGGTAAGACACCATGAAATCACTATGACATTTCATCGAAGCCACAACCTTTGCCGATAAGACCTTTCGGTGCACGGTCGGTGAGACAATATGTCTTCGGTGAGACCACATACCGAATACAACACTCCTACTGAAAGACTTCCAAATGCATTAGTCGGGGAGACATCACCCTTTTCACTATGAACCTTCACCAAAGCCTTAAACTCTTGCTGATATGTTCCCATTCAACCTCCGATCGGTGAGACAAAGCAATTTCACTGTGACCACATACCGACGGTATAACTTATGCCTATATAATCCTTTTCTGTCACTGAAAAAAAAGAGAATGTCACGCCGATAGATGCCTGGAGATGGATCCTGATCACTATGACATCAAATAAGTCTTACCGATATGATCTTTCAATGGAGGTCGATGTGACATACTAATTTCGCTAAGACATCATATCGATGCCGCAACTCTTGCCGATATGAACTTTCTTGTGCTGATTGCCAAGACACAAAGCGCTTGATGAAACAACATGCCAATAGGGATTAATTACGCCGATGAACCTCCTTATGTATTAGTCAGTGAGACCCGACTCATTCAGAAAGACCTCTCCCTAGTGAAAAATACTCATGCCAATAGACCTTTCCTCTCTCGCCAAGACCATGATCAATGTCACGCCGAAAGTTGCCTGAATGAAAAAATTCAATTGACATGACATCAGAAATGTCTTGCCGATAGGCAACACAGACATTTCAAAATGGATCGGGGAGACCCTACCATTCTCACGCTGATATGTTTAAGCCCAAATGAGAAACAACCAAAACCATTAGACAAAAGAGATGTCAGAACCAAGATAACTATAATGCCTTCAAAAATGTGAGTTCAAAGAATGTAAACAAATGGCTTGTAACATGTGAAATACACCTATGGTATGCAAAGAGAACCATCCTGAGACTAACATCAAAGAGAACTAACTGAAAGAGATTTTTTCATCAAGGACAAACCATAAACTCAACTGAGATCCAACATTAAGGACCAATTTATTAAGGTGGGTAGACCTCCTTCACTTTTGCCTCTATTGAACTAAGGGGGATTTCCCTAAGACGTTGCAACAAATATCACCACAAAAATTGAACACTAACCTTGATACAAACCATACCTACTTCATAGTGCACCCCTACTTTGGTTGTCACTTTGTGCCTAGATGTCAATTTGTAATACTCAAGGTTAAGCACCATATTAGAGTAGATAACACTAGAATAAATCAAATTGAAAAATGTGTATATTGATTTATATTGAGTGTGTTAGGATGACGGGGAGAAGAAGCCAATAATAGATTTGTTCCTTTATCTAGTTGGGCAAAAAATTCTCTGATTTAGAAAACATGCAATGATTGAAACCAAAGGCTATACCTTGATCAAGAAACCACAAAAGACTACATCTTACAAAATGCACTTGTAAGCTAGGCTCTTCACATACATTTGAAACAATAATAGATAGTTACATAATAATAAATGGAGCTACTTAGTAATTCATGATCGTACCCATACATTTCCTTTATAGTTATAAAAAGATACGTTGCAAAATATTTACAAGGATTTTATAGTCATTTGGTTATCCAACTAATAAAAAACACATCTAGAAAGGCACACCATACACAAGGAGACACTCAATCGAGGTCAATTTTTTATTTAATCACTTCATGTACAAATATTATAAATGTTATTAAATTTTTTGGATAAATCTAGATTGTTACAATACCAAAATATCTTTACCCAAAATTGAAATTGAAACCCTAGGGCTTCCTGTCAATATATTTGTTATGTTGATTTTGCAACTACTCCCCTCCCATCCAATGTCATCTAATCCTTTGAAAATGAAATAAAAAATGGTGTGTGTCCTAGAAAGAAACACTATATCAATTCAAAACCAATGGCATAGATGCAATCCCTCCAAAATGGATGTCCAGGATGAAGAGGAAACTAGAAGACATTAATGATGTAGTTGAAGGAGTACACAAGGTAGCTAGTATAGCTCATCGAATTAATGGAAAGCATGTGGAAAAGTAAACAGAACACCATTATATTTGACACTCAAAATCCTTTTAAAATTCTATTTAAAATTGATGTAGGTTACCTTTGGTTAATTTTACCTTTTCAAACTAGGCATGTCACCACCTTTATGCATGGATGTTGGCCTCTAAATAGTTGTTAGTACTACAAGAAAAAACTAGAACCATGCTAGGCCCTAGAGGTGGTTTGGGAACTATATTAGATATCTACCACTCAACACTTAACCTTTTCTTCCTTTGTTGGAGATTGTTTGGGAACTTGGAACTTTGGTGGAGGTTCTTGGTTGCCAATCGCTGAGAAAGCACTAACAACCTCCAAATTTATTTAACATAAAAAATTCCCAGATGTCAAATATGCATCACTCTATTAGAACTCCAAGAAAAGCCTCATATAACATTTATTCCAGAACTTAGATCTTTTTTGGGAACATTGGCATTATTGGGAACCTCATGCTCATTGAGAACTTCATGTAGTTTTAGAACCATATCAAAACTCCACTACACACAAGGTACTTTCCTTTTGTCTTTTCTTGTCAATAGTTCATGGAAACACTTGAGCCAATTTTAACAACTTGGGGTGCTTCCTGAACCACCTTGAACCTCAAATAAACATAATTTCTAACTCTCTTCACTTAAAAGTTGGCTTTCTTTGCATGACTTCACATGGGGGTTTCAAGTTTTAAATGGAACTTGGAACTTTGAAATTTATATATTGATCATACTTCAAGTTCTAAGAGGGAACAAGGAACTAGAACCTACATAAGATTGGTGACATCGGGTCATGGGATGGAATAGGAACTTGGAACATGGGGTTCCAAGTCCTTATTGAAGTTTGAAGCCTTCTTATTACTATAGTTGTCAAAAATGAAGAGGAAGTTAGAACCAAAACCTAATGGTTCCAAGTTCTAATCGAGATATGAAAAGGATGTAGATGAATATGTGGAGGGGAGCATACTTTGGGAGGAAATTAGGAAATAAAAAATTAAGTTCTAGGTTCCCATTAAGACCTAGGGTTCGAAAGGGAAATGTAAGGAAACTTGTAAGAAGGGAAGGCAAAGCACGAGAGGAAACACAAACTTAGGTTCCAAGTTTGCAAAGAGTCTTGAGGTCCATGAGGAAATGAAAGGTAAGGTCATGCAACGATCAAGAGGTAGAAAGGAATGGAAAATAGGAACCTAAGCTTAGGTCCAAAGTTACCAATAGGACTCGAGGCACAAAAGGGAAACAAGAAGCACTTGGCAGGGGTGAATGAAAGGTTGGAAAAGGGAACCCAAAATAACTAGGGAAAAATAGATAAGTTCTAAAACATCCACAGAAAGGATATACTATTAGGAATTGACCACAAAGGACTCGACTTACTATTTTACTAGGGGATATTCGATAAAAACACTTTGAATGAATACCCTTAAATAAGCACTCAGCCTAGGGAACTCAACTAGAGATTTTTACTATCAGTTATCAACAAAGGTAGATAAATTCAAATACATAATTTTTGGAGTATAATAAATCAAAGATGAGACACACTAAATTGGGGTACCAACATTAGCTCTATTTGGGGACATGTGTCTCTTGTAGGCACAAGAATTCAAATCTTCGAGAGAATAGCAAAAAAAGGGAAGATCAAGATAAACACACTTCATCATGATCAAACAAGGATTGTGTTGGCATGAGCACACCTAAGTATTATTGCTATTGTAAATAGATACAATATCTATATAGTTAGATTTAGACTACCTAGAAGAGTCTTATTCACACTAGTTAAGTCTCCACTTAAGGAATTTTACCTTTTTTTCTCACTTCATATGGTTGAGAAATGTTGTCCTCATCACTTGAGACACCTATTGCATGCATACTTTCCACTTTCTCACACACTTGTCAAGTGAGCTCATCACATTTGGAGGGATAGTCAATCAATATCTCCTACCTTCTCACTTCATCTATCTTGCCTATTTATCATTGTACTTATACACTTCATATTATATGATAGATGTCCTATTTTATTTATCATTTCACTTTTGGAAGGTTATCAATTTGTGCTTTCTAATTTTGGTATTCTCCAATATGGTATTAGAGCCATAAGAGCATGTTCCTTCCTGCATCAAGGTGACTATCACACATATCCCTATCATTGGAGCATCGTGGATCCAAAATGACATCACCATTGCATCCAAAAGGCCTGAGAAATGAAGAACTACCTTTATGTAGTATCGTAAAATTGTACCCTATGGCAATTTCACACTTATGCATTTAGGCCTGCCTTATTTATGGAAAAGCCTCAAAGTTGGAATTTCATGATTTTGACTTCATAGGCATGAATGATAAAGCACTAGCAACCTAAGTGTTTGTTTCTTGAAAAGTTTTGGCTAGACACTAGCGCAATGCACTAGCATCCCCATACTTTTCGAGATTCAAATGTGAATATTTTGTGTTTCTTGCCTATGACACACGTCATAGTGGTAAGGATACACGTGTAATGGCTCCTCCCACCCATGCAGCTTAACATATTCTATTTTCACTCTTATTTTCACATGAAGTTCATCTTGAACAACTTCTTCTTGCTCTCTCTTGCTTTCTTATTCTTATGGCACGAATCTTTGTTAGATTTCTCTCTCCAACAACAATCAATACTCTTCTTGCTCACAAATCGATCGCGTTTATCATGCCAAGAGGGGAGCCATAGGTTGTTGGTAATTCTCTCTTGTCATTCTATTTTAAATGATGTTGTTTATATCATCTCATCTTTGTTTATTTGATTATATTCATGATACTGGGTTTTCCTCCTTTGCGGGGTTTGTTTCTATTCCACATCTATTATATTCGTGATAGGCGTTCTCCTCCTTTCCAGGGTTTGTTTCTATTACACATCTTTAATTTATGCATTTTTATCTATCTCAATCCTATTTGGTGATCTGTGGAGGTGGAAACACCAAAACGGGGGTTTGACTGAGGCAAACCCCTAAACATCCCCCAACAATTTTCCTATTTTGTTTATGTGTAGATGAACATATTTAGCAAGCTAGGTATTTTAGATTCTAGAATTTTATTCTTTGTTTCATCAAAGACAATAGCACAACACATATATTTCTACGTGGTGAGCTAGCATCTATGGCCGAGAGCTAATCCTCTTAAAGGTATAATCCTTGGTTTTTGTGCTTTCTATTTTTGTATATCAGAGAATTTAATTCTTTCATTTACTCTTATAATTAAGTGATTTCAATATTCTTATAACAATGTTAATTTGGCTAGATTGTATAATAATTCTTTATTAATTATCCTATCACTTGAGCTTTTTTCTCTTTGAGGTAATTGAGGGCTATTTTCTCCTTAGGACCCCGTCATCTTGAGGGTAGAGAATCCCCTCCTTTACACTTTCATTTCATAAATTTTGATAAATTTTATTTTTTGCAATTTTTTAATTCATGTACTTTATTGTATTATATAAATCAATAAAGTATAATGTTTTATGCAAAAAAAAAAAAATAGCAAAGGACCAAATTCGCCAACTGCCTATTTGCTAGTTTGGTTAAAAATTGGCTTTTTATGGGAAAATTTGGCCTATCCAATCTATTTGAAGGGTTTTATTTTGCAAGTTTAACATTTGTGGTGTCTTTTTAGGGAAAATCCTTGTACTAGAGAAGAATCATCTGCCTTGGCAAGCATAAGTATCACCTCAAAATACTCAGTACAGTGTTTAGCATCATCACCATTGGAAAATTTTCTAATTAACATCACCATATATCGATAGGGTCGCATTATCATCCTACAATATTGGAGCTCATACTGCTAATCAAGCAAGGGATATTTTATTGAATTATGCTCAAGCCCCACACAACATTTTATTAGTATCATCTTGTTGACTTAGTGTAACCTCCATTCATTTGCACACTCATGCCATCATTGGTGGTATCTTTGGTTTGTTGTTCAAGCACTTCACCTATCTATGCATTCCTGTGCCCTATAGATGCCTCTATTTGTGATCTCCTCAACTATTCACGACCTATGCCAACAAATGCATGACCATGGAGATTGGGATCAAAGGATACAATTTTATCCATTATTTATGTTGACCATGCTAGACAATTTTCATATTATTGTTATACGGCCTCACACCCTTACCCTATGCTTCACCCCATGCTATATGCCATTGATTTCCTTAGTGAATAGAGATTGAAGTGGTGTTTTTTTTTCCTTTGTGAAAACTTTTTTTTTGTGTCTTCTAGTTGGTTAAATTTCTTAATCTCTTGTAGGATACAATCATATTTTATTAGTGGTGATTCATGGCCTATGAAGCGACCTCCATACTTGTGCCATCCACTCTATTGACACATTGTGGAAAATACCTCCTACTTATCAATTGATGAGCTAAAGGGGATCTATAATGAATGGTTTATAAGGAACAATACTTGTAGAATGTTTTGCAAATGGGGTTGCAAGCTAAGTGGGATTAACCTTGGGGAAAACTCCATGGTTAGGCATGCTTGAGCTGGAGTAGTACTGGGATGGATGACCTCCTAGGAAGGCCCAATGCTTCACCTCTATGAGCATCACCTA
The DNA here is from genome assembly GCA_007258455.2 of Sequoia sempervirens. Taxonomy (NCBI): domain Eukaryota; kingdom Viridiplantae; phylum Streptophyta; class Pinopsida; order Cupressales; family Cupressaceae; genus Sequoia; species Sequoia sempervirens. Next base: position 207,843,027 of record VDFB02000008.1, on the reverse strand, counting down.
GATGCAATGAGTGCTAAGTGGACCATTCATTATCATGAGAGATGGGTTCTTGTGAACCACTACTCATGAAATATGGGTCAATGAGTTTGACTCATAAAACTACATAGTTGAATCCTAATAGCAATATCACATTTTGACATGCTATGGAAAATACTTCCTACTTACATCAATTAATGAGGTAAAGGGACTCTATAATGAATGGTTCATAAGGCACAACACTTGCCAAAGGTTTTGCAAATGGGGTTGCAAGCTAAGTGGGCTTTGGGGAAAAATCCATGGTTAGGCATGCTTGAGTTGGAGTAGTACTAGGATGGGTGACCTCTCGGGAAGGCCCATAAGGCACATAAGGCACATAAGGCACAATACTTCCTACTTATCAATTGATGAGCTAAAGGGGATTTATAATGAATGGTTCATAAGGCACAACACTTTTTGAAGGTTTTGTAAATGGGGTTGCAAACTAAGTGTGCTTAACCTTGGGAAACCTCCATGGTTAGGCACACTTGAGTTGGAGTTGTATTGGGATGGGTGACCTCCCGAGGAGGCCTAGTGCTTCACCTCTATGAGTATCACCTAGATGCAATGAGTGCTAAATGGACCATTCATTATCATGAGAGATGGGTTCTTGCGAACCGCTACTCATGAAATATAGGTCAATGAGTTTGACTCGTGAAACTACACAATTGAATCCTAATAGAAATATCACATTTTGACATGTTGTGGAAAATGCCTCCTACTTATCAAGTAATCTATGAAGTTTACCAACATCCTCCAAAGGCTTTCAACCTTCAAAGCCCCCACTTGACCTACACAGCCCAACACATCTCATGACCTTTATTCTTCTACAAGTATTTTGGAGTTGGAGAATCTAATTGATTTGCATTGTGGTGTTTTTGACAAACTTGGGATGTTGTTTGATATTTTCTTGAGAATGTAGGAGTGGCATCAAAGGCATTGACCACATGTTTCTCTCAACAATTACAACATATCATTGCATTGTGTAAATGGGTGTGGATTAAGGAGTTAATATTTTCTTTGCTCTTGATATTGGCTTCACACCAAGTGGTCAACATTTTAGTTGCCACAAGCCATTGATAAAGTCATCAATCAAGCCACATGATTCCACTTTTAGTCAAAGATAATCTCACGACATGTGGTATTTTGACTCGAACTCCCTTTCCTAATGAAAACCATATCATTACTTGTAGCAACATTTGTTGTTCACCTTTCTATAACATTTGTTATCAAAATAGAATTTAATGCCTTTGTTGACATTTTAAGCTATCTATTAAATAACCATTGTTCAATCAAAGTTTGTAAAGGGGGTGTTTTTTTTGTTTTGTGATAACTTGCAAACAGGGAATTGAAATTTTGAATTTGAATATTCAATGAAAATCTCTTTCCATGATAAACACTTTAGCACTTTAACATTGAGACATTTTAAATTTTGTGTTGTTTATTAGCATTTTTTGGCCTCCAAATTCATTATTGTAAGTGAATTTAGATAGGGCATAACTGTCACTCCACTTATCAAAATTTTACAAATAGTTTTATTCTATTAGATTTTCATAAAGAATCTATTTTTTCTTATAATTTGAAAATTTGGATTTCTCATTTTTTAGAAATTGTAAAAATCACCATACAATATAATAGTTGATATGGCATCTAATCTTCACACAAGTTGTAATTCTCTTGCACATATTTATAGGGTTTTATGTTTTAACACTAACCATTTTGGGGGGATATACTTGCATTTCATATTAATATTTTCTGATAATTAGACGATGTCTAGAAATTGCAAAGCGAAATGCACATGCTGTGGGAGTAATCAACATGGGAATGATTATTATCCTCATACCTAAATTCTCTCATCCAACTCCTTTTTAGGATCACAAATCTTGAACCACCTGTTGCTACATCTAAATCCAATGTTGAATCATCCATGAATTTCAATAATTATTTGCACTAGGACATTGTTATCATCACTCCAAATCCACCATATTGGGATGTATATCTATTAGACATCATATCGTTTTCTTTATAGAATCCCACATTGCATATTTGGATGACACTATTGAGGATGCTTTTCTTCTATTTGATGTCAACTTTGATGAAGTTGCATCATCATTGTCATCTTTGGATCTTGCTCTTTCCTTGCCTACATCAACTTCTATCATGACAAATTATTCAAATATTTAAGAGTTAATCTATCTGGATCGTTCATCATCTATGTTGACATCATTTTTAGTAGTATCAAATTCTCATTGATCTAGTTGTCACCATACATACATGGTCTTTGTTCCTGAATCTTATATAGTACTTGATCCATTTATCAACATTTGTCATCATCTAGCATTGGCATGGAGATCATCGAGCATCATTCAAAGGCATTGTTGATATCATTTCAATCTTTAGATCATGTACAACATTCAAAGACATTAATCTCACTTCCTACAAATTCCTATCTGGAATGGGAAGTCATATTGCACACATTTGTGGTGTTGTTTCTTCCCAATGAGAGAAATGTTGTTTAGTGATCATGGATCACCTTCAACATCTAGTGTTGAGAATCTACCAACACTACAAGCATAATTTTGAGGGGAGGTTGCATGGTTTCTCTTCTCCTATCAATTTTGGGAGGAAGCATTTCCTTACACAAAGTTCATTAATTCACATCTTCTAGGGGTCACATAAGATTTTCTCTCTTTTCTCTATTATGGGGGGAACATTCATTATACATTGTGCTAGAAGTAGTCCTTTGGGATTAATTATGAGTTCTCTATTTATCACTTCTTCACTTTTATATTTTATTGCATTTGTATTATTTCTCTTTTGGAGAGGAGTTTTATTTCTCACTAGGTTTTCTCCTTTACTCCACTTTATGATAAATTTATACATGAGTAACTAACATCCAACTTGGTAGTCGAGACTCATCATTAGTGCATACATTACTCCCTAAGTTTCACTTAAGGGGGGTTGTTAGTGTAAATGGACTCATTATCATACCTAGTTAGCTAATCACCTTTCTAGGATCAACCTGTTCACACCTAGCTTTTAGCCTACCTAGGAGAGTCTTATTCACACTAATTAAGTCTCCACTTAGGCACTTTTACACTTTTTATCACTTCATATGGTTGAGACATGTGTCCTCATGACTTGAGAAACCTATTGCATGCATACTTACCACTTTCTCACACACTTGTCAAGTGATCTCACACGTGTTACACATTTGGAGGGGTAATTAGTCATTGTCTCCTACCCTCTCACCTCATCTACCTTTCCTATATATTCAAGGCTTATCATTGTATTTATACACTCTTTATATTATATTATAGATATAATATTTTGTTTATAATTTCACTTGTGAAAGGTTATCAATTCATATTTTTTGACTTTGGCATTCTCCAACATATACAAGATAAGACACGATATATACAAGGAAGAGAAACAATTTATAGCTAATGACATGGAGGCACATAGATATTGCAGATATGGTTAAATATAAAAATTATTGTATTATTTTATAGGTCAAACCCTACATGAATGCCCATGGCACATGGCCATGAACAAGTCATTGCATATGCTTGTGTTTGTTAAAGATAAGCCTATTAAAGGAATTGATCTCCCTTAAGCTAGCACTATCTTCATCAACCAACTGTATCAAATATAGGATTATTCTCACATACATCAACCTATTATTACCTCTAGAAGAGTGAAGGTTAGCTCCACAATCAACCTTGTCATTGCAAGGCAACCACAAAAAATAGGGAATTCAACCATGCCATGATATATCATTAAAGTCTATAACATCTAGGGGTACAACTTGAAGAATGAAGCCAACATGGATAGAAACATAAAATTTATCATATATGTTGACCTCATCAATTTAATTGAATAAAAAATAAAATGATTCCAATTCACATTTCAATGAAACATATGCCACACTAGCCTACTTACTTGCACAAGGAAGCTCCTCCTTATGCACATCAAATTAAAAAAAAAAGAAGCTTTGGCATATATAAAAATTGAGCAATAGGCACAACACCACCTAGTATTTTCATTGTTGCTCAATTTTATTGCAAACTATATCTCAGGCCCAAGTAAATCTTTCCAACTTAGGCACATTTTCAACCATAATAAAAGAAACTACATATATTTCATGAAGGAGCTACATCTTTGTTATGAAGGAACACTTTATATTTAACTTTACTGGTTTCAAGAATAAGTAACAAACATACTTCATTGTCATATATACTGATGTATATTTCATCAACACAAATATCAAAACCATGAGACACTATAGGTCAAGAACTAAATCCTTCAAATTATCCTGTTGCTTCAATTTCTTTTTGGAAACTTGTGTTATTTGTACCGCTCAAACTAGACGTATGACACACTTCAATTTTCACATTCATTACATCAATAAAATTATCTACTAACCCTTTTGGAAATGTATTATGCATGGGGAAGACAACATGTGTTGCATCAAATAAATAGGTTCTATATGCACACATGATCACCTCCTTCACATTATTTAAAGTCAAGGTCTTCGAATTGAAAATTAAAGACTACACTAATATTCGCCTTAACAATTTTATCATCAAATGTAGCCACATCTATATCATTCTCATGCAAACAAACATTAGTAGCCTCACTATTAAAATCAAGGATAGAGGAGGGAAAGATATCAAACAATAAAATCCTTTATTATTCACCACTTCCACCACAAACTTGTGTACTTTGTGTATAATCAATCACATGAGTTGATTCATCTATTTTTCACTTGCATACATGTCTCCCTCATCCGTATGACTATAATAAACATCAAGCTCAATATTCTCATTATCAAACTATAAATCATCATTGATCTCTTCATTATTATTATCCACATGAATGACTGATCCAACCAAAGGTAGGTGCAAACACTATCATCTTCATCTATACTATTTTCATATAGTGCATCATCACCTTCTTCTATCCACTTGAAAACACAATCATTACTTTGTATTATGCTTGAGCTTGATGCAATCTCTATTCCCTCGATGTTCACAATAGCTTGTTAAAATTACTAGCAACTTCCATACTTGAGGACAATGATTTTGCAATCATGCCATTTTCACTTTCTCAACATAATCAAGGAACACGTATTCTTGTTTCATATTTACCAAATTAAATTATTATTGTATTAAACCTAGACCTACTTCATAAGCCTCAAGGAACATATCAATATAGGAAAGTGTGTTAAGTCTATAAGTTTTTGGTATCTTAAAAAGGGAAACTATAAACCTATGATTGAACTCCTTGCCATTTGATTTTTTCTAATTCTTAGATAAGAACAACATGGTCACCATGAAAGTCAAACTATTCTTCAAATACAACAACAAGGCCACTCCAAGATGCAAAGGAATTCTATGGAAAACCTTCACACCACCTATGTGCCTTTCCATACAATGACCTAACAAAAAATCTCACATGTATGTCTTCATCATAAAAAAATCCATGAATTATACAAATACTCTAACATACATGTGTCCCCTTCATGAATATCATACCCATCAAATATAGGCATATTGCTTTAGACCTTTCCTATCATTATTTTAATTTCTTAATCAACCCAAGAAATATTTATCTATTTATAAACAATATCCAAGGGAATGATATGGGACCAAGCAACTTGACCCTTTCTTGTGTTGATGGTCCAAATGACATGATATAACATAGGTAACATAGATTATCTTACCTCTCCCAAAAAGACAATAGATCTAGGTCTCCAAGGTCTCTATAGTTGGGTCACAATGGTGTTGGTTTACTTAGTGTTTGATGTGGACAACTTGTTCAAGGGGCCTTTGTGGTTTTCTAGAGTTGGAAAATAGTTCTTTTCTTTTTGAAAAATTATTTTGTTTTATGTTTTAAGTAAATAAAAAAATGTTTTTTAGGTTTTGATTTATTTTACCAATTTATATAAAAATGCAAAAGGAATAGGGCTAACAAGAAACAAATTATGCTTTGGCCAAAACATTTTCATTCGAATTTTACAATGGAGAAGAGAGGAAGCGAGAAGAGGAGTGGAGGGGTTTTTTTGAAATCTAGAGATGATGTAGGCGAGGAGGGAGACGAATATGAGGAGGCATATGGAACACTGATGGGAGGTGACTTATGGCTAGGCAGGTTGCTATTTTTATGCTTTTGGGTTGTGGCGGCTTGGCTTCTATCATTTTCCAATCGACTTGATGTGTTGTGGAGCAGGTTGTCGTCATCTAGTTGGGACGCAATAGTTTTGTTGCTTGCTGTTGGGTGCCCTCTTTGCTGTGGGGTAGAGGAGGCAGATGGTTTACTGGTTTGAGGTGACTTGTGGTTGGGCAGGTTGCTGCTTTCATGCTTCTGGGTTGCAGACGCTTGGTGCTAGCTACTATTTTTCCTATTTGGTGTGGCTAAAATCATGGGTGCTTTGGAGGCTCTTTCTTATAATCTTTGCCTCATGATATTCTTCTTGAGGGTTTCTTCCCTATTTTTTTCTATTAGAGGGAAGTTTATTGTCTCTTTGAATTTTTTGTTGTCTTTGCTTTCTAATGAAGCTATTTCATCCCCTTTACTTGTATGGAGGACTCTTTATTTGAAGGGATTTAGTGTGAGCTTCTTGCAAAGGGTTGTCTGTTGCTGCTGGTGTTTGACTGGGTTATTTCCTTTTCTTTTAACTCAGTATTCTCTATGGTTTATGGAAGTTGTTGTGGCCTCCTTTGTGTTTATGAAGCTTATGAGGAAAAAATGGGGAAATATTGTTATGATTTGTATTGGCTTATTGGTGGTTGGGCTATGCTTATTGTCTTTTCTTTGGACCCAATTTTGTGAGTTTGTTATTGTGTTTATAGCTTCTTCCTATTGGTACTTGAAGCTTATGATACTAAGGGATGTTGGGTTATCCCTTTCTTCTGAAGTTCCTTTCCATTGGGATTCTCAGCGAGTGTCTCTTATTGAGGGGAAGATTGTTCCTCTTGAGGTGGAACCATCTTCTATTGAGGTGGAGATGGATGTTGTTGGGTTGGCGGGAATATCTCCTCCCTTATTCTGGTTCCTATTGAGGCAGAGCTTGTTTGGGTTGGAGAATTGTGGCTTTGGTGGTAAGGGGTTTCTCTTCATCCTCTCCTATAGAGGGGAGTCCTCTCCTTTAGAGGTGAAGGTTGGGCTGGTTGACCGGATGGAATGGTGATACAAAGAAGCTGATGCTTTGCACATGGTTTGGTGCTACACTGAAGTTGATGCATTACTGATTCTTACTGTGCAGGTGGAATGGTGTTGTAGGGAAGTTGATGCATTGCAGATTTTTATTGTGGGGGGTTTGATGGTGATCTACACCATTAAGATATCTGTCTCTCTTAGCTTAGTGGTGTCTTCCTTGAGTACTTCAATGTTCTTGGGCTTGGATGTGGATGTTTAGAGCCATTAGTTTGTTGATGCCTAGCTGATTCAGGAAGTGCTTAAGTGTTTCTAAGGGTTTAAGGTTTGAGTCAAAACCTATTTGTAAAATGGTTTAAGGCCCCTTCAAAACTTTTTTCGTGCAACTCGTGTAGTCTTGTATTTCTCTTTATGGCTGCTATTGTTTAAGCTGTTGATGGTCTATGTCTTTTATTTTAGGAAACTCTCTCTTTCTTCGGGTTTTAGGTCCCTGTAAAACTTGTCTGTACTCATTTTTGAGGCCCCATCAAAACTTGTTTTTCCCATAATAAAAAATAAGAAACAAATTAAATGGAGGAATGATTTGACTTTGGAGGATTTTCAATCTTTATATAACAAAATCAAGACTTTTTCAATCCAATTTATAAAGATAATCAATTGTTCAATCTCAAATAAAATGGATGTGATCTTCTACTAAATCTTGGAATTAATCAAAATAATGTAGAAGTTTATGGTGAAGTCCTCGACACCTCAAGATCACCTACATGACAAAAATAACTTCAACAAGAGAGAAATGGCAAAACTATCATGCTATGATTATGGATGCAAGATTGCCAGATTGAATATTTGATGTACATATGATGTCTTGCTTATAAAGGAAAGTTGTGAGATAGGATTAGACAAGATTTTGACATGTGTCTTAATCTTGTATAATGAGATAACTACCTCAACAAATATTAAATGACCTAGGACACAAGCATTATATACCAAAAGATGAGATAAGATCTAGTGACAACTAAAACTAACTAGAGAGATTCCCTCCTAGGACCTAAGTGGGCTTAACATGTAAATAGGACCTAGATAGGTAAAACACCTATTTACACCAAAACCCCCCTTAATTCCAACTTAAGGAGTAATATTATACAAATGACACAAAGATGGGTCTTGACTATGAGGCCATGTTAGGTACCCATGTACATATGCAATGTAATCTCTCACAAACAGAGAAAAGGAGAAAACCCAATGGGACAAAACTCCTCCCCAAAAGAGAGATAAGATACAATAATGCTCTCTATGAGGAATGAGAGAACAAAAATCCACTTGAGGAAAAAGACTCCCATAAGAGAGATGAAGAGAGACCATTCAACCCACACTCAATGAGATAACTTGTTGCAAAGAAACACTAGAAGCACACTGGTGGAGTAACTTTGGAACCTTAATCAAGGCAAGAAAGGAAACATAATTTTGATGCTAGAAACACTAGAAACCCTCAATTGTGGAGTAACCCTAGAATCATGATAAAGCAACAGTCCTGATGCCAAGGAATACTAGAAAACTCTTGATATAGAGTAACCCTAGAATTTGAATGAAGCAACATGATATAAAACATTGTTCTAGAATTTAAATGAAGTGCAAAGATCAAAATTGCACCTTCCCAAGTGACAATATGCCTAAGTTATCAACTAGAATTTGAATACGCATAAATCTAAATAAAAGATACCTAGGGATGAACTAGAAAAAGTGCATGGATGGCATGACAGAGCTACTTAATACCTTTCCAATGTTGTAAGAATCACGAAAAAACAAAGATTGTAGCAAAAAGTTATGAGCTCGGGAGCTAAAAATGAATATTTGAATTTAATTAGTAATAAATTCCACCAAACAACCCAATTTTAGAAAATAGCCTACACCACTACAAATTACGTTGAACCAAATTTTTGACAATATCTCATTTTTGAAAAATCAACTCCTAGATTGCAAGTTATGGAATTTTGAAAAACATCACCTAATTTGGGCATGAGGAGACGAAATTTGGGCCCCTAGGCCATAGGCCCCTAGGTTCCCATGTGACCTGTTGCACAAATCTTTATTTTAAAAAAAATGTGTCATCACCAACAGTGGCAACATCATTGGGGTGAAGCACTTGGGGGTGACAAGTCATAGGTCACACCACCTCAGGCTCTAAGACCTTATCCGTTGGTCATAGGTCAAAGAGGAGTTTCAACACATCATACCCAACCCACTTAGTGTTGGGTTCCTCTTCCACAGTCTTCTTGTCGACCTCCTCCTTTAGCACTCTTGATAGAGTAACAGTCGATCGATGGATGATCTTGATCATGAAGCAAGCCAGCCTTTTGAATTTCTTTTACAATTTAGCAATAGAGCCTTCAAATTGTTGAGCTCCTCATCCTTATTAGCTTCCTACTTGTTCTAGTCACCTTCACTTGATTCAGATGACTAGAGGAATCTAGTGTGGATTCCTACTGCATCATCCTATTTAACTCAAGGAAGTGACTCGACCTTTCCACAAATTCCTTGGTCTCTTCAACCATGTTGTGCTTGCTATCCTCTTTACCACCACTCTGCTCTCAATTGCTAGAAATTTCATCGACTAGGACCTCCTTTTTATGATTTATCAATCTATCAGTTCTTAAAACACTAGTTTGCTCAGCCCCCATGTCAACACTAGCAGCAACCATTGTATCCCCATGGGAGTCTCTATTAGCAGATTCCACATCTTCGTTGTCAGTGGGTGGTTCCTTGACTTGGAAAGTGGTGTCCTTCTTTCCCTTTTTTGGATCTTGCTTGGTCTTGGTAGAAACTTTACTGTCTTTCTTAGTGGGTGTTAAAGTAAATCGTACCTTGGTATTGGTAGACACTTTATTGCTTGTTCTTGGAAGACACTTTATGATAAAAACAATTGCTAAAAATAACATTTTTAATAATATTAAAACCTGATGGAATTAAATGAAATTGTACCTTGCGACATACCAGGTACTAAGCAATAAGACACCTAATGTAGAAGTGATGCAAGAAATAGTATGCCATGAATATTCTACAATTGTACAATAATGCTACAGACTTTCCACACCACAATACAATCCATACGATATGACCAAATATGAATTCGTACGGTCGTACAAAAATGTCAATTTAGACAAAGAAAATCCTTGATGCCCCCAAATAAAAGTGTCAAAAAATGATGATTTGATTATTGATCCTTAGGTTCTTGGGCCTTCTAGATGCAATGGCAGGGTCAAACTTGGCCCAAAGTGACCCGAAAATTCAGCTACCTCTAAGATCTAGCAACTATAACCCTCAATTTGAAACCCTTGTAGATTTGTCAAAACTTAACAATTTTTGACGAAACAAAAGACAAACCTGATTTTCTCTTATGCCTTGGATTTAACTATGAGATTGTTGAAATCCCCACTCACACCCAATAAAATTTTCATGCCAAGATTCTTCCCTCAAATTTGGAAAGAATTTTGTAGCACTAAAGCTCTAATACCATGTAGGAGCTTATGGTGAAATCCTCAACACCCTAGGATCAACTGCGAGACAACAATAACTTCCACGTGAGAGAAAAGATAGAAATATCATGATATGATTAAGTATGCAAGATTGGTAGATTGAATATCTAATGTACATATGATGTCTTGCTTATAAAGGAAAGTTGTGAGATAGGATTAGACAGGATCTTGAAATGTGTCTTAATCCTATATAATGAGACAACTACCTCAAAAAATATTAAATGACCTAGGACACAAGCTTGAATGCCAAAAGATAAGATAAGATCTAGTGACAACTAACACTAACTAGAAAGATTCCCTCCTAGGACCTAAGTAGACTTAAACATGTAAATAGGACCTAGATAGGTAAAACACTTATTTACACCAACAAATAATACATCAATAAACCACCATATTTCATGTGCAAATTTAATGACTATTCTAACAATTCATGAAAATAATATTTCAACATAAATATTCTTAATTTTTCTCAAAAATTTCAAAACATAAAGATTTAATTAAGGTACTATACCATTTTAGAGATTCAAAACAATTGAAGGATAATATTTTATATTTATTTTAGGAAGATTACACTACACCAAAATATTTATCATCTCCTTCCAATGTTCTATCTCTACTATTACAGAAAAAATACTAAGCATTGTCTCTCTATTCAATATTAAAAGTGACAACCCTTTTTCAATCTTTAATATTCCCTTTTATAGACAAAAGGAAGGGTTGTTTTCAAATATCTAATTTAAGCTAACATTTGTAATTAATCCTTGCAAATATCTTAAACTACATGATAATAGCATCTAAACTAAAGCTTTCAGATGTATCTAATGACACATTAGTAAATTTTTTTCTATGCTCTATGTGTGCTCTACATATTCAAAATTTTATAGGTTTTGATTGATTGATTGATGAGTCAATCAGGCAAGGGGCCCAATAGGGCTCCGCATCCAAAAATGTTGTTCCCAAATCTAGTACAACTCTTGGTTTTGCTACATCCTCTTCTGCGGGGCAAGTTGATCGTACCTATGGCAAGTACTTGTTGTCACCTTCTTATGGCTTGTAGTCCTTTTGCTCTGAAGATGATCTAGTTTCATTTGTTGACAAGTTAGTCAGTGGAGGTTTTCCAACTATGGCTAGGCTAAATACGAAATCTATCTCTTGTTCAGTAGATGGTCTTGAAGTTGAAGCTCCCGATGAGCTCATGCTTGAGGCAATTGAAGATCTTAAGCTATCATTGGTGGGAAAGTTCCTAGTGTTTCGTCTAAATATTGACCAAGTAAGGCAATGGGCTGACTCTGTTTGGAATTTAAAAGGAAGTGTTACTATCAGTGTCATGACCAAAGGTCTTTTCCTCTTTAGTTTTGTTGTGCAAAAAGATCTGATTAAGGTTCTTATGGGGGGCCTTGGGCCTTTGACAATGGTTTTAAGAATTTTTTGCCACTTTGTAAGTGGAAGCTAGGGTTTGACCCATTTGTTGATTTGAGTGTGGTTTCCCCAACCTAGGTTTGCCTTCCAAGGCTACCCTTAGAATTCTAGAATTATGGTATTTTCAATGGGATTGTTAATTATTTTGGCAATTTACTGGTTGTGAACAAAATTACTCAACAAAATTCTAGATTGGTTTTTGCCAAGATATGTGTTAATGTGATTTTTAACACTATTCATCCTACTTTAGTTTCCTTGAAGTTGAAATTTGGAAAATGGATTCAACCTTTAGAGTATGAAAATGTTAAAGCATATTGTCAAACATGTAACAAATATGGGTATTTCCAAGAAACTTGCAATAGGAGGTTTCAAAACCCTAGTGGGGAGTTGAGCTCGTTGAAAAATCATTTTCAACACAATCATAAGGCTGTGCCTAAGAATGTTTATCAAATTCCTCAAAATTTTGTCCCTGAAGAGGAACAAATACCATGCAGAAAGGATTTAATCAAGGATTCAACTACATGGATGCACCATAAAGAATTTAAAGGTGAAAAGGATGTAGAGGTTGCTCCCTCAGGTGACCAAGTTCGTATGCTCCTAAAGGAAGATCTTGAAGTGTCAATAGAGATCTCAACTAGGAATGGGTTTATTGTTGCCTCTTTAGATGAACAAAAACAAAATACAGTTGAGGTGCCTCAAAAAGAGAATGAAAAGACAAAAGAGGGAAGAGAGAAGCAAATCAATATCAAACACATAAAGAGACTCTTGAGATTTGGAATCAAGGATTGATTTGGAAGGAAACCCAAATCACCATACTAAAGAAAAATCTTAAATTTTGGAGGAGGGTGAGATTGATCCTCAAATAGGCCAGGGAAAGGATCCCTTTTCTTCTATTTCTACACTTGGGAAACAGTTTGTTGATGATACCCCTTACTATCTTTAAATCAAAAAGAAGGAAATAATTTGAAGGAGTCCATGGCCCTGTTGGGATTCACATCCTCTCCTACTAATGGTGTAGATGAAGATGATTGGATGCAAATTAATAGTAAATCCAAAAAGAAGAAGAAACCTTATGTTGTAGGAGGGAATAAAGTTGGTTGACCATCTAAGAAGGAAATCGATGTTACATTGGTGGTTACCGTTGCACCAAAAGATCAACCTGTTAATGCTTGATACAATTGTTAGATTTATACAAGATCCACAGGAGGTGATTAAGCCATGTCACAAACCCAAGAGCCACACTGCACAAGGAAGACCAAGGGACACACCATCTTGTAAAAATCCCCCCCCAATGCAAGTGAGGGGTTCGAACCTATGACCTCGACTCTAATATCAATTATTACATTGGTGGTTGTCATTGCATCAAAAGATCGACCTATTAATGCTTGATACAACCACTAGATTTATATAAGATCCACAATAGGCGATTAAGCTATGTCATGAACTCAAGCGTCATGTTGCACAAGACCAAGGGACACACCATTTTGCAACAACCAAAAATAAAGACATTGTCCAAGATATTGCTTCAAGAAGGAAAAAGACATTGGACTCTCTCTTGGGCCATCAGTTTAAAAAGAAGTAAGGGGGAGTTGTTTCCTCCTTTTGAAAAAACCAAGGTGGTGTTGTTTTTAAGATTACTTTAGTTATGAAAATATACTCTTGGAATATAAGGGGCCTCAACAGTCCCTATAAACAACACTTGGTTAAGACTTGTCAGGAAAACAATAAAGTTGATATCCTATTGATCCAAGAAACTAAAATGAAGGACACCTTTTAAAAGTTTGTTAATAAATTTTGGCCTAGCATTAATTATGTTGTGATTGATATAGAAGGATCTTCTAGGGGTATCACCACTCTATGAAACCCCTTTAGATTTAAGGGTACAATTGGCTTTTCTAGTAAGAACTATCTGATGGCTTCCTTTGAAGATCTAATTACCTCTAAAAAATAGGATTTGATAAATATCTATTGATCTAACTCTTGTATTGATAGAGTGGCTCTATGGGATATCCAAATTAATAATATAAGAAGCAACATAGGGGATTTTTGGATGCTCAAAAGGGATTTCAATTCTCCACTGTTTCCTTCTGAGAAGATGGGGGCCTTGGAGTACTTTTTTTATAACATTATGGATCTGGTTGGTTTCTTCAATTATGTTGGTCTCTTTGATGTCCCTTTACTTAGAACCTCCTATACTTGGTCTAATAGGAAATTTGGTAATCACTTGATTCAAGTCAAATTGGACTGTTTTCTTATTTCTTCTAATTGGAACATTCTTCAAGCCCTCATTTTAACTGCCTAGAACTGGGTTAGATCATAATGCTCTTCTTCTCTGTCAAAAGGCTAATGTTGTGAAAGGGTTGTTTCCTTTTAGATATGAAATAGTGTGGAATCATCATTCAAATTTCAAAACCCTTGTGGATAGATGGTGGAATGAACCTTCTATTGGAACCCCTATGTATTGTTTGGTCAATAAACTAAAAAGGATCAAAGAAAGAGTTAAAGGGTGGAATAAGTTCTCTTTTGGAAACATCTTCTACACTAAGAATTCTATTGGAGACAACATAAAAGAGGTGCAAAATTTTATGGAAAGAGGAGTTGTTGATGAGGATACTTGCAATAAGGAACATGATATTAGGGTTCAATGGTTTAAAGTTAATGAACAAGAGGAAATCTTTCGGAAACAAAAATATCAAATTCAATGGCTTAGCAAAGGTGACAGAAACACAAAGTTCTTTCATAAATCAACTATGAAACACAGAAGCATAAACAAGAGAAGACAACTTGTTAAGGAAGATGGCTCTACTATGAATATTGAAGAAGAAATTGTTGATGTAGTTGTCTCCTTTTTTCAAAATTTCAGATGGATTATGATGCTACCTCTCTAGATTCTAATGAACTTCTTCAAGTGATTCCTTAGGTGATCACAAACCAAGATATTAAGGACCTAACTAAAGTTGTTTCACTTCAGGAAGTTAAGTTTGTTGTTTTATCTTTTGGAGCTTATAAGGCCCCCAAACCAAATGGGTTTCCTCTTCCATTTTTTTTTAGGAATTTTGGGATATTATGTGTAATGACAACTTAAATGTTGCTTGAGGCTTCTTTCATTTGGGTAGAATCCTTTACCAACTCAATTCAAATTTTATTTCTCTCATCCATAAAAAGGAAGATGTCTCCTCCATGCAAGATTTTAGGCCTATATTTCTTTGTAACACTACCTACAAGATTTTTTCTAAGATTTTTGTGAATAGAATAAAAGATATTTTGAATAAAATGATTGCTGAAAGCCAAAAGGGGTTTGTTCAAGGAAGACATATTTTGGATGCAACTATTTCTACCCATGAGCTTTTCCACTCTATGGAGATCAACAAGAAACTAGGGATGGATTTGAAATTGGACATTTCTAAAGCTTATGATAGAGTGTCTTGGCCTTTCCTTTTTGTTTCCCTTAAACAATATGGGTTCAAAGGAAGGTTTCTAAAGCTTATTACTGCTTGTGTTACTACCCAAAAATATTCTATTTTGGTGAATGGTGTCCCTAAGGGGTTATTTTCTTGTGGTCATGGTATAAGTAAATGGGACCCTCTCTCTCCCTACCTCTTCATAATTGTGGTGGAAGTTTTGGGAAGAAACATTTAAAAACTACTAGACAAGAAGTTATTGGAAGGATTTAAGGCTACCTCTCCTCTTCCTCTTGCTTCTCACCACTAGTTTTTTGATGATACTATTTTATTTGGTGAAGAATTAGTTGTTGAAGCAGGCCATTGTAAATCCACTTTAAATATTTATTCTAGGGATTTAGGACAACATATCAACTATAATAAAAGCAAGATATACTTCTTCAATTTGAAATAGATTATGAAAGATAGAGTTGTGTGCATTTTGGGTTGTCAGGATGCTGCTCTTCCTGATGCTTACTTGGGCCTTACTCTTATTTCCAAAAAACCTAATAGAAAATATTGAAATTATATAATTGAGAGAATCCATAAAAAAATGGCTGGTTAGAAGGGTAAAATCTTAATTCAAGCGAGTAAACTACAACTACTAAAAGCTTCATTACCAAACATTATGGTCTGTTACCTATCCCTCTTTAACATCCCCACCTTTATTTTTGATAAGATAGAACAAATCCAAAAGAGATTTTTGTGGTTCAAGATTGAGGAGAGAAACATAATGGCTCTTATGGGTTGGGAAAAAGTGTGTTCCCCAAAAAGGGTTGGAGGCCTTGGTATAAGGAGGCTTAAACTGTTTAACAAATCTCTTGTTGCAAAAATGGGTTGATGTCTTCTTAAGGGTGCTAGAGACTTGGTTAAGATTCTAAGCACTAAATATCTAAGAAACAAGGAATAGGGGAGCTTCCTAAGAACTTCATATCTACCTTATGGTTCTTATTTTTGGAACAAACTTCTCAAAATAAGAAGTGTACTTAAAATGGGGGTGAAGAAAAGAATTGGGAATGGGAATGATACTGATTTTTGGGATGATGGTTGGCTTAATGCCCCCCTCTCTCCTCCATTGAACAACTCCAAATAAAACAA
Source organism: Sequoia sempervirens (assembly GCA_007258455.2). Classification (NCBI taxonomy): domain Eukaryota; kingdom Viridiplantae; phylum Streptophyta; class Pinopsida; order Cupressales; family Cupressaceae; genus Sequoia; species Sequoia sempervirens. Next base: position 207,826,364 of record VDFB02000008.1, on the reverse strand, counting down.
AAGTTTATTAGAATTTATGGAAAATAGGTTGTTGATTATATAAATTGGGATGGGTTGGAGCCTCACTCAATTAACTTCAAAAATTAGTGTTTGTGAGTCAATCTTCAGGGAGGGAGACAACAAAACTAGGATTCTGATGTGCAAATATTATACCAAAGAATTGTAAATGTTATTTTCTTCAAAAGAGATATAAAGGATGAGTGGATTTTGACTAAACACCCCTCAAGGTGTCTCTTGGTGAAGTCAGCTTATGAAGTGTTAGAAAAACATTTGGTTCCTACACAGTTTTCTATTAGAACAATATTTGGATAAAAAACTTGATACCCAAAGTCAATTATTTTTGGTGGGATGTTGTTCATGGGAACATACTTACTACTGATAACCTTAATAAAAGAGGGTTCCATTTTGTGAATAGATGTTATAATGCATATGTTCTTTCACTATTCTTACTCAAGGGAGGTATGGTTCTATTTTCCCCCTATGCTTATGACTAATTGGGATTTTCCTCTCTCAATAAATATGTTTCTTGATAGTTGGTCTCTCTTCCCTTATTCTCATAATATAATAAATGACCTATGGAAACAAGTACCTCCTTTCATAACCTGGGGGTTATGGAAGGAGTGAAATAACAAGATTTTCTATGAGACTACAAGAAACAACAAAGATTTGTGTATGGAAATTAAGTTCCAAATATAGGAAAATATAGAAGTGGGGATTTATACATCTGCAAAAGTTATGCGTTCTTATAAAGAGACTAGAATCAAAAAAATATGGGGGCTCAAACAAGATCTTACCAAAGTTAGTTGGCTAAAACATATCACTAGATAAAACATTGTTTGGTCTGCTTTGGAGGTTGATTGGGTTAAATGCAACTTTCATGGTTGTTCAAAAGGAAACCTAGGTTTAGTTGATGTTGGAGGTATCATACAAAACCACCGAGGGAATTTTATTGAAGGATAAAAAAATAAAATAGGCTCATTCTCTAATAATATGGCAAAGACTATGGTTTCTTGGGGAGGGATAAAACATATGAAAGAGCTTGGTTGTCATAAGGTAATTGTTGTCATGTGAGACCCTCAACCATCATTGGTACCTCTTAACCTCTCTAACATCACCCTTACTGATAGCTTGGGCTTTTGGTGTAGTGGCACTCTGTCGATGTTAACAAAATTGGTGACTCATTGCAAATAAATTATGAGAACCTTCACTCATTGCAAAGCATAACATGTTTACATAGAAGAGAGTAGTGTAGTTGATGCAACTGCAAATGAAGCTCTCAAGTACCAAAATAAGATGCAATGGGAGCTTGGGATATTTCCAAGCCAAATTAAAGACATTATATTTAAAGAAAAATATGAATTTTCATATCATATTAAGTCGACCTATAAGGGGACTTATTAGGATTGAAGGTTACATCAGATTAGATGATGATTGGAAGGACTTACAAGTTAATTGTTATGGGGATTTTATAGATCACATGATGGATTATAATGTTACTTGGAAAAAATATTGAAGATATTAATGAAAGTATTACTTCCCAGTACCCTCTATATCAAAAGGCCAATTCAAATGGTGATGTATCAATTTTTTATGCACAAATGTAATAATCCACACATCAATTGTCTCCTCAAGATTGTTCTTCCAAGAAAGGCTTTCCAATTCTAAATCTACTAGAACTAATAAGGTGACAAAGAATCATTACTTCAATGTCCTTGAGTTAGTGTGTAATAAAATTATCTTTAGGTAGTTAATTTATCCCCTTCACATTGGCTTCCTTTTATATCTAGGGAGCTACAATAACTATGTTTGCAATTTGTGGGTGTACATTGCTATCTATATGAGTGTTGAAATGCCTAGTCTCTATATGAAGAAGTGTGTTAAAAGGTGAAACATAGAAAAATAGGGGTTTCCCAAAATGGAAAGGTGGATACAAAGAGGGAAAATGGGTCCTACTTCTCTAATTTCATTAGGAAATGAGATCCTCACAAATAATTGACTAACAACCCTTAGGTGAATTAACCCTTTGTGAGAATATTTAGATTTCCTTTTTGTGTTGAGGATGGGGGTCAAGGTCAAACAATACTTTGGGGAGAAAAACTAAAAATAGCAAATCAACTCCAAAATGCATTCTATCACTTGGATCTAGTAGATTAAGCATAAAACTAAGAGAAACAACAAAATTTATGGAAAATCTAAGAAAGGTAAATGTTGTGCACCTGTCATAAAATAAAGTTTCAGTAAGTCTTTCAGGGACTCATTCACCCATGGACAACTGGGTTTAGGTGCCCTATTTTGGAAAATTCTGAGCTTGAGATCTGAGCCTGAAACTTGGACTTCTTCCCTGTAACTTTGAACTTTCACTCTTGGATCTGAACTTGTGATAAATCTACAAAACAAAGTTGTTGTTTGATGGTGGACAGGGGTTTGCCTTGATCAAACCCCAAGTTTGGTAATTAAACCTTGATGGAAAGTATAGATCTAAAACATAAAATGTGTGTGCAAACCCTAACCTTAAGTGTGTCTAAGATTAGGAGAGCTAAAAATGCAAGAAAACCCTATTCAAGTGTGTTAGAATAGGATCCCTAAATGAACATGAACAATGATGAGGACCTACTTTGGGAGATCTCAAATCACCCCAATAAGTCACAAAATTGAATATACCTTCCTTTAGGTAGAAAGTAGAATGATAATGGAAGATGGAACCACTTAGGAAACAAGTCATTAGGCTTGGTTGAATGTCTTGGTGCATCTCCCAAAACCTAGAATCCCTCATGATCGTCCATAGGAATCTATCATCAATCTTTGGAAATGCTTGGTATTGTTGACAAAATGAGCTTGAAGACTTGCAAAAATAAATAGAATGTTGCTCCAAGACTTCAGTTTTGAATGCTTGAGTGATTTGTCCTTTCTCTTGAATATGAACACTTGTGATCTGATGTGAATCTCTCTTCCTTTCTAGTGTAAAATGAATATGAAACTTAGTTTTGTAGGCTTCCTTTCTAATTTTCCATTTATTAAATCTCAAAAGTTGACACTTAGAATTTTAATTTAAGACCTTGAAATGTCATAAAAAACATGTCTTAAGTTGAGTTTTAGGCACTTAAAGGGGACCCATTCGCCCATGGGTAAGTGGGTCCTAACCTAAAACTTCAGGACCTAATAAATGTCGGGGCATTAATTTAATTAAGACATTTATTGAATGTGGGTTATAGTGTCAGGAAATAAATAAAATAGGCCTTGGGATACATAATAAAGGGTATTAGGGGCCCATTAATGAGGTTTTAAAATGCATAAATGAAAGGTCACTAAAATAGGTCCAAATTAGGTGTGAAATTGTACTTTTACTTAGAAAGGAGTATAATTTCCTACACTACAAAAGGAAGAAGGGTGAGAAGATTTTGCAGTCTAAAAAAATGGGAGGCCCTAGGAAGTGAATTGAGCTTATCAACTGTGATAGTCTGAAACAAAATATAGATTTGTGGAAGTTTTTTCAAAATGTTGGAATGGTTTTTTGTTTTGAAGCCATGTGTGGTTATAATGAGACTCTGACTTACAAATTCAATAAATCTTGGAAGGGGTTTCATGTGTCCATTGAAACCATTAAGTTTGAAGTGACGACCCAATTGATAGTGGAGGCCATGGGCCTGGTGAATGAAGAAAGAAAGGTGGTCAAGAAAAGTATTGGGCAATACCAAAGTTTTGTTGATAAATTCTTTGTCAATAAAGAGAAATTGGAAATATTTTAGAATGGCTATGCTCGCCTTGACCTCCCTTCACCCTTTTCCATGGCAAGTATGTATGTTATGTGTTAATTTACTTTAGAGGTTAGATACATGACAGTGCATGATTACCACTTTCTAAACCTGAATCATATTAGGCACAATGATATGATTAATATGATTTTTTTATCTCTTATCCTCCATGCAACAAAATATTGAAAATGGTGCCTCACCTCCCCTACACCAGGGTCTTATAATGGCCCTTTATAAATTTATGTCAAGGCTAATAACTTGTATGGTAACCCTTTAATCATAAGCAATGTGAACCCCCTCAGAAATGTTGTAATGCATAATGATAACACAAAGGAGATTGTTAACTCTACCCCTAGCCATAACCTTAAGTACCCCTCCATAAGGATTGAGCCTCTAGAAGGAAATCTCGTGCCCCTTGCAAAAAATCAAGCCCCTCATAACAAAAAAGAAACCCTAAAACCTAAGCTTATTCTAGAGGAGAAGGTAATGGAACCGAAGTTGCTGAAAGCTACCAGAGAGAAGAGTACTCTCCTCATTTGCTGGAACCACCTAAAACAAAGAAGTTGCTGCATAAGAAACCCAAACAAGAAAATATTATTACCATTGTTGAGGATTTAGAAGGGGTCTAGAAGGAGGAATATGAAGAGGGGTTAAGTGGTTCTAACAGAGGTGGTAGGAGGTCGGCTAGACTTGCTAAGCTTGCCTCTGCTAAAAAATAGGAAAAAGGTAAAGGAAAACCCATGCTACTGAAGATGTGGAGCCTTTAACAATTGAGGAGTTTGAAGCTGTGATAGAAGAGGAAAGTGAGGGTATGTATAGTGATGAATACAATGAACAAGATGGGGAGGAAGATGAATTTGAGGAGGAGGATGATAATAAGGAAGAGGAGGATGTGGATGTAGAGGATGGTAATGAAGTTAGTGGGATGGAGGGTCAAGAAGCAAATGATAATAATCTCGTTGTCGCTCCTATGGAGGATACTAACAGTATAACTATTATGTTTTGAACAGTAAAATCACTTTCATGTAGGTTTAGCAGGAGGACATGGAGAAGGTGATTGACATGCTAATGAAGGTTACCAATGGTCTCATAAGAAGGGTTGTGGTCAACTCAGTTTTTGGACAAACTAAAATCTAGAAATAACTCAAAAAGAAAGGAAAACAGGAGGAAGCAAAAGATTCCACTAATGTTGGTGATTCTGATTGGAGGGACTACATCTCCAAAATTGGGGAAAATTGGGAATTGATAGCCAATGATAAATAATGGTGCTTTGTTATATGGGGTTTTGGTCTTTTTTGTCCCCACTATTGGTTATTATAGCTTCTTAAGTTTGTATTAATGCTTTGGACTATATGGTGGTTTGTTAATCTTAAGATTGTTATCTATGTTTTTTATTATGTTATTGATGGTTATGTGGCCTATGTGCCTATTGAAGAATTTAAATTTGGCCTACGCGCCCTTATGTGGGATATTTTATAGTTTTTAGGCTAGTTTTTCTATCCTTGATGGCTTGACTGGTGTTGTTTCCTAGTCTATTTTTGTTGTTTTTGCTTTGCTTTGCTACTATTTGGGATCAGGGCCCTTCCCTACTACTATAATAAAAAATTAAAGTTTTCAGCCACAAAACACATGCATTATTTTTTATTCACTTTGCATGTCATTAGAAGTGAAATTAAATACCAACTAACTATTTAAAAATAAGGACCAACTTTATTAATTGAAGTGGGGCCCACAATTTTAACAATAGTTTTATTAAATTATAAAAGAATAATCAATAAAAGTATAATTGTTCAAATAAAATTTGCCAATTTGACTTGGCACTAAAATTAATTTTAAATTTTACAATTTCTAAAGTTATTACTACAAGGCCTTCTTAGATTGTATTCCAGATAGCTTTTTAGACATTTGGTTAGCTTTTGATTATCTAGACCCTTTAGAAAATCTATCTAGAACTTTGAATCTTCACATATTTTGGTGGAAAAATCAATCTGATTATTCATATCATGCAACCTGTTATCCATATTTTTGAACTTGAACGTGAGCTACATCAACTAGTCCACAACATTTTCATCTACTTGGGTACACAAATATTCCACCTTATTCCTAATCATCTTTTTATATTTTTGAAACTGAACCTATAGTATGGTTGGCCATATTTGTTGCATCCAAATTGATACCTACCCTACAAAATCTTTGAGCTCTTCTCTCTCTTTTGGAATTTTCTAAATAAACCATATTAGTAATCCCGCTTAAAATCTATAGCCTTAATTTTTTTTGATGGTCCAAATTGTAACATACTCATCCATACTACAAAGTAAATACTTAGGTTTTTACCATAGAAGTAAATACAAGTATATTCTTAAAAATAGGAATATAAAAAAATAGTTTTCATACATCATTTATTGCACATGATCAAACATGAATGTACAAAACAACTTTCAAATTTGAATTATAATAAAATTTCAACTTGAAAATGAGATATAACTTTTCAATTGCAATTCATACATGATAAACTTTCAAATACACCATTTTACATAATACAATACAATTACAAGGTCAAGTCTTTCATACCTAGAAAATGCTTTTGTTTCACAAGCCTTAGCATTGTCATTTGCAAGAGGGAGAGCATCACCCAAGAGCTTTACCTCCAACCATAGGCTAGTGGTCCCCTACACACCCTCCAACTAGAAGTGGCCCTACCCTTCACAAAGAGTATAGACTAAGGAACCCATAAGTATGTCATCTAATTTTCTAGTGTTATGCCCTACATAACTAATCGGCCATACAACTTTAGACTTCTCTAACTAAGTATGACCAATCTTACTAGATATGCAATCTGGATCATGGTGAACCGATTAATACAAGCAGAGAATTTTGCATTACTTTGGCCAAAGTTTTGAAATATTTCAAACACTTCCTTAAGAAGTGAATTGTAACACCCCACCATGCAACCCTAAAGGAAGTTGCAATTAACTACTCAAACGCACAATTTTTTTTGTTTAAGTACAATTATCATGCAAGTTCACTACCCATTGTCAACAACCTCTAAGGTTACGAGACTAAGATTACTTTAAAACCCAAACAAGAAACATGAATTGAAACCATAACATTTAATTACTTAAAGAATTAAGAACACATACATTCCATACATGATAAATTACATCAAAGAATAAGAGATACCACATGATTTCAAATAACAATCATTTAATGATAAGATTACAACTCTCATTCCCTGAATGAGGTAAATCCAATAAGCAAGGCTACATAATACATCTTCCACCTCGATAACAAATGAGGGGTAATAAATTGCAAGATTCAACAAAAATGAATAAAGCATGAAAAGAAACTGGATCCCACGAGCTCTCTAACTGGAAATCTCGTCCACATGAACAAGAAGAAAACCCAATAGAGTAAGGTGCACGTTCCACCCAACCAAGTGATACCTGAAGGCTCACCCCCTATGCTAGGAGATAGTAACATGGATTCCTAGACAAGACCATCTACCTCTAGACATAGGCTAATACATAACTAAACTGAGTCAAATACAAATACAACATCACTTAACACAATGGTTACAATGCTTCCAGAGTTAAATAATCAATTGTATCACTGATACAAACATACTGCTAACTTAGGAGAAGTGTCATCACAATGTTACATGGGGTATCCTGGTAAGTCTTCCTAGGTCTCGACCCCCTTCTCAGGATATCTTGGAAACCTCTAACGACTCCCAGCCCCTCATGCAAACTAATGCAGAATCAGTTATCTCTCATAAAGACAAGATAACAATCTTTACATTCCAGGCCTTCTCATCCCATCCCAAGTCTATACAAGCCCTTGCATCCATGAGCGAGGAAAAATTAATCTTATTAAGTGTTTGATACTACCTATTCCTCTAATCATTTTATTTATGTTATCACTGGATTAACTAACTTATAATGAGTTACCCTGACACGTCTTTATGTGCTAGCCCTCATTGCAAGCCACTCCTCTAAGACAACATGTGGAATAACTCCACAACCCAAGGGTACACAAGTGCGACCTAAGGATATTAAATCCCATTCCATGACATAAAGTCAACACATCTCGTTCGTGATAACTGGGTATCTAACTGGATACATTTAGACGCACTACCCAAGGCAATCCAAAGGTTGACTAACATATTACGAAAACCCACACAATTAAATGAAAACCCCACCTAGAAGACTTAACAACCCTTCTAATCAATTTACCCCAAATCGATAACAGAAGAAATCATATTTAAAAGAGCAATTTAACAGGAACTAAATCTACTTTGGATTCCCTAAATCCACTTCCTTTAATAAAATTCAATAGTTTATTTCTGCAATAAAGATATATAAATTATGTCTCTTTCAAACAAAGGATAAAATTTAACCAGATATGTAATTCCCTAATTGCTCTTAAATACTAATAAACATTTACTTCTATGATCCAGAGTATATTGTTTTAAAATAAATAATTGTTCCATCAATGTATATTATTTTAAAAATCAATCCATTAATTTGACTATTATACATTAATTTAAAATTTCACAATTATATTTAAATCATTCCACCATTTTAATCAATATTTTAATACATCACAACTATATATATATAAAATAATATACATACATATATACATATAATATAACCTCATATTATATATATACATATATATATATATATTATTTATATATATTATATATATATATACATTTTATTATTAATATATATTAATATTTTAATATTATACACATATAATATTAAATATTAAATATATATATTTTAATGACTTATATATATTAATATTTTAATATTATATATATAAAATATTAAATATTAAAAAAATTATTATTTTTATTTTTGAAAAAAAGTCAAATCACGAAATAAAAGTGAGGGTTTGTTGGGGTGTGCGCTGAGCCTAGGGAGTCGGCTATGTTAACCACAACTGAACCCATAGTTGTGGGCGCGGTTGTGTTAACCACAGCTGAACCCACCACTGTGGCAGCGACTGTGTTTAACACAGTCGTTCCCTCCACCGTGGGTAGCTGTGTGGGGCGCTGGGTGCGACTCCCTCCACAACGCCTCCCATGGGGGGCGCAGTGGGGTGAACCCCCAGCAACCCCCAAAAATTTGGGTTTAATTTTTTTTTTATAAAAATTTTCCAGAATACAAAAAACCCTACAGATTTTTTTAAAATCTAATTTTTTCCATTTCAAAATAGGGTTTTATTTCCCCTAAAAAAAATCACAATACATATTACATATACATATATATATATATATATGAATTTCTCAAATATATATATATACATATATACAAATATATATAGAAATATATATATATATATATAAATTTCTATATATATATGTATATATGTATATATATATTTGAATATATGTATACATATATATATATGTATATATATTTGAGAAATTCATATATATATATATATATTTTCAAATTTAACAAAATAACAACTTAGTTGAACAAATAATTTCTAAAAAAGAGTTATTTACAACCATAATGCAATTTTTTTGAAGAAATTCATTTCTAAATTGAGGTTTCAAAGTTTTGAAACAAGATTTGAACATGGGTTTTCTTGCAAATCAAACAGAGTTTAAATATTTTCAATAGCATAATAAAAATTGTGAAACCTTTTAAAATGAAAACTAAATTAATAGAAAGAAAACCTGGTTTTCCAAAAGCTTGAAACGTTGTCAATGGTGCTTTGAATTCTTCTTCTGATTCTAGCTCCTCCAAGAAATCCAACTTGCTTCTCCGAATCCAAAAACAAACCAGAAATCCCTATACTTCCTTATTTTTCAATTTTTTCATTCCCTTCTTAAAAACTCCATCAAAATCCCAATAATAGAAAAAAAAATGAAATATCTATCCAAGCACCCTCATAAATTTTCAAAAACAAAATAGGAAATATCTTAAATTTCTTTTACATTCCAATTTTTTTAAAAAAATGCAAATTGAAACATATTTTCATTTTTTTAAATTCAATCAAAATATCTATGAATTCCAAAATGAATAACTTAATTCAATTCAACACAATTAATTTAATTAATCAATAAAATAAATCTAATCCAAGATTAGATTATTTTATTAATTAAATTAAATTAATTAATAAATTAAATAAAATTTCTAACATTATAACCAGATAAATTTAATAAACAACTTAAATACATAAAGCCATTTATTTACCTTTTCCAACTTGCAATTAAATAAAATCAAGGTGAGAGGAGCAATATTAAAGCAACTTAACCCGAATAAAACCCGACGATAGACTATGACCAGGGTGACAACTTGGCATGGAAAACCTAGCTACTATCTCCCAATCGAATACCATTGGCAATGGACACGCTCAAACTTGTGAAACCAGGTGGAGTCGATGTCTTGTACCTATCAACCTACAAACAAAGAGTATCGAACATGCATATATATAACATAATAAAACACACTGTGAAGAGGAAATCACAGAATTGCAGAGCGCTCGCGAGCAAGTGGTGCAATCCCGTCCCCTTCACCAATATAGTATTACTAACTGACGAATCTAACATCAATAATATAATCGAAAGCATAAAACATCATTAATTCAAATATCTGCTAAGTTAATCCCAAATCATGCCATAATGATAACATCAGAATAAAATACCATCACATCAAAATATAACATTCACATCGCTTTGCAATTTGCGATCAAATAGTAACCAAGTACCATAGTCAAAGTATTAACAGAAACAAAGCATAAGAAAGAAGAACATTGTTCGATCAAAAAGCAAAAATGGAGGGGTGCTACATGAATTCGTAAGCTCACACACCTCTAACTCAACTTGGAAACCACTTTGACCTAAGGTTTAACTCATAATTGACTATTTGACTTACTTGAATGACCTTCCTTAAGGATGTTTAATCATAAAATAATAACTCACTAAGTTGGTAAATAACTAGGATAGATATTCTTTCCTGACTTTGAACACCCATGTTACGTTCTCATAACAACTTGGGACTTGGAAACTGCCACTTGTTCAAGTAATTACATTCAAACCTTGAGAGTAGTTCTACTCTCCTATTTTCATGCACATATGGTTTATAATGATAACATAATTTCATCGACTCGAGACACTTTGTATCACATTTTAAATTCTTGACTACTTGTCATAATAAGTAGAATATAATAACATTGAACAATAATAAAAGATTACTTATTTAAAATAGTTCATACTTTTCAATGTTTTCATTATGGTTCTAAGCTCGAGAATACAATAATAATTCTGGTAAAAATACAATATTAAATACTATCTTATTTTGTTCAAAAGAATACCATGTTCAAATATTTGAAGATTCTTCAACAAATCAGTTTATAATGTTGGTTTTCTTGAGTTAACTCAGCTGATAGAGAATCAATCTTGTCTCTTAGTTTCATAATCACATATCATAAATTATCCTTTACTAAATCATTTATAGATATCTATAAATATATACATATATATTTTTACGAATATATACATAAATATATACATATATACATACACACACACATATATCCCAAACTGGAATTATTCTCTTTCTGAGAAAATAAAACAATTCATTCATATTTAACACAATAGAGAAATATCTTTCAACTCTGTTGTCCATCTCAGAGTGACAAAAATATTAACTAAATCTTAGTTACAAACTGGAAAAATAAGAATAATCTTACACTACTTTATCTTGTATTATTCTTCCAAATGAATAGCTATAAGTTTACACAAAAATAATAAATTTTAACAACATGCCTAAGTTACTCTCTCAACTCTACACTTGAAGCTCCAAAAACCCAGCTTCAATGCTCAATCTAACCGCTCCAAAACGCTCATTTTTCACAGTGGAGATTGCAATATGCTTCTTATGTTTCTCAGAGATTGTACAACTAAACCTACAACTTGAGTGAGATTTGCTCTATTTATTGCAGCTATAAGGTGTAATTATCTACAATGAAGAACTCCACTCTTATAGACTATATCATTTTCAAACTCCTTTGATCAAAAATACCCTCATGCTATGCACACCCCTCCATTCTCAAAAGGAACTTGAAAAGAACAAACCAAACTCCCTAACTATTGCCACACCAGTCATTGCTATGTCTCTTCTCTCACAACATTGAGAGAAAATAAAATCTCTTTCCTTCTATACTCTGGTCGTTGCTTCCTAACTCTCAATGCATAACAATAATGTAAAAACCTAGAGATTAGAAATTAGCTCCTTTCGCTCCTCTTTTCCTTTTGTTTTCCAGTGAATAATGTAAAATGAAATGTCTTTTTTTCCTTTCATAGGCCACAAATTTCCCACTAAAAGCATTGGTTTTAATTACCAACTAATCCATTAATGATTGGTGTCCATTTGCATAGTAAATTCCATGCTAAAAATAGAAAATGATGCCTCTTAAAAGAAAATAGATTAAAATACATTGCATTGCATTTAATCTCATCATAATTTTAAATAACATATAATCATTATCAATTATCAAAATGCATTTTAACGTAAATAGTTAAAATAAATTAGTAAAACAAAATCGAGGTGTAACACAAATGACACGATACAACACAAGTAAGATAGGTTATCTTACCTCTCTTGAAAAGATAACAGATTTGGGATACGTGGCCTACAAGGTCTCTATAGTTGGGTCACAATGGTGTTGTTTACTTAATGTTTGATGTGGACGATTTGTTCAAGGGGCCTTTGCGGTTTTCTAGATTTGGGAAATATTTCTTTTCCTTTCATTTTTTTTTTTAATGTAAAAAAACCAATTAAATGGAGAAATGATTTTAACTTTGGAGTATTTTCAATCTTTACATAACAAAAATGAGATAATTTTTTAATCCACTTTATAAATATCAACAACTATTCAATCCCAAATAAAATGGATGTAATCTTCTATTGAATATTGGAATTAATCAAAATAATGTATCAATAGACCACCATATTTTATGTGCAAATTTTATGACTATTCTAACAATTCATCAAAATAATAGATCTTCAACACACATATTCTTAATTTTTCTCACATATTTCAAAACAAAGATTTAAGTAAGGCACTTTATCATTCTAGAGATTCGAAAAAATTGAAGAAGCATATTTTATATTGATTTCAACAAGATTACACTACACCAAAATCTTGATCATCTCCTTCCAAAGTTGTATCTCTACTATTGCAAAAAAATATTAAGTATTGTCTCAACTTTTCAATATTAAATGTGAGCCCTTTTACAATCTTCAATACTCCTTTTTGTATACAAAAGGAAGAGTTATTTTCAGATAGCTAACTTAAAATAACAGTTGTAACTCATTCATGGAAATATCTTAAACTACAAGATAATAGCATCCAAACTAAAGTTCTTAGCCAAAAAAAAAAAAGCATTATTTTTCATTCATTTTACATGTTATTTAGAACTGAAATTAACTACCAAATAACTCCTTAAAAATATGGATCACCTTTATTAATTGAAGTGGGGCCCATTATTTTAACAATTGTTTTACTACCATTACAAAAGAATAATTGTTCAAAAACAACTACCAATTTGACTTAGTGCCAAAATTAATTTTAAATTTCAAAATTTCAAAAGTTATTGTTGTAAGGTCTTCTTTTTATATCTTAGATAGTTGTTTAGACATATTATTAGCTTCTCATTATTTTGACCCTTTAGAAAATTCATCCAAAACTTTGAATCTTCACTCATTTTAGTGGAGAAATCAATTTTGATTATTCATATCATTCAACCCATTATCCAAATTTTTGAACTCGAATTTGAGCTACATTAATTGGTCCATTGAATTTTTATCTACCTAGGTATGTAGCTCTTCCATTTTATTCATGAACATTTTTTGTATTTCTAAAACTAAGAACATCTAAACTTATTACCTGCCCTACAAAATCTTTGAAATAATCTCTTACTCTATGGAGTTCTTCTCTCTCTTCTAAAACTTTTTGAATAAACCATATTATTAAATCCTGCTTAAAAGTTATAGCCTTGATCATTTTTCAACAAAATACTCATCACCCTACTGCAAATTTTTATTTATGGCTAATACGTAAAATGGTGTACTTTTTTTATTTCCCTAATTTAATACAATTCATGCTAATACATATTACCTTTTGATTTGAATAGGCTCAAAAATTCTTCCATGATCTGATCTAGTTAGGAAACTTGATCATGGAACTTGCACTTGAATGCTGCCTATTCATAGGCCTTATACAACATTAAGTCTATCCAATCAATCAAAGAATGTGCCTATTGTTTTATAGCTTTGCAAGTTGTCTACTTCACTCTTCTTCATCAAAATTGGAATATCAAAGGAAGTACTCAAAGCTATGGTCACTTTGGTTATCAAACCTTTAACAAAATCTTGAAGTTGTTGTAGTTATTTGAGTTTCCTTTTAATTTTCTAGTCTTTGGAAATCCTCAATCTTAATGATTTGAAAACTTGATCTAAAGAAGACACCTCTTCTTCGCTTGTTTTCTTACCAAGATTAACTTGGGTGACCTAATAATGCCGAGGGGTTGTATCTTTGACATCTTTACTGACTACAAGAGTTGTTATTTCAATAATCCTTTCTTCATTTTGATTAAATCATACTATCAAGAGCATAGGAGTTAAAAATTAGCTCACACTCTAGGATCACCTACAAACAAAATGAAAACCTTCTATAAGAGAGTATGGAAAAATAATAGCTTGCTTGATACTATTAGATCTTATAATACAAATTGTACAATAGCCTTACTTATATAGACAAGTTGAAAAGGTAGGATTATACAAGACTGTGACATGTGTCTCAATCCTATAACATGTGACAACTAAATCAACTTATTATCAAATGACCTAGGACTCAAGAATTAAATGTTAAAAATATAAGATAAGATCTATGTGACAATTAAGACTTCTAGAAAGATTCTTAGGACCTAAGTGGACTTAACATGTAAATAGGACCTACTAGTGAACTAGTTAGGTAAAATAGTAATTTACACTAACACCCCCCTTAAGTGTAACTTATAGAGTATATTATTATGCAAATGATGCAAATACACAAGGATGGGTCCTAAATACAAGTCTATTTTAGGTACTATTTTATAAATGATCTCTCACAAATAGAGAAAAGGAGAAAAACCACACGGATAAAACCTCTCCCAAAAAGAGAGAATGCATGAAAACTGTCATATACAAGTGATTAAATGATATAGGAATGGAGATCTCAACAATACCACCAAGGAAAAAATACATCACAAAGATACAATAGATATCCCCCCATAGGGGAGAGAGAGAGAGAGAGTATATTCCCTTATAATTAGGTATCTTCAAAGCTAATTAAGAATGCTTGAAGACAAAAGAGAATCCAATGCCTACAAATAACATGTCCCCCTTTGGGAAGAAACAATTCCAATGGATGATGCTCAAGAAACTACAACTCCATGAAGAAAGATGAGCGAAGCAGCCTCAAAATGTCTCTCTAAAAAAGGATCAAATATGTCTCAACAAACTCAAGTGATATCCCAAAAGAGAACAAATTGAGACTATGTTAAAACTCAAGAAAATATCCAAAGACAATGATTGACTTGCAACTATCATCAAAGAAGAGAGAAACTCCCTCAAATGTGTCCTCCAAATATGTATAATGGAAAACCAAATCACATATAACTATCAGTAACCATCCAAAAAATCTAAATTCAAAGAACCAAAATCATCTTGTTGAACTAAAGATTGAAATATGAAAAGACAATAGAAACCTTAACATAAAGGCTCAAGTGACCAATATTACCCTCAGAAGAACTACCCACACTCGATGCAAGAGTAGAAGCTCTAGAATCCTCACCAAGAGTAGAAGAAAATGTGAAAAGACAAACATTGGAAATATGATCAACCTTTCCCATTGCAACAAGCTATCTAGTATGCAAATCTCTAATGAACAATAAATTTGGACTAAACTTAATAGACTTCCTTATACCATTACATGTAATTTGATATAAAAAAGAAGATTATTGGCAATCTTAATAATATATAGGACATTATTAAAGGTTCATGTACCCATGTAAACATCTCCTTTACCAAAAACAACCATGTACTTACTATTAGCCATCAATATAGTGGTTACAAGGGAACACTCAAATGTCAAGAACTTATCTAGTGAACATTCCATGTGATCGGAAGCTCCAAAGTCAAGTATCCATCTAATAGACTTAGAAAGTTTAGTTACAACAACGACTTTACCTTTCATCTTATCACTTCCTTTATCATGACTCGATGATCTCAACTATTTGGATGATGAGGGTTGTCAAGAAGGAGAAGAAGGTGAAATAGTAGTGTTTGAAGACAAATAAATGTTATGTTCCTTTAGAAGTTTCCTCATTTCATCTAAATATTTTTATAAAAATTATGTTCACAATTCCCTGGTTTATTGCAATAAGGACATTTTGGTCTCTCCTTAGTTTTATCCTCTTTAAAAGAGGTGAGAGTCTCATTAGATTATTTCTTAGTTATATATTTCTTTTACACTTTTCCTTTAGGTGATTGTTCTAACAATGCATGATTTTTAGAAATTACATCAAATTGAATAAATGTTTTTGTTCTCTAGTCAATCGATCACAAAATGTTTCAAAAGAAGGCATATTAAATGCTTCACCTTAGAGGTCATCCATAGTGGAATAAAATGAAGAATAAAAGAAAGAAAGTGAATAGTTCAACTTAGAAAAAATCAAGAATATACATCCCTTATCATATTTATATTTCCCACATCTAGATAGTTGAGATCTTATGGATTTGAACTTAACCAAATAGTATTCAATGCTAGGAAATGAATCGAGAGAAAGATATGCTAATTATGCCTCTAATTTCAAAGCATGAACATCACTAATTGACCCAAATAAGTTTTTATACTTATATCCTATACCTATCATGGTGTGGTACACTCCTCAATATATAAGAATAAGCTTTCATAAACATGCAATGCAATCGAGCCTATAACTTCATCACGTTTGTTTCTATGAGAAAATCTCTCATAGTCCTTGGTAAATTTAGGTTGATGATCACCCAAGGTAGACCACAAACCCTTAGAAAAAATTAGCCTTTGTATTCTTACTTTCCATGCATGATAATTGTGAGGAGTGAGTACCTCAAATGAACCCAGTTCAACCATGAGAGCAACAAGCACAAGAGAGAAAAATAGATAATATACTACAAAATTTTGATATGGAACCTCCCAAAACTAAATCAATATTGAAAATGAAGCCCTCATAAAAAGAAAAAAACATCTCTAGGAGTCAGGAGATCTAAGTAATTAACCAGAATGAAAATATACCAAAATATGAAGAAATGATATATGGGGATGAATTTGGAAAAAGTGCATGAATAAGACTGAAGAACTCTTGAATACCTTTCAAATTTTGTTGGAACCAAAAAATTTGGATAAATTAGCAACAAGTTATGAGCTCATAGGTCCAAAAAGGGGATATGACTTCAATCAATAATAAATAGCACCTACAACAAAATCTATAAAAATGACCTACACTACTACGAAGTGCTTGGAATTTTTTTTTTGATGATATCTTGTTTTCAAAAAATGGACTCTGGATCACAAGATATGGCCCCAAAAGAACAAATACCCAATTAGGGCTCGAGGAAAAAACTTAAACCCCTTTGGGGCTAGCTATGGGTAACCCACATGACCACTTGCTATAGGCTAGAAAAAAAATCTCACTACCCAAGCGAGCAACAAGGAAATGGTGCTCTAGTGGTGTAGGTCAATGGTGGCTCTGTGCACCACCCAAGTTATTCCACTTAAGAGTTGGGCGCTCACGATAAGATCATGGGAACCTGATAATAAAAACCAACTACTTAATAAATTTTTAAACGTAGCACTAAAAATATTATTTTATGCAATTTCTTATTAATAAAAAATAAAAATAATATTTACCACCCAACGATGAAATCGTACAGTTTGAAAACCTAACAAGGTGATTAAGTGAGCGACATATGACTACAAATATTCCACTAAATATGCCTCTATTTTTTATACAATGACAATGCTAACGCTTGTAGATTATACAAACTGTATAGACAAATCTGGTGATGAGACAACAAAAAATCCTCCGAGGGTCAAGGGAAAAAGTATTTGATTCGATAAATTGATAATTAATCTTAGGGTTTTTGTGCCTTTTGGATGTGATGATAGGGTCTATTTTGGCCGAAAATTCTCCAGAATATTAGCTACCTCTCAAATCTCACAACCACGTCCCAACTTCAAACCCTTGTAGATATAATCTCACAAGTAAAATTTAGATAAAATGAAAGGCAAAACTAAATTTTTTTGACTCCTTGAACTAAATTATGAGCTCATATTTGCACCAACAAGCTTCAAAATCAACCTAGAATAGAAACCCACAAAGAGGAAACCCCCAAATCTAGTATTTCTTTCATTTTTTTCTAATTCTCCAAGTCATCATATGATGCAAGAGAAGAGCATACTCAACTTCACTAGATTTACCAAGTTCTTGATCTAGAAATAACTCATGCACACAAAATACCCTCAGATCTAAGGAGTTCGCAAATCCAAAGCTCTGATACCATGTAGGAGTTGAAAATTATCTCAACTCTAGGATCACCTACAAAATATATTTAAAACCTTCTACTAGAGAGTATGGAAAGATAATAGCTTTCTTTATACTAATAGATCTTATGATATAGAGTGTACAATATCCTTGCTTATATAGACAAGGTGAGAGATAGGAGTAGACAAGATTATGGCATGTGTCTCAATCCTATAACATGTCACAACTAACTCAACTTATTATTAAATGACCTAGGAATCAATAATTAAATGCTAATAAGATAAGACAAGATAAGATGTAGGTGACAAATAAGACTTCTAGAAAGGTTCCTAGGACCTAAGTGGACTTAACATGTAAATAGGACCCTGAAGTGAACTAGTTAGGTATAATACCTATTTACATCAACACATATAATACCTATTTACATCAACACACAAAACTTTTGGCTTCATCTGAACTTTCTCTTTACTTACCATCTAGTTGTTATTACTACTAAATCTAAAGGTTGAACCTATACACCTATTATCTAGGTAATAAAATCCAACTTTAGCCAACTTGGGTTAGTCAAATCTCTTTGCAAAACTACACTAGATATGAGTTATTATTGTTGTGGAGGAGAACTAGGAGATGAAAGTACATGTTGTGGAGGAGAACTAGGAGATGAAAGTACATGTTATTAGAAACCATATTAGTGTTCACAAGGGCGTTTAGGTTAGCACAATTAATAAAATAGAGTTATGTGCGTTAATATTAAGTTGTTGAGAAATAACTTAATATTATATTAGAGTGAGAGTTTGTTTGTGAGTTGTTAAAACAACTCAATATATTTAGGAAAGTCGTTTGGGGATTTTCCTATAAAATAGGATATGAGAATCCTATATATATGTAATACATTATTTAATGGATGGTGAAGAGAATATAATATTATTTGTGTGCTTAATCTTCTCCTATTTTCTCTACATCGTATCAGAGCGAAAGGGTGAGAATAAAGTAAATATGAGCTCCATGTTTGCAGAATTGATGTTCAATATTGTAGCGAGAAAGATTTTATTTTGAGGCCTCCAAAGAAGCGCAACACTTCAAAGACATGATGGATGACACTGTCTCTATTCTGGGAGGTTTCAATGTGGGTGATTATGTGTCATTTCTCAAATGGCTCAATTGGCATGACGTGGAAAGTACAGGACCTTATTGGCATGCTCATCATTGCTACAAATAACAAGGAAATTTAACTTGATGATAATGATATCATGGTCATGGAAATAGCCATTAGAATGGTAACTATAGGTAAAGATCCATTTGTTGCTACGACAGAGTGGGCACTGATATTTCTATTGTAAAACCTTGACTTTATGAGAAAAGTGCAACAAGAGATCGATATTGTCAGTTGGGATGAGAAACTTGTTGTGGAAACAACCAAGTCCTAGTAGAAGCTTTGTGTTGGTGATGTGGCTAAGTTACATAAAGACAATTTTTTTCACTCTCCTCTAGATATGAACATGGTATATTCTATGTGGAAACTATAAATCTTGATGGTGAAACACATTTGAAGGCCAAGAAGATAGAACCTAGAGTACATTAGATGCTCCACCATCAAGAAGTGAATTCATGGTCCAAATTAATGCAAAGTTACTTATATTTGTTTCATACCATTGAGGGGTACATGGCTTGAGTGCTAATATTGACACATTGTGTGTTGGTCCTCACTATGCAAATCGAGAGGAAGAAGGACAATGTTTCCAAATCGACTTGGACTTTACAATCATTGATTTATAATTTGCTATTGGAGGTTAGAAGATAATGTATATATATGAGCAAAGGAAACTATATTTATTTAAAATAGAAGATGAAGTATTACAAATAGAGGTGTTGAATTAGAGAAGGCATATATAGACCTTTTGTGTCTATGTTCTATATTTTATGAAAAAAATATATATATGTATAATTGATGGTATTTTGGAGTGCATGATTGATGGTACCTAAAACTCCTCATTTATTGTATTAAGTCCATATTAAGGGCAGGAATTGTAAAATTGAGATTCAAAACCAAATTTTCTAAGTAGGAAACTAACTAGAGGAAGAAGGAAATAGAGGAAGGAGGATACTCAACATTCTCTTCTCAGTCACCAACGAGAAGGCCACTTATCAGCTTTGGTGACATTTTATTTTCTACTGTGTGGCAGTGAGTTTTCTATGCTATTGGAGATTGAGTGGCATGATCAACAACAATGGGTATTTCTATTAATGTGTTTTATTTTCTTATGTATCCTCCTAGTGTAAGATATTGTAATAAACAAAAGCACTAGCGTAATGCAATTCATGGATCTTGAAATGGTTAGTGGTAATCTAGAAAACCATATGAGGTGAACATATGAGTGTGGTCCTGTTTGTGTCCAGGTTTGTGGTAAACCTATGTGAAAACCATGAAAGGTTGATGAGGTGCCTTTAGTTTGGATCAAGATCATGAGCCACTAGAGTTGGCTTACTATATTTGGAAGTGTTAAGTCTAAAAGGAGGAGAATGTGGATATATCATTGATGTTGTAAATAGTTATATAGGAGATAAAATAACTACAAATATCCTTTGACTATTGAAATTATTGGAAGTATGGTCAATCTGTGATCAGTTCACTGAAAGTGAAAGTGAGATAAATTCTTGTATGTAGGTGATCATGTGTAGCAAGATCCCAAGAGTAGTATGTAGACCTAAAAGTATGCATAGGCATACAATTCTATTTTCAATCCATGTGTTGTACATTCTCCCCATGTTCACACTAAGGGTGGGTGTTAGAAATAATATTAGTGTTAACATGGGTGTTTAGCTTAGCATGATTAATAAATTAGAGTTATGTACATTAATATTAAGTTTCTGAAAAATAACTTAATATTATATTATAGTGAGTTTTTTTGTGAGTTGTTAAAACAACTCAATATATTTAGGATAGTTGTTTGGGGAGTTTCCTATAAAATATGATATGAGAATCCTATATATGTGTAGTACATTATTGAATAGATGGTGAAGAGATTCCTATATATATGTAATCTTCTCTTATTTGTCTGCTTAATATTTGTGTGGGGGAGAAGGATGAGTGTGAACTAATAATTGGTGCATTAGAGGGCTTTTAGGAGGAGACTAATTCTCTTGTTGATCATTTTTTTCACACTCATCCTTTGTGTCCCCAATTAATATGATATCATGTTGGGAATCTATCCTACTTGGAGGAGACTAAGGAGTTTGCAAAATGCCCTCTCCTAAATCTTAAACTATTCTTGTGCTATCATCAAAACTTCCCCCAATGTATCCCTGGCTATCATCAATGCTTCTCTTATTGTACACTTTACCACATCATCCCCTTGAATTTTAAAGTGCTTGGGCATGTAGAAGTAGGAGCTTTAGGTTGTGATCCCAAGGGAGGCAGGTATCAGAAGGAACTAGGAACTTAAAGCTTAGTTCCTAGTTCCAATTAATTTTCAACTTTTTACAAGAATATTTTCTAAACTATCATTGCGACTAGTGGGATGAGATGTGGGTCACGAGGAAAACCAAGAACTTCAAACAAAGTTCCAAGTTAAAATTGAGCCACAAGACCTAGTTGAAAATGAAGAAAAAACCTAAAGGTTTATTTTCAAGGGATGGAGTGGATGGTGAACCTCAGGAGGAACCAAGAAATTGGAACCTATAATCCAAGTTCCCATTAGGTCCTCACATCTGAATAGAATATATAAGGTATGTTTTTATTATGAATTAGGGAGTGGGTCGCGATTCGAAACAAGAACCTGGAACTAAGTTCCAAGTTCTAATCAAGCCAAAAGATTCAGTCAAAAACATAGAAAGTATGGAAAATAAGTTTTATTAGGATTGGGTCATGAGAGATGGGTAGAAACATAGACTTTGAACATTGGTACCAAGTCCTTAATTCCACCTAGTGTTCAAGACCTAAAATGAAGGAAACGAGGAGTTTTAAGTGTTGGTTGAAATAGAGAGTTGGGTGTGGGGAGCAATTGGGAATGACTTGGAACATTGGTTCAAAATATTTGGTTCCTCTAAATACTCAAGGCCCATAGTGACCAAGGAGAGGTCATATGATTAAGACTTTACATATACCAGAGGAAGGAAAATGTATAGAAAGTGATTTAAATTGAGAAAAAAAAAAGTTAGAGAAAGAAAAATACGAACACTAAGAGCTAAAATAGGGAAACCAACATGATCTCATGAAATAAGAAAAAACTAGAGTTCTAGGCTCATGCTTAGGGCATGGGTCCAATATAGGTTTTTGGAGAGGAAATGAGAAAAGAAACAAAATGTGAATCCAACATATTAGAAAAATGATGAGGAAGAGAGATGGAGAAGGGAGGAAAAATAAAGCAAAGAAAAAAGAATCACAAGAAACTCTACCTTGCACTCATACACAACCAAATGAAGTAATCCTACAACAATAGGAAGATGCTAGGGTATGCTAAATTTATTGAATCTCTCACCAAGAATAAGAAACCATGACAACAACTGATGAATGAAAGGAGCTCACTAGTGCAATAAAGAAAGAAGGCTTCAAAATGTAAGGTGGAGTGAATATGGAGTGGAGGAGAGTTTATAAACCCATGGAGGGATGCATCCATATGTGCTATAAATACAAAAATAAAGTAGGTGGAAAGGTATCACAATCAGGTAGCAGAAGGATCTCAAAACTTGGAACTAGGTTCTAAGTTTTGATTGGGACTCAACACCCTATTGAAATCCAAAAAGGAAGAAGAGAATATTGGGTTGTAGGAAACACCTTGAAATTGAGACTTGGGTCCTAAGTTCATCTTGAGGTCCACCACTCGGTCAAAGATGAAGAAGGGAAAGGTTTAGACAGGCAAGAATTAGTTCACGGAAGGAACCTAAGACCTAGAACACGTGTTCCAAGTTGCAAGCAGGGCTTGTGGTTTGATGGGAACCAAAAGAGGTTTTGGAGACTTTGAGAGTATCATAACTCAAAAAAAAGACCCAAAACAAGAAATAAAGATCTAAAGGACCCACAATCCAACCAAGAAAAAAAGAGACAAAATACAACAAGAACATAGAAAAGAAAAGGGGGAACCAAATATTTATAAGTGAAAATGGTGGGGTATGTATGCAGGGCATAAGATGTTGCAGCAAGGTGGACATTGGAATGTAATACCTTGATTCTTTATTCACATTATTTTTTAAGCTCATTGAGCTCATTTATCCTTAACTTATTTTCAAGTATGGATTCTTGTAGATCTTAATATGATTTTTTATTTGATGTTGGCTTGTACGAACATAATGGATAATCATCCTCATAATGAAGGTATTCCTCTCTACTCACCAAGAGGGCATTTGGATTCATGGGAGTGGTAAGTTGAACCTTTTTCAATTTTATATTTGTAGTACATATTGTTCTAGGTGATACAATACCTTGTATTCATATTCAAATTCTTACCTATATGATGTCCTAGGAGGAATAGGATATTGGATAGTATCATATGTTTCTTCATCTAAATAACCCAGGCCAAAATTTTGTGCATCATAATGTATATCCCTATTCCTCCTACCAAGGAGCACATGGTTCCTTTTTAATTGAGCTTCTTATTATTCAACAATTTTCAATTGTTGTAGTTTCTACTCTCCAATTTGATCTATCAATTCATCTATTTCATCATTACAACTATATGATATTATAGGAGAAGAGGGAGAATAATAAATAGGATATGTAGTACAATATATATCTATGTTTCTTCTACCAACAACCATATCATTTATGCAAGGTCCACTCAAGGTACTATTCACCCACCTTCAATTTATGTTGTTAGAATAAATATTCATATTATTCATTCACTTCAATAGATTATTCATTACACGCATGTGATTGATATATTGTTTAAGGATTCACCTTCTATATTGAGTCTTTAAGTCATCCCCTAGAGTAATTCAAGCAGTTAGGAGTAAGAGTTAGTAGTTTTAATGAAGTTGTAGAGTTTAGGTTAGCAATTATCAATTATAGTGCTAAGTTGAAAGTACCCGCAACATCAGTAGCAAATTAAGTTATTTGCAGTTTCCTTTTTCAATATTTACTATTTTCCTACACATGTGTAAACCACTTATACTTGATTATATAGGTCGTGTAGAGTTTGTGAATGCACATACAATTCCAACATCATCAAAAGCTTACGAAGCCCTGGTTGATAATTAAATGAAGCCTTAGCAAGGGTTTAGTGGATTGTGTAGCTAGGAACCCTTCCTCTGAATTGTGTGCCTAATAACAAGTTGACTAGACATTAGTTAGGCCTTACACTTCATATTTCCATCACAAATTCTTTTAATCTAATTATTAACTCTAGATTGATAGAAACAAAGACACCACTCTTCACTTGGAAGACAAAATATTTTATAGTAGCTAGTAATTCAAATCCTAGATGAGAACCAATATTTTCTCTACCTAGAAATGGTGGCATTTTTGTGTTGGGGCAATTTGACATGATGCCAACTTACCCAAACTCAAACCCACTAGCTAAAAACTGGCACACAAGGTACAAAGGTGTGAATGATAGAACTAGAGTTAAATTGTCCCTAATATTGGACCATTTTATTGGTGGTATGAATTGTGAGTGCCAAATAAATAAGGTTTTCAAATGCGAGAAGAGTACCACAACACCTATGTTTAGGTTTTGAAATTGAGGGCTAATTATTGAGGTGGGTAGTGTTATGCCTTGCATAACCACCCCATTTTGATTTGGAACAAAATGGGTCCCCCTTTCTTTTGCTTTTCTTACTTTTGTATATTTGCTTTGCTCTTGGGGTTTCTTCTGCTTCTCCATGTTTTATCTTTTATTCTGTCTAATCTGATTTTGGTTTTGTCTTGGCTTAAGTTGGTTTTCTTCTTGCTAAGGATTCATTGGAATAGTCACAAGCAATAATAGATTTCATTATGACATATTTTGTGTTTTATTTTCCCCTAAGTACTAATGCAAACCTTTCTTTTGTAGGATTAAATCGCCACACATGATGATATTTTCCAAATGAGTTCAGTTGGAAGGCATTCCTCAATCCAGTTGGTAACAAAAATCCTCTAAGGCAGGAGTCGGCAAGACCTTACTGATGTCTTGCCGACTACTAGTGCGTTCTGTCGATATGCGTCTGTGTTTCCTATTGGAAAGACCCCAGAGATGTCATAGCGAGTGGAATTCATATGTAGGCATCTATCGGCAGGACAAAGGTCATCGTCCCAGTGACTGGGAGTAGCCCTTCGGCATGAGTAGTTTCCTTCAGAAAAAGGTCTCGGTGAGATCTCAATGTCTCACCAACTGGCGGCAAAAGGATGTGCCTTCGACGGGAGGTTTTCTCTTTGCCAAAAGGTCTCAGCAAATTCATGAAGTTTCACCGACTAGCGTGGAGTGGGTTAGCCCTTCGGCATGAGTTGCCTCCTTCGGTGTATAGTCTTACCAAAAGCTTCAAGTCTCACCGACCAGCGATAAGGATGTTCATCTCGGTGAGAGAATTTTCTTCGGAAAGAAGTCTCGACGACTATGAAAGGTCACACCGACACAGTGCAAGGGGATTCTATCGGTGGTCTTCGGTGAGAAAATCAGTATGTCTCGGTGACTAGAAGGGTAGACTAAGGGAGATTTTCAGTAAGACACAAGGTGACTGATATAGTGTCTCCCCAATTCTAATAAGTCATAGCGACCCACATGAAACTCAAGTTGAATCTTGGTGAGACATAAAGCGATCGGTAGGACGTCTCCCTAACAAAGGAAGGTTACAATGATACATGTGAAATGAAAGAATGCATGTCGGTATAACTACAGAAAGGTCTTCCTGAAATGAAAAGATCGCCAAAGGACGATCCCTTCGACATAATGTTTGGCTGAAAGAAGAAAGTCACGACGAGGAAGGTTTTTTTGGGGAAGATTTAGACTCTCTCCAGGAGGTCTCGGTGACTAAGAAGTGTCACACTGACAGGGCATCACCTCGGGGAGAAGAAAGGTGTGCACCAAGGTGTCTTACTGAAGAGCTAAGGTCACGCTGAAGCAAAAGGAGCTCGAGAAGAACAAGAGGAACTCGGGGAGACTCAAAACGAATGGAACGAGTTCGGTAAGATGTCTTGCCAACCGAATGATGTCTCAGCGATGGGAGAAGGCTATAAAGGGGAGCTCACCGGGAAAGGTTAGCTCTCGGCGGGAGGTCTCCCCGACCATGGAATGTCCTGCCGATAGAAAGGGGACCCCACCAAAATGAAATGGAGCTCGACAAAGGATTAGGCCTTTGCCATAAGGTCTTGGCGAAGAAGTAAGTCACGCTGAAGGGACAAGAGCCTGAGCTCGGACAAGAAGAAGGTGGGCTTGGTGAGAATGAAAAGGAGTTCGCTGAAGGTCTTACCTACAACGATGGATTTCCCAGTGAAGGAGGCCTCGATATAACCAAGGATAACTCACTGTAGCCTCTAGCCGACAGTAAGGAGTCTTGCCAATATAGGATGAGCTCAGGGTAAAAGTTTTGGCCTCGCTATGATATCCTACTAATTAGTGATTGTCATTTCGATGGTCTTTGTGAGCTCTATATGACTTCTGCAGCTCACTGAAACATCTTGCCGACTGTCTACCGTCATGCCGATAGTTGATAAAAGTGATAATCGCATTAGGGAGACACGATTAGTGTCTCACCGACATGCGATTCAATAGGGATCCACTCTTGACTGCTCAGGAATCTGGTGTGGCATATGATCGTCCAATCAGAAGGAGCTAAGATGGGCCATTGACCGATTAACTGCCCCTGTGAAGAAGACCAACCAGATACTAATGACATGAATTCCTCCTGAGATCCAAAAGTGATGGATTGGCTCAGGTGTAATGTTCAAATCTACAAGGAAGCTCGATGATGTTCCAGAAGACAATCAGCCTGTACCATAAGTCTAGGACATGAAGGAAGTTGAAGGAAGGAAGGATCTGTGACTCACAAGGACAACTGTAGTAACCACCGGCAGAGGTTGATCACTATTAATGGTAAAGTGCCCTAGAGCATTCAAGGTGACCCTAGCAGAGTTCAAGGTGGACACAAAGACAAAGAGTAAATGTTGTAGCTGCAAAGAGATCAAAAGGCTTCTCCTGAACTCAAGCCATAACCGACCTAGACAACAAGGCTTCTCATTGAATACATCATTAACTCTTCTCAAAAAGATCTGAGAGCTGCCTCTCCTGGAAGCAGATATTTTATAAAAACCCTAATACAGGGGGGACAATGCATTCTTTTTGATGCATCCTGTATATAAGGCATTTTGGCCTCTTGGAAAAGGTTAGATTTTTTGAGGTTAGAACTTGTAGAGCACTTGTAGAGAATAATTCATAGAGAACTTCTAGGATTAGAAAAGAGTTAGAAATCAAAGAGAAAGTCAGTTAGAAAAGATAGAACAACTTCCTGATTCTTTGTAATAGGAGCCTCTTTTGTCTTCTTAGTTAGAAGTTAGATTCAGAATATTCTGTAATGGATTTTTCAAGTTTTCTTAATATAAATGGAAACAATTTGGAATCACAGATTTTCTATACACTGGTGATTGTGCCAGTTTTATAATTCTTGCTTATCTGTTTCACTAACAGTAGAAGCAACCAGATTAAAATCTACTTCAAGTTGTGTTTCAGAATGGTGTGTCTTAAGTTAACCATTTGATCTGTGAAGTCTTCAAGGAATGGAATGTTATTTTGGTGTTTTATTTAAAATGGTAACTAGTACTCTGTTATTGAAATCAGCACTGTAAATGAATGAAACTGTGTGTCAATCACAAGTTAATTTCGTTCTGCAATTTTAGTTTGCAATTCCTTGAAGGATTACAAGTGTGGTTAAGATGGGTGAATTATCATTCTTTTCTGTTCCAAATCTCTTATCTATCTTTTTTTATGTTTCTTTAAAAACCCCTGGTTAGAGTAGGTTTAAATTCATGTTTGATCTCAGAACAATCCAGAAGCTCACACCAGCAGGCCCCTTGAATATTACTGTTACATTAACCACTGAGGGACATCAGCACAGTTGAGAACCAACTACAAAGACCTTGGGAGCTAAGGCATCCATGTGTTGCCTTTCTCTTTCAAGAGAAACAAAGTAGCAATATTTTGTTTGCATGTTGATTGTGCCAAAAGGACTGTCAATAGAAACTAGCGCTAGAAGGAGGGCCTAGAAGGGAAAGCTAGATAAAACTGGGATTTCCTCCCCAGAAAGGCCCCACAGAGTTCTTTGATCAACTGAAAATCCATGACCTTTTATAGAACTCAAGACCCCAATAAGGCATAAGAATCAAAAGGCTGGGGCAACAATCATACCACCCTTATTAGCTCCGCTCACTCCACCAAGTTTTTCACCAATACCCCAGTGGATTCCCATCAATCCACCATCCAATCCATCTCAATTGTCATCACAGCTGGTTCAACCCATACAATAGCTAGCTTACCCACCACCATTGCTACTAATGGCATTCTTTCAGAATAATCCCTCTCCATTAGGGACTATCCCTAGAGGTTTTCACGATATGCCCAAGAACCCTAAAAAATTATGCCCCAAGTATATTCATGGTGAGTCAAGGAATGCTGAAGAGCACATACAAGCTTTCAAGGATGCTTGTACTAGAGCTCAGATAGCCCACCATGATGTGGTCTGCAGGTTGTTCCCTTACTCCTTAGGGGACATGGCATACAATTGGTACCTTAATCTTCCTCAAGGTTCCATTCTAACTTGGACACATTTGGAAAATTCCTTTATCAATCAATTCAGCGTTTATGTGGACCCAACTCTTTTATATCATCAATTTGCTACCATCGGGAAGGAACTAGGTGAATCCTTGCCTTTATTCAATACCAGATTCTAGCGAATGTATAGGAGATTGCAAGATCCCTATCTAGTCACTGAGAATAGTGCCATCCAAGCTTACTTTAGAGTTATAGACCCCTTGCTTGGCTTGTTATTGCAAAGGACTTATCAACCAGCTGATATTGATTCTCTATCCAAAGTCTATCATCTAGCTATCAAGCTACAACAACAAATCAGTTCTCAACAAGGAGGCCTAAGAGGAGGTTTCTGTTCAATAGGATATTAGATGCATAGCCCAACTCCTCTATTCAATACTGTCCCAGGAATGTCTCCTTCCCACTATGGGCCTATATCTGAATTGCAAACTCAACCACCTATCCCATTCTTTGCTACTGGAACTTCTGATCCCTTTCAACAATCACAACTTCCTCAAAGTTCCCATGGTCATTAGTTCACCAAATTGGAACACCAAATCATGGTGGTCAACCACCTGCTGCTAAGAATGTGGAGAGTGAGAAGACAATCCAGCTTACAAATGAGGTAGAAACCTTGAAGAAAATGTTGTCCCAAGTCACCAATGACATGGCTCAGCTTTGATTGAACCCCTCCCAAAATAATCAGGGTAGCTATCAGAATCATAACAATTACAACCAAAGGGGTTATCAAGGCCAAAACTCCTCTAATCAAGGGTACCAAAACCAAAACAGAGGGTATAACCAAAGGCCAAACAACAACAGGCAATGGAATACAGGGCCCAATAATGGGGGAGTTTCTCATAACTATCAAGCAAATGAGGAAAGAACACATACTGCAAACGTGGCCGACCTCAACTTCATGACCAATTGGTGCAGGTTGCATGATACTGCGACCCATTCTGAGGTAAACTACCCTTAAATGGAGAAAGTTGTCAAGATGGCACACGAAGATGCCTACACATTCTAGGGGAATTCAAACAAAGGAGGTGACTCACTGGATACTGCAACGGCTTATGATATCTTTGAAGAAGAGCCCTCATTCCCAATGCAAAGTGAGAATGAACCGAAGGAAGATTCATATGATGCCCAAACCTTTCAGTCAAAAGGATGACACTTCCTGAGAAATCAGAATAAGGGTTCATTCACTACATCAGCACCCCCTAATCACATGGTGCCTCCAAATCAAGGTGCTGATAATAATCCTCCTCCACCAAAAGGCCCGCCCGACTTCCATCATAAGGGTAATTCCTCTGCCATTTTCAAAGGTACTACTAGTTGTAATACAGAATTTGATATTGTTTCTGAGATGCAGAGACAAAAAAACTTCTTTTTCCTATTTTGACATCTTAAAGTGGTGCCCTACTCAAAGGGAGATAGTGTTGAAAGCTTTGGATCAAGCTAACAAGTCAAAATCAAAGGGCAAGGTGGCACCAGCTAGGGACGTGAATACAGCCTTATACAGAAACAAGGTAGGTACCCCACCATTCCTTTTGAGTTTAAGAATTTCTAGGAAGAACCTACACAATTGTCTGTTGGATTCAGGGGCTTCGGGCAATGTTATGCTATTTTCCATATGTAAGAAGTTGGGATTGAACCCCATTCAAACAAATAAGGTCATTCAACTTGACAAGACAGAGGTTAATGTGGTAGGAGAATTAAGGAACATGCATGTGCAACTAGGATCAGACCCTAGGATTCAAACCAACATAGACATTCAAGTGGCAGACATTCCCGAGACCTATGGTATGCTGTTGAGCCAAGATTTGATGAAAAATATAGGGGGATATCTTTCCCTTGAATTTCAACATATGTGGCTATCATGGAAAGGGATTCCTAATCAAATTAGGATTGAAAATGAGCCTCACCTTAAGCATATCATCACAGAATATGACTGCCCCAATGAGGTAGCTTACTTTGAAACTAAGATAGGGGTTTACAAAAGAGAAGAAATCTTGACCTTCTTGGTTCTTGACTCTAAAGGGCTACCAATACCAAAGTGTCCTGACTCTGTGATTAATGAAAATTAGCAGGCCTTGATCAGGAAGCCACAGCAAGATCAGCTAGTCTTGGAAGAAGATATTGATTTGCAAAGTCTCCTACTCCCTAATTGGTGCAGGGTAC
The DNA here is from genome assembly GCA_007258455.2 of Sequoia sempervirens. Lineage (NCBI taxonomy): Eukaryota > Viridiplantae > Streptophyta > Pinopsida > Cupressales > Cupressaceae > Sequoia > Sequoia sempervirens. The sequence goes on along the minus strand of VDFB02000008.1, from coordinate 207,795,132 downwards.
ATTACCAAAACCACTCTAAATTGACTTGTCAACCCTGCATTGACATTTTAAATCATGTTGCCCAAGCTAAGAAAGCTAGCTCAAGTCACCTTGAGATCCTTGCAGACTGCTTCTCATTTGAAGCTAAAGAAGCAACCATGCTAACTAGGGATAAGATACCTTCAACGTAGGTTCCTTCTCAAATTGAACCCACCCCAAATACACTTCCAAATTAGCATTTTTTTAGGAGCAACCCAAAGATGCAAGTGAATGTCGAGAGGATAATTGTGGGTCACATAATGCATCTGTGCAGGAATTGGAAATTATACCAAAGCAACTGGTCAAATACTCGTCCTTTATACCTGATGTAAAAGATTGAGTCCCACCCCTAGCTCATTCTACTCAAGCACCCATAACAACTTCAAAAGAATCAACTCCAACCCGCGATCAACTATGGACCCTCATGTTTGATGGATCCAAATCTAAGACAGGATGTGGTGTTGGGATTGAGCTAACTAGCCCGAAAGGGAAAACCTTCTTTGCTTCTTACAGGTTGCAATTTGAATGCACAAACAACGTAGAAAAATATGAAGCTCTAGCACGGGGATTGATGATTGCACATAAGAAGAAGGTCACTACCTTGATGGTCAAGGGAGATTCAGAAATAGTTATCAAGCAAGTGTGTAGCCAATATACATGTCACAACAAAAGGCTGGCAACATATAGGAACAGGGTATGGAATCTAATCGAAGACTTTGATGCCTTTGGGATTAGCTTAATCCCTCGAGAAGACAATCAGGTAGCTAATTCATTGGTTGTTGTTGCAAGCACCTTGGAACCTATGCACGGCTCCAAGCTCAAGAAATTCTTAGTGGAAATAATTTCCACCCCTGCAATTCTTGACAACATCATGAACTTTCAAGTCTTTGATGATGATCGGCATATTCTGGCTTTCTTGGCAAGCTCAGATGTTTTTCAGGGGAAAATTATTGATGAGTTCAATAGAGATCAAGGGGATTGGATCCCTGAGGAATGTGATACAGAAGGAGTTCTTAATTGAAAGAATAATAACATTCCCAAGGGAATGGTGGCCTTGGAGAGAATTTTTGACTCAGATCCAAGGGCTCAAGAGAAGATATAAGCTGAAGATAAAGGAGGTGAATACAAAATAGTTAACCTAGCTGATTCTGGCCCTGAAAGGAATGTCTACATAGGGAAGGCCTACCCCGAAGCAATCAGGAAAGACATATTGAAGGCACTTAAGAAAGAAATGAGGTCTTTCTTCGAGAAAATCAACTTTGTGAGAAAGTTCATCACGAACTTTGTTGAAATCGTGAAATCCCTCAACGAAATGATGAAAAAGGACGCCAAGGTAGAGTGGATTGATGAAGTGAAGGTTGCATTTTCACAAGTCAAACGATCCATCTCAGAAGCACTGGTCCTTACCAGCCCCAATTACATCAGGCCATTCTACATTTACTCTTTTTCCTCTGAGCATTCATGCATGGTTGTTTTAACTCAATGAAGAGGAGAGGCAGAGGAGAGACCGATTGCGTTCATGAGCTCTCCGTTCAAAAATGCGGAAATAAAATACCCACCTCTGGAGAAGCAATCTTTTTCACTAGTTCAGGCTGTTAAGAAATTCTATCATTACATTCTCTGAAGCCAAATATATGTTGTAGTTCCTGATGCAGCTGTGAAGTCCCTACTCATGCAGAGCGAGCTGGGAGAAAGGAGAGGCAAATGGATGGCCATCCTACAAGAATTTGATTTGGAGATACACCCTATGAGACTAGTCAGGGGTACAGGCTTGTCTCAGTCCATGGTGAACATTGGTGACAACATCATCTGTCAGTAATACATGACCCAGTCTTTCTCTAACGACCCTTGGTATGCTGATATCATTTGCTTTATGCTCAACAATCAATGTCCAGGGGGAATGAATGCAACTCAAAGGAGAGCCCTAAGACTCAAGAGTTCTCATTACATGCTCAAAGGAGGGTTGCTATATAGGAAATTTTTTGAAGGAGTATACCTGAGATGCCTTGATCATCAAGAGGCTAAACATGTGATCTCTAAGTTTCATGGGAAACATGGCACATGTCATGGGTCTACAGATTCTTTGGCACATTAGATCCTCCAATCTGGTTATTACTGGCCTTGTGTATTCAAAGATGCCCATCAACATGTGAGAACGTGTCACATCTGTCAAATTTTTGCACCAAGGGAATGCCATTCAGCCATGCCTTTACAGCCCATCTACGAGGTAAGGCCATTTGCCCAATGGGCACTGGATTTTATTGGGGTGGTTAACCCAAATTCTTCTGTAGGACACAAGTTTATCTTGACTGCTACTGACTACTGCACAAGGTGGACAGAGGCTATACCCTGCAAGAACAGCACCATAGAGGTAGTGATCAAGTTCCTTACCGAGTGCATCACTACAAAGGTTTGGGGCACCCTTCGCTTTGGTATGTGACAATAGCTCTACCTTTTCTTCTGCCGAGTTTATTTCCTGGGCATATGATCACAATATTGTCTTGAAGTATTCCTCAAATTATTACCCACAAGGCAATGGAGTAGCAGAGTCGACCAATAAGAACCTTCTAGGGGTAATAAAGAGATTGTTAGAACACAACCCTAGAGACTGGTATACTCAGCTGAGATTTGCATTATGGTCAGATAAGACTAAGATTAAGGCTGCTCTAAAGACTTCACCATTCAAGATGGTATATGGCCAAGATCCTGTCTTCCCTATCCATCTATAGATACCTATCCTTGAGTTCATGCAGAAATTCTACTCTAATGATAATAGGATAGAAGTAAGATTGGCTACTTTGTTGAAATTAGAAGAACAAAGAGATGCCACCTTGCAACAATTCTTTAAGCACCAGGTTGTTGTCAAATGTTGGTTTGAAAAAAGAGCCAAAATCAAGGCTTTTAGGATATCTGACCTGGTATTGCTGTGGGATAAGGCTAGTTAAAAGAAGGACAACCACCAAAAATTTGACAAACTCTAGCTAGGTCCTTATCAGATTGCTTAGATCCTGGGGGACAAAGCTTTCAGACTGAGTAGCTTAACTAGACAACTTGTTCCATTTCCTGTCAATGGGAAGTTTCTTAAGCACTATTTTGGGTCATAAAGCATGCTAATGTTGCACTTGTTGTTCTTTATATAAATAATTTGTTTATTCTATCTCTTGTTTGTAGATAATTTGCATTTATGTAAATAGTTTTTGTGCTTTTTCTTGTAAATAATCTACCTCTCTTTGTGTAAGTAATTCGCTCTTTGTGTAAGTAATTTGCTACCTGTTTGTTTGTCTTTCCTTTTTGTCTTTCTGTTTCCCTTGTTTTTTGGTTTATGTTTTGTTTTGTTCTTTGGGGTTGATCTGTCCTTTCCATCTCAAACTGTGGGTTGTTATCTAAAGTATACTATGGTCACAAGGAGAAAAATGGTTTAGGTATTTTCAGGCTTTATGGTCGGATGATTTTGTCCTAAACTCTTTGTTTCATGCCCATTGTCAATAAAGGTTGAGGAAGGTCTTGGAAAAAAGGTACAAAGTAAATAACCTTCATTAGCTCCCTCTGAATCTGTCACAAATCATTAAGATCATCCCCTCTTATAATGATATATTTGTCCTAGGATGATAGTGTTGTAAGATTTGAGTGAAAAATCCAATCTCCCAATTGCTGTTATGAGGTCCATGGTAGTTTTCAACCCAGATCGGATGTTAAGCATCTGACATATTGAAAAGAAATCAATGAAATATCTAAAACTCTATGAGAAAAGAAAAGAGAAAAGAAAAGAAAGAATTACCTACAAGAAAAAAAGACTCAATATGAATGGGTGATTCCAATATCTCTATTGGGGCTATGGATGTCTGGCTGGTAGTAGAGCAATGTTGTGAGAAAACTAGAGGTATCTCCGTTGGGGCTATGGGCGCCTGACTGGTAGCGAAGCAATGCCCAGGATATCATTACACAAAAGGAAATAAACTCATGTAGCTCAAATCTTGCACATTGTTGTCTGAAAGATGAACAAAATTCATGAGAGATGTGATGCATAATCAAGCACACACATAGATTCAAGGGTGGCCATTGATTGATTTTCATTTTGAGATTCTAGCTCTTCCTTGGTTGTTATAACTGACCCAACTGGAGTTGTGATATTCATGAACCAGGAGTTTTGGGTAGTTGAATCCTTCAGCTTCTTGAAAATGGTTAAACCATTTTTCCCAGTCGAGTCACCATTTGTTATGCCTTGCATAACCACCCCATTTTGATTTGGAACAAAATGGGTCCCCCTTTCTTTTGCTTTTCTTACTTTTGTATATTTTCTTTGCTCTTGGGGTTTCTTCTGCTTCTCCATGTTTTATCTTTTATTCTGTCTGATCTGATTTTGGTTTTGTCTTGGCTTAAGTTGGTTTTACTTCTTGCTAAGGATTCATTGGAATAGTCACAAGCAATAATGGATTTCATTATGACTTATTTTGTGTTTCATTTTCCCCTGAGTACTAATGTAGACCTTTCTTTTGTAGGATTAAATCACCACACATGATGATATTTTCCAAATGAGCTCAGTTGGAAGGCATTCCTCAATCCAGTTGGTAACAAAAATCCTCTAAGGCAGGATTCGGCAAGACCTTACTGATGTCTTTCTGACTACTAGTGCATTCTGTCGATATGCATCTGTGTTTCCTATCAGAAAGACCCCAGAGATGTCACAGCGAGTGGAATTCATATGCAGGCATCTATCGGCAGAGTAAAGGTCATTGTCCTGACGACTGGGAGTAGCCCTTCGGCATGAGTAGTTTCCTTTGGAAAAAGGTCTCGGCGAGATCTCAATGTCTCACCGATTTGCGAAAAAAGGATGTGCCTTCAGCGGGAGGTTTTCTCTTCGCCAAAAGGTCTCGACGAATTCATGAAGTCTCACTGACTAGCGCAGAGCGGGTTAGCCCTTCGACATGAGTTTCCTCCTTTGGTATATGGTCTTGCTGAAAGCTTCAAGTCTCACCGAATAGCAATAAGGATGTTCATCTTGGTGAGAGACTTTTCTTTGAAGAGAAGTATCAGCGACTATGAAAGGTCACACCGACACAGTGCAAGGGGATTCTATCGGTGGTCTTTGGTGAGAGAAACAGTATGTCTCGGCGACCAGAAGGGTAGACTTAGGGAGATTTTTGGTAAGACACAAGGTGACCGATATAGTGTCTCCCCGATTGTGATAAGTCACAGCGACCCACATGAAACTCAAGTTGAATCTCGGTGAGACATAAGGCGATTAGTAGGATGTCTCCCTGACAAAGGAAGGTTATAGTGATACATGTGAAATGAAAGAATGCATGTCAGTATAACTACAGAAACGTCTTCCTGAAATGAAAAGATCGCCAAAGGACGATCCCTTCGACATAATGTTTGGCCAAAAGAAGAAAGTCATGCTAAGGAAGGTTTGTTTCGGGGAAGATTTAGACTCTCGCTAGGAGGTCTCGGCAACTAAGAAGTGTCACACCGATAGGGCATTGCCTCGGGGAGAAGAAAGGTGTGCACCAAGGTGTCTTGCCGAAGAGCTAAGGTCACGCCGAAGCAAAAGGAGCTCGGGAAGAACAAGAGGAACTTGGGGAGACTCAGAATGAATGGAACAGGTTCGGTAAGATGTCTTGCTGACCGGATGATGTCTCGGCGACGGGAGAAGGCTATAAAGGGGAGCTCACCAAGAAAGGTTAGTTCTCGGCGGGAGGTATCCCCAACCATGGAATGCCCTGTCGATAGAAAGGGGAGCTCAACAAAGGATCAAGCCTTCACTATAAGGTCTTGACGAAGAAGGAAGTCATGCCAAAAGGACAAGAGCTCGAGCCCAGAGAGGAAGAAGGTGGGATCGACGAGAATGAAAAGGAGTTCGCTGAAGGTCTTGCTGACAGCAATGGATTTCCCAGTGAAGGAGGCATCGATATAACCAAGGATAACTCGCCGTAGCCTCTAGCCGACAATAAGGAGTCTTGCCGATACAACATGAGCTCGGGGTAAAAGGTCTGGCCTTGCTATGATATCCTACTGACTAGCAATTTTCATGCCAATGGTCTTTGTGAGCTTGGTATGACTTCTGTAGCTCACCAAAACATCTTGCCGACTGTCTACCGTCATGCTGATAGTTGATAAAAGTGATAATTGCATCGGGGAGACACGATTAATGTCTCACCGACATGCGATTCAATAGGGATCCACTCTTGACTGCTCGAGAATCTGGCATGGCATATGATCGTCCAATTAGAAGGAGCTAAGATGGGCCATTGACCGATTGACTGCCCCTATGAAGAAGACCAACCGAATACTAACGACATGAATTCCTCCTGAGATCCAAAAGCGACGGATCGACTCGGGTGTAATGTTCAAATCTACAAGGAGGCCCGATGATGTTCCAGAAGACAGTCAGCCTGTAACAAAAGTCTGGGACATGAAGGAAGCCGAAGGAAGGAAGGATCTGTGACTCATAGGGATAGCTGTAGTAACCATAGCCAGAGGTTGATCACTATTAATGGTAAAGTGCCCTAGAGCATTCAAGGCAACCCTAGCAGAGTTCAAGGTGGACATGAAGATAAAGAGTAAATGCTACAGCTACAAAAAGATCAAAAGGCTTCTCCTGAACTCAAGCCATCACCGACTCGGACATCAAGGCTTCTCATTTAATACATCATTAACTCTTCTCAAAAAGATCTAAGAGCCAACTCTCCTCGAAGCAAATATTTTGTAAAAACCTTAATACAGGGGGAAAATGCATTCTTTTTTATGCATCCTGTATATAAGGCATTTTGACCTCTTGGAAAAGGTTAGAGTTTTTGAGGTTAGAACTTGTAGAGCACTTGTAGAGAACTTCTAGGATTAGAAAAGAGTTAGAAATCAGCTCGAGAAAGTCAATTAGAAAAGATAGAACAACTTCCTAATTCTTTGTAATAGGGGCCTCTTTTGTCTTCTTAGTTAGGAGTTAGATTCAGAATAGTCTGTAATGGATCTTTCAAGTTTTCTTAATATAAATGGAAACAATTTGAAATCATAGATTTTCTGTACACTGGTGATTTTGCCAGTTTTGTAATTGTTGTTTATCTATTTCACTAACATTAGAAGCAACCAGATTAAAATCTACTTCAGGTTGTGTTTCAGAATGGTGTTTGTCTTAAGTTAACCATTTGATTTGTGAAGTCTTCAAGGAATGGAATGTTATTTTGGTGTTTTATTTAAAATGGTAACTAGTACTCTATTATTGAAATCAGCACTGTAAATGAATGAAACTGTGTGTCAATCACAAGTTAATTCCGTTCTGCAATTTTAGTTTACAATTCCTTGAAGAATTACAAGTGTGGTTAAGATGGGTGAATTATCATTCTTTTCTGTTCCAAAGCTCTTATCTATCTTTTTTTATGTTTCTTTAAAAACCCTTGGTTAGAGTAGGTTTAAATTCATGTTTGATCTCAGAACAATCCAGAAGCTCACACCAGCAGGCCCCTTGAATATTACTGTTACAATGACCACTAAGGGACATCAACACAGTTGAGAACCAACTACAAAGACCTTGGGAGCTAAGGCATCCATGTGTTTCCTTTCTCTTTCAAGAGAAACAGAGTAGCAATATTTTGTTTGCATGTTGATTGTGCCAAAAGGACCGTCAACAGGTAGGACCTCCTTCAATTTTGGCTCTATTGAACCAAGGAGTTTTCTGCAAGGTGTTGTAACAAATATCACCACAATAATTAAACACTAACCTTGATATAAGCCATACCCACTACATAGTGCATGCCTCCTTTAGTTGTCACTTTTTTCTTATATGTTGGTTTATAATACTCAAGGTCAAGCACCCTATTAGATTAGATAATATGCCACATAAATGTTAATGAATGTGCTTTATGTTAACCCCTTGTGATGTTATATACATTCAAGCATGAGAATTGGAACACAAAACAAATAAAATTCACAAGTGTTATATTTATTTTTATCGAGTGTGTTAAGATGATGGGGAGAAGGAGCCAATAGAAAACTGGTGCCTTTATCTAGTTGGACAACATACTCTTTGAATTCACACAAAACATGCAATAAATGAAACCAAAGGTAATACCTTAATAAAGATACCACAAAAGACCATATCATTCAAAATGTACTCATAATCTAGGCTCTACACATACATTTGGGAAAATACTAGATAGTTGCAAAATATTAAATGAATCTACTTAGTAATCATTGAGAAACCCATAAATTTCCTTTATTTTTCTAAAAATATACCTTGCAAAATATTTACAAGGATTTTATAGTTGTTTGGATAACCAACTAGTCATAAACACATCTAGAAAAGCACACCATTTATAAGGAGATACTCAAACAAGGTCATATTTTCCTTTAATCACTTGATCTACAAAGGTTACAAATTTTATTACAAATTTGGGATAAACTTGGATCATTACAATACTAAAATATCTTTACCTAGAACTAAAATTGAAACCCTAGGGATTCATGTGAATATCATTGTTATGTTGGTTCAACAACTACTTCCCTCCCATTCAATGTCATCCAATCCTTTCAAAATGAAACCAAAATCTCCCTTTAACCCAATTGGTCGTGTGCCCTAGAAATCAACACTATTGTAGTTCAAAATCAATGGCATAGATGTAATCCCTCCAAAATTGATGTCCAAGATGAAGAGGAAACTAAAAGACATAAATGTGGTAGCTAGAGTATGTAGGGTAGCTAAGAGATCTTATTGCATTAATGACAAGTAGATGAGTGAGTAAACATAATAAAATTAAATTTAACACTCAAACCCTTTTAAAATATTATTAAAAATTGATATGGGTTTCCCTTTGGTTAATTTTTCCTTTGTAGACCAAGCATATTGCTACCTTTGTGCATGGATGTTGGCCTCTAAATTTTTGTTGGTACTATAGTAAAAAATAAAACCATATTGGGGCTTGGAGGTGATTTATGAATCACATTAAATCTTGATCACTCAACAATTGACCTTTTCTTCCTTTGTCAGATATCGATTGGGAACTCAAAAATTTGGAGGGAGTTCTTGGTTCCCATTCCCTTTAAAAGCTATGATGACCTCCAAATATCTTTAATATCACCAATTCCTATATGTCAAAGATATGCCACTATGTTGGAACTCCATAAAATTCCTCATATAACATTTGTTTTGGCACTTAGATCTTTGTCAAGAACCTTAATGTTTTTGTGAACTTTATGCTCATCACAAACTTCATGTAGTTCTAAAAATATATCAAAGCTTTACCACACACAAGAAAATTTCCTTTTTTCTTTTCTTGTTAGAAATTTATGATGGCAGTTGAACCAATTTTGACAACTTGGAGTGGTTTTCGAACCACTTCAAACCTATGAAAAAGAAAATTTCTAACTCTCTTCACTTAAAATATAGATTCCTTTGCATGTCAGAACATGGGGGTTTTGGTTTTTAGAAGGAACTTGGAACCTTGAAACAATAGATGTTTTATATTGATTGAGCTTCAGGTTTGGGAGGGAATAGGGAACTGGAACCCTTATAGGATTGGTGGGCATCTACTCATGAGACATAACAATAACTTGAAATGTAAGGTTCCAATTACTTATCGTAGTTTGAAGCCTACTTATTGCTATAGATGTCGGGAGCAGAGAGGAATTTAGATCCATAACCTAAGGGTTCTAATTTCCAGTTTAGGTCTAAAGAGAATAAAGATGAATATATGGTAGGGAGTAGACTCTAGGAGGAAACAAGGACTTGGAACATAAAGTTCCAAGTTCTTGCCAAGACCCAAGATTCGAAAGGGAAATGTCAGGAAACTTGAAAGAAGGGAAGGAAGAGCATAAGAGGAAACATGGACCTCAAACCATAGAGAGTCTTGATGTTTGCTAAGAAACAAAAGGTAAGCCATGTGGGGATCAGGAGGAAAAAAGGAGTGGGAAGTAGGAACCTAATCTTAGGTCAAAGTTCCCAACAAGATTCGAGGCTCAAAAGGGAAACAAGAAGCACTTAGCAAGGGTGGAGGAACCAAGGAACAAGGGATAGGTTCTAAAACACCCATGGAAAAGATACATTATTGGGAATTTGACCATAAAGTCCCCCACAAACATATTTTACTAGGGGATATTTGATGAAAACACTTTGAATGAATACCCTTAGATAATTACTCAACATAGGAAATCCAACTAGAGATTTCTTAGATCAGTTATCAACAAAGGGTGGAAAAGTTCAAATATATAAATTTTAGAGAAAATAAAATAAAATATGAGACACATCATATTGGGGTTTCAACAACTTCTTCATAGTATATATACAAGTCTAACATAGTTATTATTCTCTATCATTCATTTAGATTTCAACCATAACACATTTAGCTTGCTAAGTGTGCATATCCATTGGAAACCAGTTTTAAACATCCAATGGAATCTAGCTTGATATATTGTGTTTTATACATAAAGTTGCAATTACAATGTCAAGTAATGATGAGATATAGTTTTTGAATACTTTAATTGTTATATATATATATATATATATATAGATGTATTTTTACATTTGGGTAAGGGGTGAGTGGTTTCATTGTGGTGCACTCCCCATAATAATTGAACATTTAAGGCACACTTCTACTAAGGAGAGTAAAAATAGCCATAGTAGTGGAGAGTTGTGAGGAAAAATGGAAGAACATGGTGTTATGGGGAGATTATTTCTCCTACTAGTCATAGCTTCTTTTGGGGGAGAATCATCGGATGCTTATCAAGAAATCTAGGTATTGAAAAAGATATACATTTCTTCAAGGCTTTTGGTGGGAAAATCTATGCCTTTTGTATATGTTTCCAAATCTTGGTGACTAGGGAGGATGTTGGCAAAAGATAGTTGTTTTGGATTTTAAACTAACTATATTTTACATTTCTTGATGTTTCTAAATCCTTTAAAGCATACCAAGTCATGCATAGTTATGACCCCACTCTTCTATAACCTTTGTCATTGCATAATTTCTACACAACCAGTATGATGGATGTTTATTCACTAGTTTAAAACTCTCGCTTTGGCATGGGTAGGGAGGTGTTGGTAAGGTTCATGGAAGTTGGTTTTACATCTGCCAATTATATTTGCATGTAATTTTTTTAAAACCTCTTTATTAAATCCATTTTGTAACCTACAAACTCTACCCATTGTTTCTTATTGGTATCATTGACAACAAGACACATTTTGTGTAGTTAAGGCAAGTCACTTGCCATATTTTCAACAATTTTTTGTTTGTTGTTGAATCATTTTTTTGTGTTTTATTTCATTCTAAAATAATTAGGTTGTTATCTGTTACATGATAGCATTAGTTCTCTAGTTTTATCTATAGTTGTATTTATATATGATATTACTACATATCTAGTGATAGATTCAATTTTTTTAATATTTGTTTCTCACATAAATATATTTTAAATTGTGAAAAAAAATTATGTTTATTTGGGAGGTTTAAATTTTTGTTTATTTTGTTTACCTTGGTGTAGTTATTTTTTTAACATTTTTTTGTGACATAATTATTAAATTATTATTGAATGGATACCAGTTACTATTGATGCTATAATGGAATGATTACTAAAGCCTTTCTATCTTCAATATCTAGTAGAAGTTTGTCAATCATTGTGGTGCATATATTTACTTAGTGTATACCATTCAATCATTATGTACAAATATTTGATAACTACTAAGGCTTTTTGTCAAACAATTTTCATACCTTGTTTATGTTTCTAATTTTCACATGAATGTCAAACAAAGTGCTTTTCCAAATGTGAAAGGTGTAATTTCAACCCAAAGAGCTTGGAGTGCATTATAGAGAGCTCGCAATGCATGCACATTATTCCATGAAATTTATCTAATATGAAAAATGCATAGAATATAATATCATATTTTTCTAAAACCTCTTTTTAGCTCTAGTTGAACATGAACATTATTCAATATGATGGTGATGTTTTAACCAAAATTAATAAAACAAGAACCAACAATATTGAAAGTTATAGATAAATAGTTAAATTTTTATGACTCAACTCTTTAAGAGGTATGGGACACATAGAGTCCATCTAGTTTCATTAACTATTAATGTTAAAAATGATTAAGCTTTGGTGTCTCAAACAACCCAATTTTATAATTATTTTTTATAGAGTAATAATGTAACAATGTGGGTATATATATAATTTCTACAAGGGGAAAGATCTGGTAGGAGGGTTGTTTCCTTGTAAATTTCTCAGGAAGTGTCAAGGGTATCAAGAATTTTATGAGTCAATGAAGTTGGCCTTTCAAGAAAATAATGATATATTGCTCATGTTGAACATTGCACGCAGGCCCCTGTGCGTGATAATCATTATATGCAACAAATTACAGGGCTAGAGGAAGGGCAAGGTGAAAACTAGAAAGAGTTTATGAAGGAATGAAAGTTTTTTTGGTGAAAGGATGAAATTTTTTGATTAGCATCTATATATAAGGGGTAATCTGTAATCATTTTCTCCAGGAAATGTTTGGCGAAGACAAGGAAAATCATCTTCAATCTGCTTTTTTCCCGAATTCGAAGGTGCTTCTTTTTGCACAGTGTGAAGGATCGGTAATGCAGGAGTGCTAGGTGATAAAGCTTATGTAGATCAAATGATGAATTTTTGGGATTTTTCTGTCATTTGAATGGTTGGGAGGGTTTTTGTGGAAAAATGTATCTACTCTGATATTATGTACTGTCATATAAGATGGTTTGTTGGTTTTTTGGGATGGGAACTTGTTCATGGGTGACTAATAGTAACAACTCAAAGTTGTTATGAGGGTTATAGTTTTAGACTTTGTATAAAAATGTAATATTCGGGTTATGAAGAGCCTCCAATGCTGCTGAAGATATATTATAATCTATAAAATTTATTTTATATATATTAATATATGAGCAACATGCTCCTTACCTAAAAAAAATGTGGGTATATCATATGAGCTGCCATAGTAATTGATTGCTATAATCTCATCACTGTTATCACAATCAAAAAACCATGCACTAGTACAATATCAATCTTCCACTATGTTTGTCTATGTTGCCCACAAATAAATGTTACATTAAACAAAAAAAACAATTCTCATGTTGGGAGTCCATTCACATTTGTAATCCCCATAAAATTATATGTCTATCCAACTACGTTGATTACTTTAACTTAACTTCCTACTCAAGCAAAAAAATATTAGTATTAAAAAGACAAATAGATTTAAATTTAAATTTCCACAGTGACACTATTTATGAGAATCAAATGCTAATTTATAACATTAACAATTGATTATTTAACCATTCTTGTAAAGAAAATAAATCTTTTGGAAGCTCCTCCAACTAAGAATCTTCTACCATACTACTTGTATTATAGAAATTATAGACTCACTCAACTTTTGAAACATTATTAAAAATATAATGATAACAAAAATACATCATCCTGACATAAAACTTTAGGTTTCTTATCAAATATATTTAAAACATGTCATCACATTGACATATTTGTAGTATTAGTCTTTATAACCAATCACCAAACTCTATTCTCCTTAACAAATTCCATGACATTACCCTCAATTTTCTTATACTTATTTATTGGATCCTGAAAGTATGCAAGAATGCTATGCGACTAATGGTTTACAATCATACCATGGATCTTAATTTATTTGATTATGTCACTGAGAATGGTTCATAATTTATTTGATTGTTTGATTTCATTATTAAGTGTATGTTCAATTAAAATAGTTTGTTGTTAAGATAATGCGGAAAAGGATATTAGTGTAAATAGAGTCATTATCATACCTAGTTAGCTAATCACCTTTCCAAGATTGACCTATTCACACCTAGCTTAAGTTTACTTAGGTTTCTTTTGCTTTTGTCTCACTTCATATGGTTGAGACATGTGTCCTCATTACTTGAGACACCTATTGAAAATTACTTACACACTTGTCAAGTGATCTCACAAGTTCTCTCTAGGTACATTTTATTCAGTTTTTTGTGTTTTCACACTTTGGTGAATTACTTGGACATCTTAGCTCCTAGAAAGTTTTTGTTTGCATGGGATGACTTGATTTTGGCTATTCTACATGTATTTACAATATTATATCCTATTTGGATATTGTAGACATTATTTTTATCCACATTCTCTTTTGTAGATGCACTAAGATAAAGTGCCATTTTGGTGTATGCTTTTTGGGGATTTTTCACATCCTGTTGTTCCTTTTGTACTCACACTATGATATAGAGTGCCACGAGGGGTTGATCTTTGCCTTTGGTTTTCCACCATACCTTTGTCAAGTGAGTGTCCCTTCCACGACAATAGTGAATCCCAATGATTCTTGCCTCATGTGTGTGTATCTTAGTTTGCACACCCTTTTATTTGTAGGTTGTTTCTCCTACATGTACTTACTGGATTCACACAGTTTCAATGTACCTGTCTTGGCTCTCCCTTTTCAACATTATGGGGGGGGTCGGGGGGGGGAGGGGAGGCGCGTTCTACTATTGGTACTAATGCTTCTTTAGTTTCACATTGGAGTGATCTATGTATCTAGTACTCATTCCAATGTACTTTTATATGCAACATACATTAGCGTTTTGTTACATACATTTAAATGAGATGGACCATTTACCATATGGACACTCTTGCATTCATGTTTCTAGAGGTTCATCATTTCAACACCATATCAACCATCATTTGACAATAGTCTACAACTTTTTCAGGCTTCAACGATGTTCTACATGTTCCTCTCTTTTTTGGGGCATTATTTTGGTTGGAGGCTTCTTAGTCCACCTTGATTTGGAGGCTTCTTAGTCCTTTACCTTGATTTGGACGCTTCTTCAGTCCCTCATTCACCTTTATCTCTTTTGGAGAGGAGTTTTAGCCCACTTCGATTTCTCATTTTCTCCAGTTTTGATGGATCTTTTATTTGTACATGGGTACCTCACTAGACCTTGTTTTTCAGGACCCATCATGCATTCCTTTTAGGGTTTTTAGCTACTCCCTTTAAGTTCATATTAAGGGGGGTGTTAGAGTAATCATGGTTTAGCCAATAGTTAATTAAAATTTAATTGATTATTAGTCTAATTTATTCTCATGTACTTAAGCTAAACTTAGGAGTGATTTACTATGTTAAATAAAGAGCTATTACTAGATCATTTTGTCTCATTACATGAGGTGTTGAATCTTGTCATGATCTAATCCCTTTACCATTTAGGGTTGCACCTATATAGAAATTGACCCTCATTATATTATCTCCGTTGAAAGGCACAAGACAAGTGAGAGGGGGAGGGGGTGAATCAGTTGTCACCAAACACAAACTCAGATCTCAAACACTTATCAATTTCTCATCTAATTAATTCTGTTATTAAGTATGAACATGAAATGCAAATAACAAAAAAAAATATCAACACAGGAAACACCAGATTTATGTGGAAAACTCAATGAGGGAAAACCACGGTGAGGATTAACTCACAATATAAAGTAATAGAAAAACTGAATACAAGAGGCTTACTACCTATATACTAAGGCTCACTTCCTACATAAAGGACTCATTATCCAATAGGGAGGATCACTACCTACAGATACAAAAGATAATAGAAAAGATCCACCATAACAAGTTATACACATTCAGAGCCTTGATCAAAAGAATTGTAGACATTGTTAGCTCACTTCTTTCAGGAATTTAACACATTAAAGTATTGTTGTCTCAATTCACTTTTACACAACTCTGCTTTTCAAACTTGTGGCTTCCTTGATTGATTCAATTGCAACATGTCGACTTGTATTTATACCCTCTTCAACCTTAGAAAATTTCTCCAAGGTCGGCTACACATCTTTATTTCATAAATTCAAATTAGGTCAGAAAATCAACATTCCTGTGGTGGAAAGGAATGAGAGTGGACCGAACCAACACTTAACTAAAACCCAAAACAATGTCACAAATCAATCACATGCTTCCTCAATTAATTATTAATCCTTCGTATGAAGTGTAAACACTAGGTCAGCCAAACCTAATGAAAACACAAATGAACTTTGAAGTACGTGCTTCCCAACAAGAAGATAACATGCAGATGACATAACATGCTTCACCATGCACGAGAACACATCTCAAATACCTTCAGATACATCTACAACAAGTGCAACAACCTTCATACACATAACAAATTCCATCAATTCATCCAGATTGTACAAACACACACAATAACTTTGAAACTTGTCTTTCAGAGCACCAAACCATGAACATATTTGTTAGAACATGGATAAACCATTATAAGACATATTCCAGATCCGCAAGACCTAAAACAAACTAGCGGAGGATTGCGGAGCAAAAATATTTCTCCCAGTCCACAGACAAACAACTCTGTCAAACCAGTTCACACACCGGTGAACACATCTTTCACTCTCCATCAAAACAAAAGCTACAAACCAAGAGATATCACCAAAAGATTCCCATAAGCAACACCTCAGATCCACACAAGTATAGGATCAACACAGAAGAAATGCAAAGGACAAACCAGAGCACATTTTGAACACACACAACTCTGACTTCTTTATTTATTAATTTTCTCAAAAGCACTTGGTAACCCATCATATCAACATATCTGCAACATCATAAAGATAGATCCATGTACTCACAACATCTCAACTATACATGCACAACCTGCAACATCCTACACTGTGTCGACATCAATGACAACATTAATGACAACACCATCAAACTTACTCATACTTGCAACAATCTCCCCATTTGTCATTGATGGAAACACATGAAGTGAAAAACCATCAAAGACAACATACATTTCATTCATGCACTCTCCTTTATTTTTAGATTAGATAGCTTGCACAACATTCCTGCACTTTCAATATTTCTGGAAAAGACCTCTTCCTCTTTTACTATTTTTCACATGACTCTCTCTCCCACCTTGAAATCAATGGAAAAGACCAAAAAGCTCTGATCAATCCCCCTTAGTAGTGCACCCATACAACTCATACTGCAACAATGAGAACTTCCTACTCCCCTTGTGGAGTAGATCCATTCATCAATCCAAATAAATGAAGAATCTGTAGATCCACTAGACTGATGCACCTCCATGTGCACCTAGTCTGAAGAAGGCCAACGACCCCCAACTTCTCCCTGAGATACTCAAAAGTATCCTTTGGAAGAGCCTTAGTAAATATATCTTTAATTTGATCCTTTGTAGACACATACTCCAACCTGACTTCATTCCCCAATAATTTTTCCCTCAAGAAATGATATCTGATAGATATATGCTTTGTTCTTGAATGCATTACCGAATTCTTTGAAATGTTTATAGTACTTGTATTATCACAGAAGATAGGGATATGATCATCACATATCACTCCTATATCCTTTAGTGTTTGCTTCATCCACAAAACCTGTGTGCAGTAAAATGCTGCAACAATATACTCTACTTCTATAGTGGATAAAGAAACCGAATCATGTTTCTTAACCATGAAACCAATCTTCCTCCAAAAAAGAATGCACCACCACTTGTACTCTTCTGATCATCCACACAACTAGCCTAATCTGCATCAGTAAAAGTGCTCAAGGTAAATTCAGTATCCTTAGGATACCATAGGCCATAATCCAGAGTGCCTTTAAGATATCTGAATATCCTCGTCACAACTATAACATGTGCTTCTTTCGATTTTGCTTGAAATTTGAACACCAAGCATATTGCATTCATGATATCCAATCTAGTAGCAGTAAGATATAGGAGTCCACCAATCATAGATTTGTACTTACTCTGATCAGCTTTAGTAGATTCATTATCTTTACTTAGCTTACATCTAGTCACCATAGGAGTATTAACTGGTTTGGAGTCATCCATTTCAAACTTCTTCAACATCTCTTTGACATACTTTGATTGTGAAATGAATATCCCCTTATCAATTTGATTCACTTGAAGACCAAGAAATAAATTCAACTCACCAATCATAAACATTTTAAATTCTTTTTGCATCTCCTATGCAAACCTCTTACACATACCTTCATTTCCTCCAAAGATGATATCATCAACATACACTACCACTATCAACATTATATTTCCTTCCACCTTGAAATAAATATTGTTGTCTGTGGAGCCCTTATTGAATTTTTGGTGTGTCAAATATCTGTCCAATCTAGCATACCATGCTCTGGGAGCTTGTTTTAGTCCATACAATTCATTTTTCAACTTACAAACCATATCCAATTTATCTGATAATTGAAATCCCTTTGGTTGTTCCATATACACCTCTTCTTCCAATTCTCCATTTAGGAACACATACTTGACATCCACCTGATATACCTTGAAATCCTTGTGAGTAGAAAATTCTAAAAACATCTGAATAGCTTCCATTATTGCCATCGGGCCAAATGTCTCCTCAAAGTAAATTCCTTCAACCTATGAATAACCCTTACATACAAGTCTTGCTTTGTTTCTCACAGCTTCACCATTCTCATTCAACTTATTCCTAAACACCCACTTTGAACCAATTACATTCTTGTTCACAAGGTCTAGGAACCAGTTACCATGTCTGATTCTTCTCTATCTACTACAATTCCTCTTTCATAGCTCTAACCCAACTCTCATCTTTGCATGCTTCACACACAATCTTAGGTTTTATCTTAGAAAGTAAACACAGATTTACTTCAGCTACTACCACCTTACTTCTTGTATTCACACCTTCAATCTTATCTCCAATTATCTATTCTTCCAGATGATTCTTTTGTACATACTTAGGAGTCTTAGGAACAAGTTTCAAGGCTTCTTCTTCTTCTTTAGTCTATTGTTCTTCTTCTTTCTTATTCTCTTCCTGTACTAATCCGCAGATAGGATCATCTGGTTCAACTTAACTTATCTCAACAGGTCTGTGTATATCTTCGTCAACCTTCACATTTGCACTCTAAACAATCTTCCTCAATATTTTATTGAAGCATCTATATGCTTTGCTACTAGTTGAGTATCCAAGGAAAATCCCTTCATCACACCTTGCATCAAACTTTCCAAGATTCTCATCATCTCTTTTAATGTAACATCTGCTTCCAAACACCTTAAAGTACTTCATAGTAGGAATCTTACCAGTCCATAACTCATAAGGAGTCTTAGTGTTGTTACCTCTAATATGAAATCTATTAAGAACATAAACAACTGTGTGTATTGCCTCTCTCCAGTATACATCAGGTACATTTTCTTATTTCATCATGGTTCTTGCAGCCTCCTATATAGTCTAGTTCTTTCTCTCAACCACTCCATTTTACTAAGGAGTTCTAGGAGCAGAAAAATGTCTCTTTATGCCATGCTCTTCACAAAATTCATTAAACTCACTAGAAGTGATTTCTCCACCTCTATCAGATCTTAAACACTTGATTCTCAGGTTCACTTCATTCTCTACCCTTGCCTTGAACACTTTAAAATCTATGCAGAGTCTAAGCTTTCTCCCTAAGAAAAGCAACCCATGCCATTATAGAATAATCATCAATAAGGAGCATGAAATACCTATCTCCATTTAGAATTCCTATTCTTGTAGGACCATAGAGGTCTGTATGAATTAATTCCAGCATTTTGGTAGGTGATTGCTCTTTTTCTTTAAAATTGCATCTTGTATGTTTCCCCAACTGACAACTTTTGCAAACAGTATTAGCAGGCTTTGTGATGTTAGGCAGATCCCAGACAACCTCTCATGAACTAATCTTGACTAGATTATCAAAGTTTACATGTCCCATCCTCCAATGGCATAGCCAACTTTCATTAACTTGAGATACAAGGCACTGACCATCAACACCCTTAAGCTGATAGATGTTTCCATATGTTTTCCTTCCTGCAACAACCATAGTTTCAGACCCTTTTTTGATCTCACAGGTATTATCCTGAAACACAAGCTTGAAACATTTGCTACACATTTTTCCAATAATCAAAATATTATGTCTTAAGCCCTTAACATAATAGACATCATCGATGTTGTGTATTCCATAAAAACTAATTGTTCCTTTCCCAACAATTTTAGCTCCAGAATCATCACCAAACATGAATAATCCACTATCATACTTTTCAAGTTTAGTGAACTTACTTTTGTCTCCAGTCATGTGATTTGAACAACCACTATCAATCACCCAATAGTCTTCATCCTGTCTAGCATGAAAGGCAGTAACCAAAGTACCTTCAATCTCATCCTTCTTGTACTCCTAACCGATTTCCCTTGCACATCTTCCAGAGTTAGTAGATACAAATTTATCCTCTAAGGCTAGAAACAAACACTCACTATCATCACCCTCAAAATCAGATTCATCATCGAAGATTCCAACTTCTTCTCTAACATAATACAACTTCTTGAACTTCTTATCCTTTTTTTCTTTATTATTGTCTCTGTTCTTCTTATGTACAACTCTATTTGGACATCTTGAAGCATAATGACCAATATTACCACAACTGAAACATTTAAAGGGAAACATACCTATGTACTTACCGATACCTTTCTTCAACTTCTTTGCAAATTTTGCTTCCAACTCATCTGAATCATCACTATCTGAATCATCTTCAGTCTTTATTGCTTTAAATGTTGATTTTGTCTTCTCCTTTTCTTTTCCAAACTTTCTCATCTCAAATGCAGTCAAGGTGCCAAATAGCTATTCTTTAGTGAACTTCTTAGGATCATACACTTCTTCAATAGCTAAAATCTTATCACTGTAACTCTCTAGAAGGGTCATCAAGATCTTCTACATCACATCTTCATTAGTCAGAATACCTCCTTGAATTTTCACATCATTCGCTGCAATATCAACCCTCTGAAAATAGCTTGCAATATCTTCACCTTCTTACATTTTCAAGTTCTCATAACTACACTTAGTTGTTAGCTTCTTTGACAATTTCACTCTATCATTTCCTTCATAAATATCTTCCAAATTCTTTGAATCTTCATAAGTAGTGCCCAAAGAAATAAATTTTGTTCGCTCAGTCTTAGATAAAGCACTATAGATAGCATACCTCAATTTCTCATTTTCCTCATAGGAAAAAATCTCATCTGTAGAAGTAGGACCACTTTCCAATGCAACATACTTCATCTCTATAGCCTTCCAGGTCTTGTAACCAAGAGAGATTATGTAACCTCTCATTTGCACTTTCCAGTCACTATATTCAGATCCATCAAACATAGGGATTGCCAATTTGTGCGCTAACGGATCTACCTCAAGCGGTTAAGCTCACTTCCAAGGAACTAAAAGCTCTAATACCAATTGTTGAAAGGCGCAAGACAACTGAGAGGGGGGTGAATCATTTGTCACCAAACACAAACTTAGATCTCAAACACTTATCAATTTCTCATCCATTTAATTTTGTTATTAAGTATGAACATGAAATGCAAATAAGAAAAAGCAATATCAACACATGAAACACTAGATTTATGTGGAAAACTCAATGAGAGAAAAACCACGGTGAGGATTAAATCACAATATAAAGTAATAGCAAAACCAAACACAAGAGGGTCACTGTCTACAAAAAGGACTCACTATTCAAGAGGGAGGCTCACTTCCTACAGATACAAAAGATAACATAAAAGATCCACCACAATAGGTTACACACATTTGTAGCCTTGATCAAAACAATTGTAGACACCGTCAATTCACTGCTTTCAATAATCTAACACATTAAAGTACTGCTGCCTCAATTCACTTTCGCACAACTCTGCTTTTCAAATTTTTGGCTTCCTTGATTGATTCATTCGCAACATGTTGACTTGTATTTATACCCTCTTCAGCCTTAGAAACTTTCTCCAAGGTCGGATACACACACTTTATTTCATAAATTCAAATTAGGTTGGGAACTCAGTATTCCTGCAGTGGAAAGGAATGAGAGCGGACCAAACCAACACTTAACCAAGACCCAAAACAATGTCTTGGATCAATCACACACTTCCGCAATTAATTCTTAATCCTTCGTATGAAGTGTAAACACCAAGTCAGCCAAACCTAATGAAAACACAAATGAACCTTGAAGTATGCACTTCCCAACAAGAAGATAACATGTAGATGATGTAACACAATTCACCATGCATGAGAACACATCTCAAATACCTTCAAATACATCGGTAACAAGTGAAACAACCTTCATACACATAACACCTTCCATTAGTCCATCTAGACTATATAGACACACACAGTAACTCTGAAACTCATCTTCCGAAGCACTAATGCACAAACATATTTGTCAGAACACAGAGAATGCCATTACAAGACATATTCCAAATGCACAAGACCTAAAACAAACCAACTAAGAACTGTGGAGTACAAACATTTCTCCCAGTCCACAGACAAACAACTTTGTCAAACTAGTTCACACACCGGTGAACACATCTTTCACTCTCCATCAAACTAGAAGCTACAAACCAAGAGATATCACCAATAGATTCCCATAAGCAACACCTCATATCTGCACAAGCATAGGATCAACATAGAAGAAATGTGGAGCACAAACTGGAGCACATTCTAAACAGACACAACTTTGACTTCTCTATTTATTAATTTTCTCAAAAGCACTTGTAACCCATCATATCAACATATCTACAACATCATAAAGATAGCTCCATGTACTCACAACATCTCAACTATACATGCACAACCTGCAACATCCTGCACTATGTTGACATCAATGACAACACCACAAAACTTACTCATACTTGTAACAATCTCTTCTTTTCTCGCACTTTCATACCTTTTTGTTGAAAATGAAGGTGATATTGTAGCTTAAAACTTGTAAACCTATGTGACTATAGATATAATTATAAAGTGTTCTTTGTTACAATTTATTTGTATATGATTATCTATTTAGATTCATTTTACCAATTGTAGAAGTAGATAGAAGATCGTAGAAAAATAAGACCAGAAGGTAGAAGTGACATCATATACCGTGGAGAAACCATTTTAGGAAAAAACTCCACCACTAGAATCAATAGTGCTCGTATTATTTAACCTTAGAACAAGATTACAATAATTCTTTATCAATCCTTTCTTGAGATGCTTCTTTTTCCTTCAACAATTCTTCTTCACAACCTACAATAAACTCTCATGTTTCCAAGCATGAATCCACATATCCTGTGCCATGCTTCACAAAAGTACTCACTTGGAACTCTCTTCAACTTGCTACAATAAATAGGCAATTGTGAACATTGTAAACTCTAAAGAGTTGACAATTACAAGAGGATAAATCTCCTCACAAATATCTATGCCATTCTTGTGCAAGTAGATTTCTTCCATGAAATACAATGTCAAACCAAGTTCTTCATCAATTTGGGCGTCCCAAACTGAAGTCTTAACTCAACATTGATTATGAATATATCTTCCAAGCTTCTCCTCAAAGTTGGTGCCCAAGAATGGGCCCCACTTAACTAAGCCTTGTAAATATCTTCTCATGCAAAGGTGTTAACTCCAAGATCTCAACTTGGGTGCCCAAGGTGGATCCAAGTCAATCTCTGTTAACTGAAACATATCTCTCCATCAATTCATGCAAACATCATGCATGATTGATCATCCCCACTTAACTGAATGTAGTCACCCATTATATGTAATGCAACTCAAGTCATTAGTCATGCATTCCAAGTCAATTGAAGTCAACTAGCATTCAACTCAAACTAACTACATGCAACTGAAGATAACTAAACCATAACTAAACTGAACTGAACTGAACTAAGCTAAACTAAACTGAACAAAACTAAACTCCATTCATGTAAATATCAATTCCTAACTTCTAGGATCTTTACATGCATTATTGAAGTGTTATCTTTCTACAAACGGTTAACTTAACTCAAGGTGGACCTTCCACCTTCCATGTGGGTGCCCCATTCGATCCTATTTTGTAGGAGCTCTTCTTGGGTGTCCCCACATGTTCCTATCATTTAGAATTAATAAAAAATGCCAATTTACATGTTCATTTCATTCAATTTTTTTCTCTTTCTAATCCTAGTGTTGGGGAACACTTTCCAAGGACTATAATGTTTAGGATTGTAATTAAATGCCATCCTATTACCAACATTCTCCCACTTGACATTATACATTGCAATTATTCTAAACAAGGAATCATTATTATAAATCAAGTACAGTACTCAAGGCCAATGGCCTTCCTGCACCAAGAGAACTTATCTGCAACATTGATCAAAGTGTCAACTTTCTCAATCAATACCATTCTCAAGTCTCTGTAACCAAACTATCATAGGTAGAACTTCATGATATCAGCATAACAACCCAAATATGCAAACAAGTCCTTGTATATCCACCATCCTACAAAATAAGACTTCAAGGTAATAACACACATAGACATGTGATAAAAAAACCTTTGAAGTAACTCACTGTAGTAAAGTGTAACCAGTCCAAGAGAGGTGCCCCTCTCATACAAAAACCCATATACCTTTTGGAACTCCCACTGCATAGGTAATGTCAAATCTGAAAACAAGATCACAATATTAACAAGTCCGCCTATAGCACTTCAAATAGAGGATGTGGCTAACTCCTTTGTCATAGTGTCAAAGAAGCATACAATGATATGCAAAATACATCTCATAACACAAGAACCTTCAAGAACAAGACTATTCCCACAAAGAGATAACTTGCAAATCAAACCATGTTCTTATACCACACTAACATGTGCCAAACTATGTAAAGTAAGATCTCCTTCAACACTCCCAAACTGAAAGGATATCAACATCTAACCTTTCAACTTATAATGAAACATGGCAAAACTTAGATGTAAACCTCTCACAGAAAGTAGATCAAACTTAGCCAAAAATTCCCACAACAAAAGGAAATATGTCCAAAGCCACTAACTATCTCCCATACCTCTCCTACCCAAATCCTTAGAACTAACTCAAGTTCAAGATTGCAAGGAGAACAATGGAAATACATAAAATCATGCATCTACTTCTCAACAATGCATAAGAGAAGTCAAGATACATCTAATAATTAGGCGGACAACCATTTTACCTATTGAGTAGACCAAGAGTGGCATACAAGATTGTCTTGTGCATACAATAGACAACCTTCTCATCAGTTCTATGATTGACTCATATCCATTTCCAAGTATAGGCTTCTCAGTCTTTACTGTTGAAAAAGATTTTCTTATAAGTAACCATTCCAACATATATCTCTTAACATAAGAAATATCTAGCCTAACCTAAGTCTCTCTAGTATCCATGAGCACCCACTAATCAATCCATGCCAACTTCAAATGCAACCTGCATAATCATGAAGCTCCAAGCAAATGATTAATACTCAAAACCAAAAAGAACAATATCCTCTTCAAAGGAAGAACAATAACACCTTTACCAAAGACTCTAAGGGTCCTCCATGAAACAAGATGTTAAAACCTCTTCAAATCACATGAAGATAAACATATCCTACCAAAGCTCCCACTAAACTATGATATTGAGCTATACATGGCAACAAGATAAACATCAAACTATCACTGTAAAAAAAAATCCCAGTGCAACATGTAACCAAGTTATCCATGACATCGTGATAACCATCTCCTAAATGAAGATCATCCATACATGCAAAACCATGGGCTCAAAACCATGATCTCCAAAAACATGGACCAATTCAACTAGCACAAAACCATGTGTTAAAAACCAGTAAATATTAATCCACTAACTCTAACCCAAGAACTAGTTTAACCCAACTGCCCTCCCCTTACCACTTGGGAGAACTCTCTTACCAGGCCTTTCCTTTCAGGGATTGAGCAAGCCATACTAGGTCTTACAGCCATCAACCCAAATACATTGTAACATACATTTTTTAACAAATCTGCAATAACACAATAGTAAAAGCTCCCACTAGAGCCAAAAAAACCTTCAAAATTTTAAGAGAAAAGGTGCCCCAAACTCTACCAAACCATTAGCTCTGATACCAAACGTTGAAAATGAAGGTGATATTGTAGCTTAAAACTTGTAAACCTATGTGACTGTAGATTTAATTAAGTGTTCTTTGTTACAATTTCTTTGTATATGACTATCTATTTAGATTAATTTTACCAATTGTAGAAGTAGATAGAAGATCGTAGAAGAATAATGAATCCACACATCCTGTTCCATGCTTCACAAAAGTACTCTCTTGGAACTCTCTTCAACTTGCTGCAATAAATAGACAATTGTGAACATTGTAAACTCCAAAGAGCTAAAAATTACAAGAGGATAAATCTCCTCACAAATATCTATGCCATTCTTGTGCAAGTAGAGTTCTTCTGTGAAATACAATGTTAAACCAAGTCCTTTGTCAATTTGGGCGTCCCAACCTGAAGTCTTAACTCAACATTGATTACGAAGATATCTTCCAAGCTTCTCCTCAAAGTTGGCACCCAAGAATGGGCACCACTTAACTGAGCCTTGTAAATATCCTCTCATGCAAAGGTGTTAACTCCAAGATCTCAACTTGGGCGCCCAAGGTGGGTCCAAGTCAATCTTTGTTAGCTGAAACATATCTCACCATCAATTCATGCAAACATCATGCATGATTGATCATCCCCACTTAACTGAATGTAGTCACATGTTATCTATCATGCAACTCAATTCATTAGTCATGCATTCCAAGTCAACTGAAGTCAACTAGCATTCAACTCAAACTAACTACATGCAACTAAAAATAATTGAACCATAACTGAACTAAACTGAACTAAACTCCATTCATGTAAATATAAATTCCCAACTTCTAGGATCTTTACATGCATTACTGAAGTGTTATCTTTCTCCAAACAGTTAACTTAACTCAAGGTGGGTTCCAACTTCCATGTGGGTACCCCATGTGCTCCTATTTTTTAGGATCTCTTCTTGGGCATCCCCACATGTTACTATCATTTAGAATTAATTACAAATGTCAATTTACATGTTCATTTCATTCGAATTTAATCTCTTTCTAATCCTAGTGTTGGGGAATATTTTCCAAGGACTTAGGAGATACATGAAATAATGTTTAGGATTGCAATTAAATGGCATCCTATTACCAACACTTTTGATAGTTTCTTGCATTTTATAGCTTTTTCTTGTTGAGGAATATTGCAATTCTTTGTTTGCAGATATCTTGCATGGAAGGTGTCTTTGTTCATTTTTTATCCCGCGGCTTGTATTTTTCACAATTCTAACATGGTATTAGAGTTGTGAAGCTAATTTTTCCCAACTTCAATATGGTATCAGAGTGTGGATTCAACAAACCCCTTCTCAATTTATGAGGTTTTTTTCTTCAACAAGGGTTAGAGGCTTCAGATCATGAATACCCTTTGATTTTTTTACAAATTTTGGAGGTGGGTGAAATTTTGGTGCATCTAGAACCAAAACAGAGTCTTCCATTGGATTCATAGCTAT
The DNA here is from genome assembly GCA_007258455.2 of Sequoia sempervirens. Classification (NCBI taxonomy): domain Eukaryota; kingdom Viridiplantae; phylum Streptophyta; class Pinopsida; order Cupressales; family Cupressaceae; genus Sequoia; species Sequoia sempervirens. The sequence goes on along the minus strand of VDFB02000008.1, from coordinate 207,767,814 downwards.
CGATAAATTTAGATTTGGCTTTTGTTTGGCTTGATTTTGACTCTCGAGGTCAAATCTATGAGGGTTTGAAGCAGTTTCTTTTTAGTTTAATTAATTCTCATGCAATTAAGATAAGCTTAGGAGTGATTTACTATGTTAACTAGAGAGCTATTATTAGATCATTTTGTCTCATTGCATGAGATGTTGACACTTGTCATGATCTAATCCCTTTACCATTTAAGGTTGCTCCTATATAGCACTCAACCCTCATTGTATTATCTCTCGAGCTTTCATGCCTTTGATAGAACTCTCAACCTTTGAAGACTCTTGTTTTCCTTGAAGATTCTTGAGGTTCATTGTTGTAGCTTTTTCTTGTTAAAGAATATAACAGTTCTTTGTTTGCAAATCTCTGGTGTGGAAGTTGTCTTTATTCATTGTTTGATCTTTTGGCTCATATTTTTCACAATTCTAACATAATATCAAAGTGTGGATTCATCAAACCCCTTCTTCATTTATGATATTTTTTCCTTCAATAAGGTTTACAAGCTTCAGATCTAGAATCCCCTTTGCTTCTTTTGCAAATTTTGGAGGTGGGTGAAATTTTGGTGCTTTTGGAACCAAAATAGAGTCTTTTGTTGGATTCAGAGAAGTTGAGAAATTCAATTTTTCCTGATTTGGATTCTAGACGTCAGATCTATAAGGGTTTGAAGTAGTTGCTTTTTTTTCTGAATTCGGAGGGTAGCTTCCATTTTGGTGCATTTTGAGCTGAAAAGAACCTCACGGTTGCATTCAAGAGGTTGATTTGACGAAATTCAACTATAAATTTTCCCTATTTTTCCATCGAGTGTTTCTAAGGAAAAAAATTTGCATCAAGGGGCCATATGGTTCCTATACAACCCCTTTGACACAAAAAATTAAATAAAAAATTCAAAACTATAGATTGGTGTGCTTTTTTTTTTATTTCTAGTTTTTAGAAATTAAAAAAAAATTAAAGATTTAAAAGCCTGCAAGTTGAATTTTTTAAATAAAAAAGTTGGGCGCATTTAATGATTTGAAGGGGGTAGGTTTATTTATGGTACTCACAGGGTACTTGCTATGACAAGCCCTGCAGACCCATAAATGCCAACCATCGACAACTTTAATGCCACTGACGACAACTTACATACGTCGCCCAACGGCTAGCTTAATTGCTAGAAATTTTTTTCCTTTTTCGACTATTCACGATTTCTCAATTACCTTTTCAATTTTTTTGGTGTCGTTTTCTATTTTTCGACAATGATAGAGCTTCCTCGATCTGTGATTTTTTTTGGAATATTCTAGTCATGTTTGGCATATTTCGTCACCATTTTTTCACAAGGGGGCCGCATTTTTTTCATTAGGGAGGAATATTCCCTAAAATATTTTGCTACCATCATGTTGACATCAACATGACATCAATGGTATGGTCAACAAGTATGACCCCTTTGAACCCTCCTTGTGCCCTAAAGGAGGTGTTTTTTTCTTTTGGCCATAACTTGGGTATACGGTATCAATCTTTGGCAAACAATATATCATCAAAAAGCTGGTTTCACCAACTTTCTATTAGTGTGGGTATCATCACCCGTTTTTAGAGGAGCTATTTTTAGTCCCGATCTCATAAATTTTGACCTGTTTCTCTATTTTTTGTGATTCTAGCGACGTTGGGACGGTCTTTTCAGAGAGCTTCACAACCATCCATGCACTTTTTCCAGATTTATCTACAGGTATATTTTATTTAGTTTTTTGTGTTTTCACTCTGGTGAATTACTTAGATGTATTAGCTCTTGGAAAGTTTTTGTTTATGTGGGATGACTTTTTTTTGGCTATTTTATATGTATTTCCAGTATTATATCCTATTTGGCATTGTAAACATAATTTTCACGAATATTCTCTTTTATAGATGCACTGAGATAAAGTGTCATTTTGGTGTATGCTTTTTGGGGATTTTTCACATCTTGTTGTGCCTTTGTACTCACACTATGATATAAAGTGCCATGGGGGGGTTGATGTTTTCCTTTGGTTTTCCATCATACCTTTGTCAAGTGAGTGTCCCTTCCATGACAATAGTGAATCCCAATGGTTCTTACCTCATGCGTGTGTTCCTTAGTTTGCACACCCTTTTATTTGTAGGTCGTTTCTCCTATATGTAGTTCTTGGTTTCACACACTTTCAACATACCTGTCTTGACTCTCCCTTTCAACATTATGGGGAGGCGAGTTTCTATTGTTGGTGCTAATGCTTCCTTGGTTTTGCATTTCAGTGATCTATGTTTCTAGTTCTTGTTCCTATGTACTTTTGGATGCAACGCACATTAGTGGCTAGTTACATGCATTTCAGTGAGATGGATCATTTACCATATGGAAACTCTTGCATTTTTGTTTCTGGAGGTTCTTCATTTGAACACTATATCAGTCATCTTTCGACAACAGTCTACAACTTCTTCGTGCTTCAGTGATGTTCCACATGTTCGTCTCTTTTTTGGGACATTGTTTGGTTGGAGGATTCTTAGTCCTTCACCTTGATTTGGAGTATTTTTCAATCCTTCAATTTCCTTTCTCTCTTTTAGAGAGGAGCTTTCTCCCATTGGGTTTTTCTCCTTTTTCTCCAATTTTGAGAGATCTTTTGTTTATACATGGGTACCTCACCAAGCCTTGTTTGTCGAGACCCATGCAATTTTTTTAGGGTTTTTAGTTACTCCCTAAGTTCATCTTAAGGGGGGTTTTAGAGTAATCATTCCTTTGATAGAACTCTCAACCTTTGAGGAATCTTATTTTCCTTGAAGTTTCTTGAGGTTCTTATGTAGCTTTTTCTTGTTCAGGAATATTGTACATTATTGTTTTGTAAATCTCTTGCGTGGAAGGTGTCTTTGTTCATTGTTTGATCTTGTGGCTCATGTTTGTCACAATTATAACATGGTATTAGTGTGTGGATTAATTGAACCCCCTCTTGATTTATGAGATTTTTTTCTTCAACAAGGGTTAAAAGCTTCATATTTGGAATCCCCTTTATTTTTTTTTGCAAATTTTGGAGGTGGGAGAACTTTTGGTGCTTCTGAGGAGTAGTCAGTTTTAATCCTACCTTCTCACCTCCTCATCCTTTCATATATATGCAAGGCTTAATCATTGTATTTATACACTCTTAATTTTATATTGATAGACATACTATTGTGCTCATATTTTCACTTGTGGAAGGTTATCAATTCTATCTCTCTGATCTTGGAATTTTGCAACATGGTATTAGAGCCATGAGAGCATGCTCCTTTCCCCATTGAGGTGAATCCTACATATATCCCTATCAATGAAGTGTAATATAGCCAAACAAACACCGCCATTACATCCACAAGGCTTGAGAAATGAAGAAATACCTTCTCTTTTGCTAAATTTGATCTTTGTCTCAGCAACAAGAAGGATCAAATCAGAGTAGTTTTTTCTTGCTTACACATTGTATTTGAATCACCACTCATCTACCCTCATATCGTGACTCTCCATCATCAAATATCTCTCCACAATTAAATTCTTTTGGCGTGTTGATTCCACCTCCTCCATTTTGACTTGAGACCATGTTTTCTCCCTTACTAACGACCTTTGATCATTTCCTTTTTTGTCACTTTCCATATGACATTTTTTGTTAAATTTTAATATAATTTGTTAAACTAATTGTTAGCTAGCAATTAATTTAATAATTAGCATTTAATGTTAATCTTGAGTGGTCAAATCAAGTTGTTAGAATTTATAAAGAGCTTGTAAAAGGGTTTTTTTTTCATTTTTGCATAAATTGAAAATGGGGGGTATTTTTTCAAGTGTGAATAGTCACCATAAATCTCTTTATGAGCCCAACATTTCAGTGTTGAGACATTTTCAAAATTGTATTTTTTTAATCTATTTTTAACCTCTAAAACTTAGTGTAATTTGTGCAATTTTCAACGGGACATAACTTTCACTCTGTTTTTCAAAAATTGATTTTTTTTAATTCATCATAATTTCACAAGGATTCTAGATTTCTAATTAAAATTAAGTTTTGGAAATCCTATTTTTCTATATTTGTAAAAATCTTCGTGAGTTATAAATGGATGATTTGGCTTCCAAACTTTACAAAAACTTATAAATATTTTCTTACATCTTTTTAGGGGGGTCAACATTAAGATATAATAAAATTTTGGGGGGTTTTGTAAGACACAATTCAAGTTCCTTGTGTGTGTATCATGGATTCTAAAATCATCTTGTTAACTCCACACAATTTTCACACTTAGAAAGTCAAAGCACAACAACTACTTCAATCTAAGGGATTGTGGAAAATGATCAATGGACAAAAATGCAATTTACTAGAGAGTTTGAGAAGTTTACTTATTGGAACAAGTTAGATGAAGCAATGGGACTAATAGGTCTTCATATTTTTGATAATTTGTAATTTCACATTTCTAGTTGTACAAATCCTAAGAAAACATGAAACAAATTTGAAGATCTCTTTGGAAAAGTTGATGAGTTCAAGATTCTACAATTGGATGATGAATTAACAACATTATCTCCTGATGCCTTCTCTTTTATTGAAGATTTCTTGGTTCAGTTAAATTATTTTCTTTCTAGACTTCAGGGTTGTGGTAAAATAAAAACAAGCAAGGAATGTGTCTTCTTCATTTTTTCAAAGCTAAAAGGTCCTTATCAAAGGTTTTCTTCTTTTTTCTACTCTATAATTCCATATGCTCTTGGAACAACGCATGTAATTCCTTCTTAATTTTTTTGTGATAGACTCACAAAAGAACAATCTAAATTAAGCTCTATGGATGTTATCACCTCTTCAAAATTTCAAGCATTAGTTTATCAATCATCTAAGTGAAATAAACAAACTAAAAATAAAGCTAACAAATCAAAATTTGACACTTCATTGGATTCATCTCCCTCATCAAAAGGGAACATTCGTAATGATAAGTCCAAATGTACTTATTGTAAGATACTAAGGCATGAAGAACGCCAATGTTAAAAAAAGGAAATTAATGACTTGAAGACTCTTCTTCAACAAACTCAAATTCAATTGCCTAAGATAGGTGGTTATTCCCTTTCTGCATCAACATCATCCACATTTTCAACAAAGGATAAGAATAAAGGTATGACACTCATTGCTTATGCAAACAACACATCACACAAGTGAATTCTTGATTTCAAGGCATCACACCAATGGCTGCTTCCAGGGAACTATTTTCCACATTTGATCCTTTTTCATTCCCACAAATATCGATGGGAAATAACACCTATATGTCATCTCTTAAAAAAGGACCTATTGAAATTGGAGAAGGAACATTCAATGATGTTATTTATGTACCTTTCTTATCCAATAATCTCCTTTCCATTTATTGGATTACATATAATGGCACAAGAAAAATAGTTGATTTCACACCACATTCTATGATCATCAAAGATTTACAAAGTAGAGACATCATTTCCACAAGTCATGTTGATCATGATTCCAGATTGTATTCCTTTTCTTTGTTTGGTTTTGTTGACTTTGATGATGGTTTGAGTATAAATGACATTGATTCGTTCAACATGCATAAGGAGATACAATTTGGTTATTTGAACCTTGGAGTTATATCCTCCTTATCAGTTCCTTCACCTTACAATGATATCACATCTCCTTCATATTCTACTTCTTCAATATTAAGTGCTCCAACATCAATGGTTTCTCATGATTCAAAGTAGTAAGATATTCATAGTCGTGTTTCCATTATAGTTGATTGAGATGATTACTTACATGGCATATTAGACTTGTTTAGTGAATTACCATTTTATAGAGTTGGCAGGAACCTTTGATGACAACCACATAAACTATGTTGTCAACCCATCTACATCTTTGGCTTTTGTTCTACATCAACCTTCACATGGAATACTTGAGCAACTTTCAAATATTTCACCATTGTCTTTGGATCTTGTGCATCATTCAGAGACTTCCATTTTTCTCACATGGGAAGATATCATGCACCTATCTGTATTTTATCTTCTTCCATGAGGAAGAAATGTTGTTCAACATTCAAGGATTGATAGGTTCAGATAATAGCTTATTTTGAGATACCTTTAGATAAACTTTCCAAACAATGCTCCTACACTATATTATCCTTTCATATCTATTATGCAAACTTGAACCTTAAATGCAATGATGGAATTATGGTTATAATATATTAGTATTGTATGATTTATATGAAGATATATATGAAATTTTGATTGAATACTATGCTTTGATTATGATAGTTATCCTTGTGTACATGCTTTACAAAATTAACTTGTTTACAGGTAAAGTTGAACCATAGCATGCAACAATTTCAGGATGAACTTGTAGCAAAAGGAACAACTGGACATCAAAATAGGGTAAGCTCCAGGTTAAGCTAAACGTGATGGTTATTGATTAAAGGCACTTGATGAAGGTTGAACATGGCGTTATTATGACCAGTTAATAAATGTTGAAGAAGAGGTCTCCTTCACTTATAGGATTTTGACAAATGGTTGTATGCTTACATGCAATGCTATTTTGATAGAGTTTTAGTACTATTAGGATTCCTTTTCCTTTTTAGTTATAGGTTGAATAAATCAGTCTTAACTCTGTGCTCTAAATATCTAGGAGTGGAGTTAATGATTTCGGTTAAAGTTGTTACTTTGAATAAGATTCCCTCAAGCTTGTATATAGTTGTCGGTTGAATATCTAGGATAGTTAGTTGGTTTTTTAGTTTTATGTTATCAGTTACTTTTAGTTTCAAAATATGAGGAATATTCAGAATGATTAAGTACAATCTGTGGAAAGATCTTTTGTAATCTTTTATGAATATGCAATGAATGGAGTTAATTTCATAGGATGCGTGAAATCTGTTAGCTAGATTTGGGTTTAGTTAGAGTGAGAATAGTTACTTGAGTAGGCCACTCAAGGTATTGTTCCTCACTTCGTTTTCTAGTTATTCATTTTTGTTAGTTGTTATTAGTTTATCATTATTTCATGAATCATATGCAAGTTAATTGGAACTTCATATCTTGCTTATTGTTAATGAATGCTTATGAATATGCATGCAATGGTTAACCAATAGTACTCTGGAGGTTATTTTAGTCGATTCATTAGTTTTTATTATTTTTGATTTATTACAACATCATTTTATTAGTAATAGTTTAGTTACAGTCTAAGTTGTAGGTACCCGTAGCCACTAGTTTTGGTTGTCTTTCACTGTTTTGTAATTTTGTGAGTTTCCAGTAAGTAGAATAACTTGAGTAGGGTAGCTTAAGTAGTTTTGAGTCTTTGAAGGCATCTATAATGATGCACCATCACAAGCTTACAAGCCTTGGGTTGACAATTTAATGTAGTCTTGAGCAATGTAGAGTGGACTGTTCAATTAGTTAAACCTCTGAATTGCGTAGGCTCTGCCAAGTTTACAATACATTAGCCTTGACTCTACATTTTGGGCATCATTTCCAAGGATGGTGCTATTTTCATAGACTTGTTTTCATAGCTTTCATAGTTATTTTTTGTTTATAGCATTAGGATTGTTAGCCTTAATCTTTTTCCAACACCAGAGATACACTAACATTGAACTAAGGAGAAAGGTGATGAATGTGAGACAACAAGAATTATTAGGATGAGGCAACTTTCAAATTATCAAGGGTTCTATTTGAAACAGATTCAGGGGGTTAACATAGTTATGGACCTGAGGCAAATTGCTTTGCAATACAATCAAAATCCTTAGTGTTTTGTTTGAGGACAAGCAAAAGGCTAGTTGGGGGGAAATGATAGGATTTTTGGTTGTTTTTATACATATTTGAGATACCTTTAGATAAAATTTCCAAACAATGCTCCTACACTATACTATCCTTTCATATCTATTATGCAAACTTGAACCTTAAATGCAATGATGGAATTATGGTTATAATATATTAGTATTGTATGATTTATATGAAGATATGTATAAAATGTTGATGGAATGCTATGCTTTAATTATGATAGTTATCCTTGTGTACATTCTTTCCAAAAGTAACTTGTTTGTAGCTAAAGTGGAACCATGGCACACAGTAGTTGTGGGATGAACCCGTAGCAAAAGGAACAACTACACACCGAAACAGGGGAAGCTCCAGGTTAAGCTGAACATGATGGTTGTTGATTAAAGGCACTTGATGAAGGTCGAACATGATGTTATTTTGACCAGTTAACAAACGTTGAAGAAGAGGTCTCCTTCACTTATAGGATTTTGAAAAATGGTTGTTTGTTTACATGTAATTTTGTTTTGACAAAGTTTTAGTCCTATTAGGATTCAATTTCCTTTTTAGTTACAGGTTGAATAAATCAGTCTTTACTCCACACTATAAATATCTGGGAGTGGAGTTAATGATTTTGGTTAAAGTTTTTACTTTGAATAAGATTCCCTCAAGCTTGTATATAGTTGTTGGTTGAATCCGTAGGATAGTTAGTTGGTTTTTCAGTTTTATGTTATCAGTTACTACCAGTTTCAGAACATGAGGAATATTCATAATGATTGAGTATAATATGTGGAAAGATCTTATGTAACATTTTATGAATATGTAATGAATGGAGCTAATTTCATGGGATGAGTAAAATCTGTTAGCTAAATTTGGGTTTAGTTAGAGTGAGAACAGTCACTTGAGCAAGCCACTCAAGGTATTGTTCCTCACTTCATTTTACAGTTATTCATTTTTTTTAGTTGTTATTAGTTTATCATTCTTTCATGAATCATATGCAAGTTAATTGGAACTTCATATCTTGCTTATTGTTAATGAATTCTTATGAATATGCATGCAATGGTTAATCATGTTGAACAGTCTAGATAACTGAGAGGTGGGGGGTGAATCAGTTATCATAAAATAATTTTCTTTACTTTAATTAATCTAGAGAAAGCTTAAATCAGTTAGATAATAATCAAACATATATGAACATGAAAGAACATTTAACAACACCATGCACAATGAACACCAGAATTTATGTGGAAACCCAAGAAGGGAAAAACCACAAAGAATGCTAATTCTCAATTATAGAACGTCGGTTAAAGTGACACCAGCTAAGGTTATTTTTTTACAAAGGGTTCACTACCAAAATGCTCATTGCAAGTAAGGCTCGATGTCGGTGAGCTCACTATCCAATTAAAACATCTTATTACAGAAGAGTCTCACTGACAAAAATGAACTGATGAAGTTGCATCTACATATGCATGCATTCAGTTCCAGTTAAGAGCACAATATATGTCTGCAACAAGTCCGGTCAAGAATCTTCTACACACCTTCCTTGCACAACCTCTACAAAGAAGATTACATCTTCCTAACACTTTCATTTATCTTTCTTATCGCATAATCCTTCACACACTTTTATCTGTTCACACACTCCATACTTCTTGCTTCATCAAAAAAAAATTAACTTTTACTTATACCATTCCAAAACACAGTGTCTTCATAGTCTTCTAAGTCAACCAAACACAATTTGAATTAGATCACCACAAAACATGTCGGCTTGAAGAACAACCTTGAAATATTCAATAAGACTTGGCACGCTAACACTAGACCCAAAAGATAGGTCGCACATAAAGATCTTCTTACCACATTACCAAGGGACCCATAAATAGTTCATACATAAGATAGCATAATTACCAAAAGATAACAAACTTTGAATTACATGAAATATATTTCATAGTTGATGGGAATGCCACAACCAAGACCAAATCTTGATTATCATCAATTTTAGTATCAACCAGAGAAACACAAATAGACATACCAAAACTTGTAACATGCTACATGAATGTCTGGATAGAAAGGATACCCAGAGTAAGCTTTGAGCATAGCATCCAACATCAAAATATTAGTCTTCATTATTCTACATTAACCGACTTCCATGAATGTCCCCAAAAAGAAGTATTGTCGTATCTGGATCAAGGATAACATCCACACTATGTACTCGATAGGATAGATCATTTATGTATATCATTTGGAGCACAACCTTCCAGATCCCAGGTTTTGACATCAATGACAAGAATGTTAAATCATCTCAACAAATTCTCAACAAATTAGTAGTACTTTGGAGGTTAGATACCTGTAGCCACTAGTTATGGTTATGTCTTTTACTATTTTGTAATTTTGTGAGTTTCCAACAAGTAGAATAACTTGAGTAGGGTAACTTAAGTAGTTTTGAGTCTTTGAAGGCATATATAATTTTGCACCATCACAAGCTTACAAGCCTTGGGTTGAAAATTTAATGTAGTCTCGAGCAATGTTGAGTGGATTGTTTAGTTAGTTAAACCTCTGAATTGTGTAGGATCTACCAAGTTTACATTACATTAGCCTTGACTCTATAGGGATCACATTATGCTTTCTTCTTTAAGCATCACTCAACACTGCATGTTCTATTATCTTATGGGTGGGCTACATAGTCTCTCTCTTTCTATCCTATGGGGACTAGAACATTTATTGTACTTATGTGATAGAAGTATTCCTTGGGGGGTCATCATGAGTCCTCCTATCTGCTTCACTTGTAAATTTTATTTCATTTTCATCATATTTATCTATTGGAGAGGGGTTTTTGTTGAGAAAATGTGTCTCAACCTTGCAATTACATAAGGTACTATTGATACATAAGGTATTGTTCAGTTAGCAATGATAAGGGGGGGCATGGGGGGATCCCCCCCCCACGAGGGGTCCGAGGAGATCATCCCCCCAACTAGGGTCCACGAGCAGCGCCCCCAAAAGGAAAAATTTATTTATATTTTATCATTGTAAATTTGGATCATTCATCATTATGTCTCATATCTGACAGCTTATATTCTATTAGCTTTCCTTTCACTAGAAGGAAACCCTATTTTATGAGGGTATTGTATTACAGTTGTGTATTGCGATGTATTATGAGAGTTTGATAGCAGTTGTGTTGCCTTTGGATCTCTGAGTGGTGATACTCCTGTGAGAAGCTTGCTCTGCAAGTATATTGTAATCTTTCTAATTGTTGAATAATATATTGGGTGACTTTTGGAGTGTAGGGTTTTTCTCTCGAAAGGGTTTTCCCCACGTAAATCATTGTGTTGTGGTATGCATGATATTTGTGTTTATTTTTGTTTAAGTTTTTGTAACTGTTAAAGATCTACAAATTTTTTTCTCCTTTACTCCACTTTATGAGAAATTTGTAAATGAGTACCTAACATGGCCTAGTATTCATAATCATCATTAGTGCATACATTACTCCCTAAGTTGCACTTAAGGGGGGTACTAGTGTAAATAGATTCATTATCATAAGTATTTAGCTAATCACCTTTCTAGGATTCCCTATTCACACCTAGCTTAAGTTTACTTAGGTTTATTTTGATTTTGTCTCACTTCATATGGTTGGGACATGTGTCCTCATCACTTGAGATACCTATTGACACTTGCTCAAACACTTGTCAAGTGAGCTCACTAGTGTCCCATCTTTGGAGGCGTAGTCATAGTTTCACTCCTACCTTCTCACGTCCTCATCCTTGCCTATGTATGCAAGGCTTGATCATTGTATTTATACACTCTTCATTTTATATTGATAGACATACTATTGTGCTTATATTTTCACTTGTGGAAGGTTATCAATTCAAACTCTCTAATCTTGGAATTCTCCAACCTAGGATATTGTTAATCACTAATTTCATTTGGCATAAAATTTATGCATATATCTCTTTGATGAAATAGAAGTACTTATTCCATACATCTATATCTACATTTATTATTAGAAATGATATATTAGTAAGTCATCCCAAGGGTAAGGGATACTAGGAGATTGGATAACCATAGTTATTTATATAGTTTGTAAATGAACCATCTTAAGGTAAAGAATAATGAGATATGAAATTGATAGCTATATGTTGATCCACACTTATGATTATCTGCCTAGTTTAACAAAATCTAGTAGGACCAAATGAGAGACAAAGTATGTTGATAGTTTGGTAACTAAAATATGATTCATAATATTTATTTATACTTGTATTTTTCTAAGTTAACTAGTCATCAGGAAGATTCAAGCAAGAGTTAGTAGTGTTGTGAATGAATGACCCATATTTATGTGATTAATAATTAAACGTTTTGGCCAAAGTGATATTATAGTTGTATACATCATCAATTCACTATACTAATGGGTCCATTCTAGTCAAATATCATGTTAACTAGAGGGTATCTAGGCAAATTTCATAATAGGAAGCATGTAATGGGTGTGTACATTTTTTTATTTGCACTTGGTTCTCAAATATTTTTCTACTATAGATGTCCCTATCTATAATACTTGTAGAAGGGTCGAGCTAGTTATAATGGAAATTTCAGTAGGGGATTGCCTAATATGTGGTTCGAGGTAAATCAATTAGATGATGCTATCCCTTATACAATTAGATAACCATGATTTCTTGCACTTAGACGAGATGACTATGATTGATGATCTATAGTCAATGGTCTACTAAATTATTATGTAATGTAAGGATTTTTATATTGATGCATCTTGGTAGATTGACATGACTTGAGTCCTAATCTGGATTGTATCTTATTTACAAAATTGTATCATTTGATTCTTGAAATGATGTAATTTTGACATATTTAATATGAAAAACCACTAAAAATAAAAGTGGTTTCACCTCCAAATGAGATGCCAATTTTCCCAAGTAAAGACAAAAACAATAAATAAAATACAAAATACAAAAAAGTTATTAAATATGAATATTAGGAAGGCAAGGTTGAGGCACATTTTCTCAACAAATAGATCCATCTTCCTCCCAATCAACCAAATACCCTACAAATAATCATTGAAAAACTTCCTTTTTCCTAAATCTAAATCCTAAATTAGTTATCAATTAAATCAAACCCACCCCTCCTTCCTCCTTTTCTAGCTTAGCCATCTCACTTCATTGAAAATATAATGATGAATCTAACATATCCACTCTCTCCCATTCTTCACCAATTTATTTCTCATAACCTCATCTAACTCCCTCCCATCCAATCTTTGGAGCCTAACCTCCCCTTACCTATAAAATATGACCCTTAGGCCTTTTTCCAATACCATTTTGTAAATAGTCATGACACTAAAATTTGAATGTTCATATAATACCTCATCTAGGGTCTTATTGAAAACAAGACAATTTCTAGGTTAAAAGGCTGAATGAACAAAGAAAAAAGTTAGTGTTGCCTCCTAATCTCAACTTACAGGTTTTCACCAACACCTTCTCTTAGCACTTGAATTCCAACTATGCTAATATAATGTGTATCTTCCTTATCCACACCCAAATCTACATATTTCACCACCCTCATCACATTTTTTATATATCTCTCTCCTAATATGTTTTCATTCTTAGAGATAGTTGGTGCCATCAAAACTAGGCTCTCTCATTATGATACTTCTTATAGTTCCCCCACTATTCTTTATAATTCCTCCCACTCTCCTTTAATTGGTATCATTATCTTCCATCCTCCCCACCTTCCCATTGTCTTCTTCTCCAATTATATCCCTTCTAATAGATATGAGGGTCCATTGTATATTAAGGATGACAACATTTTTTAGACATGTCAATGGAGTCTTATTGGACCCCACTATATATTCAAAATAGTCATGCAATATTACCTATTTAGTTCCACCCTAGATCAATGAAATCACCCTACCTCAATATTCTCATTGAGGTGCATTGATGGAACCCACATTATAAATATTGAGTGTATTACTCTTCCTATAATAGTTGGTCCCAAATTGATTAAAATTATGTTCTAAATAATTCCCTCCAAAGAATCTTTCCATCTTCTCCTAGGCCACCCCTGGTTGGAAGCAATAAGACATTCCTTCCATCATCCACCAATGCATTATGTTCTCCTTTCTTGGCTAAATTTACACCATTCATCATAACTCTTATTAGCCTATATTTTGCCTTAGGCACTTTACCATTGATTATTTCACCATCACCCCTCCTCTACCTACACACACAACCATTCCAAATCTGTTGGTGTATATAGGTGTTTTACCTATCCTTTTTTCTAATAGGTCATATTTACATGTTAACTCCACTTAGGTCCTAGGTATTTTTTTCTAGAAGTCTTATTTATCTAGACAATATCTTATCATATCTTATATCTTTGGCTTTTATTTAATGCTTGTGTCCTAGGTCATTTAATAATGTTGATTTAGTTGTCTAATTATACAGGATTAAGACACATGCCAAGATCATATTTAATCTTATCTCATACTCCTACCTTTATAAGAAAGGCATCATATGTACATCCTAACCAATTCCAGTCTAATATCACTACAATCTTGAGTATTGCATATTGGTCATTATCTTGCATCTATTATTACAAGTTTATGTTCTTGATTTTCCCTCTTGTAGAAGGTTGTTTTGATTTTTGCAAGTGATCCTAGAGGCTTGATTCTTTGAGTGATTCTAGCATGGTATCAGAGCTTCAGATTTGCAAAACCCCTTCTCAGATCTAAGGGTGATTCAAGCTCGAGCTTTTGTTGGGTGTAATTTTGAGTGAAACGTGTAATGCCTCTCTCGTTTACATCTTCGTGTGAGATTGGTCTTTTAGATTTATCATTTCCTTGTGATTGTTGTGGTGATTATTTTATGGATCTAAATGATCTATACGAACCACCACATGTTTGAGATGAGGTTACTCGGCTTGTCAAAATTGTTGGAATTTTGTATATTTATATGCTTGGATATATCAGTTTGCTTCAATTAAGTGATGTACATTATATATGTTGTGGTTAAATGTAATCCTGATTATTGATGTTCAAAAGAAATGAGTTATATGACAAATGTATATATGTTATTTTATTTGTATGCTATTAGACCCCGTTGGGATGATTATGTTGTGCTCCGACTATATATATACATTGAGTATGTACCCTTGATGTGTGTTGAATGGTTATAGGTACATGGTTATTTCTCCACCTAGCTACAAAGGTCTAAGTTATTCCTCAATGGTGGTTAATTTGGAGATGTCACATTGGGCCTGTGGGAGTTAATGGTGACTCCTCAACACCCTCAGGAATAGTTGCTAGACCAAAATATCTTCCACAAGAGATAATATGGAAAGAAAGCTTGCTTCAACAATGTAAGTTGAATATTATTGAATATGGTTGAATATGCAAATGAACATAAGATACATTGCTTATAAAGGAAAGGTGATAGATAGGATTAGACAAGATCATGATAAGTGTCTTAATCCTATGACATGTGACAACTAACAAACTAACTACTTAGGAATCAAGCATTACAAGCTAGATAAGATAAGTTCTAGAAAATCCAACTAAGACTTCTGGAAGGAATCTTATATCCTAAGTAAACTTAACATGTGAATAAGTCCCCTAAGTCCCTAGTAAATAATTAACTAGGTACAATACTTTATTCACACCAACAAGGCCTCCCTATCCATTCCTTGGTCATACTTGAATCGAGTGTACTATATCTGTCATAATTGACCTTATGTGAACCTAGATCCGATTTAGAAGTTATTTTGGAATCCATATGTTTTGTAAATGACTACTGAATGTTTGATTTAATTAATGGTTTAGATTCTATGTTTTTTTGCAAATGAAATATTAGGAATTTAAATGATTTCAAAATTTATTATTAAAATATTCTTTGTGTTTCAAGAAAGGGGAAAATTTAATGAAAGTAGAAATGAAAGTAAGTTATTGTTTAATTTAAATTTCAAAAATTCCTCGGATTGGGAATTGCAAGTTGTGTGATTTAACTAGTTTGAATTTTGATTTTCATAAATTTAATGAATATGTTTATATGGATTTAAATTGTTAATTTAAATGATATATGTTATTCAAGAATGAATTTAAATGTGTATTAGGATTTCGAGAAAATGAAGGGGGTTACAAATTTAGAAATGGAAAATGAATTTTATATTTTTTAATTTAAAATTGGAAAATGGGTAAAAAGAGAAAAAGGGGTTTTATTTCATTATGTAATTTTTATTTGGGAAGAAAATTTGACAGATAAAAACCCTATTTTGGGTGAAAAACTAGTTTGTTGATTGGGAGTGCATTCAGTGGCAGAATTCGACGAGATTGGATTTGTGGGGTTAGGAATCAATAGGGGATTGTGCTTTTTGATCCTTGTAAGCTCTTCTTTGGCATGCATGGCATGCTCTTCATTTCAAAATTGGATTGTGTTTGAGGTATTTTACTTGTTTTAATTATTTTAGCCAATTTCTTTCAAATTTGAACATTGGAATATGATTGGGGGAGTGTAAACACCTCCCAACACAATTCATTTTATAAAATGCATGTCTATTTCATTGTTTTAGTTAATTTTTTTAGATTTTTCAAAATGTGGGATTATAATGCTCAATTTTTTGGGAATGCGTGAAAAGTGATTTTTATGTGAAAAGTGTGTTGGTAGGTATATTTAGAGAAAAAAGGGTATCTTTAGCTTTTTGAATTTTGAAACATAAATTTTGAAGAAAATTTCAATGGTGGATTTGGGAAATTTTTGGGTTTTGCCTTGTAAAAATTTGAAAGATTTTTATGAAATTAATGTTTTTGAATGTTTTGAAAAGATGGTACTTTGTGAAATGTGATAATAGATGTTGTGGAAAAATGTCATTGAATTTGGAAAATTTTGTATTTTTACATTGGTTTTATGCCACACTTGTTGGAGAGTGAGAAGAGCCTAAGAATAAGGTACTAGAAAGGGTTATGGGAGTATCTCCCAACGTGTCCCCAACCTAAAGTGGCAAGTAGGTTGATCATGGATGGGGATTCATCTAATCAAGTAATGAAACATGGGTAATTAATTAACTAAGATAATGGATGCCCCTCTCATGCCTTGAGTGCTAGTACAGACTAAGAATGTTTGGGAAGACATGCTAGCTCAAGGAGCTTAGGTCTTGTAAGATCAAGTATTCTTGTTCGTATTAGAGGAGTATTAGGTTACATGGGTGTTATACCTTCAAGCATATGATGATACTCCATAACTAACTCTCTAGCACCTTGCCCTAGTGTCTTGTGTGTGTGTGATTCAACATTGGTGAGTTGGCCCAAGGATGATCCTTGTGATACCCTAGCAGTGAGTTATCATATGTGTTGTCCTTGGTGATTTTTCTCAAGGATTATTTCTTGTATGGCATTGGTGACTTGGCCCAATGTGGATTGTGATGTGACATTGGTGAATCTACCTAATGAGATCTTGTATTTGATCCATCTTGTGTTTGGATGAGTGTTTATATGATATGTTTATGGAGTGTTTTCATCATGTATGGTGTCTATAATCCCTATCCCCATGTGTTTGGTGTGAGTGTTGTGATTGTGGCCCATGTGACTATCTCTTAGCATGGTGGGAGTGGATCCTTTCGATTCCACGAGGTCATGTGGCATGGTAACCATCGTTGGGGATCGAAAGTTTGAGGATCAAGTTTGAGTTCAGTACTATGTTATAATAATTTTAATTTATGCTATTAAGTACTTCATTCAAATGTAAAATGTATATGTGAAGGATATTTGAGTCCATTGATATAATTTGTAATATTTGATAATGGAAAAAGTGTGTTGATTTATTTACCTATCTTGGTGTTGTTCCTAAGCATGATTACTTTATGTCCTTCCTAATTGTACTATGCATATGATAAAATGAACTTAGGAACATTTAAATTGGTGTTTAAAATGAATTTAGATGCTTTCTTTCATATTTGGGTGGCTTGGTATTGTACCTACGTGGCCCTATTTCACCCAGAATTGATTTGGAGTGCTCAAAAATTGTTTAAGTCTACTTGGGCAACCTAGTTCTCAATGGGGTGGCCTCGTAGCACAATGGGATGGCTTGGTCCTATGGTTGGGCAGCTTGGTCCACCATACAAAAAGTAGAATGTTAACCCTCTTAACCATGGTTATATAATGGTTTTATAAGCCTAATACTCACTGATGAATAATTTTTATTGCTTCTAGTTTTCTCATTCCGATCGTTTTAGTCGTCGAAACCTCCAAAAACCTAGTCAAGTTTCCTTATTTCAAGACTTGATCTTTCTTCCTTGTTTTGAGACCTCATATGGGAAAACCATGCAAACCAAAGTTGTTCCTCATGGTAAGGGTCTAGTGGTGTTATGCATATGTCCTTTTGGGTTTTCGTTGATAATTTATGGCTTCTCTTGCCTCATTTTATGTGCCTTCCTCTGAAGTTGCTTGGTTATCAAACCAAGAGTTATGGAGATTGTGCACCTAATCTTGTGAAGTCCGTGGGAAGGTTCTAATCCTTTGTGGTTGGCCTTGTTGGTATCCTCCATAATCCTCATAGGTCATCGGGTGTTTTTGAGTAGTTCTTCCTCTTGCGTGATGTCACGTTGTGAAAAGATGTCTTGGGAAGCATGTGGTGGTCGAGAAGTGACTCGTAGTCATTCCTATTTGTGGTGAGTTGTACATCTTGGTAAGGAAACCTTGTCTAAAGGTTTTCCCCTATGTTTAGCATTCTTTAATGTGTCTAGGTTTGGATTTGAGGTTTATGATTCCCTCATCCTATCCTAGTGTGGTGTTGCGAGAGAATGTGATCATGATTTAGCAATCGATCATCTTATAGGAATTTCCCTCTCTCCCTCTCGTATGTTCTTTGTGGTGGATTTATCCCACAAGTGGTTAGTATTTCGTTGTTTCCACCTTGATAATTCAATCATGGAGTATTTTGTTATCTTTTTCATTGTGTCATTGTGACACTTGTGTGCACATTTTTTTGCAAGTGCAATATGTTGTTGCATTATCGGTGTTGTCTTTGTTTCAAAACAAATATTCTATCAATTTTTGTTATGAGCATGTTGTCTTAGGAAATTACAAAATGGACCTCACAGTTGAGTCCAAAAGGCCCCAAAACCCCTATTTTCATAGAAAACACTTGATATTTGGGCCAAAAAAATTTGGGCCATTTTTTGAGGATTTGAACAAGGTTTGCATAAAATATTTTCGTACAATCCATACATTGTACAGTCTATACACGTACCATTCAAACGCTAGTCTGTGCAGTCAGATGATATCTTACAATATTGGTCTAGTGTCATCCTACGTGTCACATCAGTTGCAAGTACAAAGTGTCACATCAAATGAAGGTACAATAATAGCAGTGTTATTATTAAAATATTATTTTTGGTATGATCATTGCATTTTTTATTATTAAAATTTTAGTGTGTTGCCCATGGTTTGAAGTTTTTATTGCCTATAAATTTTGTGGTGTTTAGTTCCCATTGAGCCTCGTGAGAGGTTTCATGGGAGGCTTTTGGGGACTATATCCTATGTGAGGGGGGCACAAGGCTGCCACCTTGCCATTAGGGAATGCCACCCACTGAGTGGAAGCACTTAAATTTTTATTTTTTTCAACCCAACAATTGATAGGGTCATAGTAGCACCTAGGGGCCTAATTTTTTGCCCCTAACCCTAGAAGGGAATTTTTTCAAAACATCATAACATTTTGTCAGGATGTCAAAATTTTCCAAGCAAGATATTAACAAAAAGCTACTTTCAAGCACTTCACAATGGTACAAGCCATTTTTCCATTATTTTCTTTAGGAAAATTGTATTGTTGATTAAAGTTAAATATTCCTTTTTGGACCTCTAAGCTCATAATTTTTTGCTATATTATCCAATTCTCGTGATTCATGTAGCATTTGAAAGGTATTGAGGAGCTCTACATTTCTATTCATGTACTTTTTCTAGATTCAAACCCAAATATATTTTATTTATATTTATTCAAATTTGAATTATTGTTGATTACTTGGAAATACTGACACCTGGAGAAGATTTGTCCTATTGTGAAGGCTTCAATTTTAGTCTAGATCATATTGGGAAAGTGTACTTTCAATTTGAGGATCTCATTCTGAGATAATTTTTTTAATTTTCCATCCTTGATACATCTTGACATTGTGAACTCTGGAAAACATTTTTGCCATTGTAATCACACTACATATAAAGTTTCAAATCATATTATTGGGGGATTCTTGAATGAGTGATTTAAGGTGGGATGTCTTTTGGTGCATTGTTTTGATTTGTTTTGCTTGTGCTCTTCCTTTTCCATGGATCATTCTAAAGTTCCTTTCCTAACATCATATAACTATTCAACTTGGAATCAACATGCATGGAGTGTTCTAATGAATCAATATCACTCTCTATATATTGAAAATAAGGTACATGAACCCACAAATCATGAGAAAAAGATAAAATGGATGATTAAACACACTAAATCTCTTGGATGTCTTCATAGCCTAGTTTCTCAAGATCCATTGTTTTAAATCAATCATGTAAGGATTCTCATGAGTCCTTGGAAAAATTGAAAACTTTGTATGGTACTACAGATGAAGTAAAAAGCTATCAAATTGATAATGAATTGATGAGCCTTGATCCTAAGAACTTTGACAACATCTAAGACTGCGTCACTAAGGTTAATGATCTTCTAAGGGAGCAATGTAAAGCATGTGGAATTGATAAAAAGTTCATTCAGTTGGTCTATAATACATTGAACAAAATTGGTCCCGATTATGAAACTTGTGTTTCTTGCTTTTCATGCTCATAGGTTGACTATGGGGTCTACATATACTACACCTTCATTTGCAACTTTCCCTTAGACATTAATACATGAGAAAAAAATATTCTATCAATGGTTCTCATCAAGTCACCTAAATCTTAGGTATTGTTGGCTAGTTAGGTAAAAGAATCAAAAAATACTAATAAGAAACAATAGAAACCAAAGAACAATCCACATTTAGATCAACCAAAGAATAAATCATCTTCTACAGGGAAATCATCTAAGAAGGAGAATCCTACTTGTTCATATTGAAAGAATCTTGGGCATGACAAACATTCTTGTTATAAGAAGGATATTGATGAAATGAAACATCTTCTTAAAATAATCATATTGATTTATCTTCTAAAATGTTTGAGTTACCTTCTTCTTCTTCAAAATAGTCTAATAAAAAAAGGCCATGTTGGTTTGCTTACTAGATTAGGAAGAACAGGAACAAATCTCTGTGATTTTTTAGGTCATAGATCATGGAGATGGCTTCTAGATTCAAGATCATCTCATCTCATCATATGATATCTTCATAGTTTATATTATCTTCTTTTGAGCCTTGTGCTATGTCTTGTATTTTTATGGGAAACAATACATACATGAGTGTAATTGGGAAGGGCATCTTCAATTATATTTTGTGTGTACCTCATGTAAAATAATCTTTGTTAGAATTGGCTATGGCTGCCAAGACCTTGAGGCCAAATGGAAAGCACAAAGAGAGAGAATAGAATGTGACAAGAATAAATTGTATTCTTATCAATATGATTCAATGATGTTGTATTGTACAATGTAGTAGAAATTCCTTGGTTATATAGCCAAGGTGAGATACAAGATTTCATAGGATTATGAAAAGTTTCTTAATCATATGACATGAGACAACTCATCACAACTACCTAGGTTCGCATGTGTTACGATTCAAAAGATAAGACAACAACTAATGACAACTAACACCTTCTAGAAAGATTCCTTCCTAGGACCTAAGTAAACTTAACTCATGTAAATAAGTCCCCTAGTAATGAATTAACTAGGTACAAGACTTTATTTACACAAACACCCCCCCTTAAGTGCAACTTAAGGAGTAGCATATTATTATGTTGTAATGTCATAAAATTTCACCCCTTGCAATTTCACATACATTCTTGTATCCACTTTAGTGTCCACTCCCCTAGAACTTGTGTAGGCTATTTTAGCCCCTTCATCAGTCTTTTTCCCCTCTCAAGATGCTCGAAACCCCCTCTTTAGTAGCTACCCTTGTGCATCAGCTTCGCATCAAACCTTGTGCTTTTCCCATTTATGTCATTTTGTAGCGTGATGTGTCTAGACACTAGCGCATCGCATAGATGTTTGTGTGTCGTGCTAGCATCTTGTGATGTTTCAATGCTCAAACAGTTGTCTCTGAGCATGTTTTCCACTTTTCCTCACCTTTTGTTGGTGGTAACGGCCTGAGATGCCTTGTAATGGCTAAAGAAGCTTCTTTTCCCTCATTAAATGTTATTCTTTCAATTGATTTGTCTCTCTAACTTCTAGCTTCACTCCTAAATTCTCCTCTTCTTCTCCATCTTAACATTCTCCCATCTTGCTCTTGCTTGCACAGCTCCATTCCTTGCTACAACAACA
Source organism: Sequoia sempervirens (assembly GCA_007258455.2). Classification (NCBI taxonomy): domain Eukaryota; kingdom Viridiplantae; phylum Streptophyta; class Pinopsida; order Cupressales; family Cupressaceae; genus Sequoia; species Sequoia sempervirens. Next base: position 207,745,694 of record VDFB02000008.1, on the reverse strand, counting down.
TTTTCTCAAGCTCTTACAACACCCTCCACAACACTCTTGGCTCTTGCAGCTATCTCACTCTCCCTCTTTGCAACTCCTTTGGCTCTCGCATCTATCTCCCTTGTCTTGTGCTTGTGAGCATCTTGGGATTCCACATCCCTTATCCATTGCATCCTTACTTTGTGATGTTGGTTCTCCTCCTCGAGTGGGGATTGCTTTTATCACCTAAATTTTGTGATACGAGTTCTCCTTGAGTGGGGTTTACTTTTATCACATCGCATTTTCTTACTTCACACTCTCTCTATATTTTGGTTGTTCGTGGAGGTGGGAACACCAAAATGGGGGTTTGATTGAGGCAAACTCCTATACAACCCAACATTCTCTCCAAATCTTACACATGCAGGTATTGAAGACATTCACGTGCTGGAGGCTTCATCACTTGCGTGGTTGTGAGAATTTCCTTTCTTTCTTCTCCTTATCTTTATCGTTTTTATTTTATTTCATTTTTAGCATATTATGTCATTTTCCTACATTCTAGAATTTCTCAATAATTAGATTGTTAGCAATCACTTTTCTATTTTCTATGATATTCTCGCTTTTTGGTCCGTAAGAGACGCTGACGCACCTCTGGGACACCAGCATGCCATGTTTTCGTCTGTATATTGTTTTAACGTCCTTTGGTCGAGAGCTTGTCAGTTTTCCCAAAGAATCTTTGCGACCTCTTTTTGATTCTAGAACTTTTGTGTTGTTCCTTGAGGTAGTTTAGGGAAATTCACCCCGTAAGGCTCTCTGAATGAAGAGAACTCGTGAGTAGCGAATCCCCTTTCTCTACATATGCAAATGACACAAATATGGGTCTCGGTTGCTAGGCCATGTTAGGTACCCATGTACAATGAAAATGAAATCTCTTACAAACAGAGAAAAGGAGAAAACCCAGTGGGACAAAACTCCTCCCCAAAAGAGAGATGAAAGACAAAAAGTGAAATGCTCTCAATGATGCATGAGAAGGCCAAAACCCCATGTGAGGAAAAAGAACCCCCCATAAGAGAGAAGTAGAGGAGAGACCAGGAAGCCCCCCCTCAATGTTGAGTCTCCTACAATGATGGTAGAAGCTCAACATTGAATGTTGAAGATGATCCAATCTCGTCGAACAACATTCCTCCCCTTAGGAAGAAAAAAACAATGATAGTATGCAAGATGTTAGGAAGATGGATGATATGTGATGATGGTGTCTCTGAAGCATGCTCAAGTGTCTCCATGTCGATATCAAAAGCTGGCACACTCCAAACAGGTGTTCTAGGCCACATTGTTGAAGATGGCAATCCGGAATCTAGTGGAGATGAATGTAGAACATGATCCAAAGACAAGGATATCCCCTTTGAAGACAAAGAAGCCTCCTCCAAATGTTGTCCAAAAGTATCCACACTCACATCAAACTAAAAAGAATGATCATGTAGAGATTGAACAAGAGGTTCAAAGTGTTCCCTCACAACAACTGAAGAAGGATCTTCTCCATCAAAGAGAAGATGAATGTCATCAATGATGTCTCCTAAATCTGCAATATGAGACTCCATAAACAAGTCTAAAATACCTGTCAAGAAGCCATCACAAGTAGACAAATCTGAAATACAATGAAGATCCTGCTGCACTGAATCACAAGGAGACAAAACTATAGCAACACAAGCATCATCAACTACAACAGTAGATGGAAGAGATAAAATGCATGGCTCAAGAACTAGATCTGATGTCAGAAATCCCAAGTTCAAGAAGCCAAATGTATCCTTTGAATCATGGTTCATTCTAGAAGTGTATCAACAATCGAAGGAACAATGTTTTCATCAGTAGAAAAATCTGCAAAGGTATACAATTGAGATGAATGATCAACCACCCCAATAGCAATGATTTCTCTAGTCTCCAAGTCTCGAATGATGACTGAATTAGGTGTGAACTCCACATTCCTCCCATCTCCACCATGTGTAATCTAATATATGGAAAGAATATTTTTCATCAAATGAGGAACACACAAGACATCCTGAAAAGTGTTGTCCCAAAAACTAATAGATCCCTTCTTTCACTCATGTATGTATTGTTTCCCATCAAAATAGGAGAAATAGTACAAGGTTGAAAAGAAGAGAATATAGACTGCAAAGATGCCATATGATGAGATGCTCCTTAATCTAGAAGCCATATCCTTGATCCATGAATTGAAGAAGCACAAAGAGCTTATCCTTTATTTCCTGATGTAGATGCTTGACCTTTGTCCTTTTTAGATTATTTTGAAAGAGAAGAAGGTGATTCAGACATTCTACAAGGAAAATCAATGTGATTCTTTTTTAGAAGATGCTTCAACTCATCAATATCCTTCTTGTAACAATAGTGTTCTTCATGTCCATCCTTCTTGAAATATGCACAAGTAGGCCTCTCCTTCTTAGATGATTCCCCTTTAGAAGAGGATTTTTTCTTTGCTTGATCTAAATATGGATTATTCTTTGCTTTCTTTTGTTTCTTATTTGATTCTGATTCTTTCACCTGACTAACCAACAATACCTAAGATTTAGAAGTCGTGATGAGACCCATTGAGATAAGATTTTGTTTCTCATGTATCAACATCTCAAAAAATGATGTAAATGAAGGTGTAGTATATACAAACCCCATAGTCAATCTATGAGTATGAAATCTAGAAACAAAAGAATCATATTCAAGAGCAATTTTGTTCATTGTATTGTAGAACAACTAAATGTCCTTATCAATTCCACAAGCTTTTCATTGCTCTCTTAGATCATTAACCTTAGTAATGCAGTCTTGGATGTTTTCAAATTTCTTAGGATCCAGGCTCATCAGTTCATTATCAATTTGATAGCCTCTTATTTCATCTATAGTACAATACAATGTTTTCAATTTTTCCCAAGCTTCATGAGAATTTTTACATGATTCAATTTGGAACAACAAATCTTGAGAAACTAGTATACAAAGACATCCAAGAGCTTTGGTATGTTTAATCATCCATTTTAACTTTTTATCTACATCTATAGGTTTGGGTACCTTATCTTCAACATATAGAGTGTGACCTTCAGTCATTAGAATGCTCCATGCATTTTGATGTCATGTTGAATAATTATATGATGTGAGCAAAGGAACCTTATAATGATCCATGAAATTGAGAGAGCACAAGCAAATTAATCAAAGAAATGTACCAAGAGACCCCCAAATCACTCAATCGAGAAACCCCCCAAACAATATCTGATTTGGCACTTTATATTTAGTGTGTTTATAGTTGCTAGATGCCAAAAACAACAAGATAGACTTGATCTTAGTGCTTACATATGCCAAAATAGGCCACAAAATCAAGTACAATTTTTGGTACAAAATGAGATCAATCTAATCATACCACTGAAAAGTACATGAAAAATTATGCACTTTCAAAAAATATGCACCCAAAAATGTTACTATAGGAGCAAGATATGAGCTCTTGAAGTTCCCAAAATGAGGACGAAGCAGCAACACCTATGAGAATCTATAATTTTTGGAAAAACTAGGTACCAAAACCAAAATTTGATTGTATCACCACGAAGAGCGCCAAAACCATGTTAGAATTGGCTATGGCTACCAAGACCTTGAGGCCAAATGGAAATCACAAAGAGAGAAAGAATAGAATGTGACAAGAATAAACTGTATTCTTATCAATATGATTCAATGATGTTGTATTGTACAATTTGTTGAAATAATGGGCACACAATGTCCCTATGAAGTTGTAGCCTTCAAGAGGACCTTTTCCAAGAAGTAATTCACCCACACAAAAAGTGTTGCAACTTAGGCATGTAAATTGAGATTATCTAATTGATCTAGAATATGATTACAAATGTACAAGACACTTCCTTATATAGGAAAGGTTGAGCTACAAGATGCATTATGATGTTGCCATGTGTTTGAATCTAACAACATGCTCCTATCCCAAATACTTTAGAAAATGATCGAAGTTGTGAATGTGTGATAGTGGAACTAGAAGAAAAGAGAAATGATGTGATAATCCCAAGGTTCACAAGGGCACACAACAAAAGAAATACTTGCAATAATAATAAGAAACAAGAAAAAATCACCTATCACTAGTAGAATTTGGCAAATAAATGACTACAACTAAAAATGAATAAATTCTAAATATTTTTTTGCAACACTATTATAAATGACTAATTTGATTTTCAGGTAAAAAATGCATCTAAATGATTTTTCTGGGAAGAGAGATGGCGTCTCTGGTTCCTACGTGCCGAGCTAGGGCATCCACGCCCTAGCTCCTTTTCATTTTTTTCCTGGCTATGCGTTGTGCAGGGTGGGTGTTTGTTTGTGTGCAGGGGGTGTGTGTCCTGTAAGTCTCGGTGGGTGATGTGTGGAGGGCGCTCGGTGGCTGGGTGGTTCCTTTTGCTCATGACCTTCTCTCTTTCCCTTGGCGGTTGCTGGAGGCATCTTGGTCTCCCAGGCATGGCTAGGGCGTACAAGGGTTTAGGAGTTTTTGGTAGGGGGTGCCTATGTTGGAAGGTGGGATTCGTCAAGAAGAGGGTGGGTTTTGGTGTGGAGTGTGGAGTGTGGGTTGGGTGCTGAAGTTGGTGTGGTGTGGTGTTTTGATAGGTGGTTAGGGGTGTGCTTTCATCTGAGGTGGTGTGGGGTTGTGTGGTTCTTTTCATGTGGATGCTCTTCCTATTCTTGGGGCTTCCGTGGGTTTGCATGTCAGATTAGGGCATTTTTTCCTCTATGTTGCTCGGGGAATCTTCTAGGGTTTTCCCCAAAATGGACTTTCGTTCGGTGTTTGGTTTGAAACCTTCTCTTCAGGGATCGAAGGTTTTTGAGAATAATCTTTTTTCAGTGGAACTTGAAAAAGTTGAGACGGGCTCGACAGGAGGGCCTAGAATTCTGAAGATTAATGGGTGCCTCGAATGGTGTAAGGAGAGGCCGAATGTAGTCATTCTGATGGAGATGTTGGCTGAAGACATTGATTATTATTCAAGGCATTCTCTTTATTGAAAATTCTTAGGTTTGAAAATTTCTTTGCAATTCTTGGAAACATGGGCTCAAAGGACATGGATGCCTGAGGGAGAGATGGAGATCCGCCTCCTAGAAAATAACTATTTCATGGTTTCATTTGACTGTTTGGCAGATCATAATAGGATTTTTGAAGGGGGCCCATACTTTTACAACCAGGTGGGCTTGTTCATTAAGCCATGGCATGCTGGCTTCAACTTGGTGGAGGAACTTCCGAATCGAGTTCCAGTTTGGGTTCGTCTTCCAAGGATCCATGTGGAATGTTGGCGAGAGGATGTGTTGTACCTATTAGCCTCGAAGATGGGAAACCTGTGGGTTTGTCACAGCAAACGCAATTCAAAAAGGTAATTACTTTTTCCCAGTTCTGTGTAGAAATTTATTTAAGCAAGCCATTGCCAGATTCTTTAGAAGTGAGTGCAGGAGATTATTCATGGGTGCAATAGCTTGATTATGAAACGCTACCTTTCCATTGCCGTTACTATCATGAGTATGGTCACAACCTGCACAGATGTCCAAAGGCCAAGTCTTTGGAGGCTCAATCTTCTCAGCCTTCATCTAATCCACCCAGGGTGGATAAGGGCAAGGATCCCTTTCAGGGTTTTGGTGGTAGGGAAGATGGTTTTATTCTCGTTAGAGGCTGAAACAGAAATAAAGGACATAAAATGACTTTGAAGGACAGGCAGGAGGAGGATACCTTCAATAGGTTTGAGGTGTTGGAGGATCTTAGTCAGTAGGAGGTGAACCTAGGATTTTTGGATCTAGATCATGGGACTTTGGATATTGATCAGCATGGTCCTTTGGTTGAGGCAATGCATGCTCCCCAACAGGAGGAGGGTACAGGAGTGCCATGCTTAGATGTGGTCGGGAAAGATCCTGGATAGGTAATGCTCAATTCAGAGGTGATTATGGCTCTGCTTGTTGATGGGACTTTGGTTCTAGGGACAGATCGACATATGGGGGTTCAGGATGAGTTGGGTGGTAGTGCTGAGGTAGTGAAAGATAGTATGGATAAGGATCACCTCTTGTAGAAAGTTGGTTCAAAGGTGGGTAAGAAGAATATTAAGATGTCCTCTCAGTTGGGTGTTTTTCAAAAATTTCTCAAGAAGGGGGGGCCAGAGAAAAGCTCTAAGCTGGGAAGGAAGAAGGATGAGGAAAATATTAAGATGATAAGAGAGACTTTGGTGGAGTCGAGGTCAGTCAAGACTCTGGATTTGTATTTTTCATGCCCCTTGAAATGATAGTTCTCTCTTGGAATGTAAGGGGCTTCAATAGTGACCCTCGACAAAAAGTTGTTCGGGATTTGATTAGAAGTCATTCGCCTGATGTTCTTTTTCTACAGGAGACTAAGCTCTCTATGGAGGGTATGATGGATTTAGTTCCTAAGTTATGGAGGAATGGTGGATGCCAATGCATTGGTGCTCAGGGGTCTTCTGGCGGGGTGGCATGCTTATGGAACTCGCGAACGATTTGCCCCCTTTGGTGGGTGTCTTTTAAGTCCTCCCTTTCCATGGTGGCCTTTTGTTTTATGTTAGGGGAAATTTCTCTTTTCTCCAATGTGTATGCGCCTATGGAGTTGCAGGGCAAGCAACTCTTGTGGTCCAACATTCGTTTAGTTTGCAGCTTATTTCCTTACCATCCTTGGATTCTTGGAGGTGATTTTAATGCTATCACGGAGCTTGCAGAGAAGCGGGGTGGTATTGCAAGGCTAGAGGCTTCCACGTTATTGCTCCAGGACAATATCTCTACTCTGAATCTTGTGGATATCAAATCATGCAATGGTCTTTTTACTTGGAATAATAGGAGAACTGGAGATGCTTCTATTTCAAAAAGACTTGATATATTTTTGGTGTCTAGTTTTTGGTTGGGGGATAGGTGGATTGTTAGAATTATTTTCATTGATGTCAAGACAGAATAAATCATTGTTGAAGATGAATAAATCATTGTGTTGGCTTAATCAGATTGATGAAGATTTAAATAGAGTAATAATCAGATTCAAGTGAGCTGGCTTATTCTGGGATAGATTACTTAGAATAATACTCAGATTTAATCACCATCATATTTTAAATATCCATCAGTCTTACACATAATCGAAGTCCTAAACAGATTAATATCCAACATTCAGACTCAGTGACTTTCATATCATCTCGAATGTCTTCCAGATTCTTTCAGGTCGATGTAGCTGATACGTTGTTAAGCTTGAATGTCTTTAACATCTATTTTTGTTAAAGAATGATTAAGATAAAAGTGTGCTCGAATGTCTTTAACATTTGTTTTTGTTAAAGAACGATTAAAGATAAAAGTGCAGCTGTTAAGGTAAAGATACGAATAAGTCAAAGGGTGTGAAGACGTCTTTTCAAAGGAGGCAAATGAAGTTTTTTTTAAGGAAAGACCTATGTAACAAAATTAACAAATACATCCATGATAAATTTTCTTTGTGGATAGACGTGTTTGTTGGCAAGACGCGATTCTAAGGGATGTTGTCAATAACGAATAGTTATCTTTAGATTTCTTAACTAAACGGGCAGTTTCAAAAAGGTACAATCTGGATAAAAACAACAGTTCAAGGGACACGTTGCTCCAATAAAAGGATGCAATCATTGAAAAAGATATATATATATATATATATGATTTATTTCAAATTTGCAAGGTGTGGTTGTAGAGAATAAACAGTTCAGTCAAGAGTCCCATCTTCTTGTGTGGGCTTAGGGTGATATCTTTCATCACATAAAGCAGATTGGAGGATAGGGATAGTTTAGATCTGATTGAAGGCAATCATCTTACATCCATCAAGTCAAGGTTTGATGCCTTGCATTAGGGGTTGGTGCTCCTTGTAGGTAGGTGCCTACTAAATTTGTAAAGGATTGGGTGTTCCATGTAGATTGCACTCTACTAAATCATTCCTCTTGTAAATCTAGTAGGTTGGTGCCTACTTCCTTGTAAAAATTAGTTCAATAAAGTTGTGTCAACTTGTGTAAATTGGTTCATATCAAAAAGTTGATTGTAATAAGTTTAAAAAATTAAAAATTGAAAGTTTGTGTTGATTTACTGATTCAGCCCCCCTCTCAGTAAATCTTTTGTGCTCTTCAATTGGTATCAGAGCAAGGTCCTTCTTGAAAGCCTAACCGCTTGAAGGAGATCCCTAAGAGCACATATGGAAAATTAAAACAACACTGTGAAAGCACCCGTCTTTGATGGGACTAATTATGCTTTTGGAATATCAAGATGGAAGCATACTTGAATGCACTTGGGTTTGATGTGTGGAAATCTGTTGTTGATGGGTATTCACCTCCAGCTACCCCTCCAACGGATCAAGCAGGGAAAAAGAGAAGTGAAAACAATGCAAAAGCTAAGCATGCTCTTCTTTGTAGCCTAATAGATTCTGAATTTACAAAAGTCATGAGGTGCAAGTCAGCAAAAGAGATTTGGGACAAACTTCAAAATATCTATGAAGGGGATGCAAAAGTTAAGAAGGCAAAATTGCAAACTCATAGAAGGAAATTAGAAACTCTCAAGATGAATGATGATGAAGATATTGCCTCATACTTTCTCCGTGTTGATGAAATAGTAAACATCATGAAAGGACTTGGTGAAGAAATTGAGGATACTTATATTGTTGATAAGATTCTAAGATCTCTATCTACAAAGTTTGAGGCCAAGGTTGCAGCATTGGAAGAATTAACAAATCTAGACCAGCTAAAAAAGGATGAATTACATGGGATCCTTGCTGCCTATGAGATGAGGATTGAAGGAAGATCACCACAAAAGGAAGTCTCATTCAAAGCATCCAAAAAGGGCAAGAACAAGCATGAAGAAAAGGATGAAAAATCAAGTGATGAAGCAGAAGCTTACTTCATGGGTAAACTTAAGAAAGGAAAAGGAAAATACAAAGGAAATTTTCCTTTTAAATGCTTTAATTGTGGAAAAGTTGGACATTATGCCTCAAAATGTCCTCAAAATGAAAGCAGCTCCAGTGAAGAAGAAAAGGAAATCAGCAACAAGAAAAAGGGAAAGAAGAATTTCAACAATAACTCGAAGAAGAAGTTTCAAAAACATAAGAAGAGTTTCTATTCAAAGAAAGACAGCAGCACCTCCGAAGAACAAAGTGAAGATTGCTCAAGCAATGGGGAAGATGAAATATTGTTTATGGCTGAATGTGAAGAACAAAATGTTGATCAAGAATGTGAAGAAGAAGAGGAGATAGATCAAGATTGCAATCTTGAAGAGGAATTGCACTATGCTTACAAGAAAAATGAAGACTTAAAGAAGAAGGCTGCCAAGTACAAGTTGAAGATCAAAGAGATGACAAAAGACTTGGAGAATTCAAGCAAAACCGTTGAAGATTTGAGAACTCTAATCATGGAAGCTAAAAGAAATCCACAACACTCTTGGCTCTTGCAGCTATCTCGCTCTCCCTCTTTGCAGCTCCTTTGGCTCTCACATCTATCTCCCTTGTCTTGTGCTTGTGAGCATCTTGGGATTCCACATCCCTTATCCATTGCATCCTTACTTCGTGATGTTGGTTATCCTCCTCGAGTGGGGATTGCTTTTATCACCTAAATTTTGTGATACGAGTTCTCCTTAAGTGGGGTTTACTTTTATCACATCTCATTTTCTTACATCACACTCTCTCTATCTTTTGGTTGTTCGTGGAGGTGGGAACACCAAAACGGGGGTTTGATTGAAGCAAACTCCTATGCAACCCAACATTCTCTCCAAATATTACACATGTAGGTATTGAAGACATTCACGTGTTGGAGGCTTCATCACTTGCGTGGTTGTGAGAATTTCCTTTCTTTCTTCTCCTTATCTTTATCATTTTTATTTTATTTCAGTTTTAGCATATTATGTCATTTTCCTACATTCTAGAATTTCTCAATAATTAGATTGTTAGCAATCACTTTTCTATTTTCTATGATATTCTCACTTTTTGGTCCGTACGAGACATTGACGCACCTCTGGGATGCCAGCATGCCATGTTTTCGTCTGTATATTGTGCTAACATCCTTTGGTCGAGAGCTTGTCAGTTTTCCCAAAGAATCTTTGCGACCTTCTCTTTTTTATTCTAGAACTTTTGTGTTGTTCCTTGAGGTAGTTTAGGGAAATTCACCCCGTAAGGCTCTCTGAATGAAGAGAACTCGTGAGTAGCGAATCCCCTTTCTCTACATATGCAAATGACACAAATATGGGTCCTGGTTACTAGGCAATGTTAGGTACCCATGTATAATGAAAATGCAATCTCTCACAAACAGAGAAAAGGAGAAAACCCTATGGGACAAAATTTCCCCAAAAGAGAGTGAAAGCAAAAAAATGTTGCTCTGATGAACAAGAGAACAAAAAACCCCTATGATGAAAAAACCCCCCATTTGGAGAATACAAGGTCAAAGGAAGCCCCCCCTCAATGTTGAGTCTCCTACAATGATGGTAGAAGCTCAACATTGAATGTTGAAGATGATCCAATTTCGTTGAACAACATTCCTCCCCTTAGGAAGAAAAAAACAATGATAGTATGCAGGATGTTAGGAAGATGGATGATATGTGATGATGATGTCTCTAAAGCATGCTCAAGTGTCCCCATGTCAATATTAAAAGCTGACACGCTCCAAACAGGTGTTCTAGGCCACATTGTTGAAATGGCAATCCAGAATCTAGTGGAGATGAATGTAGAACATGATCCAAAGACAAGGTATTTTGAAGACAAATAAGCCTCCTCCAAATGTTGTCCAAAAGTATCCACACTCACATCAAACTACAAAGAATGATCATGTAGAGATTGAACAAGAGGTTCAAAGTGTTCCCTCACAACAACTAAAGAAGGATTTTCATCAAAGAGAAGATGAATGTCATCAATGATGTCTCCTTCTGCAATATGAGACTCCATAAACAAGTCTAAAATACCTATCAAGAAGCCATCACCAGTAGACAAATTTGAAATACAATGAAGATCCTGCTGCACTGAATCACAAGGAGACAAGCTAAGCAACACAAGCATCATCAAGAGATGGAAGAGATAAAATGCATGGCTCAAGAACTAGATCTGATGTCAGAAATCTAAGTTCAAGAAGCCAAATGATCCTTTGAATCATGGTTCATTCTAGAAGTTATCAACAATCGAAGGAACAATGTTTTCATTAGTAGAAAAATCTGAAAGGTATACAATTGAGATGAATGATCAACCACCCCAATAGCAATGATTTCTCTCTCCAAGTCTCGAATGATGACAATTAGAACACAGCTGCATGATGAAGGCATCAAAATATAGGATATAGACTAAAAGATGAATAATGTAGTCTAAAGCCATATCCTTGATCCATGAATTGAAGAAGCATTTCCTTTATTTCCTAATGTAGATGGAAGATCAAACATTGGAAAATCAATGTGATTGAAAAGATGAAGGTCAAGCACAAGTAGTCAGATGATTCCCCTCTTTGCTTGATCTACATCAGACTAGAAGAAGTCTGATGATACTCATGTATCAGATCAGTCAATGAGTATGGGAATCCAACAATTTTGTTCATTGTAATCCTTATCAATTCCACAAGATTGCAGATGTAATGCAGACAAAGGATCCAATTTCATTATCAATTTGATTGTATACAATCCCTTCATGACACTAACAACAAATCTTGAGATAGTGTGAGCTTTGGTATGTTTAATCATCCATAGGTTTGCCTTAAACATCAGTCATTAGAATGCTCCATGCATTTTGATGTCATCCAGATGAAATTGAGAGAGCACTTAATCAAAGAAATGTACCAAGAGACCCCCAAATCACTCAATCGAGAAACCCCCCAAACAATATCTGATTTGGCACTTTATATTTAGTGTGTTTATAGTTGCTAGATGCCAAAAACAACAAGATAGACTTGATCTTAGTGCTTACATATGCCAAAATAGGCCACAAAATCAAGTACAATTTTTGGTACAAAATGAGATCAATCTAATCATACCACTGAAAAGTACATGAAAAATTATGCACTTTCAAAAAATATGCACCCAAAAATGTTACTATAGGAGCAAGATATGAGCTCTTGAAGTTCCCAAAATGAGGACGAAGCAGCAACACCTATGAGAATCTATAATTTTTGGAAAAACTAGGTACCAAAACCAAAATTTGATTGTATCACCACGAAGAGCGCCAAAACCATGTTAGAATTGGCTATGGCTACCAAGACCTTGAGGCCAAATGGAAATCACAAAGAGAGAAAGAATAGAATGTGACAAGAATAAACTGTATTCTTATCAATATGATTCAATGATGTTGTATTGTACAATTTGTTGAAATAATGGGCACACAATGTCCCTATGAAGTTGTAGCCTTCAAGAGGACCTTTTCCAAGAAGTAATTCATGTTGCAAAGGCAATTTGAAGGATTACAAATTACAAGGGAAAGGTTGAGCACAAGATGCCCACTATGCTCCTATCCCAAATACTTTAGAAAATGATCGAAGTTGTGAATGCTATGACCCAAGGTTCAGGGGGCAGCTCACCTAGTACAAATCTACAACTAAAAATGTAGCAACACTTTATAAATGACTAATTTGAGGAACAAAATGATTTTTCTGGGAAGAGAGATGGCGTCTCTGGTTCCTAAGATAGGGCATCCACGCCCTAGCTCCTCATTTTTTCCTGGTATAGGGTGGGTGTTTGTTTGTGTGCAGGGGGTGTGTGTCTGTAAGTCTCGGTGGGTGATGTGTGGAGGGCGCTCGGTGGTGCCTTTTGCTCATGACCTTCTCTCTTTCCCTTGAGGCATGGTCAAAGGGCGTACAAGGGTTTAGGAGTTTTTGGTAGGGGGTGCCTGTGTTGGAAGGTGGGATTCATCACTGAAGTTGGTGTGGTGTGGTGTTTTGAGGTGGTTAGGGGTGTGCTTTCATCTGAGCTTTTCATGTGGATGCTCTTCCTATTCTTGGGGCTTCCGTGGGTTTGCATGTCAGATTAGGGCATTTTTTCCTCTATGTTGCTTGGGGAATCTTCTGGGTTTTCCCCAAAATGGATTTCGTTCGGTGTTTGGTTTGAAAGGGATCGAAGGTGAGAATAATCTTTTTTAAACTTGAAAAAGAGACGGGCTTAGAATTTGAAGATTAATGGGTGCCTCGAATGGTGTAAGGAGAGGCCGAATGTAGTCATTCTGATGGAGATGTTGGCTGAAGACATTGATTATTATTCAAGGCATTCTCTTTATTGTTCTTAGGTTTGAAAATTTCTTTGCAATTCTTGGATGGGCTCAAAGGACATGGAAGGGAGAGATGGAGATCCGCCTCCTGAAAATAACTATTTCATGGTTTCATTTGACTGTTTGGCAGATTAATAGATTTTTGAAGGGGGCCCATACTTTTACATGGGCTTGTTCATTAAGCCATGGCATGTGGCTTCAACTCTTCCAATCGAGTTCCGATGTGGAATGTTGGCGAGAGGATGTGTTGTACCTATTAGCCTAAGATGGGAAACCTGTGGGTTTGTCACAGCAAACGCAATTCAAAAAGGTAATTAGTTCTGTGTAGAAATTATTTAAGCAAGCCATTGCCAGATTCTTTAGAAGTGAGTGCTTATTCATGGGTGCAATAGCTTGATTATGAAACGCTGCCGGAGTATGGTCATTGTCCAAAGGCCAAGCCTTTGGAGGCTCAATAATAATCCAAGGGTGGATAAGGGCAAGATCCCTTTCAAGGGAAGATCAGAGGCCAGAAATAAAGGACATAAAGTTTTGAAGGATACCTTCCTTAGTCAGTATGAACCTAGGATTTTTGGATCTAGATCATGGGACTTTGTCCTTGATCATTATGGTCCGGTTCAGGCAATGCATGCTTCCCCAACAGGAGAGGTACGGAGTGCTTGCTTAGATGTGGTCGGAACATCCTGGAAGGTAATGTCTCAATTCATCTATGATTATGGCTCTGCTTGTTGATGGGACTTGGTTCTATGGGACAGAACATTTGTTTTTGGGTTCAGAATGAGTAAAGGTAAAAGTGCGAGGTAGTGAAAGAAGAGTATGGATAAGTCAAAGGGTCTGTAGACGTCTTTTCAAGGAAGGATTAAGATGATGTTTGTTTTTTTGGTGGAGTCGGGTAAAAGAACTGGACATCATTTTTCATTTTCCTTTGAAATGATAGTGTGTCTCTTGGCAAGTAAGGATTTCAATAGATGTTGTCGACAACGAATTGTTATCTTCATTGATTAGAAGTATTCGGGCTGATTTCAAAAAGGTACAGGAGACTAAGCTCAACAGTTCAAGGGACATGGATGCTAGTTCCTAAGGATGGAATCATTGAAAATGATAATGCATGGTGCTTTCAGGTTTCAAGGTGGGTTGTAGAGATGGAACCCAATGAAGAGTCCCATTTGGTTGTGTGTCTTTTAAGTGATATCTTTCATGGTGGCCCAGATTTTAGGATAGGGAAATTCTCTCTGATTGAAGGCAGTCATCTTACATCCATCAAGTCAAGGCAACTGCCTTGCATTAGGGGTTGGTTAGTTCTCGTAGGTATTTGCTTACCAAATTTGTAAAGGATTGGTGATTTTTGTAGATTGTACTCTACTAAAAGATTCCTCTTGTAAATCTAGTAGGTTGGTGCCTACTTCCTTGTAAAAATCAGTTCAATAAAGTTGTGTCAACTTGTGTAAATTGGTTCATATCAAAAAGTTGATTGTAATAAGTTTTAAAAGATTAAAAATTGAAAGTTTGTATTGATTTACTGATTCCCCCCCCTCTCAGTAAATCTTTTGTGCTCTTCATGGATGACTAGCTCTAAAATTTTGGATGGTCAAGGTTCTGACCACTGGCCTATTAAGCTGGTGGCTGATTGCCTCAACGGTGTGCTAGACAGACCTTTAAGTTCTAACTCACGTGGCTTAGGGATGAATCTCTTCATGATTTTCTCCCTGGTTGGTGGGATTAGAGGAAGCCTGCATATGGCACTGCTATGTACTCTTTCTCAAAGAGGCTTCAGTATGTTAAATACAGATTGAAAAGATGGAATAGGCAGCATTTTGGTAATTTATTTCAGGAAAAACATAAGGCACAAGATAATCTGGACCTAATTACCAGACAGATTCGAGATCAAGGCCTCTCGGAGGAGCTGAGTTTGTTAGAGGTTGCTACAACAAAAGAGCTTGAGGAATGGGAGTTAAGAGAAGAGATTTTTTGGAAACAGAAGTCTCGTATTGAATGGCTTCAGGCTGGTGATCGGAACACTTCTTTTTTCCATAACTCAATTAAGGATCGGAGACAAGGTAATGCTATTTCTTCTATCTTGTTGCCTGATGGGGAAACTTTATCCTCTTCTACTTCTATTTCTACTGAATGCATTCGATATTTCTCTACCCTATTCTCTGAGGATTCGCCTCCTGTGGAGGAGGATGAAGCAAGGATTTTAGATTGTATCCCGAAGTTGGTGACTAATGAAATGAATGAATCGTTGCTTGCTCCTATTACCTTGTCGGAGCTTGAGAATGTTGTGTTCCAGATGAAGAAAGGTAAAGCTCCTAGGCCTAATGGATTCCCAGTTGAATTTTTTTAGGAGTTCTGGGAAGTGGTTAAATTGGAACTTTTAGATGTGGTTCAGGAATCCTTTATGCATAAACAAATGTTGAAGTCCCTAAATGCTACTTTTTTAGCTCTTATTCCTAAGAAGGAGGGAGCTAATTCCTTGGATTTGTTTAGGCCTATTGCACTATGTAATGTTGTGTATAAAATTATTACTAAGTTGATTGCGGAAAGGCTAAAACCTTGGCTTGATGATTTAATCTCTGAAGAGCAAGGGGGTTTTGTTGCTAGCAGACAAATCATGGATGGGGTGGTTATTGTTGTTGAGGCCATCCATTCTATGGAATCCTCAAAAGATAAATCTATGTTTATCAAGTTGGACATGGCTAAAGTGTATGATCATGTTAAATGGAGCTTCTTGTTTAAAATCCTTGGAGCTTTTGGCTTTGCTGAGGGTTGGATTGAATGGGTTAGGAGTTGTGTCACTTCCTCTTCCTTTTCGGTGCTTATTAATGGTGAGCGCACTTGTTTGTTTGGTGCTTCTAGAGGCCTTAGGCAGGGAGATCCCCTATCTCCTTACTTATTCATGGAAGGCCTGGGAAGGCTCATTCGTGTTTGGGTTGCTAGCGGCTTGCTTCAGGGATGGAGTTGGGGAGATGATATTCCCCCTCAGTCTCATCTGCAGTTTGTAGACAATACGGCCTTGATGGGCAGGGCCAAGGTTGACGAGGCTCTCAATTGGCACAGTGTGTTGGACAGTTACTTGGCAGCTTCAAGGCAGCGCATAAATGAGGGGAAGTCCATATATTTCTTCCACACTCCTAAGAGTATTCAAAGGAGACTTGCTGGTATCCTTCAGTTCCAGATTGGCTCGCTTCCTTTTTCCTATCTTGGAATCCCTCTTGCTATTTGTTCTCTCCCCAAAAGGTTTTGGCATGAGACTCTTGATAAGTTTCAAAGATTGGTCAATCATTAGACTTGCAGGTGGCTTTCTTCAGCAGGTAGAGTGACCCTTCTAAAGTCGGTGGTCCAGGCTCTCCCTGTTTATAAATGCTTTGTTCTTTCTGCTCCTTCAAGTTTTATTAAAGGTTTTGAGAAATTGTCTCATCAGTTTCTGTGGGCTGGTAATCTTCGTCATAGAAAATGGAGTTTGGTGAAGTGGGATGTAGTTTGTAGGCCAAAGCAGGAGGGGGGTCTTGGTTTACGGCGGACGGATTTGAATGGGCAGGCCTTGGCTGCTAAGTTGTATTGGCGTTGGTGTTCTCAACAACATATGTGCTGGGCTAAAATTCTGACCTTCAAATATTTGGGGGCGGTGGAAAGTAGGGAGGTTGCAAGATTCAGTATGGAGGGGAAAGGCTCTGTGATCTGGAGTACCCTTAAACGAGGTGTCAAGCTGGTTAAACAGGGACTTTTTTGGATTTGTAATGGGTGTCAGGATGCTCTCTTCTGGCATGATTCTTGGGATGGACACCCACCCATTGTGTCCTCCCATCCCCATCTCCAAGACTTGTGCCAGATTTTTGTGGAGGCGGGTTGGAGTCATGTGGCTGATTTCAAATCTCAACAATCTTTGGGTCAGATTTCTGTGTCCAAGTGGAAGAACCCATTGGATTGGCCTCCTGGTGGTGCGATGGAGGATCGTCAAGAGCTTGCTAAGATTTTATCGGGTCGTGCCTGTAATTCTCTCCATGGGGCTGATGTGCTTGCTTGGGGTCTTGACTTGAAAGGCAAATTCTCGGTTGCCTCTAGTTATCAGGTTTTGGATAAACAAGTTTTTGGGAGCTCCCAGGTTTCTTGGTGGAAGCATGTTTGGAATAAATTTGCTTGGCCTAAGTGTAATTTTTTCTCTTGGCTCATGGTTCAAGGCAAGTGTCTTACTTGGGACAATCTTTGGAAACGAGGGTTCCAGGGCCCCTCCATGTGCATTCTGTGTGGTCAGCATGAAAATGCTTATCACATCTCTTTTTTCAGTGTTCTTTTGTTAAGACTATCTAACATCACTGGTGGAATCTTTGGAGCTTTCCGTGTTGCCATGTCTCTTCTTTGGAGGATTTTTGGAAGAGACAGGGTTCTTCTCCTACCAAAACCTCTTTTCTTAAAATTGCTTGGAGCATTGGTCCTAGTTTGATTGTTTGGAAAATTTGGTTGGAGCGTAACAGAAGAATTTTTCTGGATAAAAAACTGCTCATGGGCCAACTTTGGAGGCAAATTCTTGGGGCTCTGTAGGAGACTTTAACTGCAAAGTGTGACTTGTCTGTGCCGATTGATTCGGGGGACTTGGGTGTTGTAAATTCCTTGGGTCTTGCCATAGGGGACAGGAGTAGTTTGAGCAAAGTGCATCATAGGCGTGGGCGTGAGAGGATTGCTCGTGAGGGCTTTTGGTGCCCGCCTGTTCTTGGGGAGCTAAAAATCAATATGGATGGGTCGTCTAGAGGTAATCCTGGGCATGCTGGGGTTGGTGGTATTGGTAGAGATAGCCTTGGAGTGGTGGTTTTTTTCTTTTCCACGTATCGTGGTTTGCAAACTAATAATCTTATGGAGGTGAGTGTTATTCTCTTGGCGATTGAGCGTGCAGTTGCCCTTGGATGGCGGCGGATTGTTTGTGAAGCTGATTCTCAGGTGGCTATTGATATGTTGAATAATCGCAATTTGGAGGATGCGAATTGGCAGCTAGTTGTGGTTGTCAAGCAGATTGTTTCTCTATGCATTACTTTGGAGTCCATTGTGTTCCGCCATATTCCCCGGGAGTGGAATAGGGTGGCTGATGGGCTGGCTAGATGGGCTTCAGAAAGGACTGATTCTTGGTGTGTGGGTGATTGGAGCAATCTTCCTGAAGATATGGCCCCTGTTCTTGAGGAGTGGTTTGCTGAGGATATGAGGTGCTTCTTGGGTGTGAATTAATTCTTGTTGCTTTGGCCCCTTGTGGCTTCCTTCTTTGGACTTTGTAATGCTATTATGATTTAATAAAGTTTTTACCCTCTTTTATTTAAAAAGAAATACAACTAAATAATTAGTCACATAAGTAAAAATGACTAAATAATTAACCACACAAATAAAAATTAGACAATATGAATAACAATATTAACATTAACATTTATTTTTGGTCTATATTACTATTATTATATTATCAAAAAAAAATTATATTAACATACATATAGTTTTATTTTTCCTAACCTACCCAAAGATCAATTAAACTATGAGTTTTTTATAAATTAATTTAATTTGATCTATATAGAAAGACATTAATTATTAATTATAATAATTTCATACTTATATTTAATATTTTACATTTTATTATTTAATATTATAATAGTAGTAATACTATTATTTAATTTGATTTATATAAAAATTTATGCTATTTTGATTCTATTGTATTCTTATATATTATAATAGTAATAAATAATATAACCTATATATACTTTCATATATATATTTGTATTTAAATATATCTATAGTAGTAAATAAATAATAACCTATATATTTTTATATTTAAATATAATAGTAAATAATAGTAGTAAATAATAATAGTAAATATAATCATACTTATATTTAATATTTTTTATTTTAACCTATATACACTATTATATATATTATAATAGTAGTAAATAATATAATTTATATATACTATTATATATTTTTTTGTATTTAAATATATTTATAGTAGTAAATAAATAATAATCTATAAATTTTTGTATTTGATTTTTGTATTATATATAGTAGTAGTAAATAATATAACCTGTATATTTTTATATTTAAATAATAATAATACAACCTATATATACTATTATATATATTTATAAATATAATTATATTGTATATAATTATATAATTTAATCTGTATTATATAAAATATAATATATTAATTATATTTTGTATTAAATAAGAATATAATAGTTATTAATTAATAATTATAAAAATGTTATATATATATAATTTTGTTAGAGAATATAATATATATTAATAATTAATAATATAAATATATATTTATAAAAAAAAATATTATATAAAATTTAATATATACTTAAGTACATAAGATAAAGGGTGTTTTATTTATATATACACATTTGAATTTTAAAAATATAATAAATTTTTAAAAATTCTATTTTAATATAAAAATATTAAAATATTTAGTATAAAAATATTAAAATTTAAAAAAAGTTTTCATTAATTTAATTTAAATATTAAAATATTAATATCTTTAATATAAATTGATTGGAGTTATAAATTTTTAAGTTGAATATTAATAAATCAAACATAATGTTAAAATCTAAATGTGCTCATTATTAAGATCATTGCCATAATTTTCATTTTGATAAACATACTCTTAAACCCTTGTCGAGACCATATTTTCAAGTTGCAACTTGTCAAATTGGAGGAATGGACGGTCAATACTAGTGAGGACGAGTTTGGAGGAGCGGAAACCAATAGCGGCAAGGAAGAAGCATTAGGGAAAGTAGTAAAAAGCGGTGAAAATAGCCAAAAATTTGGCGGAAAATGATGAACGACTAAGATTTGAATAGCCGAAAAAATTGGTGGAAAATGATGAACGGCTGAGATTGGTTTAACTACATTGAAAGTAAATTTCACGTCCATTTCAAAATGGGCACCTAATTTTCTTCATTCATTTTGGCGGTAGGTACTTAAAATATATTATTTATGTCCTGACACTAGTAGTTGATCCAAACTCGTCCAAATCGAGCCCTAGTAAAGAGATTCCTTAGGAGCCTCCATCTAGCTCTTGGGTTGATTGGGCGGGTACACTCCAATATGCTCCCCACCACAAATTCCCCCACTCCCAATTCCCCTCTAACCCCATAATGCTCCTCACTCTAAAATGCCCAACTCCACCCCTTATCACTTCAAAGTGCTACCCCTCCTTCAAATTGCTCTTAGCCCAAAACCCCACCACCCCCTCAACCTCACTTCAAAATCCTCCCTCACTATCCCAACGACACCTGATTGCTATGCAGGGGCTCTTTTGCAGTCTTTGAATGGTCTTGACATTAGACACATCACGAGAAATGGGTCGGCACTGGTAGTCTCTCTAAACTCATCCATGTTGGGCTCTAACGGGATTGTTGGGAGCCTCCATCTAGCTTTTGGATCCTCTCCAAATGTTGCACTATGCCTACAACACCCAACTGCTATGCGGGGGCTCTTTTGCAGTCTTGGAACGGTCTCAAATTTTCAAAAGCGGTGTGATGTTCTCTCTACAAAGAGTGGTAGGATGATTGTTGGGGTCATTCGAGTCAGTTGTAGCTTTGGCCTTGAGATGGCTTCCTTTCGAAAACCCTATTCTTATCTTTTTCCTATGTTGCATTTTCTTTTTGTAGATTACTTCCTTTCATGGAGATGGGTTGGGGAGGAGGCATGAGGAGATCCACATAGGAAGGGAGAGGTGATACATTGTTGCAAGGGGCGATACAATATGTGGAGGTGGCATGGTGAACTCATTTGTCATTATTATTTTCAATCTATGTTGTCCTAAATCTTCCTTTCTTTTCCCACAAACCCATTGCTTGTCCTTGCATTATAGGAAACGGTGATGCCGGTAGATTTGTGAAGGGTTGGGTTAGCCTGTTTTTATGCTAAAATTAATATTATTAATTTGCATTGTCCTAAGTACTAACGTGACCAAGCAGGCAGAATGGTGTGAGCTTCCTTCACAAAGTACTAAGGCTTTGTTTGTTCTTCATCTTATTATCTAATATGCACAAAAAATTACTGAACAATATGGATTATTTGTAAGGTTCTATTTTAGTTTCTTTTGCATTGAAACATGAACTTATCTTGGTCATGATCTTTTAACTTTTAAATAGATGAATGATATGAGAACAAGTACTAAGTCTTTGTTTCTTCTTCGTGATGTTCCATGTGCTCTTAGTTAAAACCCTCATTCTCTTCCTTCCAATCTTTTATGATTTTCACAATCGTTTATAAATTTATTCTCAAACTATTCTTTATGCTTATTTTTCTTAACCGTAATTTTATTCATATCATTGTTGTGAAATTCCTTACCATCCCACTTTCTTTTTTATATTTCAAAGTTTCATAAATCTTTTTAAAATATTAACAAATTTTGAGTTTTCAAATTCTTTATTCATAAATACATAAGAGTTCAATATTCAATCTATTTATACTGATAACCTCCTTTGGATGGATTGTAAAATTTAATTTTTTATTGTGGACAGGTACAAAGCAAGGAGAAAATGCAAAACCAACGCCTTACTCTACCATACAACAAGCAAATTGACCATCTAGCTTCCTTTTAAATGCAGGAGCAGAGACCTTATTCTACATAAAATTAAGAGCCTTGATCAAGAGTGTACTCCATTACATAAGATTTTAAGATGGTATAGAACAAGTAAAAAGAAACTTCCAAGCTTTGTTTACACATTTTATATATAGCAACCCTTTCTATTATTTTCTTGCATACTAATATACCCCATTTTCTCTTGCAGCAAAATATCCAACACAAGATATTGTTTCACATACTTTTCCATTAATCTAATGCATTTACAGCCCACCCTATGTGCAACAATGGCATCACAACAAAATTTCAATGACAGCTTCTCTTGGTTTGCAATTTCATAGACTAGTTATTGTAAAAGCATTCTCCAAACATAGGAGTTTACATACAAATCTGAAAGCATTAGTTCATAAATGACTAAATAAATGACTACCATGACTAAATAAATGACTAAACCATGGCTAAATAAACGACTACCATGACTAAATAAATGACTAGTTCACAACAATCAATGACTAAATTAACGATTAAATATACTACCAAATTGATCAATCAAAACAACCACTAAATGACTAAAAATGGTTGTCATAAATTTGGTCGCATTATAATGACTGGAAATAAACTACTAATAGTCACGTGACCAAGCTTAGTCATTTATATGCAATTTTTAGTAGTTTTTTTAGTCATTGATTGTTGTTTCTGCACTAGTGTATAGAGGCTTGAGAAAGCCTAAAGGACAAGAGAGCTGAAAATAATGTTGTAAGAGTGCTACAAAAGTTGTAGAGCTTGAGAGAGTGGTGTATGAGCTTGAGAGTGCGAAGAGAGATACCAAAGAGAGTCCAAAATGAAATGTTAGATTCAAATATGAGAAGAGGAGGCAAGAGAAAGTTGTTGATAGTCATTTGGAATCGTCTTGAGCCATTTCATTGACATGGGAAGGTGACACGTGCAAAATGCTAAAAAACAACCGCCAAATGAGAACTATCACATGACACAAGTGCAACATGGGAACATCCATGCAACGAGCTAGTGTCTAGACAATTTGTGTTAAAAATGATGAGACGCTAGAAAAACATAGAGCTAACACTAAGGTGACATCAAAAAGTGATCGCAAGAAATAAGGCCTATGTACCATAGGAAGAAAAAAGGCTAATGCAAGGTTTGAAATCAGCCTACAAAAACACTAAGGGAATGGAAACCAAAGTGGATACAAAACATAGAGTGAAATTGCAAGGGTATGCAATTTTCAACATTACATAATGAGTAGTATTTAAATAGTGTATTTTTGCTAAAAGGTGGAAAATAACTTCATCCCAGGAGTCCAAACTTCATCTATAGTTATACCCTTCCCTAGCTAGCCAAATTTATGGGTGAAAAATGAACCTACTTTAAATCCACAACACAATTTTGACTCTAGAACTTATAAAATGAAAATTAATCTTGGCCCTAAGATAACCTAATAGAGTAGATATCTAGAGACTTATAATGAAAAAGAATCGTTATGCATTACATTATTATCAAAATATAGCATCAACGTGATATCAACACTTAAATTGTCGACGCATATTGCATGTTTGTTTGATATGTCTTGGATCTAGTCAAAATGATTAAGTCAACTCCAATGGTATCTAGAAGTACCACCACAAGCAAGAATGTAATGAGCAAACGCACACAAGTCATTTTGTAGACAAAGATTGACTCACAAGTGTGGAAAGGATAAAGCAAGACATGGAATCTTCAATCTGGGCATGTATTAAATGATGAGTACCAAGCACAAAATAGAAGGATTGACCACAAATTACTATTTTCCATAGAATATCCTACATTGAACCCTAGAGCTAAGTACCATAATCTTCTTCCTTGATTTTATCATTAATTATGAATATGTGATTAACTTATTTCGATTAATTATTTAATTTATCCTAGGTTAGTTGTATAGGAGGCATTTATTTTTTTATAAATATAGTCACTAGTACATAAAAGTCAAATTCAAGTATTCTTAAAGCATTGGCATACAATACCACAAAGAACAAAAAAGTGGAAATAAATATATTGAGTAATTTCCCCAAGTACAGATAGATAGAGATAATAGTGTATGTGGGACCAAAACACTCTATGGGGCCCACAAAGCCACGACCATAGAAGTAAGATGCTACCAAAAGACATCGTAAAACAATGAAGCCTAAACTTGATCTCTATCATCTTTTTGGTTTTGAAGTTCCATTCTTCTACTAGGAATTTTGATCAACAATTGTGTACTTTTTAAAATATTTCCCTCATTAAACATGGTAGCCAACAACCTTCCTCCCAAGTTGTCTTGACAATTATCCCAAATGTTGTCATATGCAAAGCAATCCATGTCATAGTGTCATTTCATTTCCACCCTACCCTAAGTGCAAGAGATACATATTCTCTCTTTCTAGCTTTCTTTTGGAACCATCTATCTACCCATCTCACATTTGAGTTGGTGTGAGCCTATCCTTAGTTGGGTAATGAGAATGTTCATTTTTCATCTAACTTTTGCCTTTGTGTAGGTTTTTTTGTCATAATTTGTTGCGGGATTGAACTTGGTCATATATTATTTTTTTCCTCTCAAGTTGCTTTTTTTGCATGTTTTTTCTAAACTTTTCTTCACATAATTTTTAATCTCTTGATTGGTAGTTACGCATTCTTGCAAGTTAATAACCCACTTATTCGTCCATGATTTGTTTTGTTTCATCCATGCCATCTTTCTCTACTCAACTCTTGTACTTTGACCACTTATCCCCCATGTTCTCTATTTTCCTTATATAGCTTAGAAGATGAACCATAATTGATGCCTCTTTAAAAAAATACTTGATTTTGTTAGTATTATTCTATATGGGACCAATGCTTAATCTTGAAGTTACTTGTGATTAAGTATTTTTGAATTCTCTCGATTTGCCTCCACTTTAAACTTGACATACCATGAACCCAAACATCATCGTTTGTCAGGCACCATGGGTAACTAACAACTCAAACAAGATTTTGGGGGTTATTGAATCCCAAAAATTACAAATTTGCATCAATTTTATAGTGTGTAACATTCTCCACCCACCTTGAACTATCTTATTATGCAAAAATTTCCAAGTAAGCTTGTTAGTGAAATGAAGCCCCAATTATTTGTATTATGTCAACATTTCAAGTGGGTTTCCCTTGACTATGAAACATTTTTTATTTTTTATTTTTGGCATGAGAAGATTAAAATATTAGTTTTGTTGGTGCTAACCTGTATCCTAACTTCTTTGAAAAAAGTTTTGAAGGCTTTCAAATGATCCTTTAAACTAAGTTGTGGTCAAAATAAGATCATTCGCATAAAGAAGTATTATAACATAACTAGCTATCTTGACCTTGTCACCACATAATCTATCTATCCATTCTTCCAACTTGTCAATATATAGGCCAAATAGAGTGGGTGGTAGCATACAACCCTATTTAACACCTATTTCACTATTGAAATTGTCTAATAAACTTGTGTGTGCTTTTATTTTGCCCTCCTCTCCTCCCCCCCTAAAACTAGCTACCTTGACCTTGTCACCACATAATCTATCCATTCTTCCAACTTGTCAATATATAGAGGCCAAATAGAGTGGGTGGTAGCATACAACCCTATTTAACACCTATTTCACTATTGAAATTGTCTAATAAACTTGTGTGTGCTTTTATTTTGACCCCCCCACACCCATTTTCATAAAGTCTACGGACATCAACTATGTATTCTTTTGACACTCCAATTTCTTCCAACATATCCCATAGCTTGCTTCTAGGAACCATGTCAACTGCTTCCTTGAAGTCAATTAAGTAGCAAAAAACTTCTTCACCTTTGTTATCACAAACTTTTTCAATTAAATGTTTGAGAGCAATGCAATGATTTATAGTTGAATGTTTAGGTTTCAAACATAGTTGTTTTTTTGCTCTTTTTCCTTGCTTTTACACCTATTTGACCATCACATTTCAACCATACTTCCAAACAACATTGTCATGAGAGGATTGATCATGATAGTTCTATAATTTTATGGATTGTCAACCTCCACTCTTTTGAAAGGGGGTGAGACTAAGCTAGTGGTCTACTCATGAAAGCCTTTGTGTTGTTTAAAATGCTTTTTATGTCAAGCATCATGATGTAACTCCCCATTTCAAGCATTCAATCTATAAACCATATCACATGTTTTTCCACTCTAGCTTGTTGATCCATTTTTTACTCACTTATGGTAACAACTTTGTTTGTACACTGATTTATAGAGGAGCATCCTTCTTGTTGATGTCCATACAATTGCTTTATATAATCTACCCATAGCATTGATGTAATATTGTTATCTATTTATTTTTAATGTACTTGTAGCTCTTTCCTAAAAAGCCTAGGGTTGTGCTTCCCGAGCCTTATCAAATCTTCCCTTCTAATTTTAAAGTGCTCTCCCTTTTTCATTTTTACCAATCACATGTACTCTTTTTTACTTGCCAACTTCCCTAGTTCCTTGAGATTTTTCTTCTTGCCTTACACTCTTTGTCAAACCACACGTTCATTGGAAAATTGGCTTTGTTTTCCTCCATGGGTTTAGACCTTTTACACTTGTTTAGTGCTTTTTCAATTATATAAATTAATTTCTTACAGTCATTATGACTTGTGTTAGGCCTATATTACCTTTCCTTGCCACTTGTAAGTTGATTTTTAGACCTCTTACACTTGTTTAGTGTTTTTTCAATTATATAAATTAATTTCTTACAGTCATTATGACTCGTGTTAGGCCTATATTACCTTTTCCTGCCCATTGTAAGTTGATTTTTACCTTCCTAAAAAATTCCTAATTTGCTTGGATCATCTTTATGTTTCCTTTCCCTCGTTTGAACCTTTGACTAAATTGTTTAATTGCCAACAAATTGATTTTTACTTATACCAAACTATGATCAAATCTAATATTAATCAATAATCCAATCATTTTTATCTCCATAATCTTTTATGGTTAACTCTTGGTAGCATATAATACAGTCAACCTCGCTGTCCATTGTTGGTTGTGCATGTGTACCCTCTAGGATTGGCCTAAGACCTCATAACATTATATATATGACAAGGTTATATATACTGCATAGCCCTAACAATTCTCCCCATAGCAAGTTAATTCTTCTGCCCATCTACTGACAAATATATGTGATAAATATTACCTTTTCAGTTCCAACTACGTTCGACCAACTTTCGAACTTTCCTAACAGAATACAACTTTCGAAACTTCATGCCTCCAAACCTTCGTCGAACTTTCCATTCTTACCTACCACGTAACCATTGTCACAAGAGAAAGTAACAAAGACCTCACTGTCTAAAAAAGTGTCTCGTAATAGAGTCCACTCAGCATTCCACTACCGTTCCAAAATAAGTCATGTTATATGCATCTTCATTTAACAAGCAAATCCGTTTTAGCATTAACTGGGTTTCATTGACATTCACTTAATAAACGCAAGCGCCACAAATCTTCACAAAAAGCCAAATATTTTAAATGATTACACTGACGAACTTGTGACTCATTGGCTACCTTTTTCTCAGGGTGGTTTCTGTATTCTCCATTTCTTCATTTAAATTGACCACTCATTTGGTATCTCCTAAATCTGCTTGGAGCATAGCAGTACGTACTAGCAGCCCTCAAAATCTCTCTACCTCTTTTTATGTGGTTGATCCACACAAATTGTGTTCGGAAAAGAAGCCTTGTGATGAGGAACAAGCAATTGTACTGTACGATAGGGATGATCGTACGAGTGTACCCTGTCAAGAGACCCCATCCCTACCTACCAACTGCTTTTCTGTATGTAAGTCCCTATCTTTTCCTTAAGACTATAGTTCACTTATACCCCATCTAATATTTCAAGAACATAGAGATTTTTGGTGCCTCCTTGCTAAGATTACAGTTTGTTGACCAGTGTTTGAAATCCACAGCCATAACATGCGTTAAGATTTGCTATGTGCACTTCCCAGTTACTTTAGGACTTCGGAATTTCAGGAAAACGTTCCAAAATGCCTTGTAATGTAAGGTTCACAAAATGTTATAAAAAAACCCCAACTTTTCAGAAGTTCAAATAGTGTATTTTCATTAGCTCCCAAATTTTTTGGAAATTGAAAGATTGCATCCTAATAAGCATTCAAAAAATTTGTTCACACTTCATATAGTTGCAAATTCTAGAATTATCTATGTACTATGATTGTTGTAACTAATTGCTTTTGCCTATAGCAATTCTAAGTTCTAAAAATTTAGCACATTGTTAAAGAATTGCCAATCACGTCAATTTAACACATTGTTACAGAATTGCCAATCACATCAAGATCAAAATATAATCTTAAATTGCTATCCATATAATAAAGCCTTCATGGTAGGGAAACATGACTGAATGTTCTTTCCATAAATGGTTCCAATACCAAAATCCAATCCCAGTGTCGCAGTTCGGTGAATATTACAAATTATCCTCAAAACATCTAGCATACCAACTTGGAAAGCACGTTCCTCATGTTGAAAATTCAGCCTTGGACAACTACCACTCTACATTCTTTTGCAGACATCAGCATGGTTAGTTTTGGGTTTAGAGCAGAATCGCACATCTTTTCAAGAATATTTTTTAAGTCACATATTACACAACTACGAAAAAACCTAAATTAGAATATATTGAGTTAAAAACTTAAAATACTGATTAAAAATGCACTTTATTGCACACATCATCATCCTTGCCTATAATTTAATGGCAGAATGACCAATATCCTTGTCTTTTCAAGAACTTTCTAGATCACGTATGGCTGGTTTAACTAAGATATTGGTAACAGATGTCCATCTTGCATTATGTGACAATATTTATTCCAATCAAACATGGTCTCACAAAATGCTTACTGCTGCAAATCACAAATGGAATTTGAAGTAAATGTAAAATCCACATATTACACTAGCAAATCACTACAAGCATACCCAATCCGAATGACAAGAAATCTGTAAGTCTAGATGCTTTTGAGACAGATATTCCATCTTCAATATAATATTGAAATTACAACATTCAATTTAATTATTTTCTTTGAGGACAAATTGAACCACAAATTCAAAAAATTCTGCATGCTAGCTGCTAATACAAATCAATAGCATACTTGGTCTCCAACAAGTTCCGTGACTGTTCTTCCCATATGTACACTGAGTAAACCATATTTGTCACATAAAGAGAAGTCCCTTTCCATTTTACAAAGTGGCTGTCAAATACACTGTCCTCCTTGTTGAATGATACATACACTTTAATTCCTTCACTGAAATTGCTAACAGTCAAGTGCAACCAAAACAGTGGAAATTTTGCTTTAGATAATTGAAGCAATTTACATTCAATCCTGGAGCTGATGCTCTCCTATCGAACTTGGTGTTTTAGCAGTTGCTTAAGTGTACATACTGCAGGTAAAAACCTAAAAACCAGAATACTCTATTTACCCAAAACTAAATTTCAAAGTTTTAACAAATGGTTCTATCAAGACTTTTGCATGCCATATTACATGTTATACACACATTCCAATGTCACTTACAAATTATGAGAAGTAGCATGTAACCCAAAACGTCTTTAAAATGTTTAATATGCTTACAACTCATGACAAGCATATGCCTGTCCCGTAATTTGTAAGTTTAGTAATTGCTTGGTAAATAGCTAGAGCACTTGTAAAGTGAAAATAAAGTATTCTAAATGTACAGCTATCTTTTCCCACATTATACAGTCCAATGGTTATGTAGTTTCATTTATTCAGATTCAGTACATGTAAAATGTGTCCAACCACCTAAAGTTAAAAATTTAAAGATAAACTGTCTTTATCTCAAATATGGTAGAAACTAATCATATCTCAATATTTAAGAAATACTGAACACAATACTTATAGCTGATGAATTCATAGTGTTTCCTTAAGAGTCTCTACAAGGTGGCCAACGCATCAAAAAGGATCTGTCTCTATTCTTACAAATATGTCTAAGAACAGAAATGACTAATATGACAAGTGCCTGCATTGCTGTTTTTTAAAGTAACAATTAATGATTACAAGACCTTTTCCATTAATATATTCTTAGATATTGAAATCACAAGGGATTATGCTGATGCCCCACATAGGTTTGATTCAGAAACTTAAGGCCTAGCACCTGGACCATGTTGCTTGGGCTTTCAAACAAGTTTCCCTCTCCATCTCCCAAGCTCTAAAAGATCAAAAGGAATCATTTCCTTCCCATGCAGCATCATTTTCCAAAGAGCTTCATCATTGTGTCTATTTGGAAAGATGCAAGAATTCTATGACCTGTCTCCTTTGATCTGTGTTTTCTTTACCTCTCTGTGTATTGGCTTCTTTGGTCTGTGTGACTGTCTTTCCAGACATGGCAGATTCTTTTCGGACTCTGCCCCCACTATTTTGAAATTGGGACCATCTGCTTGCTCGACAACCACAGAGCCCTGATGTTTTTGTTACTATCACAATTCGTAGGTATACTCATAGGCATGTGGGGTATTTGTGATTTCTTTGGTTCACAATCAGATAAGTGGGTCCTTGATAACATCATTGTCCATCCCAGCTTCCACAACAATTATAGAATGTTTACTTTTGGCAAGGTTAAAAACTTGCAATCGGGACCATCCATGGGCCCCTTTGCATTTTTATTAGTGATCCTAGCCACTACAACAATTCCGGTCCTGTTGCTTTTCTGGCATACAAGTGGCTTCCTCAGTTTCTAGCACTTGCAAGCAAAATCATGCCATCTATCGATGGCTTTGCTATTCATCAAAGTTACTATACATGCTATTCATCAAATTACTAGACAGCTGACTGTCCATCTATGACAGGACAAATTTACTTGGGAAATTATCTTGGCCATCATATCTGCTGCTGGATTTTTTATAGTATGTGCTCAGTAGTGGAAGGGAGGCAACCTGTCCTATCCCCTCTATTAAGCTCAAAGAACTCAAGAACCTTCTCAAGAAAAAAGGTAAGCAAAATACAGGTCCTCTTCCAATTGGCAATGGCTTTAAAAAATATGAATCTCCTAATATCCCCTTCAATTGAGAAGGGACTCTATGACACGGTGAATGTGCTTATAAACCATGCTCTGTGGTTGGGTTCATCGGCTTAATGGAATTTCTCCCTATGGAAAAAAGGAGCAGCAAAAACCTAAGATATAACTAATTAATGCAATGAACCGTGTCAAACAAGATATGCAAACACCTAATTATGTAAACAGGGAGAATACAAAATAAAATAAAATAAACTGTAACCTAGTGTAATATCATTTGTTAATGGAAAACACTGAGGAGAGGAGGAACCATGATGCAAAACACCAAGGCTTTCACCTCCAATAAATCTCTACACAATATGGTAACATCCCCAGCAGGGTAAGAAAAGGTGATATTATTCGTTCATTTTTATTCTATTTGATATCATGAATTCTTCATTTTATATAAAAAATATTTAAATGCATATGCAACCATGTGTAGAGGGTTAGTCAGCTTCTCCACCTATGCCGAATGATGGTCTAAATATGTTCATAGTAGATATTTGAAATCCATTTAGTGAAGTTTTGTTTCAGGAGCCTTCAGTGGGTTTTCCAAAGGGTTTTCCACAAGTTCTATAAATATATCGAGATGAATCTTGACCAAAGATTAGCTTGAATTTAAACTATCGAACAATATTAGGTGCACTCCTTGGTTCATTTGATTTATTACTACCTTCTAGGCTAAGCCCTATATTCTTTTTCTTGATTTTGCTTCTGTAAACAATATTCCTCAAGAGATGATTTCAGGTTTGAAGGAACTTAAAAGTTAGGAAGAGACAAAGGAAGAATATGGAAAAATGTAATTATACAGTTAAAGAAAAGTTTAAAAATGAATTACATTCCATGGTGCTTCTTATAAATGGGTTTTGCAGGAAACAACCTAAACTGGATGTAAGGATATTTTGTGACCATGTGAAATGCAAAGGAATTCCAATACGCCTACCCAAAATAAATCCTCCTAAAAACTAAATAAAGATGATTTACATCTGACAGAAAGACAAACCAATCAATATCCAATAAAGACGCTTCTAATTACAACCTTAAAATTTGCAAGGGATCTGAAAGTTTGTATGGGACATGAGTAAAGTGGATGGGAATCTTCCTAAGAAATCGTGTAACTGTGAACATCTGATCTGGAAAAGTGATAGCCAGAGTGAAGCAAGATATGCAAATATGTTAAAACTCTGAATCATACGAGCAATTCTCCATTTACGTAAATTAAATTTTGGATACAAGACTGGTGACTTAAGCAATAAAGATCACCATGGCACTCAGTGATCTTCTTTGTATTGAATAAAAGTGATTACAATTTCACGGTAAATCAGAAAATTGAAAAAATTTATAACCAAATCAAGAACAAAGCACGTATTGTACAAGGCAGCCAGTTTTCAATGCTGCATATAAATGAAAGGAATGCTTTCTGGCAACTCAAGGTCAATGAAGCAATTTAGTATATTTTTTGAATTGCCTATCTTGTGTTAGAGAACTATTCAACAATACATATAATATTGTCAACCAAACAATACTGAAATACCTTGGATCAATGCCACACGCTAGAATATCCCACTCATTGATATGGTGTTAAAGGCTGAAAAAAATAACCTGCATAGAAATTTTTAAAAGTTTGTTAAATATCCAATATTAACATTGAAAAGCATGTTCTTCTATACAGAAGTCCTTTGTTGCAAATCACTTACCAGGGCCTAAACAAATTAGAACATTGAAGCAAGCACTAACTTCAGGAACTGATTAGGCTACTGAAGATCACTCAGAATAGGATGATGATTTCAAAACAATGTCAATGTTTCAATCATTCTGTGACTGCTTTCCCGCTCTCAAAGAAGTTCTCCTTGATTTAATTGGTGAAGTGAGCATATTCAGTTGCTGTTGGCTGTAAAATTCAGTGAAATCAAGACGAAAGGACAAAAATTTCAAATCAACATGCTGTTGGAGAGGAAGTTGAGCAATGAATCCCTCCAATAAAGATGAATGCTCAACAGCAATAGCATCCATCTCTTCTCCCATGGTACGCAGAAATTCTCCTGTGACTTGTAACGAGGATTTCCTTCCTCCCCCAACCCATGATCCTAGCCTTTGAGGTTCTTTCTTCAGCTTGTTTCTTGATAACATTTCACCTCTACAGGAAATGAGTTAAAATATAAATCCTCAATCGTTAAAGAAAACTGGTGATAAGATATCAAATATGAAACAAACATATACGCTCTATGATATAATCCATTTGCAATCGTTAAAAAGCAAGAACAAATACACTACCAGCAAAAATGTAACAAATTACCTAGCCTGCATTTCACGTGCGCCTTCAAATAATCTATCAGCATGACTTCTAAAGCGCAAAATGAGGTCAAACAATGCAAACAATGTTTTACAGAGTTGATGAGAGCACTCCCCAAGGAGAGACTTCTCAACAATAGAATCAAGGTATTTTTCATGAGCTGCTATAAGTTCATCAAGATCTCGCGCTTGTTCCATTTCATCCAGAAAGTCCACCCATGAGTACTCAAGGACTTCAAACATTATATAGTACTGGAGATTGGTAACAAAATGATTCATCTCATTTCTTAATGTTTGACACCGCCTTAAGACTGCTACAAGTTGCAACTTTCCTCCACCATCCTTAGTGGCAAAAAGCCTAGCAATAGTGCAGTTTGGTTTCATAGTCTGCCAAGTTGCACTAAGAGCATGTTCCACACGTTTAAGTTTCCAAAGGAAGTTGAAAATTTTAAGATATCTAGTCATGACAGATTCTGTGAAGATTGTGTTCAGAGGATCTCTTACATTATACTCCAATGAGAATACATCCCAGCCCCTATCCCCACTATTGTGTGGCATCATCTTTACTCTCAACCTGTCCAATATATCTGTATCATCATATTGGGCATTGGAGGCACGAATTGCACTTTCAAGTAGCCCTGCAAGCTTAAAGGAACTTATAGTGTTAGCAGGTTGTGAAAGATCAGGACCCACAATATCCATGAGATACTGAATGAAGTCACCTTGGCCTAGAAGCAAATATCTTTTAATTGCAAGGCAATGTTCCCTGAATTTGTAGCGGCCATACATTATTTCTATCAAATGCTTATCTATCCTTTTAGCTGCTTCTACAACCAATGTCTCCAATGCCTCAGTCTCCCCATAACCAAGGCCCCCTCTCCTGGTCGAAGTCCCTGCAGCAGCAGCAGCTTCTGCAGCAGCATCCGCCCAGCCCTGATCCTCACAGCACACTCGTAGAAAATTGATAGATTTCCCTGTCCTCAAAATCCTCTTTGCAAGAGGCTCTGGAATAAACAATGGTAGCATGGCACTGTGAAGATGGTACCCATCCCGCCACAAGGCTTCAGTTTTGGGGTTTGCTGCTTGCCCGATGACAAAAAACTCAGAGAATATATCATTCAATTCCCCTTCCAAAACCCAACTCCTCACCATCTCATACAGAGGTGAACAAACCCTTCTCAGCAACCTCTTCATGAAATCCCTAACCAGTGGATCACCATGCTGAGCATGCATGTGGATTGCACCAGCCATGGCACCCCCTCTCAGACTCCTACAATCATCCACCAAAACAGCCATTAATCTCATCCTCACAGTTGGCTCGGCTAGCCACACCATCAACCTTCTCAAAGACAAATAATTCCCCACACTCTTGCCCTCCTCCAAAACTGGTATAGGATTATGCACTTGCCCCTCCAAGACTGCCAGCAGTTTATAGTAATCCGACAGCTCTTCCTGCAAGGCAGCGCAGAAGGCCTGCCCCACGGTTCCAATCGCCTCGATAGGCCCGCATTCAACACTCTCTGAAATATAACCCTTAACCTTTTTATAAAGCCATCCCAACTCGCACAGCTTCCTAACCAGAACACGTGTACCCCTGGGCACCCTGTAAGATTCCACCACAGCAAAACCATCCAAATCCTTATCAAATTTGACATAGCGGCCGTCAATACCCTGGCAAGCATAAAGAACGTCCTTCACCAGGGCACCCTCGGTCACTTCACACTCTTCACGGCACACTTCCACGTACTCCCGGAACGCTAAGGTCTTTGCATTCTCGGGGTCTTTAGACAGCAAAAGCACCCCACCTGGATGATGATGTTCTAGGGTTTTATACTGATCTGGGCTTTTATTACGATTGTTATTGTCATTATAAAGCTGTAAACCCCTGAAGTTATCAGGAAGGGCGTGAAGGCCGCCCGCGGAGGCGGGAGCAGAGATGGTGGAGGTGAAGAGGCCTCCCCTCTCCTTCCTCTTGTCCTCCGAAATGGCTCTCAGCAGGTAAAGCACAGCCCACTTGTTGTCAATGCAGGACTGGGCAGAAAAGCGGCGGTATAAATCAGCAAAAGTAAGAGCGTCAGAAGATCTACCTTGGTGGACGAGCTGGCGCTTGATGGCCTCCGCCATGGCCGCCTCGTCTGTGGCCAGCGATGGCGTTATTCGGCTGCCTACTATTCGCATTGTATACTGGTAAGCCCTCTCCACTCCCTCCTCCCCCACATTCTCTCTCGGCACCATGCGCAACACCAACTCCCGCACCAACCCCGCCACCTGCTCTCCCATCTTCAACCTGCTTTTCTTCAAACTGATGTTGACGCAGTACAGGCGCCCCTCTCTTCCGGACGCCGCCAAAACCACTTCATTTCCCCACCATACCCGGAATTGCACTGCGTCTTAAGACCCCGATCGCTGTCCGATCGAAAGCCACCTCCCTGAGATAAAAACAAGCACTCCTGGACTAGACGATGCGGGCTGGGTTCGATCGCGTGACCGACCAATAATTCTCTCCGTCGCTTCGGCTATGATCCAAAGTGGAGGTGTTCAGCTGGATTTGGTATTATTTTACTACTATATTTCATTTGGGTCTGGACGGATCTCCTGGTCTTAGTATTTCAGTTTAGTTTGGGAGGAATTCTTGGATGTTCAGAATTTTTTTACTACTTAAATGGAGGTCAATGAGTTTGAAAAATATTTGAATTGGGAGGGAGGAAACTGAACTCCGCAGAGTCTGTCATAACTTGTGTTTGCGTTGCCTTTTCCGGGGCGCCTTAACAATCTTGAGCTTATCTTGGGGTTATAACTTCATTCTTTTTGCTAGGGAAAATATTGGGATCCTTTTTTGCAGCTCACTTCATGGCTAAGCAGCTCGAGTAAACTATCAAAGAAATTTTTTCTTTCTTATGCTCTCTTTCAGCCTGATGATGGATCATGGAGTGTGATCTGAAATGGCAAGAATCAATGGGGTATTCGTCCCGCTATAAACTGCAGTGCGTCTGGTAAACATTTTTCACGTGACTGGTGATGTTGGCTCGACATACCTCAGTACCACGGGTTTATGAAAAAAAATGGAAACACAATCAAATCCAAAAACATAAATTGAATTATTATTATGGATTGTGGAAATTTGATATCTTTAAGAGTTTTGATTAATATTGTGTTGGGATTGTTTTCACAATTTATATATTAGGCATGAATTTATAAACTCATTTTTTATGTTGGAGATGGCTTTCACATCTTATCTATTAAGCATGGATTTTTTATTTTTATTTTTATGTTGGGATGGCTCTCACGATTTAACTATTAAGCATGAACTTATGTTGTGGTTCTATGGGTGGGGGGCTTTCTAAAATATATTAGCAAGTGTTATTAAAAAATGTTATAAGTTTTTATAAGCACGGGTTTCATAGACTTTTTAATAGTGGGCAAGTTTAAACTTTAAGCTCCAAAATTTTAGGAAGATGATGGTCTTTGTGATTATTTGTTAACAATAAGGAATGCTAAGTCTACAATTATATAGCTACATCTAAAAATTTATTGGCAAGAATCTAAAAAATTATAGATGAATGACACATGGCAACAAAATTTTAAGAAGCGGATGAGAAAATATTTCAACCCCACCCCAAAGAGGAATGTGGGATTGAGTTCAACTTTAGATTATATTGTCAATATGCCTCATCCCAAGAACTTTACTCAACTTTATAGTCTCTAAGGAGAAATACAAGTCATTCAAATCTCTATTTCCCAGTTGGTAAATCATATTATTCCATTTAAAAAGATAATAAAAAAATATGTTGAGTTTGTTCTAAATGATGAATGCTAACAAGCTTTCAATTCTATGAAAGAGTACCTTGTCAATCCTCTTATGGTCACCCCCTTTGCATCTACATTTTTGCTACTAACATAACCATTGGTGATATCTTAGCTCAACATAATGATGGTGGAAAGGAGCATGCAATTTATTATATTAGTCACACCTTACTCAAATATGAGGCCCACTACTCCCTTACAAAAAAATAGTCTTTTATGGTACACACGTCCCAAAATTTGTGATATTGTATGCTCCATATTGATACTCACGTCTTCATCTAGTGTGATCCTTTTCATGCTACTAGATTATTAATGCCTATTATGCTATTTGATTTCAAATTCATATCCCAAGAGTCCATTAAAGGCTGTGTCATTTTAGACCAATTGGTCGACACCCTTTCTCCTTCTCATTCTATCATTGATTATATCTTTACTCATAAACATGTCTTCACTCTCTAGTATTCTAATGCTTGGGAAATATGCTTTGATGGGTCCCAATTTATGACTAACTCAAGGGTAGGTTTAATCCTCATCCCCTTATAGGTAGATCATCCATTTATCTTTTTGTAGTGTTGTAAATTGAATACCTTATCAATTTCACACTACATAACACCTTCTCTTTAGCCTTTTTGATATAAATCATTTAATTTCAAAATGTTAGCACTTGAATCATGCAATTTTGCTAATTCCATGTTGTTCTCAGTCTTATATGTCTAAATTATTTTGAACAAGAGTGTTTCACACAGACATCTACACGACATGCTAATTGTTGAAATGAGGTGAAGAAAACCTTACAATATGCACTTATGCAAGTGAATTCAAATCTAAAAATCAAATTCTCAAATTAGATTTAAACATGTGATTGCAACATTCATCACAATATAAAAAATAGCAAACAAAATGTGATACCAAATTTACGTGGAGAAACCCTTTCGAGAAAAAACTCCACATGAGAAAAGAGCGCAAGTATATTATTAATCTTTAAACATGAGAGTACATGATTATACACTCCATTATTGATCTCTAATCAACGCTCCAATACCCTATTACCTGCAATAACTCAACATGAAACTACCATCCAACAATTCCACTTATAGAACTTGTGGGAGGTAAAACTATGAATGGTAAACCAAAACAAGAGGTACAAAATTACTTGCAAAAACCCACACCACTTTCTTGGACAACCAAAAGACGTAATAAAATATTAAATGGAAATTACAAGGCTTTAACATGGGTGCCTAGCCCATAGCCTATCCAACTTCTAACTTTCAAGATGCTCTGATAACGTTATCACTCCCCAATGGAACACCAACGAACACCTTTTCTTCTCCAATCTTGGGGACCCCATTCATGACCTTTCAAATTCCCAAATAGATGCCTAAGAAAGATGCCTTATCCATTTTTTATGTGTAATTTCCACCAACATTAAATCCTCTCTTTAAAATATAATTACAACATGCCAAAATTTAATGAATTTCTCTCATGTCCCCTGAAACACATTCCAAGGAATGTGGAGACATATAAATGACATATATTACAAGGTTAATGTCACCTATCATAACATTCTCCCACTCGACATTATATATTGTTACATCCAAGAGATATAAATAATAAAATCAAGTATAATGGTCAAGGCCCATGGCTTTCTTGCACCAAGAGAACTTATTTGTGGTCATTGGCTTCGTAAGAGAGTAAAATATCATCCAAAGTGTCAATATTTTTAATCAAGACCTTACCATTCTCAACCATCTCTAGCACATAGTGATACTGGACATCAACATGCTTAGTATAAGTATGATACATAGGTTTTTTGGTCAAACAAATAGCACTTTGATTGTCACGTTCAATCCTCATTGCCCTACAATCAAAACCAACGACATTTCCAAGCCTTTATAACCATATTGCCTCCTTAAAGGCATATGTAGCAGCCATATACTTTGCTTTAGTCATGGACAATGCAATTGTAGATTGCTTCTTACTTGTCCAACTCACTACACCTCCAAACAAAGTAAATACATAGTCGCTAGTGGACCTTCAACTATCCAAGTCACCTAACCAATCTAC
Source organism: Sequoia sempervirens (assembly GCA_007258455.2). Taxonomy (NCBI): domain Eukaryota; kingdom Viridiplantae; phylum Streptophyta; class Pinopsida; order Cupressales; family Cupressaceae; genus Sequoia; species Sequoia sempervirens. The sequence goes on along the minus strand of VDFB02000008.1, from coordinate 207,706,747 downwards.
ATCAAACTACCAACGGTACTAGCATAAGGAACCATAGAAATATCCTTTAAATCGTCATCAAAATTAGGACACGTATCTAAGCTCAACTTAATACCAACTAGAAATGGAATACTAACTAGCTTATAGTCATGCATATTAAACATCTACAAAATGGTATTAGCATGCTTACTCTAACTTAACCAAAGCTTTTTGTGACCTCAATCTCTCTTGATATCCATCTAAAAAATATATTTTGTAGCCCCCAATTCCTTCATATCACATGTGCTAGAAAATTATGTCTTGAGCTCATTAATTATCACCTTTTTGTTACCAATAAACAAGATATTGAATCAACATACAAGACAATGATTAGAATATGATCATCAATAACCTTAATATAAACACAATGATCCGCCTTGCTCCTGAGATATCCCAACTTCAATGCAAAAGCATCAAATTTTTGGTACCACTTCATGGGTCACTATTTCAAACCACGCAAAGATCTCTTCAACCTACAAACTAATTATTCTTTTCCTTTCACAACAAAAATGTCAGGATGTCACATATGAATTTCCTCCTCAAGATCCAAATGCAAGAAAGTAGTTTTAACATCCATTTTCTCTATCTCAAAATCACAAGCAACAACAATAGATAATAGGAATATAATAGAATTCAACTTAGCAACAAGAGAATTTTTTACCAAAACCTACTCCTCTCTTTGGGAGTAGCCCTCGACCACCAATTTGGTCTTGTATCACTCTAACCAACCATCTACACTAAATTTAATTTTAAATACCCACTTGCAACCAATGGGCTTCCTTCCTTTGGGTAAACTAACAAGATCTTAAGTATCAAAACTATCCAAAGTCAACATCTCCTCTTGCATGATCTATAACCAAGACTCACTTTGTGTTGCAGACCTGTTCCCTCTATAAGGTACCGCGAGCCTATGAGGGCGCCACACATCACCTGTCGCGGCCCAATGACCCAATTAATTAAAAATTGATGACCTTTTTGAAAATTAAGAATCGGCATGTTAAATCAAAGAGCCTGGGGAATAAATAAAGATTATACCAAAATTCACTCACCAAGATTCTAAAAAGATTCCTTTGAATATTTTGTTTGTTGACCGAGAACTAGGGTATATTTTGCCAACCAAAGAATATTCTAGTAGGCGGCCATGACTTGTAACAACTATCAAACGTCAAAATTAAGCCATTGATTTTTATGCATATTCAGGGAATATTTTGTTCTTACGGCCAATGACCGTCAAATTCAACCCAGCGGCTTGTCAACGTCAGCACATTTTTGAAAAAATTTGACCCCTCACAGTTGCAACTTTTGTTTTTGCAGTCAATTTTTAAACGACCATAACTCAATCGTCCGACCTTTGTTTTTTCATGATTTTTTTTATTTGGAGCTGAATTTTGTGCTATTTGTAGTGGTGCAATCAATTTTTTTATTTTGGTGCTTAGTTTTTCTAGAAATTGTAGATTCTCACAGGTTTTGCTTAGTCGTTCTCATTTTCAGAACTTTTAGAGCTTTGTTCTTACTCTTATAGTAATATTTTTGGGTGAATTTTTTTTGTAAGTGCATAATTTTTTGGTGTACTTTATAGTGGTTAGATTAGATTGATCTCATTTTATGTAAAAATTTCACTTTGAACTTATGGCCATTTTTGGCATCTCTAAGCACTAAGATCAAGTCCACTTCGTTGTTTTTGGCAAGTTGCGACTGTAATTGCACTAAGTATAAAGTGCCAAAACATATATTACTGGGGGGATTCTTGATTGAGTAATTTGGGGGGTCTCTTGGTGCATTGTTTTGGTCAGTTGCTTTTACTCTTCTTTTCCATGGATCATTCTAAGGTTTCTTTGCTCACATCATATAATTATTCAACATGGCATCAACATGCATGGAGTGCTCTAATGACTCGTGGTCACTCTCTATATGTTGAAAATAAGGTACTTGAACATATAGATGTAGATAAAAAGACAAAATGGATGATTGAACATATCAAAGCTCTTGGATGTCTTTGTAGACTAGTTTCTCAAGATTTGTTGTTTCAAATTGAATCATGTGAGAATTCTCATGAGGCTTGGAATAAATTAAAAATATTCTATGATACTATAGATGAAGTAAGAGGCTATTAAATTGTTAATGAACGGATGAGCCTTGATCCTAAGAACTTTGACAACATCTAGGACTACATCACTAAGGTTAATGATTCAAGAGAGCAATGTAAAGCATGTGGAATTGATAAGAAGGACATCCAGTTGGTCTACAATACATTGCAAAATTTGGTCTTGATTATGCTTCTTTTGTTTCTAGATTTCATACTCATAGGTTAACTATAGGATATGCATATACTACACCTTCATTTGCGTCATTTTTTTGTGATGTTGATACATGAGCAACAAAAGCTTATATCGATGGGTCTCATAAAATCATCTAAATCTCAAGTATTGTTGGCTAGTCAAGTGAAAGAATCGGATAAGAAACAAAAGAAAGCAAAGAATAATCCACATTCAGATCAAGAAAAGAATAAGTTCTCTTCCAAAGAGAATTCATCTAAGAAGGAGAAGGTTTCTTGTTAATATTGTGAGAAGTTTGGACATGATGAACATTCTTGTTATAAGAAGGATATTGATGAGTTGAAACATCTTCTCAAAAAGAATCATATTGATTTGCCTTCTAGAATGTCTAAGTCAACTTATTCTTCTTCAAAATAGTCTAATAAGGACAAAGGTCATGCTAGTTTGGCTTTTACATCAAGAAATAAAGGGAAAGCTCTTTGTGCTTCTATAGGTCTTGGATAAGGGAGATGGCTTCTAGATTCAAGAAGGGGACATAAATATTGCTATCTTCTTTAACTATGTTAATGCCATAAGGTATGGGAATTTGATCACATCCCTTGTGTCTTTTAGGGGCATCAACTGGTTTCTCTTTGGGAGATTTCTAGAGAGGCATCCTACTATTTTACCACTTTGTTCAATGAAGATTCTCATGATGCTTTGGAAGAAGAAAATCACATTCTAGCATGTATTCCTTCTCTTGTTTCTTTGGAAATGAATGTGCACCTTATGATACCTATCTCCCTTGAGGAACTAGAAGTATTTTTCTTCTAGATGAAGAAAGGGAAAGCCCCTAGTCCTTATGGGTTTTTGTTAGAATTCTTTTAGGAATTTTGGGAAATTATAAAACTGGATTTATTAGAGGTGGTGCAAGAATCTCAGGGGAACAAACAGATGTTGTGGTCCATGAAATCTACTTTTCTTGCTCTTATCCCTAATTGTGAAGGGGTTGACAAGTTGAGTTTGTTTAGACCCATAGCCCTTTGCAATGTGGTCTATAAGATTGTGTCTAAGCTCATTATTGAAAGGTTGAAGTAGTGGATTGGTAAGCTCATATTTGAAGAATAAGGAGGCTTTGTAGCCAATAGGAAAATCTTGGATGGAGTGGTTATTATGATTGAGACCTTACATTCCACGGTGGCTTCAAAGGATAAAGCTATGTTTATTAAGCTTGATATGGCTACGGCCTATGACAAGGTCAAATGGTCTTTCCTCCACAAAGTTCTCAATGCCTCTAGCTTTGAAGAAGAATGGGTGAAGTGTTAGGGTTAGAAGGCAGATATCTAACAATTAAATGCAGATTTAATTAATAAACAAAGAAACTAAAACACACATAGAAGAAATTATAACACAGAGAAATCAACGTGGTTCACCCAATCCGGGCTACATACACCAAACTGCAGCCATCCAATGATTTTATTATCCAGTGCAAAAACCTATTACAATCTTGCGAATAATCGCATTTTTCATCATACTATAACCCCCATTCAAACCCCTTTTAACAAGCTTAGAAGCTTCCAAATTAGGGTTCTACAAAATCAATTTTTTTCTTTTTCATTGATTTTTCCTTTTTCGGTGACGATGCAAAAAAGTAGGAGAAAAAAATCTCGGGGCCTACTGCCCCCGAACCCCCACCCAGGGCCCAACCCGGCCCCGAACCCCGGTGAGGATACATGCCAAGGTGTACAATATAGCATGATCAGTCGCCACATACCAACAATCTCCCACTTGGAGACTAATCAGGCTCCACATCAACACATGAAGTGGGTGATGAGTTGTGTGACATCCACTTCTTTCTCTGTGCTTGTCAATGGAGAGCCTTCCACCCTATTTGGAAAATCTAGAGGTCTTTGGAAAGGGGATCCCTTATTACCATACTTTTTCATTCTTATGGTTGAAGGTTTGGGGAGTGTCATTAAGATTCATGTTAATCAAGGCTATATCCACGAGTGGAGTTGGGGTATTGACTTGCCTTTGCAAACACATTTACAATTTGTTGATGACACTGCCTTGATGGGTGCGGCTAAGATCGGGGAAGCTACTTATTTCCATTAGGTGTTGGATATATATCTTGCTTCCTTAGACCAACAGATTAATGAAGCTAAATCTTCCATTTATTTCTTTAACACCCCTTTGTGTATTTAACAACGGATTGCTCGTATTCTCATATTTAAGATTGGAAATCTTCCTATGGTATATCTTGGCATACCTCTCTCTGTTGGAACCCTTCCTCAGGGTTCTTGGAAAATTATTCTAGATAAATTTTGGGTTAGATTGAATCACTGGACTCATAAGTGGTTGTATTTTGTAGGTCATGTGTTGCTTTTGAAGTAGGTGGTTCAGGCTCTTCCTAATTACAAGTGTATGCTCCAAGTTTCTCCCTTTGGTTTTATTAAGGATTTAGATTCTTTGGCAATAAATTTCTTATGGGCGGGTAGTTTGGCTTCTTCAAAGTGGAGTTTGGTTAAATGGGAAACTGTTTGCAAGCCAACGTAGGAAGGTGGTCTTGGGCTACGACAGGCTAGCCTCAATGGTCTGGCTTTAGCTGCTAAGTTATATTGGAGATGGTGTAATGAGAAAGATCATGTTTGGGCCAAGATTATTTCTATTTGTATATGCATAAAAATGGTCATATCATTTAATCCTGGCATTTAATTAAATATTTATTATTTAATTTATTTATTTCTTAATTCCTCTACATATAAATAAATTTAATTTATTTATTTATATCGTTCACCTACTTTATTCTTCCACTTTAATTAAATAAATTTATTTTATTTAATTACCACTTTCTTAAACTTAATTAATTAAATAAATATCATTGTTTTTTAAAAATTAATTATCACATTTAAGTTTAATTAAATCTTTGATTTAATTGAATTTAATTCCCTTTCTTCTAAATCAAATATTCTTATTTAATTAATTCCACATGTCACTTTCTAAATCTTAATTAAATATTTTATTTAAATAATAAAATCTTCCATGTCACCACCAATAAATGAATAATGAATTTAATATCTTCAAAATCTTTTCTCAATCTCACAAAAAGATGATTTTTACAATTCATCTTTATCATCTCTCATGAAAGAGGAAATAAATCTTCTTTTCTATCTTCCATCTGATTTTCTCTCCATCCTTTTCATTTTACACCATTCGATCTACCAGGAATTTTCACAGCCATTGATCATCTGTAGCCAATCAAAAGCCTTCAAAAAATCTATAAATACCCCTACAAATTCAAGCATTGGTTCTATTAGAGATTAGTTGCATTCAGGCGATTACCATTTTAGCATTGTCATTATCAACTTTAGCATTCATAGCATTTCATAATCTTACATTCTAGTTTCTTTAACAGCAATCATGTTTAGTTTAAGCATGTTAATCACATAGTAATAGCATGCGTTTAATCATCATCTTCAATCTCGTTCTCTAGGAAGACCGTTTGTTGAGCCTAGCACAAGATCTGAGAGCAAGTTGGAATCAATGAGTACACTGGAGATTAGAGGACAATGGAATGTCTCTGAAGCATAAACGAAGTTTGCTTTCTCTTCCTTTATTTTATGCTTTGATTTAAAGTTTCATTGGTGTGTTTGATTCACTTTTAATCTACATTTGATATACATAAAATCACGTACACATTTTTGGTGCCCACTGTGGGGGCAGACCCCATTTTTAATATCTACTTGCAGGTTTTTTTTTGACAGGTTTTTGCATTCTAGAAGTCGGATTTTTCAAAAAAATCGCGTTTTAGCGCATTCGCAGGTTCTTTTAGTGCATCCAGGTCTTTTTTTAGCGCTTTTGCAGGTGTTTTAGCGCATCCAAGAACTGTTATGGTGCATTTGAGGAATCTTTTAGCACATATAGTGCACAGAGTGGCGCATATAGTTAGTTGCATTTCATTAAAAAATGTAAAATTTAAAAAAAAAACATCAAAAAGAAAAAAAATTGCATTTTAGTTTAGCGCATTTGAGGTTTTTTGTAGAGCATTTGAGTTTTTTTTTTTGTAGTGCTTTCAACACATTCACTGTTTGTTTTAGTGCATTCATCTATTACTTAAGCGCATTCAGTATTGTACTTAAACAAGTTCTGATTTTGACGCCTTCCGCAGATAGAGCTTTTTTTGGTTAAAACAAAACAAACCTAGGGTAGACACATCAATTTAAAATGAACCAATCCTAGGATAGACATGGAATTTAAAATGAAGAAATCCTAGGGTAGTCACCACACATTGATTTTGAGGCTAAAATGAACCATCTTGTTTTCGTGAAGCAATATCTTCACATAGATAAAATCATTGTCATTTGGGCTTTAAAAAGAAAACAAGTGTTTGCTTTATCTGTGGCAATAGGTCTATTCTCTCCCCTTAACTAGGTGATTAGAATACCATACTTTCCTTTTTAATTTATGCAATTTTAATGCTTTGTTAGAACCCTTAGCAAGCCTACTCTTGTGGGAAAAAGTACTCACCCAAGAGGAACGACCTAAGTGGGAACACCTAAAGCCAAGGTTTCCAACCCACTCTAAACAAAAACAGGTTGTTGATGAAAGTCCAACTTGATAGTAGTGTACAAAGATAACCATCTCCAAAGCATTTGTTCTAAAGGTTGGGAGGTCTCCTGAGGGAGTATATCATTTGTCGCACTTAACGAAAAACCTTACTACGAACCTTAGTGTAGAAGCCAACCGTGTCAATTTCTGAACATCCTAATAATCACAGTGCAAAGGGAGGGAAGAATCTTCCCCCAAGATACTCACCATAAAACTGCCAAGGACCATTTGCTCAGGTGATCTGGTATCCACTTCTGTCACTCTAAGTACACGCCACGAAAAGACAAAAACATGGGTGCCCCTTCGGGGGTGACACAGCTATGTGAGTCAACGCAATTCTAAGATGTGGGTTGTGGTTATTATGATGACCTACTTGAGTACTAAGAGTGATTCTGCCTGAAGTGTTTGTTTGTGCAAAAACCAGTGGAAATCTTTTGAACATACACTCGATGTTTAGTATAGGGCTTAAAAAAACAACTATTTTCAGAGTGTTTGTTGTGTTTTCCTCACGTTAAATCAAATTAAGATCATCCAAGAAAGCACTAAAAATTTGGTTGAATCATCCTTTTTGCCATAATCTGAGTTTCTACCATCATTGGACTAGCTACATCCCTGATATCTTCTATGCTTAGAGATTGGAAATCCACCAAGTTTGTTAGGAAGTCAATTTCCAATAGGATCAAGAAACCTAAGAAACGTTTAGGTTACAAAAAGACTTTGCAACAAAGAAAATTCCTTTACAAGAGTTGAAACGTCTTGCTTCACTATCGCGAATTCCTTCATAGGTACTAAGATTTTGTTAGGGTATTTACTGAAGAGTATGATGTAGAGCCTTTGTATTCCTGAGCCTATTTCCAAAGAAGAGCTCTATGTCAACAACACAAATCACAATCAACATCTTGAGTTCAATTTCATACCACAACCCTCAATTGAATATCCCACTCATCCCAGCCAAATCATTCACTGATCTTGAAAACAAACTAGGCTATTTGATACACTTATCATTTTTCGATACTAGGATCAAATCTCAAAAAGTGCATCTTTTCAAACAAGTTTTTGATTATTGATTCAACTTCCCCAATAGGATTTTGATATCCTTTCATCTTGGAAGCCATGATCAAGAGTTAGAAATGTCATTTGATCATATCATAGGATTTTCATCTTATCAAATCAAGGCATCATCATTTTTGCACTTCTCAAACTTGTGATCTAAGTTTAGAAGAACATTTCAAAATCATATGCCTATTTTTACAAGATCTCAATACAATAAGCTGAGAGATGATATTCAACGAGAAGCTCATATCCCAAGAATTCAAGAAGGTGAGAGTAGTAATCCCATTTACAAAATGAGTCACAATCCCATTTTCAACAACAACATGGATCATAGAGAGGAGAATCCCTTCCCATTTAATCATCTAAAAGACATAGGCAAAACTCCAAATGATAGCGATGATGAACGAAATGAAGAATGTTGTCTCAACAGAAGCAGAGCAAAATCTCTAAATTTCATCAGGCCTTAGAAAAGATTTAGAGCGCAACAAAGAGAAATATTTCATGTATTTGGTTGACAAAGGAGCCAAGTTGCCTCCTGATTTCAATACTGAGAACATAAAAATTAATCTTGATGAAACACCTTTGTTTGATCTTAGTGCCTTGTCTCAACAGATTAAATCACTACAAGGACAAATTAAAGACATGCAAGGGGGAACCACAACGAATAAATATGCTCTCGATGATATTTTCCCTTATCCTTTTGATTGTCGTCTTAACATGATCCCATTTCCCAAACACTACGAAGTTCCTAAGTTTGATCGTTATAATGGGAAATTGGATCCAATCAATCATGTTAGAGACTTCTGAAATATGACTTTAGAGTTTGCTCATGAGGACACATACTTGATGCATTTTTTTCCTAGGAGTCTTGGAGGCCAATCTATGGAATGGCTATTGAAAATCACATCGCCTGTCAAGACATTTGAGGAATTGATTAACAATTTCATATCACAATATTCCTACAAAATCCAACATCAAATAACCATGCTTGATCTTTGCAAGGCTAAATAGAAACCTGGTGAACCATTCATTACATTTCTTCATATATGGAGAAAATTGTTTGCTAGATATTCATGTCTTGTTCTTGAAAAGGAAAAGATGGAAATTTTCATAAACAACTTAGATCAAGAGATGAGCTATCATCTTAATCTTCATTGGCCTCCCTCTTTTAAGCAATTGATTGAAAATTCCATCACCGTTGAAGGTGCCTTGGTCAAGAGAGGGGTAACAAAACTTGACAAGGACAATCCTAGCTCATCTAATCACCACACCAACAATGAAAAATCTAAGTTTTGGACTCGCAACAAGAATGTGGTGAGTGATGGTGTAGTGGATGCAAATCATTTCACCCTGAGTGCTCCTCAAAATAATAGCTATAACAATGTCAATTCAGTCATTAATCAAGGCAACAATCCTCCTCCGAGGAATAACTTGAATCAAATTTCCAATACCAATCAAGGGAATTACAACAATCAAGGTTACTGTGGGAACAACAATAACAATGCTTTAGGAAATGCCTCAAACACAAATCCACAACGATCTTCATTCTTCTCTAGCAGAAGAACTTTTACTCCACTGGGTCAATCTCTAGAATCTGCCTTTAAAGAGTTGATTGGAAAGAACGTTATCACCTTACCACCTCAACGAAATTTTGAACCCAGTGTGAATCCTCCATCATGGAATGATGCATACTATTGTGATTATCATAGGTGCAAGGGACACAGAATGAATAATTGTCAAGCCTTGAAGAATGTAGTCCAAGATTTGATAGAAAATTGCACCATCACAATAGAAGGACACCAACAAACAAATGAAGACCACCAAGCATTTTGAAACCCTTTGCCAAGGTATCAAAAGGGTGAATCTTATGATCCAAGAGGAAAAAGTGTGAACCACATCAACGATGTCATAATCAACCATATCTACACTAACGACAAGTAGGTCAATGTCATAAAGGTCAAGGAAAAGTTGGAATATCGACAAGTCAACGTTACCACAAGGGCACAAGCTAAAGTTGTCTTCAAGGGAATGACTTCAAAAACCCCAGTGTCCCCTCCTCAACATCAATATGACTTGGTCAATCAACTTTGTAAAACACCTGCTCAGATTTCTATCTTAGAACTTTTGAAAATTTCCCCATCGCACAAGGAAATTCTAGAAAAGGCTCTTGTTGAGACAACTGTATCCACTGATCTAGATGTCAACCAATTTTAAGCCACGGTGGGACATTTTTCCTCACCCACATGCCTCTCATTCTTCGAAAAAGATGACATTTCCATGACTCATCCTCATAATTCATCGTTATATCTAGAAGTCATGATCCATAAGTTTCATGTTAGACGTGTCCTAATAGATGGAGGGGATGGTTTGAACATATGTACCATGAAGTTAGTTTTGGCCTTAGGATTTTTTGAGGATTCTATTGATCACAAAAGAAAGATTACCATTAAATCCTACAATGACAAAGAAAAAGCATCCAAGGGATTAATCATGTTGTCGATCAGAGTGGGACCTGTTATCAAGAATACATTTTGTCAAGTGTTAGACAATGATCTTGCATACATCTTATTGGGTCGTCCTTGGATCCATGACATGCAAGTTGTCCCGTCCACATACCACTAATGTCTCAAGCTTCCATATGACAGACATAAAATCACAAACCAGCTGATAACACCAACAGTCAAACTGTGCAAACATCAGAGCTACACAAGATACTTTGGTTCCCAACAATCGAGAAGCTCTTGCCATTACTTCTCCCAAATTCAATGCACAAATCAGTCAGTTGACCAAAAAAATTGACAAGAAACTGTAGTTCAAGGATAATGGGGTTGGAGAATATTCTTTTTCTTGCTAATTTACCCATATCTCCTCGGTCACATAGTCAACCTTCCATCACACAACAACATATTTTTGTAGCATCAATATCGACACAACCTCCAGTAGAGGCAAGTACATTGTTCAACAAATGATTCGTCAAAGGAAAGATTCCCATGGAAGATCCTGAGGATAGAGAAGTTCTAAGTTGGCTCTATAAATATGAAGACAAATCTATCCTAAATATCAAACTACCAACTGAACAATACGGTAAAGGGTATTCAATCATGCAGAAAATGGGATATGATGGAAATGGTCCTATCGGGAAAAGAAAGGAGGGAATAGTTGAGCCTATTCAGCCAACTAGACTTAATGCAAAAGACAAGACAAGGCTAGGCTATGATCTTGATTCAAAAGAAACATTGTCTAAGCAATTGCATGATACTGTCCTTACTTTACAAGAAAGTTCACAAACAATGGAAGCATGTTTGACAGCAATCCAAAATTTCTTGGATTATAACTCAGATTCAGATTCAAATGTGTATGAATGGGACACTATCTACAATGATGAATTCTAGAGGGACAAAAAGGTTGATGTGATACACAAGTATACACCTACTCTAATTGAAGGTGAAGGTTCAAGGACCCAACCGCAAGAATCTGAACCACAAAGCAACTATGGTTCTAGTGATACCGAGTCAGATCTTAACGAACAAGACTATCATGAGGATAGTACCATCATTGACCTACTTCATACCTCGGACCCTACAGACAACTCTATTATGACCATAACCATAGCCAATTTCACACAACCCGATGACCCGCTACCTTTAACCCATCCTAATCTCACTGACTGGGATTTGTCTGAAACTATCGAGATACCAATGTTTCCAAGTGATGAATCTATTGTAAACTTTATTTATGTAGGTGACCCAAATGATTTTTCCACCAATGATTTTCGACATAAAGTCTTTAATCAAGAGAGTGTCAAGTCTCCTAGCTACAAAAATAAAAATAAAAAAGAAAGATCTAATGGTGAAAACCAGAAGATGGAAGTATTAGATCAAACAAAAGATAAAACAAAGAGCGTATCAGATGGTGAAAACCTTGTTAAGGCACCAGATGATGGGATACTTGACACTCTCCCCAAGCATTATCATGAGCGATCGCCTATCTTGATTGAGCCTACCAAAGAGGTCAACATTGACACTTCAGAAAAACTAAGGATTCTACAGTTAGTTGCATCAATGACAGATAAAGAAGTGCTAGAGTTCATGAAGTTCCTAAGAGAAAATTAAGTCAACTTTGCCTAGTCTTATGCAGACATGCTAGGTCTTGATCCCAATCTCATAATGCATCACTTGTCCATCAAACCAGGAGTTAAGCCTATGAAACAAAAACTCAAAAAGATGCATCCTCATGTTGCACTACTGGTTAAAGAGGAACTGAGAAAACTCCTTGATGTGGGTTTCATAAGATCAATTGACTATGCAGAATGGATCTCCAACATTGTTCCTGTATTCAAGCTAGATGGACGTATCAGAATTTGCACTGATTTCAAAGATCTTAATAAGGCATGTCCTAAGGATGAATTTCCACTTCCAAACATAGATACTATAGTTGATTTGACAGCTGGCCATGCCATGTATTCACTAATGGATGGTTTTTCTAGTTACAACCAATTCAAGATTGCACCTGAAGACCAAGACAAAATAACTTTCACATGTCCATGGGGGACTTACTATTGGAATGTCATGCCTTTCGATCTAAAGAACGCTGGGGATACTTATTTAAAAGCTATGACTACAATCTTTCATGACATAATGCACACATTCATGGAAGATTATGTAGATGACATATTGGCCAAATCATACACAAGAGAAGGACATCTCGAAGTGTTATCCAAAATCTTTGCAAGGTTGGAAAAGTTTAAAGTTTGCCTTAACCCCAAGAAATGTGTTTTTGGGGTAACATCTGGAAAAATCTTGGGGTACATAGTGTCAGAAAAGGGAATTGAAGTAGATCCTGCCAAGGTAAAGCAATCATGGAGATTCCTCCACCAAGGAATATCAATCAGTTAAGGTGATTACAAGGATGCCTTCAATCTATACGAAGATTTATTGCATTGTTGGCTGATAAGAGTCTACCTTTCACACATCTCTTGCACAAGAATGTTCCTTTCAAATGGGATGAGAAGTGTGAAATGACCTTTCAAAAAATCAAACAATACCTAATGAATCCACTGGTTCTGGTCCCACCAAATCCAGACAAACCTCTTATCTTATACATTGTTGCAACTCAGGTATCTTTGGGTGCATTGTTAGCACAAGAAGACTCTACAGTGAAGGAACGAGCCATTTATTACATCAGTAGAATGCTAACAAGTCATGAACTTAACTACACTTTCATCGAAAAAGATTGTCTAGTCGTGGTTTTTGCTTCACAGAAGTTTTGACACTACATGTTAACTCATACAATCAATCTTGTTGCTAAGATTGATCCACTCAAGTATTTGTTAAGCAAAGCTACATTGATAGGAAGGCTAGAAAAATGGGTCATGATCTTAAGTGAGTTTGACATCCATTATGTTGATCGCAAAGCAATCAAAGGAAAAGTTATCGCCGATCAACTAGCTAAAGCACCATTACAAGCAGAGCATCCCATGCACATTGAATTTCCAGATGCTGATGTCTTCACTATAGAATCCAAACAACCATGGTCATTATACTTTGATGGTTCTTACACTCAACATGGATCGGGGGCAGGCATACTCTTTGTTACCCCTCAAGGACACACCATTCCTCGGTCATATAGGCTAATGTTTCCATGCACTAACAACATACCCAACTATGAAGTTTTAATCATTGGACTCAAGATAGCATTGGAATGGAAAATCACAGAACTACAAGTCTATGGTGACTCACAGTTAGTCATTAATCAGGTCAATGATGATTATCAGACCAAATATGACAAATTGTTGCCATACAAGAAAATGGTTGATGACTTCAAGAAGTACTTCAGGGATATCAAGTTCACACAAATCCTGAGAATTGACAACAAAGCAGCTAATGCTATGGCCACGATCGCCTCATTACTACAACTTCCAAAAAATTAGGCTTGCTATGAATTTCTGGTGGAACAATCATTAACACCTGCCTATGATACTCCCGAAAGCCAAATCATTTGCCATTTAGTTGGATTTGATTCACCTTGGTATGGTAAAATCTATCCTATCTAAAAGATGATATCCTACCACCTGACTTATCTTGGAACCAAAAGCGCAATTTCATTCGCCAATCCTCTCGCTATACCCTTATCGCTAACATTATTTATTGTCGTGGTCTTGATGGTACACTTCTCCAATGTCTCGAACGTGATGAATCTAACAAGGCTTTACAAGAAGTTCATGGTGGCATTTGTGGAACTCATTCGAGTGGACTGACTTTATCTAAGAAACTTATTAGAATGGGTTACTACTGGATGACTATGGAGAGGGAATCATTCACTTTCATGAAGAAGTTCTCTAAATGCCAAATTCATGGGAATCTCATTCATGCTTCTGCACAAGAACTTTAACCATTCATGACAACCTGGCCATTCTCTCAATGGGGTTTAGACTTAGTTGGAAAAATTCACCCTCCATCAAACGGGCACAAGTTCATAATCATAGCGACATAATACTTTACCAAGTGGATTGAGGCGATACCCCTGACTAAGGTCACCGGCAAAAAAACTCATCATTCATACTCAACAATATCATTTGTTGGTATGGCATTCCCAACTCCATTATTATGGATAATGGACGACCGTTCAAGAATTAGGATGTTGATGAATTTTGTGAGATTCCATATTCAACACAAATATTCAACACTTTACTATCCACAAAGGAATGGCCAAGCAGAGGCCTCAAACGAAACTATATTGAATATCTTGAAGAAAAATGTGAATGATGCAGGGAAATATTGGCACGTTCAACTCAATCCCGCATTAGGGGCCTACAAAACTAGCATTTGCACGCCAACAGGAGCAACACCATATTCTCTTGTCTATGGAGCAGAAGCCATTTTGCCACTAGAGGTTGAGATTCCTTCACTCAAGGTATCATTGAAGGGTCACACAATTGATGATGAATACAGAGTTTCTCAGCTACAAGAGCTGGAACTTCTTGATGAGAAGAGACAACAAGCAAAAGATCACTTGAAAGCATATCAACAAATGATGTCTCAAAGCTACAATCACAGAGTCAAGCCATGCACCTTTCAGGTTGGTGATCTTGTTTTGAAGGAGAACCCACACAATCATCAAGATAGAGAAAAGAAAGGTAACTTCAAACCAAATTGGCTGGGTCCTTACGTCGTCATTGCAGTTATGGTTCAGGAGCATACAAGCTATCAACGCCAGAAGGGGACCTGTTTGAAGAACCTATCAACAACATCCACTTGAAGAAATATTATGTCTAAATCATCCATCATATCCATAAATTTCCTAAAAAAAAATCAAGAAAAGTTCTAAAAAAAAAATACAAAAATACAAAATACAAAAAAATTAAAAAGTGCAATAAAATAGATAGTGAAAATCTAGCAAACATACACTATTTGTATCTAGCTAGTTCTCCATCTATTAGCTCATGTTCTGCATTAGTTTTTCGGCCATCATTCATGCTTCTTTTCACCATCATCCTGGGGTCATATCAGCATCATAATGCCATCATTTTCCTAGACTGATAACGTCTTTCCATGACTTGATCATTGTACATATCTATTTCAGCAAGTTGTGTCAATACTGGAGGAAAACGTTGACAATACTAGGGGCAATCAAATTTTAGGTTCCACAGATACAACAAGACAAGGACATCAATAGTTTTACAATCATAAGCGCACAAAAAATCAAATCCTACAAACAATATCCAATCATTGATTCGTATCACACCAGTTATCAGCAAATTTCATATCATGACTCATATCTGGATGATCTAAATCTGAATAATGTTTGGAATATCAGTAGCATAACTTTGAATAGTGGTTGTTTTATTTTTTGATATCATCTCTCTAGAGCACACTCGATGATGTACTAAACTAGAGTGGTGAGGAAAGAGAATGATTTTTCTTTGTCTGCTATCTTGAGAATTAACTATTAGTATGGTGCAAATTTGTCGCGAGACATACTTTACAAAATGTATCATTGATGACATTTCCAAATTTGCATCAGAAAGTGGTTAATCTTTGTCTGTTTATGCAAGAAATACTCAGGTCATCTTGGTTCAAATATACCTTGATGCTTGTGTTCACTTGCTATATCAAATATCATGAAAGTTGTACTCAGGTCATCATTGGTGTGAATTTACCTTTTGATGCTTGTACATACTTCCAACATTTTTAAATGCTTTGTGATGATTCACGAAAGCTTACAATTGGCTCAACAAACAAATGGTCTTGTTTAAGTTGCATTTCATTTAGATCATTGTACATATTTGCATAATGGATTTGTGTCAAGGGTTTCAAAGGCTAAATCAAGACATCAATGGTTGTTATGTCTCTTGGGATAGTTTGTGGAGGACATTTGGACATTCATCTTCATATCATTCTATCATTTATCCATTTCATATCATTGATCATTATGATTTCATATTTCACATTCATGTCATATGCATTATCATTTCATGTCATTCGTTCATCCATCATTATTCATTTCAAATCATTCATTATCATCTTCATTGATCATTGTCATATTCATTGTCACTTCATTATCATTTCGTGATCCACTTTCATATCATTTATCATTTCATTGTCATTTCATCCATTCCATCTCATTTCATTACATATCATACATCTCATTTAAACTCCTCACATGTTTATTTCATTTCATACCATTTATTCATATCATTTATCATTTGTCACATTTCATTCATCTTTTCATATCATATCATATCATTAATCATTTATCATTTTTAAACATCATTGTTCATGTTCCAATTATTTTCAAATTGTCATTTACCACATATCATTTTCCAACATCATTTATCATTTCCATTTACCATATTCATTATCATTTTTCATAACATTCATTTTCATATCATTCATATTACATCATTAATCACATATTCTCATATCACATCACATACATTTCATTTTATATCACATCATTCATGATTCATTTCACAACATTCATTTCATATCACCTTATCATTTACAACATCATTCATTCATTTTTCATCACATCATCATTATTCATTACACAATCATCATCCAAAAAATAAATAAAAATCCATACATTCATACATTTCCATTTTCACATTATTACATACATGTTCATAACATTTCATATCATATATCATATCATTTCAACACATTGCATTTTTATCATCATCATCCACCTGCCTGACATCATTAGTACACATCATAAATCATTTTTCATCATCATATAAACATCATATAAAATCATCCTGCATATCATGTTAGTCATCAAATCATTAAAATGCATATCAAAATCCATATCACATTATGTAGAAATAAATGCATCTCACATCATCATCATCTCATAAATGCACATCATCAAAAATCATCGCCGCTGCATATCATCGCTCATAAAAAAATAATGCAAATGTCCAATGTCCAATGAAGCTAAAAAGTTCAAAGAGAGATACAGGAGATATGACCAAAATAATGTACATGCTCCAAAAATAATATACATCGAGATGTGTGAATGAATCAACGATGAGTCTCATAACTCTAACTGCTAGTGCCCCCTGATGGAGTTGGCCTCTGTGGTGAAAGTCCACTGCCTCCTACACCTCCTGCCCCAGGATTTCTGCGTGGTCCTGACACACCTCGACTGTGCAAAGGTCAATCATAATCTCTCTATCAATGACTCATATCATGCGATTTATCTATCAATGCCTCATATCATGCAATCATGCCCTCTATCTTTCATATTCTCAAATCAATCTATCAATCCTCATTTACTATTTATTTTTGTTTTTCAATGAAAGCAAATTTATCAGACATCTAATGAAATCTTTACTATCTATCTTCATTAAGATGGATTTATCAGACATCAAATCAAATCTTTACTATATATCTTCATCAAGATGCATTTATCAGACATAAAATCAAATCTTTACTATCTATCTTCATCAAGATGGATTTATCAGACATCAAATCAAATCTTTACTATCTGTCTTCATCAAGATGGATTTATCAGAAATCAAATGAAATCTTTACTATCTATCTTCATCACAATGGATTTATCAGACATCACATCATTTTCCTATTTGTAGTTCAACCGCGAATACAAATATGTTTCTATCATTACTATTTGTTTTCTTTTCAAGAAGCAAATTTATCAAAAATCCACTCATCTTTACTATTTGTTTTCTCCTTAGAAAGCAAAATTATCAACAATCAAATCATCACTATTTGTTCATCAATGGAAGAAAATTTATTAGACATCACAATCAATCCTTATTATTTGTTTTCTCTTCAGGAAGCAAATTTATCAGTTGTCAAATCTACTATTTGTTTTTCTTTTTAGAAAGAAAATTTATCAGTTATTCTATCAATTCAATCAAAAGCAGCACGATGATAAGCAAAATTCACTCATCTTTTGACTAGGGAAATACAAACAAAAAAAAAACATCATCATTTCCATCAAAAGGGGCGTCATTTCAACAGGGGCATCTTTATACATCATTTTTCGAGAGCTAAATCATTGAATCAACGTCGATGTCAGAATTTCATCATCAAATCAAACTTTTCAAAAATTGTCAAAACTCATATCATCATCCGTGATTTACCTCCCGAGGGGGCATACATCAATATCAGTCAGATTTTTCGATCAGAAACAAATTTTTCAAAAGCAGGAATAGGCAAAATTTTCAAAAGCAAAAATATTTTTCTTTGAAGCAATGTGTTTTTACACATCACTTCAAAGAGGGGCAAAATGTATATGCATAAAAATGGTCATATCATTTAATCTTATCATTTAATTAAATATTTATTATTTAATTAATTTCTTTTCTTTTTTTTCGGGTAGCGCAACAGTAAACTTTTTAATCACTCCTCACGGACGGGGAGACTAGAACTCATGACCAGAGAGCACGAATTACTTAGCCAACCGAGCTAGGGCCCCCGCAATTAATTTCTTTCTTAATTCCTCTACATATAAATGAATTTAATTAATTAATTTATATCGTTCACCTACTTTATTCTTCCACTTTAATTAAATAAATTCATTTTATTTAATTACCACTTTCTTAAGTCCACTTAATTAATTAAATAAATATCATTGTTTATTTAAATTAATTATCACATTTAAGTTTAATTAAATCTTTGATTTAATTGAATTTAATTCCCTTTCTTCTAAATCAAATATTCTTATTTAATTAATTCCACATGTCACTTTCCAAATCTTAATTAAATATTTTATTTAATTAAGAAAATCTTTCATGTCACCAATAAATGAATAATGAATTTAACAAATTCATTATTTATCTTCAAAATCTTTTCTCAATCTCAAAAAAAGATGATTTTTACAATTCATCTTTATCATCTCTCATGAAAGAGGAAATAAATCTCCTTTTCTATCTTCCATCTGATTTTCTCTCCACCCTTTTCATCATACACCATTTGATCTGCTAGGAATTTTCACAGCCATTGATCATTTGCAACCAATCAGAAGCTTTCGAAAACTCTATAAATACCCCTACAAATCCAAGCATTGGTTCTATTAGAGATTAGTTGCATTCAGGCGATTACCATTTTAACATTGTCATTATTAGCTTTAGCATTCATAGCATTTCATAATCTTACATTCTAGTTTCTTTAACAACAATCATGTTTAGTTTAAGCATGTTAATCACATAGTAATAGCATGTGTTCAATCATCATCTTCAATCTCGTTCTCTAGGAAGACTGTTTGTTGAGCCTAGCACAAGATCTGAGAGCAAGCTAGAATCAATTAATACACTGGAGATTAGAGGACAATGGAACGTCTTTGAAGCATAAACATAGTTTGCTTTCTCTTCCTTTATTTTATGCTTTTAATTAAAGTTTCATTGGTGTGTTTGATTCACTTTTAATCTACATTTGATATACGTAAAATCACGCACACACTATCAAATACTTGAAGGGTGTGACGAAGGAAGAGGTTCCTTGGTTTTCTATTTTGGGGAGAGGCTTTATTAATTGGAAAACTCTTAAAAAAGGAGCCAAGTTGATCAAGGGTGGTTTGTTCTAGATTTGCAATATGGGAAATGATGCACTCTTTTGGTATGATTCTCAGGATGATTTTCCCCCAATCATGACCATGTTTCCTTATTTGTAGGTCCTTTGTCAATGCTTCTTGGATGCTGGTTGGTCTTGGGTTGTGGACTTTAAATCCTTTCAGCTCCAAGGGCATGTGAGAGTGGCTAGATGGAAGGATCCGATTGAGTGGCCTATGGGGAGATCATATGTGGATCATGTTGAGCTAAGAAATGTTTTGGTTGGTAGAGAGAGTAACTCATTCAAGGAGCTCGATATCATGGCTTGGAGTCATAATCCCAAGGGGATCTATGTGTTGGCTAGTGGTTGTCAAGAGTTGAACTATTAGAAATATAAGGGGAGGGAAGTTTTATGGTGGAAAAATGTTTGGAATAAATTTTCTTGGCCCAAGTGTAACTGCTTTGTGTGGATTCTCGCTTAGAATAGGTGTCTCACTTGGGATAGCCTCCGGAAGTGGGGTTTTTAGGGCCCTTCTATTTGTGTTCTTTGTGAGAACTATGAAGAGGATTTATCCCATTTGTTTTTCCAATACTCCTTTTCTAAAGATATTTGGCATTTATGGTGGGATTTTTTGAGGCAAACCTGTGTTCATGCATCTTCTCTAATTTTGGGGAGACCTCCAATTCAGGTTTTTTTCTTTAGGTTGTATGGAATATTGGCCCCACATTTATTCTTTGGCAGATATGGCTTTAAAGGAACTGTAAGATCTTTTGGGGAAGTAAGATAATGGTTCCTTAGGTATGGCAGAGGGTGGTTGGCATGGTTCAAGAGACTGTGGAAGCCAAATGTGAGTTTTCCTTCCCCTTAGAGAAGGGGGATGAAGGGATAGTGAGGAGATTGGGTTTGTTGGTTATTTTTTTAGAACCAAACTTAGTCTCACCAAATGCCTATGAATTTTCCAAAATCCAATGGTAAGCACAGATAAGGATTGTCCAACAAACATGTACTAGCTTGCTAGGCTATACCTCTACTCTTCGGGCTCTGTGAAACCCATGAGGGTGATCCTGACAATGTTTATATGATACTCTTGTGCCATTTTATCACAAACATTGAGGCAAACAGATACATTCCTATTATATGCAAATAGACAAAATTCTCTAAGGATTTGGCAGACCCTTTAACGAATTGTACCTACAACAAGGAATGAGCAGTACTTCATACCACTATATTGCAATCATAGGTGTGTTAGAAATTGTCATGAAGATTTGTGTTCTTTGTCAAGTACATGTGGCTCACTAACATCAAAAATAACCAAACAAATAGACCAGTGCCTTATCTAAGGGCAACAGAATCACGTGTGCAATAAACTATAATAGATTAGAAAGTTGAAACAAGTATTTGTAGACTATTGTATATTACTTTGTAACACACAACTTCATGTATCTAGAAATAGAAACTTCTTAACAATCCTTGAATCTCACTTACAAATCTGTGATCTCATTTAAGCACTTATTTAGCTCTTTGAACTAAAGCAAAAATGAAGTCACACATTCGACTAGAGTGATTGAAGACAAATAAATGAACCTTGATCCCTTTATTCATAATTTGAAAGCCAAAATTATAGAGGAGAGAAACTAATCTTGGAAATTGTAGTTATCATTCATATATCTTTGCTATTGTAGAACATTTAAACCTATTACAGATTTGAATACATTCCCAAGATTTAACACTAATCTATTTCTCTATGCTTGAAATTATCAAAATTACTCATATATGATCTCAAAATTGCTTAACCATCGAAAGACCAGTGTAATTGGCCGTGAATTCCCATTTATAGAAACATGGGAGCAACAAACATCGAGCCAAATTATAATTAAATTCATGTTTTCATTTGACGTACATTTCAATTTTAATTTCAACATTCCCGAGATGATTATATTTGCACTTTGCAATGTGGAGGGAAAGCATATAAGACAAAAAAATATTTTCATTTGTCGAAGAAGATACACCTGCCTTACAAAAGGCATCTTTTGTCGTTGCAATAGCATCAAAATATCTTACTCACGAGCCAAAAGTATTAACCACATGCATGCCCAATCAACAAAACTCTCAAAGCATAAAAAGCAATAGAAAAATATACAACCGACCCATCCAAGTCAGATTTTATGCCACCAATTTCCATGTTGGGGAGAGAACAACATTTTGCAATACTTCAACAAAAGCCTAATCTGCACTATTTCCAAGCTATGCATTGTTTCTTTCCAGTCCATTATTCACCATGTTCATAGGTTGCACTCACCACCTCACAACTACAAATCATTCCTCCAATACATCCAAGTTTTTATGCTTCTAGGCTTGGAATTCATCCTCAACAGGCCAATTGAAACTCATGGATCTATCAACCTTTTGTCTATAAGGTGAGTATTTGGTAACAACCTAATTGGCTTCCTTATCAAATTCTACCGAGACAATCTCTGCATGGGCCAACATATCCATGTTCCTCTTTAGAGTACCCATATTGTGTCCTTGATAAATTGAAGCAACTTGTCTTGAAATGACTACATTAGTTTCCTTTCTCCAATCTTGCAAGGTTTTGATGTTACGGTCATCCCTTAAAATAGGTGGCAAGAGACCGTGATTTGTTTCATGAAAGTTCTTGACTAGTTCCCTCATCCTAGTCTCTAAAGGCTCTATATTTCTCCTGAACTCCTGAATTTCATTTACAATAGTAATGGTGGGCTTAATCCTTTTAGGGGAGTTAGCATCTTGCTTGGATCCAATGGACATCATTCTCAATTCTTGCAACATGGGAATCCATGTCTCCATAAGTGGAATAGCCTTCTCCTTATCATTGTCAAAATTATTTATAGCAAATTTCATAGAGGAATAGCTATCATGGATGTTGTTCAGTCAGTTATTAACCCCTTTGTTTAGGTGCTTTAGGACTACAGTGACAATCTTCATGTCACTGTCAAAGATTTCCTTATCATGATTGTCACATTTTTCTTTATAATCATTTAGTTGCTTAAGCAACTCCTCCTTGCTGGCACCTTCCTCTGTTTGTGGTACTTCTAGTGTATCTGGCTCTACCACTTAAATGGGTATAGTTCCCATATTATATGGCACAATTTCCCATGAAGAACTTGTTGAAGGGGTAAAGTCATCATGTGTTGGCTCATGTGGAGTAGTAGGAGAATCAACACCAGTCTACGTTTGTTCTTTTGATTGCAAATTTTGCAACTTCTTCTTCAACAATGCTATCTTTGTTTGTAGCTGCATCTTTTGTTGTTCATTCTATTGTGGCTCTTGTAAATTGAGCAACATTCACTAACATATTTGTTGCCTCAAGAGTTGATGTCTCTAACACTCTCTTTATTAGCAAGTCTCCCCTATAGTTTGGTGTAGGCTCTGCAATGTCAGACTTTCTTGTACTTGGAGCTAAGGCCCATATAGCCAATGTATCCCACTGCTCACTAAATGAAAATCCTTGTAGTGCAATT
The DNA here is from genome assembly GCA_007258455.2 of Sequoia sempervirens. Lineage (NCBI taxonomy): Eukaryota > Viridiplantae > Streptophyta > Pinopsida > Cupressales > Cupressaceae > Sequoia > Sequoia sempervirens. Next base: position 207,683,299 of record VDFB02000008.1, on the reverse strand, counting down.
GTAGCTTCCTCCTCTAAATTTTAGAGAGGTCTATCACACCTTTTTATTGTATCAAAGGAAATGATAGAAGCTAGATCCCATTTTCGTAATTAAAAAACACCACTATTCCTTACTAGTGCTTTGCCTTCTGCTGTAGTCATTCTATGAAATTTGGCTTTCATCTCCTTCAGGACCTATGCTTGAATAGTTGCCTCCGACAATTCTAGATGAAGACTTCTTTACCAAGCCATAGAATTAACATACTCATCCTTCTTAGGCCTATAGGCAAATTCCATGAAAGCTTGGGATTTTACAAATGAGTCATCATCCATAAATCTTGTGCATGATTCCACCCTAACATCATTAGTGTCATTGATTCTAGTGAGGTCAGCCTTGCTCAACCTCATACTCAACTGTTGTGACACCATCATTGTCAGTGCAGAAGAAATTCCTTGTTGCATGTCCTGCTCAGATACCCAAATCTCTTCATTTGATTCATCGTCATCATTATCCACCAAGCCCGTTGATTTGACCTTTTGCATTTTCAACGATGGCTCTTTAAGTGGCAAGGCATGTTGTGATGGGGCATCAACATCCACAATTTCAAGCCTAGTTGACCTCAGAGGAGATGGTGGTGGTATTTGTATCATTGGAGAAAGAGGTATTTGCTCCTCTTGTTGGGAAGTAGTAACTGCATCATCTTTCTTTTCTCTATTCTTTCTCCTTATGAAAACCTTTAGTTTTTGCTTCTTAGGAGGTTGATATGTGGGTCTTTCCTCCATAACAGGGATTTGTCCTCCACCCTGTTCCTCTTCCATAGGAGTTTTCCCCTTATCTTTAATTATTCTTTCACCTTCAAGGTGACTAACTACAGTCTCAAAGTTTTGGAACATATGTTCCATTCTTTGCATTAGATTGGGGATTTCTACATGAGCAGTGAATTCAGGGTCCTTTTCCCTTACCTTTCTTAACATTTTTTAAAAAGGAATCCATTTTTCTTTTCTATCATCTTGCTCCAAAAGATCAAAGATGTTTCTTATTACATCCTTGGGGTACTTGAAAATGTGCTCATATTTGGAAATTTTGTTCCTTAATTTTAACCAAGCTATGAAACCTTCAAGATCAAAATAATCCCTTACTCCTGCTCTTTTCATGTGAAACAATTTGAGTACATTATTGATATTATTCCAGCCTTCTTTAATCATTACAAAATCAGAGAAGCATGTGTATGAAGAGAAGAATGTTCCCTTTCCCTAGTCCTTCAAATGCTTGTTGTCTACACTTCCCAACTAGTACATTACTTCAAGAAACCCAATTCTCTCTGGCACACATCTAGGCAATAAGTGAGGTGAGACTGTAGCACCATACAATCTTAAAACAGTATATTCTTGATAGGGGATAACATCTCCCCAATTATGATCAACTCCCAATTCAGACCTCCTATCCTTAGGTCTCAAGAAATCATGCAAAGCCTTAGGGATTCTTGGTATGCTCATAGCTAGAGATCTTCTCAACTTGGAGGCAAATAAATTCTCAAATATCACAAAGTCAAATTTCCTGTCATCCTTATCTAGGACAGTGGTCCAATACTAGACAGGTAATTCCAAATCACCCTCCACTCTTTCTAGCGTCATGTTTTTCCCAAAGTAGCATGCACCTTTGAACAAAAACATGTGCATGAACAATGAATACCAGCTGAATTTAACTCCCACCGCACAATCTTCAACTTTACAAAAACCTCATGAATTTTATCTACAAGAAACCCCGCATAATCATATGTTGTGCAATAATGGGGGTGCTTGATGTGAGTTGCCATATACATCCATTCCATGGGTATTCCAGTGACCGGGTCATAGCCAATTATTTGGCAAATGGATTATAAAGTTCTTTGGAAATAAGGGACAAAATAATTAACAAAATAGGGCTCTTTATCAAATGGTCCTGATTTAATCTTTCAACTCCCAATCTCTACTAGGTACTTTGGCAATATATGGACCTTGAATGAATGTTTTATTTTATCATATTCCTCCCTAAGAACCTTTTCATTAACCTAAACCAGGTCCCCACTCCACTCAGTGAGCTTGAAAACAAGAGCAATCTCTTCCTTAGTGACCTTAACCATGCCAATTCCGTCAAAGGACCTCACAGTCTTGGTGACTAGGTCATAATTGACAACTATTGCTTTTAACAAATCAATATCCAAGTATACATTAGGCACAATCAGTTTTCCTAGGTCAAGATTCCAAGGGTTACCCACTGGAACACCACAATTCCTATTTCTAGACCAGCCACTAAATAATTCCCATCCAGTACAAGGTAATGTGGCATCCCTAATAGCACTATGGTTGTCGACCAGGCCCTCTACCATTTGTGCACCACATAAAATCAATATACCCTTAGATTTTTCACTAGTCAAAGGCGGTAACTGGTCAGCTAGGTCCTTACTCAAAGGTCTTTTGGAGCTAGAGGCCTCCCCTTTTGATGAAGACACTTTCACTTTAGGAGCCATGACTCAAGGGTTCTTATAAATTAGGGTTTCTTATTTCAAAAAATAAAACCTACGACTCAAACAAGGGTTTGACATGAATTATAGCAATGCAAGACTGAAAAATCGTTTGAAATGAACGTCAAACCTTAAAATAAATGTAAAACCAAGAAAACCCTAGTGATGAAATGATAAAAAGAGTATAATTGAGCAAGTTCTTAATAATTTCAAAAGTGAGACAATATACCAACTTACTAGCTTGGCACGAGCTTAAAACCCTAACATCAACGTCGAACAAACTTGAAAATGCAGCATGAGCTTCCTTGGACGCGTATAATGCTTTTATCAATTCTCAATTGTGATTTAAAACATATTTTAATATCCTTACAACATCCCAATTTGGTAGCTCGACATCCTTTCATCCATTATGGTTTGCTTGCGTGAACCAAGATGACTCACTTGCTCATGATTTCAACTTTGAATATTGTTAGTTGATCTTGCAACAAAATGAAATGACCACCAGTTCAGATTGAGTCAACTTAGTTTGAAAAAGTTGACTGTGAGCAGTCGTTTCCATCATCCAACCAAAACCAGCCATGTGGAGCCACTTCCCAATGACCTGCAGGCTCCACCATCTCATCATCGCTGAAACATAAGGCCACGTGTTAGCTTCCCCTCTCCCCCATGTATCTTAATCCTCGTGCAACTTTTATCAAAGGGAAGATAGGGAAGGGTTGAGATTAGATCTCACACCTTCCATGTGTGCATGCCTTGACAGGAGCTCATATGCCTGTGTAGATAATTCTCTAGCATATTCAACGGCCATGATTAAAAGATCCATATGTTGTTACAACACGTGCCTCAAGAAGTCCCTTTAGTAACATGAATTTTTATACATTTGGCCCATGGAAAAATACTTCATTGATTTTCTTCCAATCCCTAATGTTTCATTTGTAACTCAATTAATGCCACGCGACATTCTCCCACTTCCCTATTGAGAGACGAGAGGCAGAGGTGGGTCCTCCACAAGATGGTAGGGATTGGATGGGGTTGACCCACGTCACCCCTTGACTGTCAACCTTATTGAATGGAGAGATTTCCCTCTTAAAATCTTGTTGGGTCCCATGGATAGATATCATTCGCCCGCTACCCCGTGAAATTATTCTATTTCAAAATGAAATCAAACAGTGAGGCAGGGAAAAGCTTAGATGCAACTGCGTCATTAAGTTTCCACCGTTGATGTGTACCATCTCATCACCTCTTGAATTTTCAATGATGTCGGGCCCACCTGTGCAAAAGATACATGGCGTTCGCCTGCTACCCTGTGATAATATTTTAATGGAAAGCATAATTGAGCAGGGTGCGGGGAATGGCCAGGATGTGCTCTCAGCGATCAAATGGTCCTCATAAAATAAGCAATCTACACGTGCAAACTTGTTAGTTCTTAAAGAGGGACCTCGACTAGGAAAACGATGGGCAAGGACATAAAACCTTAGGATAAAACTTAGGACCTGATAAATATTTCAATGACTTTATTACCTGCATAATATAAAAGCAATATTTTTAATACGACAATGGGTAATGACGGGATTTCTAGGATTTAGGGGTTGGTCAATAAGATGATCCAAAAGGCACAAGTCACAACTTAGATAACTGGAAACCGACAATAGGAGATCAACGAAAAAATTATAATGTTTGCAAAGGACGCAGGCCAAGGATCATTTGGAAAGGGTTTAGGTAACATAAACCCTAAGGCATGATAACAAGAGACAACCCTAAGCCCAGAGATATGAAACTAGCCAGACTTCACAAATTTTTTTAGGGAAACACAAAGCATTTTATAAGGGTTCCACCAGGGTTTACAAGGCTTATAATCTGGGTCTACATGTGTTAAGAGGCACTACCGATCCAGAAAGAAAACTTAGTGCGAAGGTCGATGGTCCCCTCCTTTGGCTGATGTTTTAAAGATTAATATGGGTGGTTCTTCTCAGGGAAATCTTGGGCATACTAGGATTGGTGGCATTGAAAGGGATAGTTCTAGAAAGGTCATTTTCTTCTTTTTTCATTTATAAGGGGCAGCAAACAAATAACCTCATGGAAGTTTGGCTATCCTTTTTTCTATTGAAAGAGCTTGTGCTCTTGGTTGGTACAAGATATTTTATGAGTTTGATTCTCAAATCTTCGTTAATATGTTGAATGAGCAGAAGTGGGGTGTAGTTAACTATCATCTAGCCTTTGTGGCTAGGTAGATTCTTAGATTAGATTCTTAGATTGAGTTCTATGTTGGATTTTATCTCCTTTTCTCACATTCCATTGGAGTGGAACAAGCTTGGTTCAATTGTTTAGCCAAATGGGCTTCTGAGAATGTTGGGGATTGGCAGGTTGTAGGTTGGAAGCAATTATCTTGGGAGCATTCCCAAGGGCTTGGTGGGTTGCTTACTAAGGACATGGTGAGTTGATGGTTTGTAGTGAGTTGGTTTTATGGGGGTTTGGCCTAATTTGTGGATGGCTATGGGTTTTGGGTTTGATGGTTTGTGCTTTGGGTGCCTATTTGGACTTGACTTACTTTGTATAATTATTTTCTTATGAATCAACAAAGTTTTACCCCTTTTCTATAAAAAAAGAAAAATATTTGTGTGGGTCATCATTTGTCAATTTTTCCAAAAGTATTGCCATTTTTTTGTCTCCCATGTGTCTATCAAGTGAAAAAAGTTGCAAAGGTCCTAAAATTTTCTAATTGTGGAGTGTTTTATGTTCAAATTTATAAGGACTATGCTTATGTTAGGGTTTCCCTTCATAGTATGCCTTTCCTTCTAAGATTTCCTTTTTTCTTTATCCTTGTCAAAATATCAAACTTTCCCATTTGGGCATACCTTTCATCTATTTCCCACCCTCGAACCCTTTTGAGATCAATATTTTAGAGTTTTTATTTTTAATACCCATTTCCAAGCTAAACCTCACATGTTTTCACTTCAAAATCTAATTCCTTGATTCCTATAATAAGTTACCTTTTGGACTCACAATTTTGAATATCCTTTCACCTAAGTATATTTTCCTTGGGATCCCTAATCTCTAACTTCCAACATTTTCTCATATATACTTTTTTAGAGTCAAAGATGTGTGAATAGTTCTAAAGTGGTACAAGGTATTAAGTGTCCTCAAACTTTGATTCCCAACACTTTTCACTATGTTATCTTATTGGGATCACTGGTTTGGACTTATCATTGTGTTCATACCTTAAAGGATGAATTTCTTGGCACCCCTGATCTCTAACTTCCTAACTATTTCCTTTATGTATCCTATTGGAGTTAGAGATGCAAGGATACTTTTATCTATTTTCTTTAAATATGAAGTATGTCATACTCTTGATCCCTAACTCCCTAACTGTGGTATGGATCATTAGGTATGCTTGATCCTCAATCCTTTAAACTACCATATTTTATACTATTCATCCCTACCTAGCCCTTGTATGACCTAGATTGCTATTGATGGCTATATCTAATATCACAAATACTTTAGAATGGATTTTCCTTCCCAAAAACAATTGTCTAATATTAAGGGTGCATATTCACATGCAACTTCAAACAAAAAATGAGAAACACCAAGCCAACAATAACATAACGGTTATGTTTTTTATGTAGATGGTTTCCATACAAGCTTTAGGCTAACCTTTTATGTATTTCATAGGATCTAATATTTCCTTGCACACCTCATCAATTGATCACTGATTCCTCCTCATGTCCTAAAGTGACGGGGAAATCAATAGAGTACCATATATGCCAATTCATTTTCCAAAAAATAAGGTTGGTCATTTTATTCTTCCATACATGATTGCAAGCCAAAGGAGATTTTAGGGTTTCAACTCTTGCATATTGATTCACCATTAGAGTAGTAGAGATTTGTAAATGTTAAGAAGGTTAATATTATAAATGATTATTGCAAATAAATGTCTCCATGGTTCTATTTATGGAATGTTTGGAAGTTCTAGCTTAAGGTTTCCTCTTGCTAGTTCATGGGTATGAATGTAAAAAATATTTAATGAATATGATGGTATTCTAATGCATTGCAATAGTTTGTAATGAAATTTCTTTATTGCATATGAATTTATACAATTTAAGATGGGTAACTAAGTATGTTTGGTTACTTGATATCATTATTTGTGGTGCATGTATATGTGTAGTTTATATTCCTTTGCAATTTCAATTTGTCCTCATGGTATGCTTGGACTTTGTAAAATAATGAATAGGCATTGATCTTAGAAGTAATGATTCACCATGCACTTAAATTGAAAACTTCATTCACTAGTAGAGTAGGCGTGGGAAGTAGATTGCATGAACTTAATGATTCAATTTTATAGCTTAAGAAAACATATGGAACAATCCATATTAGTTTTTTTTATTAGTCCAAAAGTAGTCGTAAGGTGGTTGAAACCATATATTAAAAGTTTAAAAAATATAAACATTGCAAGCCGAAGGAGGCATATGAACAGGCATCAAACACTAGAGCAAGTCTAAAGGAACAAAAAGGGAGTTGCAACTAACTACAGGTATATCCTCCTAAATTGAGAATACCATCTAAACCTAGCCTATGAAAACATAAATTCAACACACCCTGCCACCAGTTACAATAGAGAAGCCGAATTACCCTTGTTCAAGGGTGTCACCATTGCTCACCACCGCACTGTCCTTTAGCTCTAGACTTTCCCTTTTCGACACCCTTCGCCAATTAGTTACCTCATATACCTCGACCAACCCTTCAACCTTAATGTAGGCTTGCAACCAACCTGCACCCTCATCTGACATCACACCCAAAATTTTCTTCAAGAACTGGATGCTTCTCCTCGTTGTCACATGAAATTTGGGCATGGAAGTCGGGTCATTTGAGAATATCAATGTATATCTCTCAGGGGGCTTCCCATGCCAGTGTATTAGATAATAGTCATTTGGAAGCGATGCACCCCTGCCAACCTCAAAATTCTCCAAGACATCATTAATACCAACCAAAATTTTTACCCATGCTAGCTTCTTGCAAAGGAGTCAAGCCATTTCCTTTGTCTCCCCCACCTCTAGAACTAACACCAAGAACATTGTAGAGATATTTGAATTCACCCTATGCCTATGAAATATTCGAAGGAACTCCCCTCCAAGCACCATCTTGAAGTTATCCAGAATCAACCCATGCTTGGATTTAAAGATGATGCCCAACCTCTTCTCTATAATCTCCCCTATAAAGGACATTTGTCACACCAAACTCTCAAGCCTGATTGAAGTGTCCATTTCACCTTGCACAACCACTACCACGATCACAAAACCAAAGAGATGCATGGTGAAAAGCCAAGGAAATAATTTATTGTGATGAGGGACAACCAATCTTGCCGCCATCATTTACACGAAACTCATGAGACTCCCTAGTCAAATCAGTGTCACTTCTACTATCCACAACTTGCAAACCTACTAGAGCCTATCACCAACCATATTTTATGATGTGGAGTTAAGGGCTCAGCCAACGAGGCCCTTTTGGCCAACTCATCGACCACCTTATTGCCTTCCTGATATATATGAGTTACTTTGAAGGCCTCCAATTCACCTAGGATTTCAAATATGGGTGATATCCATCTCTGAATAGTTTGGGGTCCACCCCAACTTGATTACATTAATTGTGATCAAAGAGTCTCCCTCCAAGTGGACTCTATGTAATTTTTTTTGTTTAGCACAATGAAGCCCAATCAAAGTAGCTTGGAACTCTACTTCATTATTTGTGTCGAACCCCAAACATGTTGGTTTCTCCCAAATTCTATCCCCATTGTGATCTTTGATGACACATCCTACCCCACATTCGACTGGATTTCCTCTTGCAACCCCATCAAAATTCACCTTTACCCATCCTTCCTCAGGCACCGTCCATACCACACCCTCCCTTTTGGCCCCTGTAGGATGAACCCTAGAGCCCCATTAATGGGGGGACACAATCCATATTAGTTATCACCATAGAAAGTTATTTTATACATACACACGTCATGTTCTCATGTATTTTTTATCAACTTAATAGAGGTTATAGTAGTAGGCTAGTTCTTGGCCTAGTGATAAGTTATTGGGTAAAGTGTATACTAGGTAATATTGCATAGATTATCCACTTGTCTATCTTCATTCGTGTTTAATCCTATTTAGGATACCTCTAAGGAAGCCCCACAGGTCTACCTAAGCCCGAAGTTGAAGGTTTAGTGTTGCCCTACTTGATCATAAGTTAGAGGTCTTACTCACCTTGGTGGTCAAATAATGGCTTGGCTTTAGGAATTTGGGACCTACAACTTGAATCACTAACACTACCTATCATTTTCATGTGTATAAGCTAATAAATTAGCCTCATCTATGTCAATGATCACTTAAGGCCTAAATTGCATGCTTTTCCAAACCATCATAATTTAACATCACGACCACTTCATACCCCCACACACATTTCATTGAGAACTACCCATAACTTCAACAACATACTGATATTATTCAAAATATTTGTGACTTCTACAACCACTAATAACCTTATTTGCAATTATTGTCATGTTTGTAGACAAAGAAAACTTTGTTAGTAAAGGCCCACTTTTGTAACAACTATCAACTTTGTTATTAACTATTGAATTATATAGTAAATGAAATCTTTTATATTAAGAGTAAACTTTAGTAACAATTGTTGACTTCTTCATCAATTATGCACTTAAACAACTACAAATTATAGACATGACCCTAATAGTCCAACTATCTAAACAAATTTGAATCAACTCATTAGTTTCATATCAATCGGTATCATGATCAATGTTTCTTTGATAATGTAATTGGATGATAACACTGACCACTTGTTGGGTGAATATTTTGTAATCCCTTTATAGATTACGAAATAGTGATTTCAGCCATAGTTATTATGAGATAAATCTCTTCTCTCAGAAAGGGGAGGCTCCCTTCTTAATGCTCACTACAATTAACTAAAAACTAAACTAAAACATATACATTGTGATTATCCATAAGGTGTCTCCATTAACATATCATATTGTTTCTGGATAAGAGAAACATAATAACAATGGTATTCTCAAATACAACTAGTTAGAGAAATAATAGTTGATACCCACAAGTACTAGCGAACAAAAGCAACTTAGAAATCCCGTTGAAACACAAAGTCTTCAATTGATTTCCCACAATGATTCCAATATAATTCTAGAAGTAACTGTATCACTAGTTGTTGCACAAAGTCTATCAACTACCAATACCAATGATTCACGAAATGAATAATTACAAGCTCAAATCTTGATAATTCTTCACCAACAAATGCTTTCAACACACACACACAATTCCAAGAGATCAATATAACATAAAGTTTATAAAGCTTATCTTGAAATCCCTTCCAACCATAATAGAGAAACACCACTTATTCCATTGACAATAAGAAAGATTAAGCAAAAATGACATAAGAACACTCTTACTCTAACAATCTTGATTCAACACAAAGTCTGATATTAAAATCTGCCTTCTTTTCATTAATAGATTTGTATTTTCAATTTGAACTCAAAGTCTCAAAGTTGAGAAATTATTTCAGTAATACTTCGTTGCAAAATATTAAAGGTAAAAATTACAAATGAGCTCTCTCATATTTATAGATGACATCTAAAAACCTAATTTAGGAAGAGTTTAACTACTTTGACTTATTCAACATTGGAGTCCAAAATTATTGGGGGTCTTCTTTGTTGTTACGTGTATTTACAATTTTACAAATGAAAAATGGCATGTAAATTGTCTTTTCAACTAACTATAGAAACTTGTAAATACTAAAAACTTGAAAACTAAACTTCAACATTCTACATTAAGAAACCATCATGTTTCTTCAGGATCGCTTGTACTTCATTATCTGGTACCAAAGTATTTTTGATGATACCACGAGCTCTTAATACTAAATCTCTAACAGTGTTGTAGGCTTTTTCATGTCACCCAAGATATTGTTTCAGATTATCCAAAGTTGACTGAAGATCAAAGATTTGATCCATTAGTGGTATTGAAAATGCCTAGTCTTCAAACTCCTTCTGAATCATGTTGATAAACTGTTGAACTACATTATCCAGGGAAGTAGCTTCTAATTATCATCTTGGAATTTCTTCAATTTTATTAATTAGTTGCAAGTCATTTTCTTCACCAATTTCTTGTGCAGGTTGTAGATCATTAAGCAAGTTGGTGAGAACAATGTCTTTGTGAATCAAAGACTCTTCAATTTCCACATACATATACCAGTTGGGAATGATCCCAAATTTCTCTATTTTATCTATTTTGAGTTTCCTCATTTTGATCCAAGACTGTACCTTATTTTCCATATCATATTTCTCTTAAGAGAAAGCATTCACAGTGTCATCCAATTTTTCTCTTATTCCTACCATTTTTTCCAGTTTATCCATAGTCGACCCTAGCATTTCTGTAACCAATGAGACCAAGCGATCAAGATACTCACCAACCACTATACCTCTAGCATGTACCTTTTCCACCTTTTGAATGATGGGGTTCTCAGTGCCAACTGCAATGGCCTCAAGTTCGATGAATTTAGAAGATTGGGTTATCTTTTGTAGCACAGTTGTGAGTTGCTTTGTCTTAGCCTTGTAATGATCTTTCATCTTCTTTTCCTTATCAAATTTCTTGATGAGAGAATCTAAGGTTGATTGAACATCTGCCTTTGCACTATCATGAGTCACATTACCCAACTCAACCCTTGTGATAGAATATTCTACAAGATCTACTTTCTCATAAGTTTTGTTAGAGGGAGGTTGAGCTATCTTTGCATACTTATTACCTTCTTTATCAAAAAACATCCTAGAAAGAGTATTTCCTTTCTTTTTGGTTCTAGTCTTAGTAGTCACAAGTCATGCAAAATCAAATTCATGAGGATAGATGAATTATTTCCTTCTCTTTGGTGCTTGTGAAGACAACCATGGTGGCAGTGGTGAACTCTTCTCAGGTTGTGTAGCCATCAGATGGGATGTAGTAGTTGTATCCACAAAGGTGGTAGTCACAGTGGGAGATGTGTTAGTTAAAATAAGCTTAGAAATTTCAGCTCTAGAGACTTGCACAAAATCATTCAAAAATTTCTCCAAATAAAAATGTGACATGAGATCAAAAGATGGTGATGACAAACTTGGCAATAACACAGGAGAACTAGTCACATTGTCTAATCCTTGTTTTGGGTTTTCAAATGAAAGCCCTGAGATGGGAGAAGAATGTACAAAATTAATGAAAACAACAGGTACACAACTTCTTACCAAGGAAGGAGGATTAATAAGAACATTAGATGCAAATGTGGTCATCGGAGGAGAAGGAATAAAAACAACATTGGATATGGGGGACGAGGTGATAGGTGGTTTTTCAGGAATATTCTCGCGAGGAGACATCTTTATTTCTTCATAATCCTCTTCATTAGTCTACCCCTCTTCTTGCACATGTTCCTCTTCTTGCACATGCTCCTCTTGGGCCTCTAGGGATGGTTCCTCTACAGATTTCTCAGTCTTCTTGCCACCTTTGAGGACAAATTTGATCTTAGGCTTTGAAGATCTACTAGAGGTTGGAGCATCATTTTTGTTTTTGGTCCTTAGCTCTGATTTCTTACTTGTTTGTACTTTAGACTCGTCTTCTGATCCCATGAAGAAAGGTTTTAATTTTATATCTCTTTCATCCAACCAAACATTTGTATTGGGAAAGATTGGTTAAAACCTTTCTCGAATTAATATTACTTCTTTCTGAGACCACTAGATTGAAGGAAGAGGAGAAGCTGCAATATTATTTCTTTCATATTCAGGATCCATAATAGTATCTTCATCCTCTATGTCCTCTGGGATATCAACAAGATCCAACTCCCTTATTTGATCCAAAGTCAATATGCAATAATCCATCCTCCTGATATCTTGTTATGTGGACTAATGTTAGCTGAAATGTCTTCAACCCAATGTACATGAGAGAATGCCATTTTGATTTGAGACTTCATGCCTCTGTAATCAAATTGAGGTCTTTCCTTATACAATTTTATTGTCACCTGCTACATCTCTTATTCCACCACCTTGGCCTTATGTGAAGTTTGAATAGAATACCTTCCAATTGTCAATGGGAATTTGAATCCTGGCTTATGAGCTTCCATTTGTTTATTATAAACCACAATAATTTGCCTGCATAACTCCATTAGAACAATTTTATCACTAGGATAATGTGGAAGCATATACGAATAGCTAGTAAAGCATCCTACTCTCAAATAGGTAAAATTTGGAAACTATAGATACATGCATCCATATTTGTTTACAATCTTCCATGCTTCATCAGATACCCTTTTGTTCTCCAGTTTAGGGTCAAAGAAACACATGAGTGGTCTAAAGAAAGCATCATTCACCCTTCTAAAGTATTTGATACTTCCCTTGAGGGTGATCTGTGAGAAATATTTGAAAACTTGTGTAACCTTTCTATCACCTTTAGTAGTCAAACCTGAAAATTCCTCGTGGAAGCTGCAACATAGACCAAATATGAAGTCATGTGAAACTTATGTGTTGTATGCACTTGGGTAAATTGCTCGTGGAGTGCATTGTTAATTTCCTCTCCCCAAAATATTTTTTGCTTCCCTTTTAGAATGATCTTGATGTGTACATCTAGTCCTCAAAATAAAATGAAGTAGGTAAATAATGTACTCTACTAAGAAGAGTAATGAGGTCATTTACCTCTTCAATAAAATCGCTATGAGGAGAGTTTTTAGGCGATCTTGTGACACCTATCCTATGAGCCTTCAACCATTTACTGTTGATCATTCTCTTTGCAAAATAAGGATCCTTATCATATTTTTCTTGTGCGGATTCCTTAGAAATCTCCGCATATGAATTAGCACCTGGGCACATGAAAACTTTATCAAAGAAATTTGCATCTAACTCCATTACCACATTTTCATTTGAATCCTTGAATTTCTTGTCATCCTTGTTATAGTGAGAGGTAACTTGTAGCACAAACTTAGGATTTGGAGTAGCTATTGGAAAAGAAGCCACAAGGTGTATGTTGTTGTGAATTATTGACTTCATCCCAATGGTTATAGGTTGTTTTTCAGTTCTCTCAACAAACTCGCCCATGTCCACATGACCAATCTTTGTATCTTTGATTTCATCCACATTCAATGAAACTACTGTAGGAGGAAGCACATCTTATTATTTGTACTTCATTATTTTCCCCTTGGAAGGAGACGGATTTGACATCTGCAAAAAAATGGACTTGCAGAAATACAGATGGAAGATCTTGAGAAGCATGTACAAAGAAACTGCAGGACAAGATTAACATATTGCAAATGTTAAGATTTTTTTTTCATTTAGGAAATAGCAGCGAGGATTGATAATAGAGTGGGTATGTGAAAACTGGGGTTTGAGTGTGGTAAATGCAGAAAATGAAGCACAAAGGATTAGCTCGGTAAAGCGGAAAGATTTCTAGTGATAGGAAAATTTTGTTGAAAATGGGTATATGTGATGGAAAATTACGAGATTTCATGTGGAAATGTTGTTGCGAAAATTTGTAATGTTGTCAAAATTATCAACATTACGTTTTGGGAAGAATTTCATTTTTTTCTAATTTTGGGAAAAAAAAAACCGATTTTGCAAATTTGGGAAGATTTTCATTTTTTAAGTCATGAAAAATCAACAACATTGCAAAAGAACACTGTTTTAGTTGTTGGGTCAGGGAAAAACCCCAACCCTACAATTGGGAAGAACACACTTTGCTAAGTTGTCAAAAAGCAACAAAATTGCAAAGGACATTTTAATTTGTTTTGTCAAATTGTTAAATTTTAATGATTCTACAAGTAACCTTTGGTTTTATTTGCCGAGTCGGGGGAAAACCCCAACCCTACAAATATGGGAAGTTCAAATTGTTTACTTGCACATTCGACAAAAAATTTCAATGATGCAAGTGCCATAAATGTTAAACTTTGAACAAACGGGTTATTTCCACACCTACACAATCACACAATTAAGTCTTTATAAGGTCGGGGAAAAACCCCGACCTTACAAAGAACTTTGAGTTTGCTTTCTATGTGGGCGGGTTAAAACCACACATGTTCAAAGTAAAGGTATAACCCTTTGCAGGGTCGGGGAAATTTCCCAACCATGCAAAAGAGGTAATGTTTGCTCTTTCATTTTGTATCATTGGCTAAATTCGCTGATCATACAAAATGATCATAAGTTTATTCTTTTTTTTGGTCGGGGTTTTAACCTGATTATACATGAAAAATAACAATCTTGGCTATCAGATAGTTGATGAAAATCACCGACATGGCAAAGAATATCATTAGTTTAACATGTGTAGAGGTGCGGAAAACCCTCATCCCCGCACATGAAGGTTATCAAACATTGAAACTCCACATAGCACGGGGTTCAAACACCGTTTCAAAGGAAGAATAAGAACATATAATCTTGCAGAGACTCTGTTAAATGAAAAAAAGACAGAGTTAAGGATGAAACAAACAACGAAGTGGAAATGGAAGTAGGGCGAACCTAGGGGTTGTGGGTATACACGAAGAAAGCATAGCAAAATGATTATAAAAAGGAATTTAAACTAAATAAACCATTAAAATACAATAAAATGAGTTTAAAGCCAAAAATCCTATACACAAAGTAAAAAGAAAAAGACAACATACCCAAAGAAGCGTGATGAAAACCCTAATCAGAAGAATGCAAAATTTGCTTGAAAACTCCTGCTAATACAATCCACGCAACTGGATGAGCTTGCATAGGAAGACAAATAACAAATAGCCAAAATAAATGAAAAGAAAGGAGTCCGAATAAGTTCAAAAAATTGATTTGAACTCAATAACCGAAAACATTAAAATGCATTTATGACATGTGTGAAAACTGAGATTGTAGGAGCAGGGAAATTTGGCACGCTTACAAATTGATTTGACTATTTGTAAGGTCGAGAAAATTTGATGATTCTACAAGTAAAACATATATATAACTTGCAAGGTCGAGGAAAAATAGAGTACCATCTTCGTATGCAAGAAGAAAATTGTTTTCATTGTTGAGTTGGTGAATCTTGAATGGTCCTCTCCATAGTGAATCAAATTTCCCATGCATGCCTTTTGGTTCTCTTCTCTTGTCCCACGAGAGAATTAGATCTCCAACTTGAAAATCTCAAGACTTTGCTTTCTTTTCAAAAATATTATTTACCTATTCTTGGTGTTTCGTAATATAGTTCACCACTTGAACATGCCTCTCCTCCAATTCAGAGAGATACGTAATACGTTTGTTGGTTGAATTGTCAAAAGTCTCATCCTCAATGGCCATAACCAACTTGAGGATGGGTAATTCCAACGTGATCGGAATCTCTGCATTCAACCTATATAGGAGTTGGAATGGTGACATGCCTATCGCCCACTTGGGGGTAATTTTTTCAGCCCACAAAGCATAATGCAATGCCTTGTGCCATAACCGTTGATTCTCGTCAACTAGGTTGCAAATGATAGTAACTAGGTTCTTGTTGTTGGATTCTACCGACCTTGAGAGTAATAATTTGATGAATGCAACAATATGACTCCATGTTCAAAACAAAACTCGGTAATCTCACTTGATGAGAATGTAGTATCATTGTTTGTTACAATTTTGTTTGGCCCACCAAACCTGGAAATGATATTCTCCTTCAAGAAACTATAAACTACCTCTGAAGTAGCATGTTTCGCTAGTATAACCTCCACCCACTTGGTGAAGTAATCAGTTGTTGTGAGAACATAAACATGTCCCACACTTGAAGGTGGATTTACAATACCAATGAAGTTAATGCCCCATTGTTGAAAAGGCTCTTCAATGACAACTGGTTTGAGTAGAAGAGCAACCAACTTAGGCTTCCTATGAACTGCTGACATAGTTCGCATTTGCGCACCCAATTGTACGCATCTTGAAATAAGGTAAGAAAATAGTACTTAGCTCGCAAAATTTTGTGAGCTATAACCGGTGTAGAAAAATTCCCACCACCTGCCAAAGTTATGGAAAGATTCCAGTATCTTGCTTTGTTGTGCTTTGTCAACACAATGTAGAAAAGTTCCATCCAAGCTCCTTTTGTATAAACCATTATCCCATAAGAAAAAAATTGTTTTATTAATCTTGAGTGTTCTTTTCTCCTTATGTAGAAAATGCTCTAGACATTCTCCATATGTTAGAAAGTAAGTGATATTTGAATACCATTCATCAGTTGTACTAACAAATAGAATAGTTGGCATAACTTTAGAACTCACCTCCTTAGGATCGAAAACTTGATCAAGATTGTTGTTGACAATAAGTTGGCACAAACCTTTACCACACACCAACTTGGTGGGCTTTATATCCATGTCATACTCTTGAATTTTGGCAATCCAATTGCCTCTTTTTGTACCAAACTCTTATTGTGTCAAGATGGACTTGATAGTAGAATCAAGCACTAGTGTAGTGACATGACCGTTAAGTATGTAGAATCGAAAATGCTTTACTACCTTAACCACAACGAATGCATGTTTTTCCATTTGAGAATATTTCAATTCATGAGCTTTTAATGGATAACTCATGAATGCAATAGGGGACTCAAACCCCTCACTATTCTGCTACACCAAAATGGTTGAAAGTGTATGCTTAGAAGCATAACTGTACATAATGAACTCCTTAGTGTAATTTGGGTAGACTAACACTAATGCATGCATGATAGCTTCTTTAATATAATTGAATGCAACTTTGGTTTTTGTAGACCAATGAAAGGTAGTATTTCCCTTCATCGTATTCATAATATGATATGTCTTCTTCGCGAAGTTAGGGATAAACCTTTGCAGGAAATTGACCTTACCGAAGAAAGACTAAACTACTTTCTTACTTACTGGCAGAGTAAGAGCTTGAATTGCTTTGACCCATTCAGGATCAATTTTGATACCCTCCTTAGAAACGGTGTGACCAAGTAGTTGACTTCGATTCAAAGAAATTCCACGCCGTCGTCATCTCTCCAAGAATTGTCTCAAATGATTGAAATGCTCTTGACATTTTTTGGAAAAGATTGTTAGATCATCAAGATAAAATACAATGAACTTACCCATGACATCATAGAAAGCTACATCCATTACTCATTGAAACGTAGCATCAACATTAATGAGACCAAACAACATTTTTTGGTAGGAAAAAGTACTCCATGGTGTGGTGAAAGCGGTCTTATGTTGATCATTTGGGTTGACCTCCACTTGGTTGTAACTTGAAAAACCATCTAACATAGAAAGCATCTTAGATCTAGTTATCATTTGCAAGACTTGATCCATCACTGGTAAAGAATAATTGTCTTTCAACAATAACTGATTTAAATTCTTGAAATCCACACATATATGAATTTCCCCATTCTTCTTACGAACTGGAACGATATTGGCTATCCACATTGAATGGTAGATAAAAAAATATGATCCTAGCATTCAACATCTTTTGGATTTCTAAAAGAATGGTTCTGGAAATCTTAGGACTGTATTGCCTCTACTTCTATTTATAAGGCAATGCTCCCACCTTCAGTGGAATCTCATGTTGAACTTATTTTGGGTGAAAAGACTTCAATTCTTCATATGAATATGCAAGTACATCAATGTATTGCCATAACAATTCAACAAATTGGCCTTTCTCTTTAGGAGTACAACACTTTATGATGTTCACCATTTTAGGATCCTTTTCGGTTCCCAAGTTGATTTTCTCAACTTCATTAGATGATTTAGAGTTGGATTGTTGTTGCTTTTTGACATAATGGTCATGTTTGTCAAAAAGTCTTTCTAGGGACACCAACCCCTTGGGAATCTTATTCCCTTTAAGCTGCAAAAACTCTTCACCAATAACTGGATCAATTTTAGAAATAGATTCTCAAGGTGGAGAATCACTACCTTCAAAGTACAATTCATCAAAAATTTCTACCTTCTCTATAAATTCCACAATCTGGTGATCATCGTTGAAAATTTTCCAATTGTCTGAATTGTCTGGAACACTTGGATGAAAAAAAGCTCAATGGTGTAGGTAGAACCATGAAAATATTTATGTAGAATCAAGAGAGTAGCTGATACAACCAACAAATCAGCTCTGTCATTGTACTTTCTTGGGACAACAAAAATATTAAAAGCTTCAAACTCCTCTATATCGTTCCAAACTAAGTTACAGTAATGCCTTAGTCATTCATTCTTTGTTTGATACAAGTTTATCACTTGGAAAATGACTAATTCAACATCACCTTGAACATGTAAATTCCTTATCCCTTTCCTTCATGTAACTTCAGTTCCCAACAACAATGCTTCATACTTTGTAGTATTGTTAGTGTTGTTAAACTGAAGTTTAAAAGAATTTCCTTAAGAAATTAAAACAATTCCTGCTCCAGAACCTGTGGAAGAATAACTACCATCAAACTCAATTGTCCAAACATCATTTGGATCACCAAGAGTATTATTTTGAAAATCAGTAACTTCATCATCAAATGAAATTTCACCATTTGAAAGAGACAAATCATCTGAAGACGATTCATTTTCTAGTGAAGATGAGACATTACATTCAGACTCTTGTTTTGTATTTCTAGACGAAGACTCAACATCTTCATCAATCTACAAATAATAAGTCCCCATACCCAAAGTTTCAAACAAAATTTGAGCTCTCGAGTCATTTGACTTAGTCACTGAAAACTTAGATTCCCTTTCATGAAGCAACTTTTGCATTACACCCTTTACGGGTATCCTAGCCTCAAATATATCCATATTCAGTTCTCCTCCAACGTCCTTACAGAAGTTTCATCCAAATAAAATACCATAAGACGCTGGAACATCAACAACCAAGACCATCATCTTGATTTTATTCTTTGGGAATGCAACGAATGCAAATTGTGCATCCTTGATTTGTCCAATCAAAGGTACTTGTTTATTCTCCATAGAGAAGCAACGACCAAAATTTTTTGTAAGACTCAATCACAAAGCAATAGCTACCTTGGCAGGCATGACATTATTAGATGCACTGGAATCTATTACACAGTTACTTAACTTGAAACTGTTAACAAGCAAAGAAATGTAGAATGGGTCTATTCTTCCAGAAACGGATGAAGGAATGGAAACTAAGTTACTCTATGGAAACTTAGATTTTGGAACAACAAGAATGTTTGAAGATGAGTCTCTACTAGGATGATTTTTCTTATCTTTAAAAAATTCAACTAGTATATCAAATTAATTAGGATTAACTTTTAGATATTTGGCTTAAGACATTTGTAACTTTGTCCTCTTCGCATGATCAATTATGTCAAAGGCTTGAAATGATCTAGTCAAAGAGGACGGGGTAATTTCATTGATAGGTTTTGAGAATGGAACATTGGTCTTTGGAACCTGAATATTGGCCTTTGGTGTTGAGGGAACCACATGAGTATGAGAGGTACTTACTTGCTTATTGGCTATTGTATCTTTGGGTTGTACTGGCAAAGGAGTTCCTCTTTTAACAATAGTCATTGGTGGTTGTGAACTATCCTTTACTTTTGTCGCATCATCTTGAGGTTGATCAAGTTGATTTTTTTGCAAATGTGTAAACACAACATAAGAATCAATCACCAAATCCTCTTCATCTGACTCATTCTCAACATGTAGGTAGCCAATGTTTGAGTCGCCAGTCGAATCTGTTTCCTCCTCCTGGAATTGATCAAAATTTTCATCAGTAGGATATTATTGTTGTGCATAATCATCTTGCTTAGCTTCATAATACCCCATGATTGCATTGGTTGGAGTAGCCTCAAGAGAAAGTCTTCCTTACAATGCAAGAAGTCTATTTTGATTTCTATTACTGGAATAGTTGGAAGAATTTGAAAAGGTTTTACTTGGAACATCCTTTTATGGAGGATTAGATGAACCTTGAGAAACCTGTTTCTTCAAAGCTAGCAATTCATTTGCTAGTTTTTGCATCATAGGATCAGTACTTGTATTGGTTGATGAAGATGAAGATGCTTGCCCTTTATTTCTATTTGTTTCTTTTCTTATCTTACCAGCAAGAATCAAATCATCTTCGAAGCTAGTAGCCAATTGTTGTGCTACTTCAAGATCAACTAAAATTTTCCTCCACAACAAGAAGCTTACCTCTGATAGTTGTGTATTAATGAAGAAAAATTTGAGGTTATGAGTTGTTAGCTTAGCCTCAATAGGAATACTTGTTACCAACTTATTGAATTTGGCTACAAACTCGTTCATGGGTTCATGTTCTTCTTTTCTCATAGTTGTAAGTTGTGCTAACAAGTCATGTGCATCTTTTGCAAGCTTGAAACATTTTTCAAATTTAGTATGAAGAGTAGCCCAATTGGCAACTATACCAGGAACAAGAGTGTAAACCATTCCGCGGGTACTCCTTGTAAGGTGTCAAAAAACAACCTTATGGAAACATCCTCATGCTTAACGCCAAGAACATCACATACATTGTAAAAGGAAACAATATGTTCATCAAGATGCTGCTTACCATCACCATAGAACTTGGGGATGTTCTTGTGAGAAACAAGAGGAAGTTTGTGTAAAGGGGTTTCCAAATTTAAAGGGTCAAACATATTACCCCTACGTCTAGCAAGTTGTGGTTGAGCCATAGCGCCTTGAACAACAATTGCTTGAATTGGTGTGATAGGTAAAATTCCCACAAAAATATAAGATTCACTTGGAAGCAGTGATCTGATTCTTCGAGGTGGATAAATTCCTATATGCTATAATGGTGACCTTGCTCACAGGGGAGAAGGGATAATATTATGGCATTGGAACAACTCAAAAAATGGATCAACCTGACCTTGTGCCCTTTGATTGCGAGTATATCTTCTATATGCCAGAATAAAAATTAGTAATAAAAGATATTCACAAACTTACAATAAGACACTAGAATAATTTTCTACTTCAACCGAAAGCGTGAGGCATTGGTTGTGTGCTCATATCCCCAATAGAGTTGCCAAAAAACTGTTGGGTGAATATTTTGTAATCCCTTTACAGATTACAAAATAGTGATTTCAGCCATAGTTATTATGAGAGAAATCTCTCCTCTCAAAAAGGGGAGGCTCCCTTCTTATTGCTCACTACAATTAACTAGAAACTAAACTAAAATATATACATTGTGATTATCCATGGGGGGTGTCTCCATTAACATATCCTCTTGTTTTAGGATAAGAGAAACATTATAACAATGGTATTCTCAAATACAACTAGTTAGAGCAATAATAGCCGATACCCACAAGTACCAGTGAACAAAAGTAACTTAGAAATGTTGAAAATGAAGGTAATATTGTAGCTTAAAACTTGTAAAACTATGAGATTGTAGACCTAATTAAGTTTTATTTGTCACAATTATTTGTGTATGATTAATCTGTTTAGAGCAATTTTACCAATTGTAGAAAGAGATAGAAGATTGTAAAAGAATGAGACAAGAAGATAGAAGTGACACAACATATCCGTGGAGAAACCCTTTCGGGAAAAAAATCCACCAAAATCAATAGTGCTTGTATTATTTAACCTTAGAACAAGATTATAATAATACTGTATCAATCCTTGATTGATATGCTTCCTTGCCTTCAACAATCCTTCTTCACAACTTGCAATAAACTCTCATGGAACTCTCATTCACTTGCTGCAATTAATAGACAATAATTAAGCATGTAAACTCAATAAGAGTTGTACAAAACAAGAGCATAAATATCCTCACAAAAATCTACACCTAGATTGGGCAAGTAGAGTTCCACAATGTAATATGAAGTCAAACCAAAGTCTTCCTCAATTTAGGCACCCCAAAATGAACACTCAATTGAACTTTGGTCAAGAAAATATCTTGCAAGCTTCAACTCAAAGTTGGTGCCCAAGAATGGGCCCACTTGACTGAGCCTTTTAAATATCTTCTCATGCAAAGGGTGTTAACTGAAAGATGCCAACTTGGGCACCCAAGGTAGACCCAAGTCAATCTTAGTTAACTGAAACTTATCTCTCCACCAATTCATGCAAACATTATGCATGATTGGTCATCCCCACTTAACTGAAAGTATCCACCTATTATCTATCATGCAACTGAAGTCATTAGTCATGCAACTCAAGTAAATTCAAGTCAACTAGCATGCAACTCAAACTAACTACATGTAACTGAAGATAACTAAACCATAACTGAATTGAACTGAACTGAACTGATACTAAACTAAACTAAACTAAATTGATTTGAACTGAACTAAACTCAAGTAAATATCAATCCCTAATTTGTAGGATCAAAACATGCATTACTGAAGTGTTATCAATCCTCCAAACAATTAACTTAAGCAAGGTGGGTTCCACCTTCCATGTGGGCACCCCACGTGCTCCTATCTTATAGGAGCTCTTCTTGGACATCCCCACATGTTCCTATCATTTAGGAATAATCACAAATGTCAATTTACATGTTCATTTCATTCAAATTTAATCTCTTTCTAATCCTAGTGTTGGGGAACACTTTCCAAGGACTTAGGAGATACATGAAATATGTTTAGGATTGCAATTAAATGGAATCCTATTCCCCACATTCTCCCACTTGCAATTATACATTGCAATTATTCTAAACAAGGAATCATTATTATAAATCAAGTACAAGACTCAAGGCCAGTGGCCTTCCTGCACCAAGAGAACTTATCTGTAGGAATTGGTTTCGTAAGATAATCTATAGCATTGATCAACGTGTCAAATTTCTCAATCAATACCTTCCCACTCAACCATTTCTCACACAAAGTGATACTAGACATCAACATGCTTAGTAGGAGCATGATACATAGGATTTTTGGCTAAACAAGTAGCACTCTGACTATCACATTCACGTCTAATTTGCTTGAAATCAAAACTAATACCTTTCCCAAGTCTCTATAACCAAACTGCCTCTTTAGAGGCATGTGTAGCAGCCATGTACTTTGTTTCTATAGTGGAAAAAGCAACCGTGGGCTGCCTCTTACTCATCCAACTAATTGCAACTCCAAAAAAAGTAAACACATAGCCACTTGTCGACCTTCGACTATCTAGGTCTCCTGCCCAATCTGAATCAACAAAACCTTGTATGTCCAATGATATGTGCATAATATCAATATCATTAGCACCATGATAAACCAAACAGTAATCAAAAGTACCAAGAAAATATCTAAACACCCTCTTAACATAAGTCCAATGTTCTTTACCAGGGTTAGGCATAAACCTACTTAGAACTCCCACTACTTGGGCTATATCTGGTCTTGTACAGACCATTGCATACATCAAACTACCAAATTCACTTACAATGGAGTCATCAAGCCATTGTATAGACTTTCATACATGCAAAACCATGGTCTCAAAACCATGGACCAATACAACTAGCACAAAATCATGTGCTAAAGACCACTAAAGGTTAATCCACTAACTCTAACCCAAGAACGAGTTTAACCCAACAATCCCCCCCTTACCACTTGGGAGAACTCCTCTCTTACCAGGTCTTTCCTTTTAGGGATTGAGCAAGCCACACTAGGTCTTACAACCATCAACCCAAATACATGTATTAAATTTTACATACAACTCCATTTTCAGTTTCCACATCTAATAACTAGATCCATTGAATCTTTCAATATCTAGATGAGAAGTAGAACTCATTGTAACACACTTCTTTTACAAATATGTAATAACACAATAGTAAAAGCTCCCACTACAACCAAAAAACCTTCAAATTTTTAAGAGAAAGGCATCCCAAACTCTAACCAACCATTAGCTCTGATACCCAATGTTGAAAATGAAGGTAATATTGTAGCTTAAAACTTGTAAAACTATGAGACTGTAGATCTAATTAAGTGTTCTTTGTCACAATTCTTTGTGTTTGATTAATTTGTTTAGATCAATTTTACCAATTGTGGAAAGAGACAAAAGATTGTAAAAGAATGAGACAAGAAGATAGAAGTGACACAACATATATGTGGAGAAACCCTTTCAGGAAAAAAACTCCATCATAACCAATAGTGATTGTATTATTTAACCTTAGAACAAGATTACAATAATAAGTACTGTATCAATCCTTGATTGATATGCTTCCTTGCTTTCAACAATCCTTCTTCACAACTTGCAATAAACTCTCATGGAACTCTCATTCACTTGCTGCAATTAATAGACAATAATTAAGCATGTAAACTCAATAAGAATTGTACAAAACAAGAGTATAAATCTCCTCACAAAAATATATGCCTAGATTGGGCGAGTAGAGTTCCACAATGTAATCTGAAGTCAAACCAAAGTCTTCCTCAATTTAGGTGCCCCAAACTAAACACTTAACTGAAATTTGGTCAAAAAAATATCTTGCAAGCTTCACCTCAAAGTTGGCACCCAAGAATGGGCCCACTTGACTGAGCCTTTTAAATATCTTCTCATGCAAAAGGTGTTAACTAAAAGATGCCAACTTGGGCGCCCAAGGTGGACCCATGTCAATCTTAGTTAACTGAAACATATCTCTCCACTAATTCATGCAAACATTATGCATGATTGATCATCCCCACTTAACTGAAAGTATCCACCTATTATCTATCATGCAATTGAAGTCATTAGTCATGCAACTCAAGTCAACTCAAGTCAACTAGCATTCAACTCAAACTAACTACATGCAACTGAAGATAATTGAACCATAACCAAATTGAATTGAATTGAACTGAACTAAATTGAATTGATTTGAATTGAATTGAATTGAACTAAATTTAACTCAAGTAAATATCAATCCCTAATTTGTAGGATCAAAACATGCATTACTAGAGTGTTATCAATCCTCCAAACAGTTAACTTAAGCAAGGTGGGTTCCACCTTCCATGTGGGTGCCCCATGTGCTCCTACCCCCACATGTTCCTATCATTTAGGAATAATCACAAATGCCAATTTACATGTTTATTTCATTTGAATTTAATCTCTTTCTAATCCTAGTGTTGGGGAAAACTTTCTAAGGACTTAGGAGATACATGAAATATGTTTAGGATTGCAATTAAATGGCATCCTATTCCCAACAAGAAAAACCTGCTAAAACACAAAGTCTTCAATTGCTTTCCCACGATGATTCCAAGGTAATTCCAGAAGTAATCGTATCACTAGTTGTAGCACAAAGTCTATCAACTATCAATATGGGTGAAGCCACAATAGTGGTTTACAATTCAAGTGAGGAAGGAAAACTCACAAAAAATGACCCCAAAACAAAAAAAAAATGATTTTGGGGGTTTGTACGAACCTATAGGTTTGAGCGAACCCATTAGAGGTTCGCTCGAACTAGGGTTCTATTGAACCCCTTTAAATTTTGACTGCCAAAAAACCCAAAAAAATGCATAGCAAGGGGGTTCTCTCAAACCCACCTTATCCCTCATCCCCCTCGAGACACAAAAAAAACCTAAATTTTGGCACTTCGGAGCTTAGGTTGAGGATGAAAATGGAGGAATCTTCACAAACCCAATTGGAATCGAGGTAGTCCTGAACGAGCTATCCAACGAATATAATTTTAATATGTTTTGGTTTTATTATGTATTTGTTTTTAGTTTTATTAAACATAGGTTTTTCATCAAAAATGAAGGTCTCTAATGCATGTGGAAAAATAGCAGATTATAAAAAATTTTTAAAAATATGAGTGCACTAGATATTGAAGTCCTTAATCCAAAAAAATGAATTTCAATATATACAAAAAAAGTTACTTATATGGCACTATGTCTGAATTGTAATTGGTTTGACTTCAAACTTGATTAAGGAAAAATATTCAATAAAAACTATCTAACCAAGTGGAAGCACTAGATATTGGAGTTACAAATCTAAATTTGAAAGAATTAGAATTTTATCCTTCATGGAAAAGAAGTTATGCATTATATGGTGTGCGTCACTTTTTAAAAATATTGTTTTTTGAAAAAAACTAGTTTTCGTGGGAGATGGAAAAAGAAATACAATTTGATTCCAAAAATTTTGAAAAAAATATTTTTTAGAATCTACAGAT
Organism: Sequoia sempervirens; assembly: GCA_007258455.2. Lineage (NCBI taxonomy): Eukaryota > Viridiplantae > Streptophyta > Pinopsida > Cupressales > Cupressaceae > Sequoia > Sequoia sempervirens. Next base: position 207,656,864 of record VDFB02000008.1, on the reverse strand, counting down.
AAAATGTGACGAGACTCTAGTTTGCATCATCTTCAAATTCCTCACAGTTTAGCCACTATAGGTGCCCGAATGTGAAGATTTAGTTAAAAATAATAATTTTAGTGTCCAGTTTGGCCAAAAATTGTAAACCACTATTGTGGGATCACCCATACCAATGATTCACAAAATGAATAATTACAAGCTCAAAGTCTTGATAATTCTTCACCAACAAATGCTTTCAACACAAACAAAATTCTAAGAGATCAATATAACACAAAGTTTATAAATATTATCTTGACTTCCAACCATAATAGAGAACTCTTATTCCATTAACAATAAGAAAGATCAAGCAAAAATGACATAAGAACACTCTTATTCTAACAATCTTGATTCAACACAAATTCTAATATCAAAACCTGCCTTCTTTTCATTAATAAATTTATATTTTCAATTTGAACTCAAAGTCTCAAAGTTGAGAAATAATTTCAGTAGTACTTTGTTGCAAAAGATTAAAGGTAAAAAATACAAACGAGCTTTCTCGTATTTATAGATGAGAGCTAAATACCTAATTTAGGAAAAGTCTAAATACTTTGACTTATTCAACATTGGAGTTCAAAATTATTGGGGGGCTTCATTGTTGTTACAGGTATTTACAATTTTATAAATGACAAATAACATGTAAATTGTCTTTGACTAACTACAAAAACTTGTAAATACTAAAAACTTGAAAACTAAACTAAGGCATGGTCAGCCTTCTCCAACATTCTGCATTAAGAAATCATCATGTTTCTTCAGGATCGACTATACTTCATTATTTGGCACCTAAGTATTTTTTTGTGATACCATGAGCTCTTGATATGGAATCTCTAATAGTGTTGTAGGCTTTTTCATGTCACCCAAGATATTGTTTCAAATTATCCAAAGTTAACTGAAGATCAAAGATTCGATCCATTAATGGTATTGAAAACGCCTGGTCTTCAAACTCCTTCTGAATCATGTTGATAAACTGTTGAATCACATTATCTAAGGGAGATAGCTTCCAATTATCATCTTGCAGCTAACATGAAATTTCTTCAATTTTCTTAATCAACTGCAAGTCATGTTCTTCACCAAGTTCCCATGCATATTGTAGATCATTAAGCAAGTTAGTGAGAATAGTGTCTTTGTGAATCAAAGATTCTTCAATTTCCACATACATATCTCGGTTGGGAATGATCCCAAATTCCTCCAGTTTATCTATTTTGAATTTCCTCATTTTGATCCAAGACGTACTTTATTTTCCATATACTCTTTCTCTTGAGATAAAACATTCACAATGCCATCCAATTTTTCTCTTATTCCTTCTATTTTTTCTAGTTTCCCCATAGTCGACCCTAGCATTTATGTGCCCAATGTGACCAAGCGGTCAAGATATTCACCACCCACTCTGCCTCTACCATGTACCTTTTCCACCTTTTGAATGATGGGATTCTCAGTGCTAATTGCAATGGCCTTAGGTTCGATGAATTCAAAAGATTGGGTTATCTTCTATTGCACAACTATGAGTTGCTTTGTCTTAGCCTTGTAGTGATCTTTCATCTTCTTTTCCTTATCAAATTTCTTGATGAGAGAATCTAAGGTTGATTGAACATCCACCTTTGCACTATCATGAGTCACCTTACCCAACTCAACCCTTGTGATAAAATATTCTACAAGATCTACTTACTCATAAGTTTTTTTAGAGGGAGGTTGAGCTATCTCTACATACTTATTACCTTCTTTATCAAAAAGCATCCTAGAAAGATTCTTTTCTTTCTTTTTGGTTCTAGTATTGGTAGTCGCAAGCTGTGCAAAGTTGAATTCATCGGGAGAGATGGCTTCTTTCCTTCTCTTTGGTGCTTGTGAAGACAATCATGGTGGCAGTGATGAACTCTCCTCAGGTTATTGTAGTAGCTGTATCCACAAAGGTGGTAGTCACAATGGGAGATGTGTTAGGAATTTCAGCTCTAGAGACTTGCACATAATCATTCAAAAATTTATCCAAATCAAAATGTGGCATGAGATCAAAAGATGGTGATGATAAACTTGGCAATGACATAGGAGAACTAGTCACATTATCTAGCCCTTGTTTTGGGCTTTCAAATGGCAACCCTAAGATGAGAGAAGAATGTACATAATGAATTAAACAATAGGTACCAAAACACTTGTTACCGAGGGAGGAGGATTAACAAGAACATTAGACACAAATGTGGTCATAAGAGGAGCAGGAATAGACATGACATTGGCAATGGGGGACGAGGTGATAGGTGGTTCCTCAGGAATATTCTCATGAGGAGAAATCTCTATTTCTTCATATTCCTCTTCATTAATTTGCCCCTCTTCTTGCACATGCCCCTCTTCTTGCACATTCTCCTCTTGGGCCTCTAGGGATGGTTCCTCCACAAATTTCTCAGTCTTCTTCTTGCCACCTTTGACCACAAATTTGATCTTAGGCTTTGAAGATCTACTAGAGCTTGGAGCATCATTTCTGTTTTTGGTCCTTATCTCTGATTTCTTACTTGTTTGTACTTCAGACTCATCTTTCGATCTTGTGAAGAAAGGTTTTAATTGTATATCTCTTTCATCCAACCAAACATTTGTATTGGCAAAGATTGGTTGAAACCTTTCTCAGATTGATATTACTTCTTTCTAAGACCAATGGATTGAAGGAAGAGAAGTTGCAATATTTCTTCTTTCATATTTAGGATCCAAAATAGTATCTTCATCCTCCATGTTCTCCGAGATATCAACAAGATCCAACTCCCTTATATGATCCAAAGTCAATATGAAATAATCCATCCTCCTAATCTCTCATTCTGTCCTAATGTCAACCCAAATGTCTCTGACCTGATGTACATGAGAGAATACCATTTTGATTCAAGACTTCATGCCTTTATAATCAAAGTCAGGTCTTGCCTTGTATAATTTTATTGTCACTTGTTGCATCTTTGATTGCACCACCTTGGCCTTATGCGAAGTCTAAATATAATACCTTCCAATTGCCAATGAAAATTTGAATCTCGACTTATGAGCTTCCATTTGTTTATTATGAACTACAATAATCTGCTTGCATAGCTCCATTAGAACAATTTTATCTCTAGGATAACTTGGAACCATATATAGATAGCTAGCAAATCATCCTACTCTCAAATAGGTAAATTTTGGAAACTATAGATATATGCATCCATATTTGTTTACAATCTTCCACACTTCATCAAATACCCTTTTGTTCTCCAGTTCAGGGTCAAAGGCACACATGAGTGGTCTAAAGAAAGTATCATTTACCCTTCTAAAGTGTTTGATACTTCCCTTGAGGGTGATCTATAGGAAATATTTGAAAACCTGTGTAACCTTTCTATCACCTTTAGTAGTCAAACTTGAAAAATTCCTCATCGAGGCTGCAACATAGACTAAATATGAAGTCATGTAAAACTTATGCATTGTAAGCACTTGGGTCAATTGCTCATGGAGGGAATTGCTAATTTCTTCTCCCCAAAATATTTGTTGCTTCCCTTTCAAAATGATCTTGATGTATGTGTACTTCTAGCCTTGAAAATAAAATGAAGTAGGTAAATCATGTACTCTACTAAGAAGAGTAATGAGGTTGTTTACCTCTTCAAAAAAATCACTATGAGGAGAGTTTTTAGGCTATCTTGTGACACTTGGCCTAGGAGCCTTCAACCATTTACTGTTGATCATCCTCTTTGCAAAATTAGGATCCTTATCATATTTTGCTTGTGCGTATTCTTTAGAAATCTCCACATATGAATCAACACCTAGGCACATGAAAACTCTATCAAATAAATCTACATCTAACTCCATTGCCACATTTCCATTTGAATCCCTAACTTTCTTTTCATCCTTGTTACAGTGAGAGGAAACTTGTAGCACAAACTCAGGATTTTGAGCAGCTACTAGAAAAGAAGCCACAAGGTGTGTGTTGCTGTGAATTATTGACTTCATCCCATTGGTTATAGGTTGTTTCTCAGTTCTCTCAACAAACTCACCCATGTCCACATGACCAATTTCTATATCTTTGATTTCATCCACATTTGATGAAACTATTATAGGAGGAAGCACACCTTGGTATTTGTACTTCATTGCTTTCCCCTTGGAAGGAGATGGATTTAACATTGATGAAAAAATGGACTTGCAAAAATACAGATGCAAGATCTCAAGAAGCGTGCACAAAGAAATTGCAAATCAGCAGAACAAAAAATCCGCTTGAAAACTCATGTGATAATAATCCACACAATTGGATGAACTTGTAGAGGAAGACAGATAACAATTAGCCAAAAGAAATGAAAAGAAAGGAGTCCCAATAAGTTTTAAAAAGTGATTTGTACTCAATAACCGAAAACATTAAAATGCATTTACGACACTCATGCGGAAACCAAGAATATAGGAGCGAGGAAATTTGGCACATTTACAAATTGATTTGACTATAACTTGTAAGTTTAGGGAAATTTGATGATTTTGCAAGTAAAACATATGTAACTTACAAGGTCAAGGAAAAAGCCTGACTTTACAAGTAACTTGTTCATTTTGCAAACTTGACTTGCAGGGTTGGGGAAAAACCCCGACCTTGCAAGTATAAATTTTTCCTAACTATTGACAATTTGATTTTCGTAACTTGGGAAAAAAGAAGAATTTTGACAAGCTAATGAAGGTTATCACTTAGAAGACATTACAAGACTTAGGACCACGCACGAGGTCAAATTGAAATTCGCCTCATTTTGTATTCTTAGAGTACACATGACTACGAAATGGACAAGTTTCATAGGGGTTATCCCGTGAATTGAGTGCAATTGGATTCAAGGATAGCACCACTTCACTCCCTTAATCCATAACCTACATTAGTTGGATATCCTTGCTTCTATAGACACTTCTTGTAATAATATTATGGGTGAGGAATATTTGTTTTCCATTTATAACTATTTAGATAAAGGATTTTTTCCTTTTAAGGATAACAAGAATATTCACATATTTATTTATAAAACTGTAACAAAGTACTTCATCATTGCTATTTTTATTTACCATCGTATTTATAATTATGTTCTTATTTATTCTCATACATTGTGAGATTACCATCTCTCTTCGAGAGGCCTATGAAAATGCATGTGGGGTCACTTTGGCAATAATATGTGTTGGATAATGCCAAGATCAAGAGCATGAAATAAAATTACACAAGTGAACAAAATAAGCACAATACTATATCTATTAATAAACAATAAAGAGCGTGTAAATACAATGATCAAGCCTTGAATATATAGGCAAAGATGAGGAGGTAGGACTGAACTACTAACTCTCCAAAGATAGGACACTTGTGGGATCACTTGAAAAGTGTGTGAGCAAGTGTCAATAGGTGTCTTAAGTCACGAGGACACATGTATCAACCATATGAAGTGAGATAAAAGCAAAAGAAACCTAAGTAAACTTAAGCTAGGTGTGAATAGGTCAATCCTAGAAAGACGATTAACTAGTTCTAGGCATGATAATTATTAGGAAAAGGTGTGTTTTCCACTTTGCATAATGCTATAATGTAATATTTTGTTATTATATGATAAACCTAGGGGATCTAGGGATGTGTGCATCACATGGGTTAGAATTCTTGGGGCCACTTTATGTGTTGTATGTAACACTGATAAATATTTAATGTGGGATTGCACATTGGGATAATATTTAATATTGGGAAAACTTAGTACCAAAAGTAAATTTGGGGGTTAATGGTTTTGTGAGCTCATGACATTAGTCACGAGGTTGTATGTAATACCACTTGGTGGTTTTGTGTGAGCTTGTTTCTATAAAAGCAAACACACGGGTAGTTATCTAAGGTTGGCTTGTTAGCTTGGTTATTTTGCTAAGGGGTTGAGAGCATCTCTTATTGACATTTGTGAGGTTGAAGCAAGACATGGGATGTGTGGTTACATACTTGTTCACATGGAATGCTTGTAGATGACTTGTTGTTTCAAAGGTATTAATGGAGAACTCTCAAGATGTATTGTAATATTCATTAAATTGAATACATGAGTGATGGATGCTTTTGGAGGTCAAGTTTTTCCCTCTTGAGGTTTTCCCCAGGGTACATCTTGTGTCATCTTTGATGGTATGCTGTCTATTCTTTTGCATATGAATTTTGAATATTTGAACTTGCATAGATTTCTCTATTTGGGTTATGTGGAAATTATCTTGGGTGGATGCATGTTTCCTTTCAACAACGACTCTATTTACACTAATAATATGTTAACCTAGAAACTCCTATATATGTGTTGTTAAAGTAAAATGAACAAGTATTCCCGTGACTTCGTTAATAAATGTCCCACATGCCAAAATCATAGTCACCTTAGGTTTAGTTGTTCATTATTGGCCTCATTAATTTATTTATGTCGTGGAAAATAAATTGGTATTTACATGTAATCAATATTTGAATATGATTGCATATTAGCATTCCTTAGCAATTTCAAAAAAGTGGCACCTCATTTTGAGTAGACATGCAAAAGTAATGCCTTATACAATAATTAGGCCAAAAAAGTTATTAAATTGACAACATTGTGTTTACCTTGGCAACTTTAACATGTGAAGTGGTAGCTTTGTGTTCACCTTGAATTTTTTTGAGAAAGCTATAAACTCATTCTATTTAGTCATGAATTCCTTTTGATTTTATGATTTCTTCTTCTCTTTTGGTGGTTATTTTAGCTTCTATTTTTTGGGGGGATCTACATATATTATGTTAGATTGGTGTTATTATTATTGGAAGTTGTTTGAGTTATGCAAATAATTTATTGGGAGCATTTGTGAGCATTTGGTGCTCATGCATATGATTGTCATGTAGCAAAGAGCTAAGGAATTATAGGTAAGTATTAAAGTTTACTAGTTGAGATTTCGTAGGTTCTTCAATTATAGGTTTAAGGGTTGTGATTAGTTGTAGCAATCTATTTTTTGAGTACTAAGTGAGATATTTGACATTTCTGGTGGAGTTTTTACCCACAAGGATTTTTTTCATGTTACTTTCTTGTCTCCTCTTTGTTGATAGTTGCTTATATAATTCTCTAATTTCTTAGAAAAAAATTCTACTTCTTGCTAATATTTTATTCATTTATTATTATCATAACACTATTCTCATAAAAAATTAATTACATGGAACTTTAGTGAGGAGCACCTCTCTAGTTTATAGATGTGCATATATGGTGACTTATTCTACAACAAAAAAACAAGCCAAAAAAGATATTGTGTTTGTATCATTTTTAAATTTGTATTTTATAAAAATCTATCCAAAGGAAGCTTTAGAATAAGTTGGATTATTGTTGTCTTATTTACCCTTTCTTACATCAACAATTAAGAGCAACCTCTTTATTTTGAAGCTTATTAATTAAATTTGAACTTTCTATTATTCAATTCATGAATGATTGATAAGAATTTTCATCTCTTTGAAGTGCTTGTGGGATGAAGATATGATTAATTTTATAAATATATTCTCTTAAGTATGTAGGTACTAATTTTCTATCCTTATAATTGTTAAATGATTCTTTTATAAAAATACTATGAAAACAATGATTTAACATTGTGAGCCTATTTATTTCATTTAATAGATACAAATACTTGCTTTCAATTATTTCATTTCTTATTTTAAATATTCAGAGTTGATTTAAAAATTGTGTTTTTTAATCAATTAATGTAGTAATAGATTATTTATTTCCTTAGAACATCATACATGAGTAGTTTATATGAGCCATATTTATTTTATTCTTGGTAGATACTAAGTAAGTTCGTGAGTAGTTTATATGAGCCATATTTATTTTATTCTTGGTAGATACTAAGTAAGTTCAATCACTTATAACATTGTATGGGGTACAGTTGGACCAAATTCCTTAGGTTCACAAATATTGGTCATGTTGAAATTCACCGTATAGTAATTACACTATTACCATATATTCTTTAGAAATATCTTCCATTGTATTAAATAAAAATTATAGGAGAATATTAAACGAGATGAATTTCTAATGATATATAATTTGATTAGATTCATAGTTGTAAATATATTTGATTTGTAGCATGCCTATTCTAAATGTCTTTTGTTAGCTTCTATAATTTTTTAAATTAATGAAATATAATCTCCTGTGTAAGATGTAGATGATTTTACTTAAAACGGGCATAAAACATAATTTCTAAATTTGCATATCAAATGGCTTTCACCTTTGATGCTTTATCTCTCATTCTTCTTGATGTCACTTTCCATATTGCTAGTAATGACTACGATCATTGATAATTTTTTCTCCTATTTGATATTTGCTCCCTTCCTCGATGGTAGTGATAATCTTCCTCAATGTAATGGCTAACACTAGAGCATGAGAATATTTTTTGGGAGTTACAAAATGGTTGTGTTAAAAGAGTGTAAACATTATTGATTGGAGCTATAGAAATATTATTGGATTGTAGGTGTGTGGTGGAAGTAATTATAGATCATGTACATAGGCCAAGATGTTGCAACAGTAGTGACCAATTTTGAATGCATAGAGTTATGAACTAATAATACAAATCTCCCACATCTAAAATTCTATTCCGAAGTGATAAGAGGTTTCATGTTTTTTGAGTTATAAGGGAGATATAACGATTTTAGTTTCATGTGTTATAATTCTTCTTACCTTTTAAAACACTTACATTTCCAAAAAAAACACAACATTGTTTATGGATGGTTTGGAAGCTATTCAATATATTGAATGATCATTACTGGCATGTGAAAGTGAAAAATTTAATGGGACAAACGCTTAAATTCATGCTCATACTTGTTTCTTTTTAGTTTAATGTCTTTATTTGCTACAATGCGAATGTGCCACTACACACCTAACATTTTTTTAGCCAATTAAGATAAACATTCAAGGCTCTGCCACACTATTTAAAAGTCTTGAAAAACATATTTTTATGGAATTTTAGAGTAATATTAAAAAAATTAAAATAGTTGAGGGAGCAATTGAGGTGGTTGTGAAATAAGATATAATTTTAGTTCAATTAATTAAACTTTATTTCATAATATTCTATGATTAGCTCTTGAATTAATCAAAATTTTAATCACAACTTAACCTTAAGTGGAACAGTTAAAAATCACTTTTAATATACATTAGCAATTAATCAAAGATTCTAAAATTTAGAGTAACAAAAAAGTGACATTTTGGAAGGAACACAGTTCACTCTAACAAACTAGTTAGATTCTAATTTAGAGCTTCCATGTTCTCTACTTCTTTACTAGTATAGTATTATCTTTACAACTTATAAAACTTTTTTATAAATCTTTTTATGTGACGAGAGGATGAATTTGTTTTTTTTTTATCAATAATCTACGAATGAACAATATGTTGGGAAAGGTGTCTCAAGTTTGCTCCTAATGTTAAGATTGCAAAAGGTACAATTTTTAGATATGAGATAAATAAAATTAAATTTTGGTCTATAGAGTTGGTTTTTGCCAAAATAAATATTCTCGGTTGTTTAGCATTGCTTATGAAGGTTCCTATTGGATAGATCTCTTCTAGTAATTTAATTTTTAAAAAGGGGGCCCAAATTGACCAATCAAAGCAAAAGTTATAGTCTCTAATAATTTGCATAGGAAATATAAAAAGTTGTTGGATGCATAAAAGAGTTGCAAAGGGGAGTTACACCTGTTGACCAACTTATGATGTATGCTATGACATATCAAAGGCATATTTGATTAAGGGATAATTTGGGTGCCATTTTTTAGATGTTTTTAGCTCATGGATTTCTAATTATTTGATGGTATTGGGGTTTGTATCTCTTATATATTAGGCGCTTGAGATGGAGGTTGTGTGTAGAGTTTTGTAGATATTTTTACGTTGTAAGAATTTTTTTAGATCTCTAGCTAGCAAAACTCTTTTGAAGGCTTGCTTTGCAAGTGTATAGTAATTGCAATTTATTGAATAATACATTGAGTTGCTTTGGAGTGTGGGGTTTTATCTCCCAAAAGGGTTTTCTCCATCCACACCTATGTTATGATATCTATTGTTTTTTTAATGTTTAAATATGTTATTGTTTTTTGTAATTGTTAAAAAATTGAAATTTGCACAACACTCTCCTCATAATATTAGTGTAAGAAGTGTTTTTGCATACCTTGCTTCCTTTCATAATAGACTAGCTCCAAAATTAGAGTTTTGAATAACTATGTTTATGTTTTTTAAAGTACCTTATCTTCCTTTTTCATTTGCAATGTTTCCTTTGAAGCGTCTATCCTTTAAAATCATGGTGACATTATAATAATGTAAAGGAAAATAATATTTCCTTAAGTTTAATCTAGGCTAAACAAATGGGGTGCATACATGTAAACAACAATTGACTTGTATTAATTAATGGTACTTCTATAGGCCAATGCAATTTCAAATTAAATGTTAAATTAGGAAAATTAATAATAATGGACATGGGTACTAAGCTTGATGACTAAAGAATGAGTGCTTTGAATGAAGATTCATAAATTTGGTTTTCTCTACCTTGGAAATGACACCTCTCTATATGTAATGTCTTAGATTCTACATCAAACCTTTTCTCTATTTAGGGTCAAGTTTGTGTGTGTGGTTCATGGAGTAGAGAAGGACATGTATTGTGAAGTATAAAAGAATTTTGTGCATGTTTGGACTATGGTGGAGGTGCAAGGAAAATTGGAAAGCATATGTTGCAAGGTTTCATGCTACAAGAAGTCACGTGTCACACCTCAATAGTTGGACCCGCAATAATATGTGTTTGCAAGTTCAAGCACATAGTATAAGCTACATCTGCACCCAACATTGCTACTTCCATATTATGCTTTCTATTGCTTAATACATTTAGAAGCAAAATATTAGAGCAAGAACACTTTACAAAAGATTATTTACACTCTCCTCTCTTGATCGTGTCTATAAAAGCCTATAAAACATGTTCCTTTACTAGTTCGTGCTACTTACTACCTTTTTTCAGTTAAACCTTTTTTGAAATAGATTTATTTTTTTACTGACAAAGATTGAATTTTGTTGATCAATGCATATCTTTTCAAGTCCTCAACTCTCAAATTCACAACAAGACTTTTTGAAAAAAGTGAATCAAATGAGTTTATTCAATTCTCATGTTTTACTTATTTTTATATTTTTCCTTGAAATATTTCAATGTATCTCTCCATATTATTTTCACTTAAAAGTAAATAAATCTTTGGATAAAATACATATTATTGTGACATCATAATAAAACATTTTCAATCGATTTAACACATTTTCATATTCCTTATCCAAAGACTCCTGACATTTCTTTGATAATAAAAACTAAAAAACTCACTATACCCTTCTCCAATTGTCCTTAAATTTGCTATACCCTACTCCAATTGTCCTTAAATTCGCTATACCCTTCTCCAACTATCCTTAAACTCTTCTCCAACTATCGTTAAACTCGCCATACCCTTCTCCAACTTTCCTTAAACTCGCTATACCCTTCTCCAACTATCCTTCATGAGGTGGTTGTTGCAGAATAGAAATCAAACACTTCTCTTCTAACTATTATTCCACGACCTTGGAATAACTGATATTAAAACACAATTAGCCAAAAAAGGCTGAGAATCTGGTACCTTATATACCCAACCCTTTTTGTCTTAGAAGACCTGACCGCTACAAACCAATGAATAAATAAATAAATCCTCTCCCATTACATTTCTCGCAATACCAGGGGAAGGAAAATTATTATTACTTTTGAGCAGGTTTTCGGGCGCCTCTTCATTTCCATAGATTGAAACCCCGACGTCACCGGATCGAGTCTCAGGCGGCCGCCTCAGTTTTTCTTCGCTTAGCCACTTTCACACCTCGTCCATTTTGAAGGAGGTCAGAGCCTTATCGATATTTTTCTTTTTATTATTTATGTTTTGTTTTTGGGGGATTTTTATTGGAAGAATAATCCGCGATGCTTTTTTGTGGATTTTATCTTTACGCCTGTGAAATGCATGCAGATTCGTCACGGCCGTTTTGAGATTGTTAAGTGGGGAAATAAATTCATGAACGATTAGGGGGAAATGGTGGTGGAATTTGGATGACTGTGAAAGAAAGAAATGGTTGGATCTTTGGATTGTATGGGTAAAGGATGCCTGAACTGCGCAGTGGAATGCGCAAGGGTCGTGTTCCCCCTCTGAATAATAACAATAAACCCCAGCGTAGCCCGCCCGCTAACCGTGCCAGACGAGGGATCCCCAATAACAAGAAGAAAACTAATAACATCGATAAGAAAAAGATCATTGCGTCCGATCATGTGCGTACCAGAGCTGCTGTAGCAAAAGAGGCGGCGGACCTAGCAAAGCAGCACAAAATCCCTGATACGAACGTTGCGATCGCACAGCCGAAAAATTTGCCCAAGAGAAACAGGACAGGGCGTAGGGTGAGTAAGCCTGTGGCAGTTAGGTTGAGTCTCCGTGAAGAGAAAGGGAGGCAGTCAGCAGAGGCAAAAGCTGGGGAAGATTTAGCCGCGGTTAGGGTTAGTGTTGCTGAAGAAAAGATGGATGATGACAGTGCAGGGAGGAGCGCCGATAAGCTGCCCGGCGCTGAGGACGAGGGCAGTACTGCACCTCTCCCTGAAAAGGTGTGTTTTCTCGCCCTCCCTTTTGGTTTTCTGCAATTTGGGCTTTCAGGGTTTTCTAATAGCAATCGTTGCATTTAGATGGCTCAGCCTCAAACATCTCTTGATTTTCTTGGTCAGATTATTTGGTTTTTGAAATGGTAGTGCATTAAATTTAAATAGTTAAACATGTCTTGCTTTTCTCGATCAGGGTAATGTATTTTATTTTATTTGGATGAAATAGAACCATATATAAATTATAGGAGGCAAATAAAACCCATCCTTGTAAAATACAGACCGAATGGAATGAAATCATGTTCCACAGTCATGCAAGGGTATGTAGCTTTTGAAATAGCAGCATTTAAACCGCTAAACCATTTTATACATTCTTCAGTTAGGTTAGTTGGATTTGAAATGGCAGGGTACATGCAAAGGTTGAGAAGATGAACTGGATTGTTAAGATCTTGAGGTCATACTGATTAGCCTAAACGTTACCAACATAATTTTTTTCCAAATATGATCATAGGATTCTGAATTATAGGGTTGATTTGGTTGAAAGAAAACATCTTGTTTTCTTCTCAATGTCACATAGGTGCACCTTCACCATCCTTATTCTTTTTCCCTATTTAAACATCACTCCTAGGATTTCGTGGGCACTTGGAAATAGATTTTGATTACATTTGCTTCTGTATACCATCAGTATTTTTCATGGATTGCCTTGTAAGATTATGGCAATTATTTGTGTCTTAAGATTTCTTGTTTTGGCGCTCTAGATTTTGATATGGTTGTTAGTTATATTTGAATGTTGAAAGTGTCTTCGATTTTTTTTTTGCAGTTACGTTTTAGAGTTTTGTAATTGAGTGGTTCAAAAAATTCTCACAGCTTTTGCTTGCTAATTATTCAATGAATGGGATTTTTGTACATTTGTTGTGGCATAGGCATTATTTTCTTTGAATAATGTGAAGCAATTCTTGTTGCCCTTTGGTCCTTTCTAATTTTTATTTCTGTATAGGTTCAAGTAGGTGGCTCTCCTCTTTATAAAATAGAAAGGAAGTTGGGCAAAGGTGGTTTTGGCCAAGTTTATGTTGGACGTCGTGTTACTGGTGGCACAGCTACTGGTCCTAGTGCTATTGAGGTATGCACTTAGAAGATGCATATATTATTAAATATTTGTTTGGTGAGTTTTTAAAATACGAAATCTGTAATGTTGGTAAACCTTTTCTGCATGCCAAGGTCCAATGTTTTGTGTGATATGCACCTATTGCTTCATGTTTGTAGGTTGCTCTAAAATTCGAACACAGGAGTAGTAAAGGCTGCAACTATGGCCCTCCATATGAGTGGCAAGTTTATGCGTATGTATCAGACTGATCTTTTTGGTATTTTTATGCTTAAATTAATTGGTTTTCAAATTTTGACCTGCCTCAAAGCGTAGTTTGTCTGGTATTTATTGATTCCTTGTTTCCTTCAATTCAGTGCTTTAATGGTTTTTCTCTATAAAGTGTTGTAGGTGTCTGTTTCTTTACAATGATTTGCTCATGTTCTGTCTTGTCTTAAACAGTGCTCTTGGAGGGAGTCACGGTGTTCCACGAGTACACTACAAGGGTCGTCAAGGCGATTACTATATTATGGTATTGGTTTTTTTGTGATGAACTTCTAGTGTTGCCTTTTTCTAATTATAAAAACAAAGATGAATAAACTTTTTATGGGACTTTGTTTTCTTTTTCAAAATTTCACCCTTTTCTGGTCTTTCCTCTTCATATTTTACATGGATTTGACATTGCTTGCTTCTATCTGGTTTACCACAGGTCATGGATATCTTGGGCCCTAGTTTATGGGATGCTTGGAATTCATCTGGACAAGCGTTAGTTCTTTACTTTTCTTGATTTTATTCTGTTTATTGGCAGCATGATAGCTGTTTTGGCAGGGTTCTTATCTGCAAACTGACAGTTTGTTATATATTTGCAGTATGTCTACAGAGATGGTGGCATGCATAGCTGTAGAATCTATATCTATTCTGGAGAAGATGCATTCCAGGGGGTATGCTTCATTGATGCTGATTAATTAGTTAATGAGCTACAATTATATTAGTGTGATTTTCTGTACAGTAAACATCACAAGTAATTGTTGTTTATGCCTGAATTCCAGTTATGTTCACGGTGACGTAAAACCTGAAAATTTTCTGCTGGGTCAACCTGGTACACCAGATGAAAAGAAATTATTTCTTGTTGATCTTGGGTTAGGTTAGTAAGTTGTTTGTCATTGATTAAGTTCAGCTTATATTTAGTCTGAACAAAGTTTTCAGTATAGTTATTTTTTTATATGTTTGCATAATATCAATAATCATGCAGCAACAAAATGGAAGGATACTTCAACTGGACAGCATGTAGACTACGACCAAAGGCCAGATGTATTCAGGCAAGTTGCCATGTTTATGTTTTACTATTTTCTTTCTTTATGTTTGATCTGTGGGGTAATGTTACTGTTAAGTTTTTATCTCATACAATCTATGAAAATTGTGGGGATGCAGAGGAACTGTTAGATATGCCAGTGTGCATGCACATCTGGGAAGAACTGCAAGCAGGAGAGATGATCTTGAATCCCTTGCGTATACTCTAATATTTCTACTCCGTGGCAGATTGCCATGGCAAGGCTACCAGGGTGACAATAAAGGGTTCCTGGTTTGCAAGAAAAAAATGGCCACTTCTCCAGAAATGCTCTGCTGCTTTTGCCCACAACCTTTCAAGCAGTTCCTAGAATTTGTTGTAAATTTGAAATTTGATGAGGAGCCTAACTATTCCAAATTAATTTCACTTTTTGATGGTATTATTGCCCCGAATCCAGCTGTCAGACCATTAAATACAGATGGTGCTCAAAAGGTGCGATCTTGAATGGAAAAACATTTCAGATATCATATTTAATGATCTGTGTCCGTAGGTTAATCTGATATTTGCAAATATGAGGCAATATTAAGGGTTGCTTATTTTGGTTCAAATTGTCTGCCAGGTTGGTCAAAAACGAGGCAGGCTGTCAATGGATGAAGATGATGAGGAACAACCAAAGAAGAAAGTACGGCTAGGAATGCCGGCTACACAATGGATATCTGTTTACAATGCTCGGCGTCCTATGAAGCAAAGGTATGTATGGCTCTATATTTAAAAAGAAAGCTTTTTTTGTTGTTTTTTAGAAATTTGTTATATGTGTTATCTTGTTTTTATAGTTTATGACTTTACTGTATGTAAGACAATATTGTTACTATACAATTATATTCAACATTTTATAAATTTTGTTTTGTTTTGGATATCTTTATTGTATCGAATATGATATATGTGCTTATAGATTTTCTTTTTTGTATTAGTTGTGAATGGGTAGGCGCCTCCCTTGCTGGAATGATAGAGTTTCTTTTGTGTGCTATATCTTGTGATTGTCTTTCATGAATCTGATTTTATACCCAAGTTTTTTCGAGTTGTAACCTCACATTGCTTGTTTTATGTTACTAGGTATCACTATAATGTTGCAGATACCAGGCTGGCACAACATGTTGAGAAAGGAAATGAAGACGGGCTATTTATAAGCTGTGTGGCCTCCTGCTCAAACTTGTGGGCCCTCATTATGGATGCAGGAACTGGGTTTACAGCACAAGTATACGAACTTTCACAGTTCTTCCTTCACAAGGTTGGACATGTGTGCTATGCAAACTTGAAAATTATTAAATTTTTGACAGGCCTAGTTTACAATGTACTAAGTTGCTTTTTTTAGAAAGAAGGATAAAATCAACTTATAGTCCTTTCTAATTCTGTAGGAATGGATTATGGAACAATGGGAAAAAAATTATTATATCAGTGCAATAGCAGGGGCCAATAATGGGAGTTCTTTGGTTGTAATGTCTAAAGGTGAGCTGTACTTATTTTTCGTTTTTTGAATGAATTTTGTAGAAATTCTGAGTTTTATCAATTATTGAACATGGATAATATGTGCAATTCAGCCAAATATATTATTGATTAAGTTTTATGGGCACATGTTTTGACTTTGATGGTATAATGTTTTTCTTGCGTTGTGGTAAACTTCAAGAACTCTTGTCATGCACATTTAGTGTTGCAGTTAGTGAGACACAATTTAAATTTGCTCTTTTAACTTATTAGTACTTGTTTGTGTTTCTTGAAGAGAGTGAGGGTACCCTAAGAACTAACAAATTCCTTTTAGATGACATATTTAGATTGTAGACAGGTTGAGGCCTCCACTTTGGACAGTTCTAAATGGAATTGTGTTGGAAGTGTTGACAACATCCAAGGCTTGTTATTGTAATCATATTTGTAAGCATTTGGAAATGTAGTATTGTCCATGGCAATCACATGATATTTTATTTCTATGGACAGTGGTACTAGACGATAGCTTATTTGGGTGCTTGATCTGCCATTGTATATCTTGTCCTCTTGATGTATTGGTATGAGATCTTGAATTTTCTAAGTCTCCATCTTAATTTCTTGAATGATATTGTTTGTTCGTCACTCATCTCTCTCTTCCTTTTTAATTGCTTTGACAATTGGCATGGAGTCCTCTTCCACCTGAGGATTCAACCATCTGTTTTCCTTAGCCAGTCATATCCCTTCCAAGAGAGCCATTTTTTCTGCCATTTCTTATATATATACTTGAAAGTCCTTGGATTTCAGCCTCTTAATAAAAGGTTGGGAGCAAGCCATCTGCACTTATACGAACACATAAATACCAGACACCTTTGCTGGGTTTGGGCTAAGTGAATCAGGTCTGATACATGTTTACTTAGACCAGGACAAATTTTTACCCAAATCCAGTTTCTGGTGTACGACCAGGTTCAAGAATTTGGATTTGTATAGATTTATTTTATTTTTAAATATTTGGAAGCTTCTCTCGTGTCATTTTGGGTTAGAGTTAGGAGTATCCTGGTCCAATTCATGGCCTACTTAGGTCAGGATAAATTTGATCCCAAATCCTATCTCCGGAGTACAACCAAGTTCAAGAGCTTTGCATGGCATGGTTTTACAATTTTTTTTTGTTTTTGAAAGAATATGCAGAAGCTTCTCTCTTTTATTTTGGGTTAGGAGTATCCTGGTCCAGTACATGGTTACATAGATCAGGACAAATGTGAACCCAAATTCTGTTCCAGGTTTAAGAACTTCGACTGGTATAGTTCTATTTATTTACATGCATATAGAACTTTTGTTTTGCTTACGATCAATCACTATCCTAACAAAGTACTATTTCATCTGTCTTCCAATGATATTTTGTAGATGAATTTGGTCATGAAACAGGAAATTGATTTTATGAAATGTTCAACATGTTTCAGGGACACCATATACACAACAATCTTATAAAGTTAGCGAGTCTTTTCCATTCAAGTGGATAAACAAGAAATGGAGAGAGGGCTTCTATGTGACTTCAATGGCCACTGCAGGAACTCGTTGGGGAGTTGTCATGTCACGCAATGCAGGGTTTACAGATCAGGTAGTTCAGTTGCTATATTAAAAAATGTCTGGCAGTTGAATTAAATTTTTCTTTGCTTCTGACTCTTTGCAAACTACATCTATGCAGGTGGTGGAACTTGATTTTCTTTATCCAAGTGAAGGCATCCATAGGCGCTGGGATACTGGTTATCGCATTACTGCAACGGCAGCAACAGTCGATCAGGCTGCATTTGTTCTTAGTGTTCCCCGGCGAAAACCAGGGGATGAAACACAAGAAACACTTCGCACTTCTGCCTTCCCCAGTACTCATGTCAAGGTAATGAATCTTGCCTTATCCTTCTTGATTCCATATTTTCTTTGAATTTCACCTAATGTTACTATATATTTTTCAGGAAAAATGGGCAAAGAATCTTTATCTTGCGGCTGTATGTTATGGACGGACCGTGTCATAAAAGATTCAACATGTTGAAGTATTGTTGTGTAAATTTTGAAAATACCATCTTGTGCTTGCAGTAGAAAATCTCATATTTATTATCTGCTGTGGGGCCAAGTTTGTAAAGTTCACAATCTCCTAAAAGGTAATTTTGAAAGAAAGGTGCAGGTTAGGGAGTTTTGCCTTGCAAGCTGGCTGCTTGTGTATACTATCTAATTGCATTGCATTGAGGCCAACAGAGAAGCTGCACAGGATGTGCACATTATGTTCTATATATTTTTATTGTTAGGAAATCTCACTCCACATGATCTCATTCTCCAACTGAATCCAGATCATTATTTCAAAGCAGAGCAGACGACAAATATATTTAAATTTAAAATTTTATATCCATAGATTACTTATCTACTACCTTTCTGCCAAGTTTCAAAATTAAGTTCACTACTTCATTGATTGCAATGATGAAACTAAGTTTTTTGATTATCCAAGGCATTCAAGATGCGCTGAAAAAGTGTTTTGAGCTCCATCTGGGATAATTGCTGAAATTATGTAGTGTTAATAAGTTTTATTAATATCGATACCGCCTCTGATTGATAGGCCACGAAAGGCATATACATTGACAATTTCTATTCTAAAAATAATATGAAACCTGGTTAGTTCTTAATAGCTTTAAAAGTACATTGTAGGCATGTAAATATCAATGCCACCTTGAATGCTTTGCTCTGGCCCAGTTATTGTTTGCTGTAGTACTACTTTGCCTCGTCACTGAAAATTGCTGATCATATTGGGATTAGGGGGATTTTTTTTCCATGTGGTTGGCTATACTACAATTAGGCTCATCTAATACTATTGAACTCTTTAGTGCGGTCCATGTGTCTAATTGCATCAAAATCTCAGTGATTTTTGATTGTACTCCTCAAGGTAGTTTTCTGGAATTGTCAACAGGTTTTTTGTAATGACGAAATACCAAAGTTCTGCATGTTATGGCAAATATTGTAGCCAAATGTGACGCCACATGGTGACCCATAATTGCAAGGCTAATATTATGCAGTTTGCGTTAAGTGTGTTATATGTTTGTTATTTATCTCCAGGTCAAGTTTTGGAGTTTTATTTGAGGTGTGCCATTTGAAGTTGAGATGTTTGCAGATGCCTTTGGGATCAGATGTAACTTATTTAGAATTTGTGGGCACAGTCTTTAGTTATCAGATAATATTTCATTCAACAAAACATGGTATGAAGTATTTTTCAGCCATTTTAAGCCAATGCAAGGCAATGATGCCCTGCGTTTTGTCTATGTTTTTTTTAAAAAAAAATGTATTGGGGGATTGACATCCCTAGTCTTTTTGTAGTCCGTTGGCACTGGTGCATGAATCAGCAATGCTCTAGCTATATCTCATTTTTAGGTTTGTATTGGTAGGATAAACATCCTGATTTTTGTTGCAGCTTGTTGGTGTCAGGTGCAGGAATCATTGACCTCAATGGCCAAGGATTGTGAGGTATCTATTCTGCTAAATTCACCCAGGACTTAAATATGACTTATCCCTAGTGTTGGGCCTTAGCTATAATTCCTTTGGTAGTCTTTGTGAACCATGTAATCTTGCCAATAAATTAACTGGACACCTACTGATGCTGTAAATCATTTTGAAGTATTCAAAATCTTTACTTAATCTTCAGTCTTGGTTATCCTTTGTTCCTAAATTGTTTGAAACCTGCACGTTTCATCAAGAAATACATGTTCAATACCAAAGTTTTAAAGTTGTCAGTCCAGTATGTAACTCGTTTAAATTTTCACTCGTGATTTGTACAAATCAAATTGGTTTCTAAAATATCAGTCTTACAAATGTGGGATAGGTCTTGAGTTTGCTTTGTAATTAATGTATGTTATAACTAAGGGCAAAGCTTTACAGTTTCACCTGAAATGGAAATTATTCGACACAGATGTACATGCAGTGCTAGTTACCAGACAAAGTAGTAACAAACTCAGAAAGTTTTGAAAACCGAGGGTAGGGGACAGGTAGTTGTAAAGATGAACTTCATACCAGCTTTTGCTTGCTGTAAAAGTATTAAACTTTGCAAGGCAAATCCCAAAGGTTATTTTTTGGATGTGCAATTATCTAGTGAGGGTAAGCTCTGGGATATTGTTTTAACAATTTTAAAATCACAATAATACTTCAATACTAAAATATATAATATTTTTTCACTAATATTAAATACATCGAAATTGTTTAATTACCTCTTAAAAACATACAATTTTTTATTAATACTAGGATTTTGTAAATGAGAATGCCTTTTTTAACAAATCCTTATTTTATTGTATAGTGCAATGGTTAACCTTTCGTTCTTGTTTTATACCGAGTTTTAATTAATACCAGGTCACCAAAACTAATCCAATTCTCTAGCTTTTTAAAAGGTGTACGCATGATCCTTTGCAGCAACGGCGGTTTTTTATTAGAAGAAAATTTCCAATTAAACAATTTTTGGTTATGTTATAATTCAACAAAAGCTTCAGAATAAATCACATTTATCTAAAAAAATATATTTTTAAATGTTATTTTAATATATTTTAGCACAATTTATTTTATTTTGTTTATACTATTCATTTTATTTTATTTTATTTTTAATATGTAATTTTTAATTTTCCTTTTGTACAAGTCACCATTCATTATTATGACGTATTTTTATTTTGAGAAGTCTAATAAAATATTATTTATTTATATATTATTTTTACTAGTTTTAATTTTGTTGTCATGACATTATTGTATAATTTATGTTTTTAATTAGTGGTAAAACAAGTTTTGAAGGGACCCAAAATCTTTTACAAATAGGTTTGAAGGGATCTAAAACCTTGTTTAAACAACAAACATTGCCAAAGATAAACTAGAGACAACCAATAGGTAATCCACAACAATCACACTGTTCATAAAAACATTTCTTGAGTCTAGAAAGACATCAAACAATCAGCCAAAAAAGTTGCAAATAAACCATACACAATCTTCTTAAAGATGCAAAAAAATAGAATGGATTGCCCATCTTAAATCTTCACCTTGATAGAAGAGTAAGAAGATAAACCAAAAAAAAGGGGCAACAAGAGTCCCTTTACATATTCCCCAATCCTCTCTAACAAAACTATTATCCACCTTAATAGGATAAATTTCCACCCTCTATAGGTAATGCTACAGAGTGATCCAATTGAAGTAGAAGTAAACGCCTAACCACACACAAGAACACACTCCACGTATATAATTTGTGTTACTTTGAATGGTTTTTATTTTATTTATAGTAATTGTAATAATTGTCATGTATACAATGACATGAAACTCTTTGTTATTATAAAATATTTTTGAACATAACAAATCTCTTTGTTATTATACAATGACATGTAATAATCTGTTGCCTCTGCATGGCTTTGGGTTCAGGGAGTCAGATTGGTTCCCTCTTCTGGGGTTGTCTAATCTCTGGTTGTTGTACTACAGTTGTCGGTCAGCGGTCTTTGTTTGGTTTTGTTTGACCCTTTGGACTCTCTGTGTAGGTCTCTGTTTGGTTTTCTTTGACCCTCTAGACTCTTTGTAGAAAAGGTACAACTCCCTATAAATATTGCTTATCTTATCAAAAATAAATTATTAATAATTTTATTTTTTATTATATTCTATATTATCATACCTATAAATATGATTTTATCCATTTTCCTCCAAATTCACATTCTTAAACTAAGTAAGAAATAATTACATCTTACAAAGAAAGAAGTTTTATTAATATTAATTGGCACATTTCTAAATCATGTTCTCATTATTTTTTCAAAGATCTTTATTACCAATCTTGAGGTCTAAGTAGATAAAAGCCCCAAAGTACAAAATAAGATCTCTTTTATGGTAATCTTGTGGTTTGAATATGTCTACTCTTAAACCATATCCTAACCTTATAATTGTATCCCAATCCATTAAAAATATTCCTATAAGAAAAATATTATATGATGTAAGATATATCTAAATAATTTTTATTCTTTTAATATAGTGAGGGGTAGAATATAATAATTTGATTTTATTTATAAAAATAAAATAAGATTATATAATAAAAAATATCTTAAATACATTATCAAAAAAAACAAAAATATATAGAATATTTAAGATAAAATAAAATAAAAAATATTAAAATATCTTTAAAACACAATATATAATAAAAATTTGCAATTTTTTTGGCTTATTAATATAGAAAATTTATTTTTATAAAAATTCATATGGGTTCTCCAAGATCTTGACATGTGCCTTAATCTCGTATAATGGGACAACTACCTTAACATTATTAAATGACCTAGGACACAATCATTAAATAAAAGTCAACTAGATAAGATATGATAAGATCTTATCTAGACAAGAAAGACTTCTAGAAAATACACCTAGGACATAAGTGGAATTAACATGTAAATAGGACCTATTAGACAACTACATAGGCAAAACACCTATTTACACCCACACTACAATGGAAGTTCCTAGATGTGCATGTTCTTCATTGATAGGTTTTATACATGGAGCTTGTGATTGCAATTTATGGGTTGGATATGTTGTTGGCATGAGTTCTACTGATGTTTTAGATACCTTTTTGATATATGGATGATTAGATGGATTAACATTTGTTGTGGCTACCTTTTCTAGTTATGTGGGGTTTTTCGTTGGATTTTAACAATCAGTTGTGGTTGTTGTTCTAATTGTTTTGAAACATTCATGTTTGTTCTTGTTCTTTGAGGAAGCTTGAACTTCAAAGTTGTGTTCTGGTAACGAGTTTGAAGTTGGGTACATTGGTGCTTCTATAAATCTCGTGAACACAATGGATTTGTGATAGTATCTTGTAGCCTTTGTTATCACTTGGTTTTATTATTGTGTTCTTTGGATTGGTGCATCTTCACCTTGGCTTGTACCTTTTCTTCCATAGGTGACATGTTGGAGGATGACAAGAGTTCTTACTTGATATGGTGGGAATCTTGATTTTTTTTGTAGGTATCTTGTTAGTGTATGAGAGCATGCTAGATATTTGTGGTTTCATCAACAACTGTGATGATTTTGTTATATTGTTTTGCTCCTACTAATTAAAATCCTATTGTTTCCATTAACTCTTCAAAGGTGTTCGACAAGTGGAAGAATGTTAAGATTAAAGTGTCTAAACCTTTGAGTCCTATCATTAATTAATTGATTATTAGGTGCATATTAATTTATCCTAATGTATTAAACTTTATAAGTTGCCATTCACTTTGTGGGTCCTATTGTTGAGATGACATCCTACATGGCAGGGGATGAGATATGGCAAGATCTTGATTTTTAAGGAAGTTGGTGCCCACTCTAGGAGGTACTATTTTTTAGGAGTATGATGTGGAACACATCGGATACTAAGAGGGGGGGTGAATCAGTATCTTAAAAAAGTGAAATCCCTGTAGAATGTAAGACCTTCAACACAATTCAAACTTCTTCACCAAATCAGAAACACTTAAACAAATCAACAACAATGAAAGACGACTAAGATGACTACTTGGTGGAAAGGCGCTTCTCAACAACATTATATGGTTGAAAAGAAATATGAACAACATAAGAGTTTTTCTGAGGTGGTTGCTTTTGATTCACAGGTTCTTGGGGCATCCCCTCTGGATGTACCAAATGGTGGGGCTGCTAAGACTACCCCTAATGAGCAAGTGACTAGGTCTTAGGCTACCATTTTTGGTGATAGCGCCATGACTTCCATATCTGGTGGCTTTTCAGATAAGTCTTTGTCTACACGAAGGAATAATGATGAAATCTCTAAGACTATGGCTGCAGGCATTCACCTTCTGGAAAATAGTGAGCTGCTCTGGCATGATAAGGCAACACAAGTGGAAGAAGGCTGGATCACTGTTAAGGGAAAGAAAGCTAAACTCTCTAGGCCTTCTTTTGACATGACTCTCTGCTCCCACAAGAGTAGCTCTAAATGTAAATCTTGAAGGGTCTTGTATGGGAGCTGGTTTTTGGCTAGCTGCAGGCTGTCCTTTTTGTAGCTTTGTTCTTGTTTGTAAAGGGTTTCGGGTCCCTTCAAAACCTGTTTTTACTTGTATAGAAAACAACAATGAAAGATATATCAATTTAATCTCTTCACATGTTCAACAACCATTAAATAGATCAACAACAACGAAAGATAAAACAAAGAATATACATGCGCAAGGTGACACTAGATTTATGTGAAAAACCCAATGAGGGAAAAACCATGGTGAGAGTTGTTTCACAATATATGAAGCTCATTGCTTACAAAATAAGGCTCATTGTCAAAAGACTTGTAGACTAAGGCACACAACCTTAAAGCAAGATATAAGAGACTTGCAAACTGAAACACGCACAACTCCAGGGGCAAGATACAAGGACCTGATGAGATTCACTATCTCAGAGCAAGATATAAGAAGTTTATAGAAAAATTATAATTTGTCAACACAACACTTTGCCAATTGAGGCATTAAAGAACATTTGATCTTCCTTTCATACACTTTCACACTTCTTCTATGATATTCAGTACATACCACCTACACACACTTGCTCACCTCTTGTCACGAAAAAGCTCCAACGTCTGATTGGGGTTCCGATCCTTGAACGGTCCCAGGCAGGAAAACAAACAAAAATCAAGATAGGCTGGGGACGAGAATAGAAAATAAACTCAGACCAAACTATACAAATTCCAAACTAGTTTCTATTCCCGGACCTGACAAGAAGACGTGGGGCTGAGGATCCAAATTGGATCTAGACCCTTTTGCAAAAAGGTTGAAGTTCGATTCAAAACTTGAATCTCGATAAGACACAAAGCAGACCTGGACCAACAATCCAAATCGGATCCGAACCCTTTTGGAAAAGGTTTGAAGTTTGATTTGAAACCTGAATCTCGACAAGGCAAGGAAACATGGTGGGGCCGAAAAACCAAATTAGATCCAAACCTTTTGCAAAAGATATGAAGTTCAAATTGGGACCAGAAACCCACCAAGATAACAAAAAAATTGAGCTTGAGAGAGCAAGCCTCCTAGGACCAGAACAAAAACCAAGGCAAAAGAGAAAAGGGGGTTGGGAAAAAAAGAATTCTTGGGACCAAAGCAAAAGAAAACAACAAAGGGGAAAGAAAACAAGGCAAAAACAACAAAAATCAAGAGGAGGACCCATTTTGAACCAAAGGGAAAATGGGGATGGGTATGCAGGGCATAACAGGCACAATTACATTTTATAGAAGCACACAATATGATAACTCAAGATCAACCGAAAATTCAAGAGATTATTCAACACCATCAACAAGTATTTCAAGAATCTAAGGTTGTATCTCTAGTTGGAGACCATAATCATGGCATTAAATTAATACAAAGAAACATTGTTCATCCCAAAAAAGTTCTTATTTATCTCCTATGCTTATTCTTAACAAAAAGAATGATCCATGGAGAATGTGCTCACATTACAAGAAGCTAAAAAATATCACTCATAAAGATTAAGTTTCATATTCCTATTGTTAATGAATTGGAAGAAAATAAAATCTATGCAAAACAATCCAAATGTGTCTTTAGGGGGAAACAAGTAGATTAATCAAGACATTTGGTGTCACTTAAAGGTGTTTGGATGGACCCTAAGAAGAGAAGATTTTTGGGTCTAACAAGATACTATATAAGATTTGTTCATACCTATCATCCTATAAATATTTATTTTTATTTTGGGAAGGTATTAAAGTGAATATGCAAAAAATTGTGATAGAATGCTTGATATGCCAACAAAATAAAAGGGAAATAATAAAGACTCCAGGCCTCTTACAAATATTAGGCATTCCAATTCAACATTGGGTAGAAATATTAATGGACACCATTATGAGTTGTCAAAGACAAATAATATTGATGTAATCTAGCTTGTTGAGGATAGACTAATTAAGAATGCATATTTTCATGGATTCACAAAAAATATACAAAAACTTATGGAATTTCCAAAATCATATTGCAAAATAGAGCCACCACAATATTCATAATCAAGTGGAAGAATTTTCTAATTGAAGACGCAACATGGAATAATGAACAATTCATACAAAAGATTTTAGAGTTGCTAAGCATCGAGGGCAATGCTTTTGTGAAGGGGGAGGGGAATGTTACGATCCTAATATGATATATTCCTAAGTATATATTGTATATTCCTAATTATAATAAGGATAAACACTTGTGGCATGCTTAACCTTAACATAAATATTAATTAATACACTAATACCTCTTAATTAGGATTAAGGGGTATGTCTCTACATAGTTTAGCTTATAAATAAGAAAGAGAACTCTCTCACATATTATCATATTATCAAATATTGAATTCATATAATATATCTAATCAATGGAGGTAACTCCCTTGAAGTGGTTTGCTATATTTATGATTTTTAACACTAATTTCCAAGAAATATCATAACAATTCAAGAGAGAGGTATGTGTGTGAGATGAGGTTTGATGACCAAAAAAAATCATGGGAAAGTGGAGGTTTGAGGAAAGGTATGTAGGACAAAGAAGTTTGTACATCCGATGAAGACTAAGGAAAATTCAAACTTAAACAAAAAGGCATGCTGGAATGAGGAGCTGTGAAACTCTGAAAAGCTCCCAACTTGGAAACGCTTAGATATACGATAGAAAAACACCCACACATGAATTCTTGAGACCTTTGAGTTTGCAACTTCTAACACATTGGTAGGTATTTGGGGAATGACGATGAGCCATACTCAGGCCCCAACTTAGCTCATTGAAGATAGGAAATGGGCTTTTTTCCACAAACACAACTTGATTGAAAAGGGGACATTACAATATGTTTGTCTATTCTTTTGTATGGTGGATTCTAAATACTTGTTTGCATATTTTTGTCTTAGGGTAATGTCAATTTTTTTTTTTGCTACAATATTTTTCCTTTCAACTACTAAGAGTAATTAAAGTAGACAAACTTAATATATTTGGGTTTTATTTAAAAAAATTGTTAAAAAGCTATGATAAAGCTTGATGTTGTAGTGGTTTTTTTATGACTAGTCTTAAAAGATGCAACCTTGATCGAGAGCACAATCAACATTTATATGATTTTTCATTTACTTTTGCAAAATGTGAATTTAATTAGTCCACACGTAAGTCTAACCCTTTACCTTAGATTTTTAATCCTAAAGGGTAATAATTTTGAGGATTGTGAACTATAGCATTAAAACATGTATGTGTTTAGCAAATTATTTCTTTAAACTTTAAAATAATGTTTCACATAACACATACATGTTATAATGTGTATGAGTCATAATGTGTATATAGTATGACTTATTCATATTTTATAAAGCGCTTAGACATTTCATTTCAATTTTTTCTTTTGCCCACATTTTTTCCCCTCATTGTGCACTTACCCTTAGGATATGTCCAACTAGAAGTAAAGATATTGTCCAAGTCGACAATCACACACTTGTCAATGAGAGAGCATAATACTCCACTCATCAATCACATAAAGGTTGTCAACACATTACACAACCAAAACAAAAATACTAGCCATTCAAACAAAACCTTCTCTAGTCTTGAATGTAATTTTCCAATTATTCTCTTCTTTTATCCTTGATGATAATTGGATCTAAAATCTAATTTTGTGATGTACCTAGCATGTTGCAATTGGTCTCTCAAATCATCCTTGCACAGTAAAGGGTATCAACTATTTACCATAATCTTGTTCAAAGCTCTATAATTGATGAGTATGTGCCAAATCTGTCCTTTTTCCACATCACCACAATTGGAGAACCACATGTGACATACTAGGCCATATAACTCCACGTTCCAACAAATCTCACAACTATTCTTTCACCTCATTAGCCTCTAGTATGCTTTGCCAATATAGATCTATGTTTGGAAGTGGGCAATTGGGCAACAAATAGATCTCATGCTCAAAAAATCCACAATAGGGTAATCTTTTAGGATTCTCAAATGGCTCACCAAAGTGTCATATCAATCAATCCATATCTTTCTTTTCCTTCCAAGAATGCAAGCCATGCATTATTGTTACTTTTGCCACTTGCTAATTTTCTTTCTTTCCCCACAACATTAATAAAACAAACTTTCCTATAACGTTTATGAGTTGCCTTTCTTGGGCAGTACTTATCATAATGACCTTGGATTTACCCTCAGGATTTAACCATAGTACTTGTTCAACCTCCTATAGAAGATTGCATTTTGTTCACAGAGATTGAGCTACCAATAACTATCTCACATATCAAAGGGTATGACATCCATAGTTACCTCATCCTTAAACTTGATTGAATATGCAAATCCAATCACACAATGTCTTGACTAAAATTTAACTCCTTGCTTTAGTCAATCCAATGAATAAGGTTTTGGATGCTTCCTTGTTTTTAACACAAACTCTTGCAAGTTTTGGGAAATTAAATTGACTTAAGAACAAATGTCAAAAAGTGCATTGACTTTCCTACCTTACAACTATACCTTAACACCTACCAACCTAGTTATAGAAAGCTATAATTCCCTATAATCCCCCCCCAACTTGGACCCCTACTATTATAGTAGGGCTTTTTCTATTGTGGTAGGAATATCTATCCATTTACAATAAGGATATCATCTCAAATATGCTTGTAGATTAATGCAAGTAGTAATTCAATTTTGAATATGTTCACAAAAGTAGAAAGTTGACCGAGTTCAAGCATTATCCCTTGTCATTATGAACATTACAACTGATGCTTAGCACATTAGCCCCTAACTGAATGCCCATTATTTCTTTTGTGCCACCCACACTAAAATAGCTTGATAAAATCATCCCCATCTTAAATATCATCAGAAACCACATTTGCACCCTTTCACATAGTTGCAAAAGAGATTTTATCATCCATATTTGAAGTATAGTCAACTTCCTTCACTTTATGTGTAATAGCAACACTTATTCTTAAACTCTTTAGATGGGGGTAACTCAAGGTGCAACTACCAACAAGTATCTTCATTATGATTTTTCTTGTCACAATGCTTGCAAATTTGCTTTTCATTGTCTTACTAGCACTCTTCATAGTGGTGATAGTAGATTTGTTTCCTGTCCATTTGTTTTCCCCAAGATGACTCCCCACAATAGTGGTTTACACTTTTTGGGACATATTGATTTTTGTTGAAATCACATATTTTTAGAAAATATAATGATTTAAGCTTTGAAAAGTTCCATTTAAAGGATTCAAATTGAAGTGGCTTTGATCAAACCACCTTAAATAAAACCCCTTTGGATAAAACCCCACTAGTTTTAAACCATACCTATAACGAAGTTTCCTTTACACCTATCAAAATGCTAGTAAAAAACCATTTTTGATTTACCTTTTGGGGGATCAAATGAACTCTTTTTTTTCTTTTTATTTATTTTTCTTTTTATTTTTATTTTTATTTATTTATTTTATTTTCTGGAAGTATGTATTCCTTAGTATAATCTTCCCAAAAAAATATAATTTTAAATATATTTAATTTGATTATTATATATATTTTTAATTTCTTGTGAATATAGGTTTTTCACCAAAAATCAAGCTTTATGTTCTACATATGTGGAAAAATAAGAGTTTACCAAAAAACATTGTAAAAAATATGTCCATGCTAAGTATTGATGTCCTTGATCCAACAAAAAAATAAAAATTGAATTTTAATACAAAAAAAGTTATATTGTATATGCCTATGTCTAAATTGTAATTGGTTTGACTTCAAAACTTAATTAAGAAAAAAATATTGAGTAAAACACTATGAAACCAAATAACATGCTAGATATCATAGTTACAAATCTAAATTAAAACAATTTTTTTTATCCTTCATAGAAAAAAAGTTATGTTGTTTACGGTGAACATAACTCTTTAAAAATGTTGTTTACTATTAAAAAATAACTTTCGAAGGAGATGGAAAAAGAAATGCAATCTGATTCCAATTTTTTAAAATAATTTATATTTAAAATTTACAAAAAAAATGTCACAAATCACTGGTCTACACCATCTTCAAATTTCTCATGGTATAGCAGCTATAGGTGCTCGAAAGTGAAGATTTAGATATTTTTTTTTAGTTCAATGTCAAGTTTCACCAAAAAGTGTAAACCACTATTGTGGAATCACCCCCTTTGTTTTAATCTCTTCCTTGAGATCCTTCCACCCTATTGCTTATTCTTAAATGAATTAGATTTCTTCTTGTCCATCTCCACATGATGGGCCTACACACTATCCTCATCAAGGTTTTGAGGTTTATCAATTAAAATAACCATATGAAGATGTCCAACTAAGCCTCCAACATATTTCATTAACACATTTCAATCCATCACATCCCTACCAAGTTGAACCACCTTAGAAAATTTTCTTGTGTAGTATTTAACATTTTATTCTTGCCATCAACAAAAATGTGCCATTAGATTACTCTACTCTCTTCATAACAAATGTTTCTTCAATAACTCCTTGAAATCTTCCCATTTTGAGATTGGTTAGGCCTTTCTCATTTGCAAGGAAGTTCCATATGCTCCATACCAAGTTAAGGCCCACAAAAATAGCTCTAAATGGGCAAAAGAAATCTGTTCTAGGTAGTTTGAATTGTGCAAACTGGAAAAGATCTCCATTTGGGAGACCTATCAATCTAGTTTCTCCACAATTACTTCCCTTGTTGAATTGTTGAATCTTTATTTTTGCTTTAGCTTTCAACAAAAGAGTGTTGTCATTGTTCAAGGTCTTGCCATGCCCATATGTATTCTTGGGCAGCTCCTCTTCAACATTTGGGGTGTTGTGAATGTCCAATTTTGAGATATGGCTTTCAGAATCTTCTCAAACAAGTCCATCTTTCCCATATGATAGGGAATCCTAGCAACATTTGCCATTTAATTTTTGAATTCTTTCCTCTACCTCATGCATGTCCCTATCACCATTATGTGTCACCTTCTTTGTGCTTAATTTCGCCTTTAGGTACTAATTTCAGGCTCAAAATCTTTTAAATCACAGCTGCCACTAGACTATGAAGTGGTCCTAACACTTAATAACCCATAAAAAGTGTGATATAATCAACCTACAAGTGTTTCAAACCTGCTTTGATACCAATATGATCTATAAATTGCATCAAATACTCTCAAACAATTCACCAAGTATGGATTTCAACATTTGGCAACTCAAAACAACCTCCATTTAATGCAAACAAGTGTACAGCTCTTATAAACATGGGATGACATCTACAAGCAACCAAACATTATACAAAAGCAAAAGAAAACATGAAAAAGAAGTAACATAAACTAGACAATAATTGAAATGCAAGGATTTGGTCTAGAGAAACAATACAAAGTGAAAAAAACTCCAATTTGGTTGTAGCAAATCACTCTTCAACTCCAATATCTACAGTCAAGTACAATCATGAAAGACGCATATAGGTCTGAACACAACATTTACAGCTCCTTCACTAGCTACAAGAATCGATCTCTACATTACATGTTTTTCTCCACCCTACTCCAAAAATGGTTGAACAAGTGCATAACCACATCCAATGAAGATAAAACATCTGTGCCAAATTCAATTAAGGCTTGGAAACATGCTTGAGTAGATGCTCATACATCCCACGAGGCTGGAAGCATGAATCCCAAAGCTTGGAAATGGAAATGAACAGCCAATAATTTTCAAATTCCATGTTAAACACACACAGAACAAGTTTGCAGGCAAATGATAAGTTCATTGTGGTGGATGACATGTTTGCCACTTATGAAAGCAACAAACTCACCAAAAGTAGCAAAATATATCGTTTTCAGAACTGCACACAAGTTCATCTTTTAACCCAAGATGCTCCAGATCACCTGGAGTATTCAACAACTCTGCATAAATGTTCTCAATTTGCCAAATTAACTAAAACAAACTCTCCCATGTTAAAGAACACCTTAATTTAACTCCCTTGATTGAAATGGAGAAAAACCAACCTCACAATCATAGACATAACCCAAATTTTCGGGTCATTTGTTTTAAGTTCTATTAAATATTTTCTACAAAACAATGGAGTGAAATTCCATTACTCAATTGCTAAAGCAGAGGTATAACTTGCACTAGGTGCTAACTAAAGAGACAACAATTAGGAGCCTTAACTTCAATGAATAAACATGTAAAATAAATATTTTATATGGTATTCATTGTGATACTGCATATATTGATTCTTAGAAACACGATACTTACACATTTACAAATTCTTGATTCAGAAACCTTTTTCCTTTTTTAAAAGGTTGCCTTTTAAGTATTTCAACACCAAGTTTTAACTAACATGTATATAGGAAACCTTTGTTCCTTCAAGTAAGGTTTCTTTGGTGCACCTTGCCCATTTTTTTCAATCAAATGCATATTGCTACCAGCATCAATTGATTTTGACTGAAAATATAAAAAAGAAATGTATGTTCCACTGATTCATTATCCAGCACTGACACAGAAGGTTAACCTTTGTCAATTCCAATATTTTCACTCAGATAAACTTAAACTATGCCCTACATTCTTAGCACCTAAAACATTAGGAGTTCTGAGAACCTTGAGGCTCTCACATACCGAGTTAAGGGAAGCATTGAATGGTAAATCCAAAAATGTTTTCTACAAATATCAAAGGTGAATGCACCAAGCTTCCTTCAATATTTCAGAATTGGCAGGGCACAAATTTCTAGTTATGTCTTTACTGCTACGTACCTTAAACATACATGTTTGCATGAGCATATTTGTGTTCTTTTATAAGTCCTCATCACTCAGAAACAGGTAGCCAATTCCATTTTCAGTTTCTTCATTTTTCTTTTATTTCGTTTCTTTGAAAGAGGCATTTTGGAGTTACTTGAACACTATCACTGTCTCTAACAGTGATGAGTTAGGATCTTCTAGCATTTATATAAGCAGCATAATAACTTAGACTAGATCCATTCAAAGGATATCTCTCAGTCAGATTCTGAAGCAATATGTCTCAGTCCCAATTAAGGAAATGACTTCAGCATGTGATTGAGTGAAGTGAGTCATTTCCCTTCGACGGTAAATAAAAATATCACTTATCACCAAGTCAGTGCTATCCTCAACCATCACAATATCCAGATAAACTCCATAAACTCTACTGTACTTCACATAGATTTTTAATCTGTTAATATCTGCAACAATCATTTACGTTTATAAGATTAGAAACAATAAATAGTATGGAATGACAACAAACAAACTCAACAAATATACTAGATAGAATTTCTAGCCAAATAAAATGATTTTATGAAGTCACTTTTAGATGGTAAACCTATCCACATTCGTATATCAAGAAATGAAGCAAAAAATCATTAGCCTCTGAACCAGAAGAATCTGTGCCGTACTTTATTAAACTCCCCTAAAAAAACATGTAAACCTGTGTCCACGACAAACACCAAACAAACTTTACTCTTCTATTCCTTGTGTATAGTGATGTCCATTTGGGAGCCGTAGGGCAATGCAAAGCATCCTGATAGTTGAAAATAGTTTATTCTTTCAAGGGACTCGAAGTTTCTTCTTTTTTTTCACCACTGCCGGACCACCAAAATACTGATGTATCATCAGTCAGGTTTCCAAAAGTTCCATATTGGTGATGAGATGATATCTCTAATTTAGAGAAACAATGGAATTCTCTTTAATAGGGGTTTTCGTAATTTCCAAAATGAAATAACTCTGATGCAGAACCTGACTTCCCATGATGACTCTTCCCAGATCTAGAGGAATTTGAAACATTTAAATATATGCAAGTGGATCTGTGTGAGAGGAAGGGAAACTGACTTACAGCAAGTACAGATGGAGAAGGCTAAAGAAAAGATATGACAAGAAGAAGCCAGACAATCAAACTAAAGATTACCTAGATTGATCTGGACTGGGAAAACAATAAATTTTGATGAGGAAAGAGTAATAATCACTGCAAGAGATGAGACGATACTCCATTACTTTGGTAGTATTTATAATTTTGGTTATGTTAAGAATGCAAAGGAAATAACAACAAAGATGTACTTGGAAGGAGAATGAGCAGCATATGCTGTTGGGGTGTCATTTCCAAACTAGTAATTATGCCATTTGTAGTATGCAGAATGCTGTCATTGACTTGGCTAGTGGAAAATCCTGTTGCCTGTAAAATATCTTCTATATCCTAAGGTACTGGTGCACTGAAAGCTGGTAAAGCACTCCTATGCCTGTCAATTGCTCAATATTTCCAGGTTTGATAATGGATTATGCCAGTCAGTTCCATCCTCATTGAAGACTTTCCACCTCCATATTGGCAGCCATTCTCTAAGAAGAGCCAGAAACTTCAGCAACTAGAATGTCCTTTTCTAACTAATATTATGAGGGGTAACAGAAGGGGAAACTTTCTGTTATGCGCTAACATTATTTATTTGCTGAGCATGACCCTTAGGCATTGCATCACTCTCTGAATCTGATGTGCTGGGATTTCTCTCACTGTCTAGCTTATAAAGGAGGCCAATAGGCTCCATCCCTCCATACTAGTGAACATCAGCCAGAATATTATTATGAGTAAAATTTGGCTTATTGCTGGATTGTATTATCTCCCTGTTATAAGTGTCACCCTTTCTACAAGGGGCAGCCTTATAGGTAAGAGAATTGGATTAAAAAAGAAATAACTTGTTTGTGAAGGACTAATCTACTTCAAAATACAGGCTTTTAAAGTTTTATGAGTGACCGTCTCCTCTGCTCTCATATACCACCCCTACAGGAATCTTCACTGGTAAACTCCAGTATTTTCCAAAATCGTTTCTACTTATTTACAATATGTCAATAAGGTTAAAAGGTTTTAGTAAATCAAATGAATCATCGGAGCTGTCTGCAATCCTATTTCCCTTGAAAGGCTTCTCTAAGCTTTGTGAATTACAACCACAAAGTGATAAAATAATTGGATCTTCCACCTAACCAAATAACATATTTCATTGCAGTTATATGTTCTATTTCTATTATCAGTTTTCCCCAAACGATCGGATTCCATACATTTTGAATATTTTTGCACCGTGTATGGATCCTGCAGTGATATCACCATACAGATGAAATATTAGATGACCAGAACATCTGATGTGGCTGTTTGTCTCAATACTCATATCAGCCCCTCTCCTCACTAATCAGCCCGAGTCTCTGGGATTGAGCTTTTCCTCCAAATTGCCAAATGGAGAAAGCATGTCACTCTCTTTTCCATTCCTAATACCATCCAGGACAGAATGCATAGAAGTGTACCCCCTAATCATATCAAGTTAAGAAGACAGCTATCACGGTATCATCATTTGTATTGCCTGCATCTTCCACAATAGAATAAGATGCTTTATCATTTGCAGGTTTCTAGAATATCAAGGTAGATCTTCTACAACAGAATAACATGCCTTATCATTTGCAGGTTCCTAAAAGATCAAGGCAACTGGTTTCATCTCTGCCTGCCTTTTCTTTTTCTCCTTTCTCTATCAGCTTCTCTTTCATCAATTTTTTCTATTTTTCTTTTTGACCTTTTTGTTCTTTCCTCTTCATGATTTCAACAGCCTATTCTTCAAAAAAATTTCCTGGAAGCTCATAAGTAAAGATTTATCTCAGATCTTTCAATTGCTAGGAACATTTATACCTAACATTTAATGATAATACAAAAACTTTAGGAACTCTAGAGGATCAAAATAATTATGAATCTCTTATAATTCGAATTGAAAGCTAAATGCCAGATTAATTTTTTATGCACCTCTCTTTCCAATGTAATACTTTCTTTCCATGCAACATATGCACACTCTTCCAATAAGCCAAGCACTGCACTGCACAAAAATTCTATGAGCATTTTGCCATTTTTTTTTTAATCATTAAGTTGTCGGTTCTAGAGGTCCACACCAAAGATTTGAAACGATTTCATAAGGCTAAAAGCCAAAATAAGCAAAAGCATACTTATTATATGAAAATCAAAAAGTCTCTGAAAAGACGCAAG
The DNA here is from genome assembly GCA_007258455.2 of Sequoia sempervirens. Lineage (NCBI taxonomy): Eukaryota > Viridiplantae > Streptophyta > Pinopsida > Cupressales > Cupressaceae > Sequoia > Sequoia sempervirens. Next base: position 207,620,506 of record VDFB02000008.1, on the reverse strand, counting down.
CAACTAAGGAAACCCAAAAAAGCCGTTGAAAGCTAAGCATAAGCAGGAGCAGCAGAAGTTTTTGTCAACTATCATAACCCCAGGCTCAATAACATCCCTATGCATAGTTCTAACCATACCCTTTTTAGAAAGAGAAGGTATTGTAGAAAGACTAGAAATTAACAGCTTACCTTCAAAATAATTCTAAGGTTGTTGAAATATGGTACAAGTTCTTGGCAATAAACTGCCATATCCTCAATGAACTTGGCAGAAGGATCTGAAGTGCTGATATGAGAAGCTCCAAATATACCAGGCTTATCACCACAAATTTCCAGGAGCAGAATCTTTTCCTCTAGATAGAGCACCTCCTCTAGACAGCTAAAGGGAGTGAAATATCCATTCCCTGGCTGAAGAATCTCTTCCTCTGAACTTTCCTCTACATAGAGCACCTCCTCTTGAGACGAGGAAAGGGAGTGAAATATCCATTCTATGGCTGCAGAATCACCCATCCAAGCCTCCAATTTCAAAGCAAAGTCAACAGCTATGGACTCTCTGGTTCATAAAACTCCAGTCTTCCCTAGGCCATCCTCCCTAGGCACCTCTTTGACAAAGGCCAGTGACATAAATGTTAAATGTCCTTTTGAGCCTCTGGTCTGAAATAGCTCCACCATATGGAGAATCTTGGGCTTCTTTTCTGCACAGCATCCTTCATGAATGGAGAAAAAACCAGCCCAAACCTACAACCAAAACCAACGAAGGCTCCACAAAAGAAAGCTGATGAATGTCACAAAAACCCCAGGCAGGATTACAAATCAGCTTCCCACATGCCTGCACCCAAAACCTTGATTATCCCATAAGGCTACATGCAAAAAATGGTTTGGAGCTCTTCGGAAACTAAACATCAATACATCCTGCCTGATGGCAAAAGGGGATCATCATCATTCCAGCAAATGGAAAGTTGCTATAGGTGGTGGAATGGAAGGAGTTGCCTTGCCCTTAAGAAGTTCTACAATCTCCCATTTGCTAGGATCAATGCTGATTTTAACCAAAAGGGGATGTTAAGTCACACCTACATTCACTATACAATCCATACACAAACACTTTCCTCGTAACAATGGCTAAATTTAACAACCTCAAAGTTGCTGCCAATTAGTTTCACTTACTCACTAATGTTTCTAAGATGCCAGTCACATCCAGATGTAATGACTTGAGAATCCCCTTCTGCCTCGAAAAGCTTGCACTTCAAAGATGAAGTGAGTTTCAAACCTTCAAGGAGCATTAAAACTTCTACTTCATTGTTCAATGTGGAATCAAGGGAGAGAGAACTGCCTTTGACAAAGGTTCCCGGAGAAGTCCTAATATGCGCATGTTCTCCTCTAGGACTCAGATTACCTTTTCCTCCACCATCAAAAATTAAGCTTGAGAAATCCATCAAAAGGAGAAATCCATTTACTCGTTCAATGTTTCTCCTTTTTTCCACCTACTACCCCATTAGCAGGGGGAGCGTTTTCGTATGTTATTCACTCTCAAAAGCTCTTTACTTCCATCTTGTGCATGTGTGGTACATTCTTCTTCGCAATCAACATAAATTCAATAACACCATCACCATAGCTCTCAGCAATGCATAATTAGTACTAGACTACCATACATGAATGATCTCCTGTGACACAAACAGAACAACAATGCAAGGGAGACCAATCTTAATAAAGAAAAGTGTATAGGACTGTATCTATAGGAACTATCCAGTAAAACCATCACACAGTCTTCAGAAAGCACCAGACAGTAAATTGCATGCTTTTCAGAAAGGAAAAAGTAGCAATGAATGATATACCTATTAAAAAACGCAGTTTTATTTATCACAAACAACTTTGATTAACCAGAGGTTCAAAACTTCAAATACATTATTAATCTCTTGCTATCTTGACTTTGGATAGATATTGAGTTCTGCACGTACAGAAAATTTTAGAAAATTCCTGTATCCAGTAGTATTAAGTTGCATAACATGTGACATTTACAAGCTTTCCAAGAAAAAAACAAGAAATTTTTAACTTCCTTCGAAAGATGTTACTAATATGAAATATCTTGCTATCTGGGCCTGAGAGCTGTCTTCAAGCAATAAATCCTAGGGAATTTACTGTTGCTGGTATGAATTCAAGTCAAGGCTTGAGCCCCCAAGAGGATTCTCATCCCAAGTTACGTACACACACACACATGGTATATATATGTATTTAAGTTAAGGCCTGACTCCCCAAGAGGGCATCTCTTCCCAAATACCCAATATATATACTTGAACCTGTGTGTGCATGTGTACAAAATTAAAAATGTAACACTCCTAGGTTCTAAGTAGTGTTTACATTAAAATACTGGTATGCTATTCTACTTAACTAATCCGTGTGTGTGTATAAAATTAAAAATGTAACACTCCTACGTTCTAAGTAGTGTTTACATTAAAATACTGGTATGCTATTCTACTTAACTAATCCAATTTTATTTAAATGACAGTAAAATGCAGAAAATCAGATATACCAAGTAAAATAAAGTGCTAAAGCTGGTACTCAAATGAAACTAGAAAGGATGAGTGTAAGGATAGAGATGTGTGTTAGTTTTCATGTTTGATAGTGATCTAGTGGTGAAGGCGGCTAGAGGAGCAACTGGGAGGTGTTTTGGAGCTGATCAAAGGTTCTGGAAACTTTGATAGATGAAGACAATCTGCCAGGCATGCTAGTGTCTTGCTGGGCACATTGGTGACCTGCTGGGCATGCTGGTGAGCTAGTACAGATAGTGATGTCTTTTGAATGTGTGGCTCTGCAACTTCCTGGAGTTGCTTGCCAACAATATGGCTCTCCTATGATGCTAGCAGAATTGGAGTATGTGTCTGCAGTGAGAAACAGCCTTTCAAAAGTTTGGGGGAGAAAATTTAGGGTTTGTGGGCAAGGGTTGCCTTAGTTGAGCTAGTCGAGCCCCTGCTTGGCATGTTTTAGCCTCAAGTAGTGTTGGCGTTTCAATTTGCACCTCTGGAATGCGAATTAGGAACGGACAGCTATGCACAGATAAACTGCTCTTTGAATTAGGAGGGGAAGCTCCCTCTTTGCTGATGTTGTTCAAGAAAGTAAATTAAAACTAATTTGCCTATCTTTTTGGTTAAGCTAAGAGCACAAGGTTTATAAAACTCAAGCGCTGTAGTTGAGATTTTTTGTTTAAGGAATTCAACTACGACTAGCCTACTCTAATGACGTTTCTAATTTCTCAAGTAAACGTAGAGCAAGAGAAATAGAAATGGACAAAGTTTGATTCTCTGACAAAACACTTTAATAAACTCTTTTTCAACATACATCTACTTACTTTCAATGCAAGCTGAAATTAAGATCATATAAGCATAACACAATAAACGGAAATATGAGACATTATATCAAGGCAAAATAGGCACAAGACTTTATTTCTCAAATCTCAGGAACAAAGATTACAAAGACACATGCACTGAACAACAACTTGCAGCTAAAAGAGACTTGCAAACTTGTTCTTACACAAAGTGAACAACAACTACACAACTTGTTGCAGGCAAAAGAGGCTTAGCAATTTGTTATCACAAGTACGGTTAAGAAAAACAATGAGCAAATGCTCTTATTTATATACAAGCAAGAGGTAGGGAACCCTACAATCCATAGTTCCACGGGGATGCGTCCCCCTCGAAAAAGTGGCCGTCTCGGAGACGGGGACGTCTCCGAGACGCGGGGACGTCAGGGAAACGTCCCCCCGCCGTCCCCCTTCCCTCCGCCGTCCCCTGGGCGTTTCCTTCACAGGGAGTCTTCTTCGCGTCTCGGAGTCTCCTCGGAGTCTTATCCGCGTCTCCAAGTTTCCCGCGTCCCCTGCGTCCCCTTATTAAAATAATGATTTTTTTTTTAAAGTTTATGATTTTCATTTATCATAAGACATGAAATATTTTAAAATTTTAATATTATATTACTATAATTAAAATTTAAAATATAATATATTATTAATTATTATATGATTAAATTTTTATGACTTACTTAAGTCTTAAGACTAAATGAATTTAATGAAATTTCTTTTTCACCGAGCATTTTCATTTTTCATTCTGTGCGACTGTGTTGGCGAGTGGCGGGAGACTGAGAGTGAGAATCGGAGCCCTCTGAGAAGCAAGAACTGGTTATTCAACTGATTCAACTTCAAGTTCAAGAATTTGACCAGGTAGGTTTTTCGTTTTTATTTTTTTAATATATTTATTTTTTTCATTGTGTAATGCGGAATGCCAGAGTCCAGACCTGACACACGGGAAGGGCATTAGAAATAATTTTAAAATTTAAATGTCTGGCCGTCTTGGCACCCGCAGTCACTGAGCTGTGTGGATTTTAATTTTTAAATGTCTGGCCGTCACGGGAAGGCTGGAACGGATGCCTCAAAGAGGTGTCCGCTCATGGACTGTCCATGAGCGGACACCTCTTGAGGCATCCGTTCCACACGGGGTGCGCCTAAAACTAAAAGTAAAATAAAAAAATTAAAATTTTTAATTTTTTTTCAATTTTTTTTATAAATTTAATTTGATTATGCCTCTTGGGCCCTGGCTCATTGTGCTCTGCAAAATGTGGAAGCACAGGCAAGGCATGTGAACTGTATGACTGATTTTTTCAGTCAAACAGTTCACATGCCTTGCCTGTGCTTCCACATTTTCTCATTTCTGTCAAACAGTTCACATGCCTTGTCTGTGCTTCCACATTTTCATTTTAATTTCAGTCAAACAGTTCAATTCTGTGACTGTCAAACAGTTCACATGCCTTGCCTGTGCTTCCACATTTTCATGCATTCAGCATTCTGTCAAACAGTTCACATGCCTTGCCTGTGCTTCCACATTTTGGTTTTGCATATCTTGCAATATTGCAATTCATGAGACCACATTTCTTTCAAAGTTTTAGACTTTTAGTTTATAGGTTTGATTTTTAATTTTTTCTTTTTTAAATCGTAGGTCTGATTATTTTTTATTTTTTAACATTGTTTTTGCAGCATCATCATCATAATGAGTTCACACAACAGAAGTGATGATAAACCAGACATTCAAAGTGCAAATGATTCATCAGATGATCCTGTAATTGTAAACAAATCTTCTGACAAGAATGAGAGACTAAGGTTCTATATGAATTCTAAGTTTCCAGACTTCTACCAAATTCTAAGACAGAGTTTTCGACTTCCAGATTTTATTAATACTCAAAGTGCTGAATGCAGAACATTATCCGATTTCTATCTCTGCATATCAAGGAAGGATCCGCCATAAATATGTGAAGAAACCCTGCCTCTAAGAGTCACGTCTCATGAGAGGACGTGTCTCTACAAGTGGAGACACGTCCACTCATGGGACGTGTTTCTTTAGAGCGCGGGTTAAGATAAACACAGTTTAATGATTCGTTTAGTATAACTCATATATACTAGATGGCGGATGAGAAGATAAATTCCGATTACAAAATATAACATCATATATATAATTCAAATTTATATGAATGCTCATAAATTCGATTAATATGATTTCCAGAAATATTTCAAAATAAAAGATAAACTCGAATCAAGTATGAATGACGATGACGCTTGCAGCAATCGTCCTTCATATCTGACCGAAGCTATCATTCATTAACACTCCCTCTTAGCTAGGGAAGATATTTCAAATCAAATAACAAGAGATATCACCTTAACACGTGATATCTAAGACATGGTATGATTTCTCAAAATTGTCAAGTCACATGACATTCTTCATATCATATCTTTATTATGGCATGTACACTGACATCGAGTCACATGATGTCTACCATAATTCATGGCATATCCACGGATATAAATATCCACCATGATTATCTCTTAAGGATCATAATGATCTACAAATGATATCAAGTCCCATGATATCAGTAAGAGATACTATCATGATAGTTTAATCATTGTAGAGTCGTCACTTTACAATGTCAATTACAAGTGTTCATTATTAGAAAGATCGTCACCTTTCAATAATGCACACAGGGGAGTAGGCCCATAAAGTCATGGAGTCACACACATGACAAAAGAGTTTACACATTAAACATCTTTATATATTAGTACAATTTATAAACAATTTGTATTTCAAACATAAATAACAAATTACATTTCAACCATACCAAGTTTCTTCCTGAAGTGCTCCACTTTGATTCGGGAGAGAGGCTTGGTGAGAATGTCTGCAATTTGATCATTTATATACTCCAACTGAATTACTTTCTTTTCCACCATATCTCTTACATAATGATAGGGGATCTCAATGTGCTTAGATCTATCATGAAAGACAGGATTTACAGAGAGTTTGATGCAACTCTGATTATCATAGTGAAAATTGTAGGATTCAAGGGCTCACCAAAGAGTCCCACAAGCAATTTATGAAGCCAAACTGCTTGTCTTGCTCCCATTGAGGCTGCAATGTATTTAGCTTCTGTTGAGCTCTGTGCAACTGAAGATTGTTTTCTGCAAATCCAGGAGATCATAGGCGATCCTAAACTGAAGCAACATCCTGATGTGTTTTTTCGATCGGTTACACTTCCAGCCCAATCTGAATCAGAGTACCCATGTAGATCTAGTTGATCATTCTTGTAAAGAAGACCATATCCAATAGTGACTTGAAGATGTCTCAAAATATGTTTCACAGCCATTAAGTGAATTTCCTTTGGCTCACACATGAATTGGCTGAGAACATTCACTGCATAGCAAATATCAGGTCTGGTGTTAACCAGATACATCAAGGATCCAATCATCTGTCTGTAAAGGGTTGGATCTGCACACGTGGATTCTACTGCTGCTTCTTTCAATTTGTGAAGGTTGGTTTCCATAGGTGTAGACATCGGTCTACAGTCCAATATTCCAAATCTTTTCAGAATATCAATAGTATACTTCCCTTGGTTTAGTATAATGCCCTCTGATTTCTGCCATACTTCTAAACCTTGAAGTAGAGATTGGAGTCGGCCTCATTCTTGGAAAATCCTAATCCCAAGAGATAGTTGTCAATTCTTTCATACCAGACCCTGGGAGCCTATTTAAGTCCATAAAGAGCTTTCTTCAGTCTGCATACATGTGAGTCAGGTTTATGTATCACAAAAGATTGCTTCCTACTACACCAGGATATCATCGCAGACCTCAACCTGAAACAACATCCAAAGGTACTTTTTCGATCATCTTCTTTAGGTTCAGTAGGCTCCCTCTGAATCTTCAAGCACTTGCATCAACCTCCCGACCTCATCGTCCAAGATTGTCTGCAACACTTGCTTTAGAGAAATGGTTTCCAACGCACACCTCTATAGAGATTCAGGGCTGCCCTCTTCAACCTCATCCCAAATCACTCTATTCTGAATAGGTTTTTGGAGCTACCAATGTCAAATCCAGATGATAGTCTAGAGCAATTATGATCTCAGTAGCTGAAGGGATCTTCTAAGCATTTAGCACTTGGCCTTGCAACACTACAACCTTCACTTCTCAGTGAGTCACAGAACTCCCTCTCGATCCCTGCTTCAGAGATTTCAAGGAAGACTTCTGGAAGTGAACTCCCTCTAGCCACCAACTTAGTCCCATGGCTGCAAGTTGTGACTCCATGCTTGATCATGTCTCCAGTCGGCATGAATTCCTCACTGGATGCCTCAAGCTTTTCCTCTCTAAGCAATCTCCCATTACCCTCTTGCTCCTTGATTCGTCCTGGAAGCATGTTAGAGAGAGATTACTAACAGTTTATAACTATCCAAAGAAATGTCAAGGCTAAATCATACAAAGACTACTATTTCAAGTTATCGCATGAATACATAATAATTTATGAACAATATTAAAACATGAATAAATAAATCAGCCTATCAAGAGATCAGGATGAAGGGATAAAGAAACTTATCTTTGATGAATTCTGATATAACTCTTTCTTCCATCTTTTGCTCCTCTTGAGAGTGCAAATCTCAATACAACAAAAGACAATCTGCACAACACACATTATGCAGCCAGCATATTCAATATAGGACCAGCCTTCTCAAGGCAACATTGTAGTCCAAGCACATAGAGAATGGTATCGATGTGACCACCCAATCATGACGAATTTGCATTTCACTTTTCATCTCAGAGTCACACTCAGAGATCTTCAAAATGCAAAGAATGATTGACATCTTCAAGGGATCTTATGCCAATGGTCACTTTTACCAATCACACACAATGTTAGACCTGCACAACTTAGTAGACTAGATTTCAAAAGAATAAACAAAAGGAATACTTATCTTGATGAAATCAGACTCTCTTTTTTTAGGGTTGCACTTTTCCCGATATAGGACTTCTTGATTTGCTCCGCTCTTAGCAGTGGCGTCGCTGGCGTCGCCTCTGACTAATTCCAAGCGAGATTGATATTATTCTCCAAGTGATGTTAGGTAGATCGTTATCACATGTTTGAAGCCCTGACCTTAGTCCATGCTGACGCACTCAGCCAAGATCATAGATATCTGAATACTCCTTAAGTGTTGTACTTAAGCGCTTTTCAAGTTTGCACTTGACTTTCATGAGAGCTTGTTCACAATAAGTACCTGAAGCATCTCAATTTGATCCTGAAGAGCTCTCCCACTGGTTCAGATGGTACCACAAGAAGATACCAGTCGCAGCTGATGGAATTATTTCTCAGAATAACCCATCTGAAGAAGATGAATCTGATCTTCTCATAATGTCATGAATGACTCATTTCCAGACGGAGGAGAGTTATCATTAATCAAAATTAAAAGAGGTGATCTTTCTTCCATCACATAACATCTTTTAATCAACTGCAGATCTCAGGCTAAAATCTTTCTTTTACTGCAAGTGACAATAGTGCGAACATAGGTATTTTAATGACTAATCAACAATACAGAGTCGGTAGAAGGCAGTCTCCACATATTGCGAATATATATATGGCATGATAAGGAGGTTATCCCCTCACAGGATAAAATAACACTCGTGATTAAATCAACATTAAATTTATACTCATCGATATTTTTCTACACCTCCTCCGACAAAAAGAAGCTTGCCACAGACGAACGAATTTATCAGAGAAAAATAATCACGATCCCCTGTTGGTCACCAGATACATGGCAATTATCAATGTCAATCTTGCTCTTACTGAATGTAGGCAATGATGGAATCGCGAGCCTGCTGAAGCAAATTGATGTCCCACAAATCTGATGTCGAGTCCTCAAAATTAGACATCTTGCAATACTTATTTGTTGAGGTGATTTGTCAATGGATTTGCCGTTTGAGCTTTCCAATATGAGCGATGCAAGTCACGGGAATGCAATAATATGATTTCCTAAATAGTGTCATCCGACACCATGATTCCTTGCTGTGAAATCCGTATGATATGCGACCAGCGCCAGTGACTCAGACCAATGTCCAGATCGAACATCACTTTCAATGTCTAGATTGAATAAGTCAATGGCGTATGGTGAAGATGCAATGGGAGAAAGTTCATGGACGCCCACAAAGACTTTGAAGGATCACAGAAGCTTTGCAGATAATATGCGGGAATGCTACAGGCATTGAAGACTCATTGTCCCAAAAGAACTGGATTAGCACCTTACTCCAGCGCCGATAGAACTTCGGGCCATCATATCAAGGAACAACTCGAAAAAATTGCCCGATATAAAATGAGCCAAGTCCCCAACTATGACGAATGAGAGTTGTCATTAGTAATCACGCCCCCACTGTAAACTCGATGATCTTTCCACATCGAACAGGCCTATCACAAACTTGATGCTTGCCATTACATAGATGAATTCACGGGCTTCAAGTTAGATTTGTTTAGGATTCACACAATGTCGCTCTGATACCATGTAATTGTAAACAAATCTTCTGACAAGAATGAGAGACTAAGGTTCTATATGAATTCTAAGTTTCCAGATTTCTACCAAATTCTAAGACAGAGTTTTCGACTTCCAGATTTTATTAATACTCAAATTGCTGAATCCAGAACATTATCCGATTTCTATCTCTGCATATCAAGGAAGGATCTGCCATAAATATGTGAAGAAACCCTGCCTCTAAGAGTCACGTCTCATGAGAGGACGTGTCTCTACAAGTGGAGACACGTCCACTCATGGGACGTGTTTCTTTAGAGCGCGGGTTAAGATAAACACAGTCTAATGATTCGTTTAGTATAACTCATATATACTAGATGGTGGATGGGAAGATAAATTCCGATTACAGAATATAACATCATATATATAATTCGAATATGAATGCTCATAAATTCGATTAATATGATTTCCAGAAATATTTCAAAATAAAAGATAAACTCGAATCAAGTATGAATGACGATGATGCTTGTAGCAATCGTCCTTCATATCTGATTGAAGCTATCATTCATTAACAGATCTTGACTTTCAAATAGGAGGGGAGGCTGAGGGTGAAGTTCAACCACAAGTACAACATGGCTCAGCCTCAAATACTCAAACTACCACAAGTTCCATTGGTAGTAAAGATAATAGCTGCCCTTCAGAACTCCTTCAAGAATGGGCCAAGGGCCCCTTTGATCCAAAAAAACCTTTAAAACAATTTGCATCCAAGGTAGCAGCAAAGCCTGGGGCAACTGGGGGCACTAGATTATGGAAGTGTCACATGTGTGAGCTTACATGGTTTGGCAGCATTACAAGAACTAATGCACATTTTCTTCTTGTTCAAGGCAAAGGTGTAGATGTATGCAAAGCCGTGGCAAATAATTTGAAGTACAGGGCTGAAATTTTAAAATTATGGGGTTGTAGTGAGGATGAAGTGCCTACATCTGCTACATTGCAACATAAGAGTATGGGTGATCAGATTTTAGCAGTGTCAAATTCTACTTTGCAGAGTCAAAGGCCACCAAATCTGTTCAGTTCAAGTGCAGCAGAGCCTAGGGGGAAACGTAAGATGGCATCTTCACAACCTTTAGCAAGTTTATTCAATGTGCAGGCAAAGGATGAGGCAGATGATGCCATTGGAAAATTCTTCTTTGCCAATGGCATTCCATTCCACGTGGCTCGCTATCCTTATTGTAAGGAAGCTGTGTCAAAAATAATAAGGGCAGGACAATCATATGTGCCACCAAGGGAGAATAAATTGAGGACAACAATCTTGGATCAAAACTATTCCAAGATTAATATTTTGATGGAGAAGATGAAGAGAACCTGGGTCACAAGTGGATGCAGCATAGTCATGGATGGGTGGACGGACATTAGGCATCGTCCACTCATCAATATCATTGTCACATTTGTAGCGGGCCCTTATTTCCTTAGGGCTATTGATTGTTCAAGGCATAGCAAGGATGCCCATTATCAGTTTTAGATCCTCAAGGATGCTGTAGAGGAGGTTGGGCCACAAAATGTGGTGGAGGTAGTGACACATGCGGCCCATGTGTGCAGAGCTGCAGGGAGGTTGATTGAGGCAGCCTATAGACATATTTATTGGACTCCTTGTTGTGTGCATGCTATGAATAATGCACTTAAGGACATGGGTAAAATCAGCTAGATCAAATCTATTGTCACTGATGCTAGAGATGTGCAGATGTTTATCTGCAACCATCATCATTCACATGCACTTTTTAGGTCCTTCTTCAAGAAGGAATTCCTGAAGCCTGTAGAGACTCGGTATGCATCATACTTTATTCTCTTGGAGAGGATGCTTGAGTTGCAAGAGCCATTGCAACTAATGGTAATGACAGCAGAATGGAACAGATGGCCTGAGTCGAAGACACAGCAGGGATTGAGGGTTAAGGAGGTGGTGAAGAATGATGTCTTTTGGGCTGATGCCAAATATATTGTCTCCATCATTGAGCCAGTCTTCAAAGTTATTAGATTTGGGGATTCTAATGCACCTTCCCTTGGAGAGGTATACGAGTGCATTGATTCCATGCTTGATCAAATGAAGGCTAAAGTGCGAGAGAAGGACCCCACAATGCAATTCTACACCGAGCATATTTATCCAATCATTTAGCATAGATGGGAGAAACTCAACACTCCCTTACACATGGCTGCCTATGCATTGAACCCAAAGTGGTATGTGCCACGTCCCGGCAGAGTGACACCTATGGAGGATGTTGAGGTGAAGGAAGGGTTCATGAAGGCCATTGACAAAATGTATGATCCTATAGAGGCGTATTGAGTGGACAAAATTTGCTACTCTTTGGGGATATTCAGAGGCAGCCAAAGTAGATTTGGAGACTATGTCATAGGAGGACCCCAAGTTGTGGTGGACTATGCATGGGCCTAGATCTTTGATTACTACTCTAGCCATTCGTTTGCTGTCCCAGGTTTCTAGTTCTTCTGCTTCTGAGAGGAACTGGTCCACTTATAACTTCATCCACTCTGTTAAGAGGAACAGGCTCACTTCTAGGAGGGCAGAGAAGCTTGTGGCTGTCCATAGTGCCTTATGTCTCATTGATCGCAGCACAACTACATACAAGGAGAGTCTAGCAGCTAGATGGGATGTAGAGCCAGAAGAGCCGGCACAGATAGATGAGGATGCTACACAGACAGGGCTGGTTGGTATTGGTTTAGATGAGCTTGAGCATTTGGGGTCCTTGTCCGATGGTTCCAATGATGAGGAGATTGGCATGGAGCTTGGAGTTGGAGATGATTAGATCATTAGAGGCATCAGGCCATTAGCTATTTAGTATTTAGTATTTTGTTTTTGAAGTTTGAAGTTTGAACACCGTTGTGTTGATAACTTGATACTTGATTGTAATTATGAATCATGACTATGAAATTTTGAAACAACTAGTTCTCGTTCCAATCACAATGTCTATTAAGTTACAAGTATATTTTCATTTTGATTTTCATTGTTTCAATGTTCACTAGTTCAATGAAATCATTGCAATGTGTTTAAACTTTAAAATTTACTTATTCCTTAGGCTTTTACAGTTATACATCTTTTTATAACTAATTTTTCAAGTACTATATGTATTTTAGTGCACCGCCCCCCCCCGCCGTCCCCCCGCCGTCCCCAAACTTAGGCCCCCTGCCCCTGCGCCCTCGAAACCCGTCCCCTGCCGTCCCCCCGTCCCCGTCCCCGTCCTCGTCCCCGAAACTTGGTGGAACTATGCTACAATCCCCTTGCTTTTACAACTCAGCTTGCCAACATGCAAGCGCTTTATTTCTAAAACTAAACAAGATAAACATCTAACCACCAAAGAAAGCATGAAAATAGGAAATGCCAACTATTACATTTTGTTTTCTTTCTCTTCTTCAAAGAATAGATAAGAATTGAGACGAGAATAGAAAGAAAATTGAAAGAAAGCTTCTAGCTGATGGTTGCTTTAAATCTCGATCACATCAGCCAAAATGCTAGAAACTGTGTCTCTGTCAAGTGCATCAATACTATCAATAGCAAAGTTTCACTTTTCTAGGATTTCTTCACCATCTGCAATCAATCTCAAAAAATCTTCAACCTCATTGGCTGCTTTCTCAAACCTCACTGACATCATGGAAATTGACAAAGTTTTATGTTTTTCTTTCATCCACTTCTGTGCAACCTTCTTGCTGTATTTCTCCTTATGCATGTCCCATACTTTTTCACATTCTTCCTTAGAGATAGTTACACTTTCAATCATATTTGGTTTCAAGCTGCAAATCACTCTACCATCTACCAATTGAATCCCCCAAGTTGCTGGATTGTAATGCTTGATACAAACAATTGCAAATTCCAGACTCTCCACTGAAATAGGAATGGATGATGCTGCAAGTAGTCCGGAGTGACCAAGATGCCTAACTGCAATGTTCCCTGCATTTTCCAATGCTTGCAAGTTGAATACTGGTTTGATGTGGTGCAAGTCAGTCTCAACTGTTTTGATGAAGTTGTGATATAGTGCTGACTTGGTCTTGAACTCGAGGGGAGCGTACTCGATATTTAAAACCTTGAAGAATGACTGTAAACTCCCCTATATTCAAACAAGTTTTGTACAACTTTCTAAATTTAGCTTGTTGGTTTTTCTTCTTCAAACGTACGAATTTTTTCAAAAATTTTCTGAGATATGGGTTTTGTTCGGAATTTCATTACAATAAGATCCAAATCGCCCGTTTTTGAAAGTTTTGAGTGTAGACTGAAAAAGCAACAAACCCTAATTTCTTCAAATTTTCATGAAAAACGCTGGCATCTAGGTTTTGTTCAGAAGCACATTTTAGATGAACCCAGTTGATCAGATGTTGAAAATATTGAAGGTTGATTGAAAAAACAGCAAACCCTAGAATTTGAATTTTTTTCTTGAAAAAGTTGTGACTTGGGTTTTGTTCAAAAGAATGTTTTAGGACCCAGATGATCAAATCTTGAAAATTTTGATGATTCCTTGGACATGCATGAAAAAAGCAGCTGCTGCAACTTGAAAAATTTCATCCAAAAATTGTTCAGAATAATGAGCTGAGATGACCCAGATGGCTGAAAATTGAAAACCTTAACCTCCTTCAAAGAATTGATGTTCTGGATGAAAAAGCATGAAAAAGCAGGCTCCTTTGTGTGCTAGTCTGAAAATTTATGAAGAAATCAGCAAGCTTCAGCCTTTAAATTCTGAAAAAGCACTGAATTATGGTTCTCAAATCTTGAAAAGAAATTTTTTTTAGTTGCTGCTCCTCTCTAACTTGGACGCCACCTGCAAGAATGATGAAAAATGAAAGGCAAAGGCATCTTAAATAAGTTTTAGGCTTGAGAAAATCTGCTTTCTTTTGCTTTCACTCCTTCAAACCCTAGCCTGAGCTTGTTCATTGAACTTAGATGGTTTTTCTCCTCCATGAAATTTTGAAATTTTGAAAATTTGGCTAAGGCATGGCATCTTGGGCGCCCTTCTTGGTTGGAGGTGCCTATCTTCATCAGTCATTTTTCTAAGAATTTCAACTTTTTTTTTAATTTCAGACCCCAGTTTAAATTTGATTTCCAGCTTCCAGATTGATCCTACAGACGAGTTGAATGATTCATCGCGGAGCTTGATCAAATCTGGCGAGATTATTCTAGAGGCAACTTTGACTAAAAACTTCGTTTTGACCTTCAAAATCATGGGCGCCCTTCTCCTTAGGTGCCCATCTTTCCCAGAGTTGGTCATTTTCCCATTCTTCAAGTTTTGCTTGTTTCCCTTTGATTTTTTGATGAATTCTTGATTCCGAGAGCTAGAATGATTTGATCGGCTGACCGTCAGATTCACCGGATAGCTAAGAAGATTTTGAAAGGGGTCTCCTGGGAGTGATGTCTCCTGAAAGTTGCATCTCGGGGGTCAAAAGCTTGGGTGCCCAACTCTTTCAGAGTTAGAATATTTTTTGTGTTTTTCACCTTGCTTGACTTCTGTAATTTTGCTCATATTGTTCCCTTTGTTCGCCTCTAATATTTGATGACTGCCAATTCTGATTGATGTGTTGATGATTGCGTTGAAGAGCTTGATCAAATTTGAAGAAGTCATGCTGGAGGTGTCGACTACAAATTCATCCATTTAGGCCTCCAAAAATTTGGGCCTCTATCTCCTTCAGGGGCGCCCATTTCCTCCAGACTTTGCCCTTTTTACTTGATTTTTATTCTTCAAAGTTGAACCTTCATTTTACACCACCCGTTTGATCTGGATTTGCCAGCAATTGACAAGTTTGATGATTTGACAAAGACATCCATTGCGATGTTGGCATAATCCTGCAAAGTTTGAGCACATTTGCAAACCCTAACAATTGAATTTGGTCCTCCAAAAGGCTGGGCGCCCCTGGCCACCTGGGGCGCCCAGAGTTCCCAGACTTAGAATATTTTATGATATTTTCATGGTTTGCAATTCCGCTCTTGGTTGAAACTCCTTTGATCAATCTATGATTTAGGCTGATTGGGTGATCTGATGACTACGCTGCTGGACTCACTGCAAAGCTAAGAAGAATCTGAACAACATTGCCTGGGAGCACAAACTCTAATTTCATCATTTGATGCCTTGAAAAGTTGGGCGCCTAGACTGAGCTGGGGCGCCTGGAGTCTCTAGTGTTAGCCAAATTTCCGCATTTGTCAACTTCGACAGCGTTCTTTCTCCATTCTTCGATTTGCGTGCACGTCCAATATTTAAATGTCTAAATCTGACGCCTGGTAGTTGACTGGCCTCCATTAATGGCTTCAGAGTTCCCGAAATGCTTTCTGAAATTACAAAAAAACAAAAATAGACCCAATAGGGCAAAACTGATCGTTTTGTGATTCTGACTACACCAGCCTGATGAGGAAGTATTTTCGACCAATCAAAATCAGTTTGAACCCTAACGGCTATACTTTCTATTTTTAGAAAATTTTGCCAACATCCGTTTTGAAAGAAACCTAGACACACCTAGAAAAAGTTTTTAGCGCCTGGAGTCTCCACTGTTAGCCAAATTTCTGCATTTTTCAACTTTGACAGCTTTCTTTCTCCATTCTTCGATTTGCGTACACATCCAATATTTAAATGTTTGAATCTGACGCCTGGCAATTGACTGGCCTCCATTAATGGCTTCAGAGTTCTCGAAATGCTTTATGAAATTACAAAAAAACCAGAATAGATCCGCTAGGGCAAAATTGATCGTTTTGTGATTCTGACTACACCAGTCTAATGAGGAAGTATTTTCGACCAATCAAAATCAGTTTGAACCCTAACAGCTATACTTTCTATTTTTAGAAAATCTTGCCAACATCCATTTCGAAAGAAATCCAAACAAACCTAGAAAAGGTTTCTATTTTTAGAAAATTTCTAAAAATAGCAATGTTCCTAAAAAGTAGGGTCGAAAAAACTGAGATCTCGGTTTTGTAGATTTGGTCGCTCTGAGCGAACCTAGATCGTCAGATTTTGAAAATTTCTAGTTTTTGCCCCTCATGCAAGACATGCAAACCCTAATTTTGACCTTTTTTGACAATTTTGACAAGACTTTTACTCATTTCTTCAAAATGCCTAAGTGTAGCAAATTTTTTAATTTGGGGTACAACAAATAGGATAATAATTTGAGTGTGTGCTTCCTAGGGTGCAAATGGTGTAGAAAGAAACACTAGAAGGCTTGCTATGTAGATAGTGGTGTGTCTAGTGCCATGGAGGCAGGACAAGGGTGATGGAGGAGCTCAAGGTGTGCCAAGGATTTAAGAAGGGAGTCTCTTGGAGTGGCTGACCAACAAGTGGAGGGTTGGCAATAGAGATATGCAAAAAATTTAGTATTGGAGTACTAGATCAATTTGGGAGAAAACCGTATGAGAGCAAGTATGCAAGAAGTCTTAAAAGACTTAGAAGAGTGCAGAGTTATCATTGAATGAGGACAAATAGGTGCCTTAATAGAGTGACTTAGATGATGTAGCCGTAAAGAAAACTTAGTATGGTTATGGTTAAGGCTTTAGGCAAGAGAAAGAACTTCAAATTTGTAGAGGACACTGGCATAGGCTCACTAGTGTCCAGGTGGACACAACAATGTAGGCAAAGGGGAACGGGGCTTTAGCAGCAAAATGGGTCTTGGTTAAGCAGTTTGCCACACTTCTAAAGGATTTTAGGCTTAGAAACTGATAAAATGAGTCCTAATCACATTCTAGGGGTGAAGACACTAAAATGAGTACAAAATATGGAGAGAAAAGAGAAAAGTGCTAGGTATGCACTTTTTGACTTTGCAATATATATATGTTGTCATCTTCATTTTGGAAAGCTCTCAGTTAATGCACGTATCAAAACAAGTTACACAAAACGTAATACAAGTTTTGCACACAAAATGCATGATATTTTTACTGGAACATTGTCCCAACAATAATCAAATGCCAAATATAGATGCCAATCCCAGCTCATCGACACTAATACAATATTCCAAAACCCTTCTAAATCAAATATGCAACTTCAAACAGAAAATTCAAACCTGCATAATGCTGGTATACATCCTCAAATGCAACATCAATGGCAGATATGAATTGTACTTGTCAAATATATCAAATATGATTGTTGATTTATGACTGATTTCTTATGGACAGCGATACTATCATTCGCCAATGTTTATATGAAACCCTTATACACTGAAATTAACTAAATATGAAAGTAGAATTGGATAAATTATGACAGCAACAATAAATACAAAAAAACTAATATAGAAACCCCAGATCTGATTTTTATTTATGACAGCCAATGTTAGCAATAATGTGTGCAGTAGCAACAACAAACCCTCAAATTACCCATATTAGGTCTGCAAATGATCTGAAAATGCCTTTCAATCAGCCAATAATATATACACATATATGTGTGTGTATATATATATATAATTTTCTTGCAAATATTAATCAATCCAAACCTCCACAAGCTGAAATATTCAATAAATCACTGTAACAAGCTGAAAATGACTTCAATTTAAAAGTCCAAGTGTGATCCTTGAATAGAAACGCCTCAAATGGAGACGAGGGTTTTTGTACACAAATCCAACTATGGAAAGCCAAGAGGATTTTCGTCCTTTGGATCTCCAACACCGAGGGGTTCCGTCCTTGAATGCTTCAATATCCAAAATGGAAGGAGTAATGAAATGACAAAATCAGATCATTTGATGTGAGCCTTGACCTCTCTTTTATAGGCACTTATTTTGGGCCCTCTATTTTATTTTACTTTTCCCTCCAAATATTTAAAAAATACTTTTAAATTACATTCAAGGGCTCCTTTTTATATTACATTTTGAATAAAGTGTTAAAAACACTTATTTAAACATTACATAGGACCTATAATAATATTTAAGTTGCCCATTTGGAATAAAGTAATTGGGCCCAACTTGAAATATTATTAATTCTTTTAGTTCCATAAAGGGGACATAACATGCCAACTTGGGCTCACATGAAATTGAGATAGTTATCTAAGATTACCTGATTAGATAAGATTTAATACTCAGCATTTGTCGTGTTACAATTCTTTGAGTTTTTCCAATCTTGGTTGGCAGTGTATGGAATGGAAGCAATTTTAGAAAAGTTAACCTAACAATGAACTTTTCCTATTTATAGTAACTGGCTAAGTTATACAATATATCAAATTTCGTTGGTACATATTAAATTAATCACGAGAGACAGGAAGGACTTCCGATCACATCTACACTCCTTGATGGAAGTGTCTTGATTCTCAGCATGAGCCTCAATTCAACAAACTTGGCCTCAAAAATTGCCTTGCTCAAGTATCAACCACTCAATCATCTAATTTGCAATATTCTAAAATGAAATTGTCATCTTACTTTCTTTCAAACAAAGCAATCATGGACTTTGATGAGCATGGAACTTTGAGGATGGACCAGATTTTTCCCAATTTCAATAAAATCGATTGTCGCAAAAATATCTGACCCTCTCATTTTGAGGAAAATATGGCTCTTTAAGGATCTTTCTTATCCATTAAAGTTTCATGTGCTACAACCATAGAACCCAATATGTAGCAAACAAAAGCAATTAGCATTTTGTGCACAAAACACTTTGGGTGGAAGACAGATAACATCCCTACTATTGAAGCCTACAACATCAATTGAGCAGCAATTTGTATGTGGTTGTTTATTCCAGGTATGGAGACTGAATCATGATAGCTGAGAAGACCCAAGGTAAAGTACTTGTGAACAATAAAGATGTAGAAGGTAAAATTTCGAATCAAACAAAAAAATCAAATCCTATTCTACACCTAATTGCACCTCAGATTAAGCAAATGGAATTAAACAAAAGATGAAAGAAAACAAGAATTTTCTCGCCCACAACTCCTTGTTGCACACACAAGATGTGTGTGGTTGTAGTCCAATGGATTTGTGCTTGTTCTTCAAACTAAAAACATGATTTTTCATTCAAGAGGCCTCCCTCAAATACCTTGGGAGAGTGTCAATTTATAAATTGAGTGGATGATTGATCAAGAGTTGAGAATGATTCAAGAGATCAATGGTTGAGGTTGATTGAGAGGACTGTAGAGAGGAACCTCCAAGTGGCACTTTGTGATTGGTGCATTTGAAGAGGGCAAGGATTAAAAGGATTTGGATAGTCAAGATTGTCTTAAAGGAATGGAGAGTGGAGATTGAAAGTTCTCACACGTATGAAAAGGATCATGGGGATGTGTGATTGTGACATGTGATTTATCTCACATATGTGAGAATCACATGTGGATGTGTGATTTGATAGATAAAAGATTTCACACATGTGTGAGTCATATGTCTAAAATGAAGGATATAGATTTTTTTGGGAAAATGAATGGATAGCATTCGACAAAAGGATTTTTAGAGAAGTGGGATGGATGAGACAAGTGTTGACCATGGCTTAAGCATGCTTTGGAATGTGCAAGTGGATTAATTAGTTAACTAATTAGCTTTAGTCAACTAATGGCTTGAGATAGAAAGATAAGGAATTAAATAAATAGTTTGTGTATTTAATTTTTGGAGGATAAGGATACGAAAGGTGAGCTTAATTAAATAAATGTGAATTTATTTAATTAAAGATGAACTATAAAGGAAAGGGAGATAAAAAAAAAATGAATTAAATGAATGATTGGTATTTATTTAATTAATGTTAAGAGGTTGACTAGGAAGGTTAGTTAAACAATTGGGTTTTTATATCAACTGAAATAGGCTGAAACCTCTTCAGTTGATAGCCAAGGACTGAGGGATATCCAGTCTGCCAAAGTTTCTAATGCACAATCCCAACCTCACCCCTTATGATGTCGAGGCCTTGCACTCAGCAAGGCTTGATCCTTGGTGGGCTCATTCCAAACCATTCAACTTCACTAGCAAGCCAAGGGCCCATTGACACAATTGGTCTTATTTAATTAACATTGAAATGAGATAAAATTAGGTGTAGTCAAGTGTGGATGATTTTAGATGTCTACATTTTACCCCTTTTTGAGACAGTGTTGTGATCTAGCAAAAACACTATTGTTTCAAAGAAAAAAAATATAGTGGGTTTGGAAAATATAGGACTAGTGGTAGGATGCCCCAATTGTTGGAAGGATTAGAGTGATGACAATGGAGGTGGCTATGCCCCCTCAAGAGGATAGACAGGTTTGAAGAGTACGAGTGTGCTCTCAAAATGGATGAAAGGATTAAAGGATTATAAATAGAATGAGGAAGGGATAGATAGATGAGGATAAGAAGGTTGGTTGAAAGGAGGGGGATGGGGAGGTGAATGGACAGGAGGAGGATAGTCACGTTGAGTTGATTTGAGCAACCTTATTTGATATAGCACTTGACATTACACACCAAGGTATAAGGACCAAGGTGACAATGTGCCAAGTGCATAAAGAACTAACACAAAAGAGAAGGTTGCATGCAAACATATACCTTATGGCACCATGATGTCGTTGTGGTTGTGTACAGCAAGGACCATGACAGATGTAAGAAAAAACAATAATGCACATAAGCAGACAAACAAAAATTTTTGCTCCTATCCAAGTTGAAAACTGATTGATTAATTGATGATGATAATAGCATTGTTAACGATGAAAAAAACACAAGGATTAGGGATGATATATCTTGATGATAATAATTTGTTTAAAATGAACTAAGGTTTGCAATGAGTTTGGGAACAAAACCGATAGATACTTTTGGATGTTGCCCAAGATTGCATGGATTAAGATTGTGTACATTTGGATGGATTGCTTTGGGAATGTTTGAGGGGTGGAGGCTTGGAACCGATAACAAGGGGAAACCAAGTCTAGAGACAAGGACGAAATGATGGAGGGATTACTAAGATAGGAGATGGGACTGATAGATAGGAGGTTTGAAGGAATTGTGAGTATAGAGAGTATCATAGGAAACAACTTTCCTTGACATAGATAGAGAAGGTAGGAGGGATTGGGGTTAGATGGAGGGGTTTGTAGGATGTGATCTCCAAGAACTGTTGTGAATAGGAATAGCATGCCCCGCTCTTGACATATAGCAACGAATATGTTGAAATCATTGTGGAAATATTTGCTAATATTCATGCAAGGTGACAAGGTGAGGTTTTTGTGTTGGAAAGGAAAGCTTCATGGTTCAAGGAAATGGGGGATTCAAGGAATGGAGAACTACAAGAGGGATGAATTGCAAAGAAAGTAAGGCTTGTGTTGTCCAAAGCATGTTTAAAGAGTATGGCCTTGTCCTTGGGAAAGATTTATTGCAATTTTAATGCAAAACCCAAAAATAAAGACCCCTAAAAGGATGAGAATGTGAAATTCTAGCTCTGAGGATGGAGATGTCGGTTTGTGAAGCGGGTGTAGCACAAAAAGGATGTAGTGATTGACAAAGTGGACATGTTAAACCAGACTAGTAGCCCAAAAGATGAGGGATATTTGCAAAGAAAATGAGTCAACCTACACCAAATTTGTTAGAAAAAATACAAATCACCTAAAGATTATAAATCCCTACAAAAAAAAAACCAAAAAACGTGATCAGATGGTAAACAAATGTGAAAAGAAGGTGAGAGTTGTCAGGCCAAGTTATCTCTAGGTCGTAGGTAAACATAGCATAGCAAGAGAAGTGTGAAAGCAGATGTGTCAAATTGGCAACCTACAATAGAAACTTCACAAAAGCTCAAAAAAAGGTTAGATTTGGAACGTGGGGTCCCATCGAGCATGCTAAAATGTGAACAATAAAGATGTAGAGGGTAAAATAAGGATTCAAACAACAAAATGAAATCCTATTCTACACCTAATTGCACATTTGGTTAAACAAAATGAATTGAACAAAAAATGGAAGAAAACAAGTATCCTATCACCCACAACTTTTTGTTGCACACAAAATATGTGTGTGGTTGTGCTCCAGTGGATTTGTGCTTGAGAGATGATATATGGTTGCTCTTCAAACTAACAACATGACTTTTCATTCAAGAGGCCTCCCTCAAATGGCTTGGGATGAAATGGTAATTGATTATATTAAACAAAGGAGAGTAATACTCCTTAAAGAAGAAATTACAAGACGATGTTTCTAAATCAAAAACAATCGACAACAAAAGAAATAAAAGAAAGTTGCTAAAACTAATTGAAAACAAACTAAACTTAACTAAGATGACCATTATATGCTAAATAAAACACTATTACTTTAATACCCTCCCTTAATGGTCATTCTACTAACTACACCAAGTTTACCCCTAAATTTAACAAATTTGTCCAGACTTAGGTACTTGGTAAGAATGTTTGCAGTTTGATCCTCAGTTGGAACATACTGCAACATCACTGATCCATCTTCAACAAGCTGTCGTATGAAGTGACAATGAAGCTCTACATGTTTTGTTCGCTTGTGGAAGATTGGATTTTTGGCAAGCTTTAGCACCCCTTGGTTGTCACAAAACAAGGGTGAAGACCTTGCTTGAGACATTTTCATGTCAGAAAGCATCCTTTGAAGCCATACTGCCTCACGTGCTGCTTTAATTGTTCTCTGATACTCTGCTTCTATTGAGGAAAGAGCTACTACCTGTTGCTTCTTACTGGTCCATGTGACTACACCCGTACCAAGACTAAAAACATATCCAGAAGTAAACTTCTTGTTGTCGATAGAACCTGCCCAATCTGAATTTGTAAAACCAACCAGCCTCGGATCTTTGCTTATGCTATACAGAATGCCAAAGTCAGATGTCCCTTTTACATATCTCAATACTCACTTCGCTACAACCCAATGTTCAACCTTAGGGGTAGTCATGAAACAATAGATGTAACTCATAGCATAACTTAGATCAGGTCTAGTGGCTGTAAGATAGATGAGGTTGCCAGCTAGTTGCCTGAAAGCTGACTCATTAACCATTGGTGAGTCTGATTTGGCTGAAAGTTTCAACCCTTTCTCCATGGGAGTAGATGAGATCTTACAATTTGTCATCCTAAACTTCTCCAGCAAACTCCTGGCATATTTAGACTGAGAAATGACAATATTGTCACCTGTTTGCCAATCTTCTACGCTAAGGCAATAGTGTAGAAGACCCAAATTTGTCATATCAAACGCCTGACACAAATTCAACTTGCTTTGCTCAAGCAAATGTACCCCACTGCTAGTAATGATGATATCATGCACATAGATGACAAGAAGAACACTACCAGTGCTTTTGACATACGAATTGGCATCTGAGGGACTCCTCTGAAAACCCTATGCAACCAAATACTTGTCAATCTTCAGGTACCATGCCTTGGGAGCTTGCTTTAGGTCATAAAGACCCTTTAGCAACTAGCATAATTGGTGCTCTTTGCTTGCAACTTTGAGACTAGGAGGTTGCATCATGTAAACCTCTTCCTCCAAATCTCCATTGAGGAAGGCACTCTTCATATCCATTTGATGAACCTTCCAGCCAAACTATGCTGCAATGGCTAGGACAAGTCAAATGGTCCTCATCTTTGTTGTGGGTGCAAAGGTCTCCTCATAGTCAATGCCTTCTCTTTGTGAGAACCCTTCAGCCACCAACCAAGCTTTGTATTTATCAAGTGTTCCATTAGCTTTGTATTTCACTTTGTAGACCCATTTGCAACCAATGGGTTTCTTCCTTGGTGGAAGATCTATCAGAACCCAAGTATTGTTCTTCAAAAGACTATGATGTTCAAATTCCATAGCCTTTTCCCATTCAAGTTTACCTTTCGCCTTTGAATAGTCTCGGGGCTCATAAACATTCTAAATGTTGGCCATAAGAGCAAAATTCAATGTATTTTGTTTGCTCTTGCCTCTAGACGATCTACCCTCAACAAGTTCATTATCTCGAACATCAATAATGAGTTTCTCCCACCACTTAGGTCAGAGAGTAGATGCATCTTCTTCCAAGTTGAGATGATCATCATGACTTGGGCTACTTGGAATGAAATCATCTGGATGTTCGTCCAAGTTGTCTTGAGGGAAATCTACTAGTATAGGGTCGTGCCTTGGAGATTCCACAAGTTTAGAATAATCAGAACCCCTCCCTTCAGGTGGAGCTAATGGAAGCCTAACACCCAAATATTTAGTCTTCAGAGGCTGATCCTCAGACTCTTGATGGGAGAAGAGAGCTGAAAGGGCCCACCTTCTTCATCAAACACAACATCCCTGCTGAATGTTAGACGATCAGTGCCCACATCAATGAACCGATAGGCCTTAGTCACTATATCTTGTAAGCATCAACTTCTGGCTTTTTGAATCCGGTTCAATCCTCTTTGCATCTGGAACCCAAACAAATGCAGTAGAACCAAAAATCCTAAGATGGATGATTCTTTGTTTCCTCCCAAACCATGCTTCCTCTTGAGTCATCCTCCCGACGACTTGTGTGGGAGACCAGTTAAAAAGGTACACTGTAGTATACACTGCTTCAGCCCAAAATTTCTTTGGAACATTTCTGTTCTCCAGCATACAATGGGCCATTTCCGTAATAGTACGGTTTCTTCGCTCAACAACTCCATTTTGCTAAGGAGTATAGGGTGTAGTAAGCTGGCGCTTGATATCGTGTTTAGCATAAAAGTTAGTGAATTCATTGGAACAAAACTCACCACCATTATCTGACCTAAGAGTGATGATTGGACATCTTGACTCTTTCTCAACTAATGCTTTACACTTCTGAAATTCATTAAACACATCTGATTTTGCTTTGAGGAAAAACACCCACATTTTCTTGCTGAAATCATCAACAAATAACAGAAAATACCTACACTAGTGATTGATGTGTAATTCATTAGTCCACAAACATTTGCATGAACTAGCTGAAGGACCTTGGATGCTCTCCAAGCTCTTCCGTTTGAAAATGGACTTTGATGTTGCTTCCTTGCTTGGCAAGCTCCGCATACACAATGTGTCTGCTGCTGAATCTCATGTAAGCCTTCTACCAAATTCTCTCGAGCCAGCTGAGAGGGAGGCAAGGTTGAGATGCCCATACCGTTGATTCCAAAAAGTACTGATGGATGAACTCTTCGCAGCCATTGCATGCTCCTGAGACTCTCTAGTATCAACTAGCCTATACAAGCCATGATCTTCGAGCCCAACTGCAACAATTTTCTTGGACTCCTTGTCAACAATGTGGCACTTATGTGAACTGAAGATGATATCCAACTTCAGACAACGTCACATAATCTAACTCATAGAGAGAGAATTGAGTTCCATGCTCAGAACATAGTACACATTGATAAATATGAGATTTCTCTCACCAGATGTAATCTAAACGTTGCCTTTGTTAACAACTGTATACTCTTCGCCACCTCCAAAGATGATAGAATTGGAGAAAGCCTTATACTCCGTGAACCAATCTATCCTGTGTAAAATGTCGAAATGCTCCAGAATCAATATACCATGCAAAAGATTTGACATGATCTGCTGATCTTTTGGACATGAATGCATAGAAGGCAAACTCCTTCTGCTCAAAATGTTCTACAACATGGGCCTTTTGCTGAGACCCTCCCTAGTTGGATTTTTGATCAGCCAACCGCTTCCTGCAATGTTTCTTCATGTGGCCAAGCTTACCACAATAGTGACATTTGATAGTCTTCTTGGAGCTATCCTCAGATTTGCCTTGTCCTTTCTGCTGAGAGGACTTGCCTTTGCTTTTGTCTTTGGCAATAAATGCCTATTCCACACTAGGTGTGTCGTTGTTGCTTCCAAACTGCTTCTTCCAACTCTCCTGCTGCAAGAGCTTGTTGCACAAATCATCAAACTTGAGGCCAACATTGGTGGAGGTAATGTTGAGAATTTCAATGAAGTGCTCATAGGATTGTGATAAACTTTTTAGTGTGATAACCACCATATCCTTTTCTTCCATCTTGCGACCAATGGCCTCCAGTTGATTGTGAATGTCGTTGATCTTCATGAGATGATGTTGCAAAAACATCTTGTCATCCATCAAAATGGAGAACATATTTTTAAGGAAGAATGCTCTACCCTTGTCTAATCTCTGCAGCAATCTTGCTAGATGGTATTTCTAGAAGCATCTCATCGGTGACAGATAACTTGAGAAGCATAACCCCCTCTTGATTGCTTCCATCAAATTTGTCCTAGTCCTCTCCCGCAATTGTAGGACGTGTTTTTGTACCCAAAACAATCAAATCTAGACATCGGTACTCAAAAATGGTGAGCATCCTCTGTTTCTAGGCATCGTATTTTTTACTGTTGAATCTCTAGCTACTTTCCAACATGATGTTGATCAAAGACACCATCCCTCCAGTTTTCCAAAGGCACAAAAAATGAGGTCAAAGTTTGACTGCAAATTTTTTTATTTTACAATCAAACCCTAGGTGATCAGTTGGCACAAATCCCATGACTTAAAAAACGTCAAAAATCAAAGAAGAAAACCCACGATTTTTGTCAAACGAGAAAAAATTTGTAGAATTTTAAAACTATTAAGTTTGAAACCTTAGGTGTCACGATTTTTCAATCACACGATATTAATTTGAAAAAAAAAGTCAAAAATCGCAATTTTCTTCAAGAGCCGAGCGAAAAAACCAGACCCACAATTTTGCAGTAGAAAATCGCAAAACACTATGAAGAAAAAGGGCACAAACAGGTCGCAAGACTTAGATGCGATTATGCAGGGAATGATGACGCGATTTTGTTTGCAAATAGACCCACAAACTCAAAACAATCGCACGCAGGAAAAATTGCCCAAAAATGGCCCATGATTTGCTTCAAACGCAGAGATATTTGTTTGCAAGCACGAAAAAAATCCTCGTGATTTTAAAAAAAATCCACGAAATATAGGTTTGCTAAAATCAAAGGATAAACGATGCAATTTTTTATCCTTCCATCACATGATTCACAGAATCCCTAGCACGATTTTTATTAAAAAATAAAAAAAAATCTTTTTCAAAATTTTTAGGTAAAAAAAGCCACAAATTTTATCAAAAAATTCGCCAAATTTTTTTCTTGCTCTGATACAATGAAATGGTAATTGATTATATTAATCAAAGGAGAGGACTACTCCTTAAATAAGAAATTACAAGACGATGTTTCTATATCAGAAATAATTGACAACAAAAGAAATAAAAGAAAGTTGCTAAAGCTAATTGAAAGCAAACTAAACTTAACTAAGATGACCATTATATGCTAAATATAACAATATTACTTTAATATGGGAGAGGCTTGATTTATAGATTGAGAGGATGATTGATCAAAAGGTTAAGATTAATCCAAGAGGCCAATGTTTGAGGTTGATTGAGAGGATTGGATAGAGGAGGAGCTTGCAAGTGGAACATTATGATTGGTATACTTGAAGAGGGTAAGGATTAAAGAGACTTTGATGGTCAAGATTATCTTAATTTGAATAAAGAGTGGAGATTGAAAATTCTCACACGTGTGAAAAGGATTAGGGTGATGTGTGATTGTGAAATATGATTGATCTCCCACATTTGTGAGAATCACATGTGGATGTGTGATTTGACAAGAGGTTTTGCATATGTGTGAGAGTCACATGTAAAATGAAGGGTGTGGTTCTTCTGGGGAAATGCATGGATAGGATTTGATGAGGACTTTTGGAGAAGTGGGATGGATGGAAAAGTGCATGCTAAGTTTGACCATGGCTTAAGCATTCTTTGAAATGTCGTAATGCGGGGGCCTAAAATTAAGACAAAAATCTAAATTGCCACAGAATTAAAATTATCAAGGCTAAATTAAAATCACCTGGTTTGAAAGGCTGCCAGACACATCATGTTTTAACAAAATTTATAGAGGGGTCGTTGATAATCATGGACAGGTCACACTAATTACAACAATCACTATAAATATAAAGGAAGTGCTTAAGGCAGAGTAATCAATATTATAAAAAACTGAAATTTAATAAAGTTTAGCTTTAATGAAAAGTCAAAAGGCATGTGAATGAAGAGTTATGTCTATTAAAGAAAAAGGGTATGTAAGGAAGATAAATCAGGGGGAAGGGGACATCAATTGTGAAGATAATTTATACTATTACTCCTTGTGGAGTGTGAACCCTGGTTCAGCAACCTGGAGACGAAACCCCTCAAGGTTTGGAATTAAAGGACGAAAACCCATTAATTTCCATCATTGAGTTAGTGGATGAAAACCTTTGATTCAGGCAGACTTTAAGACATTTCAAAGACATTTAAATAAAGAGAGGTCACTGCAGATTTGGAGGAAGATTTACAACAGAGATAAGAGGATAAGGTTTATTATATTTAAAGAAAACAAGGAAAATTTGAAAGGAGACATTACAAATGTGCATGTGGATTAATTAGATAACTAATTCATTTTAATCAACTAAGGGCTTAAGGTGGAAAAATGAGGAATCAAATAAATAAGTTGTATTTATTTAATTTTTGGAGGATAGAGATATAAAAGATGAACTTAATTAAAATAAATGTGAATTTATTTAATTAAGGGTGAAAATTAAAGGAAAGAGGGATAAAGAATAAATTAATAAAATAAATGATTGGTATTTTTAGCTGATAGGCTACATATAGTGTGAGATTTGAGCCTAAAACAAGTCTCGCGCATGCAAACCACTATTGAGTCGTCGGAAAACACGTTTCAGCTGCCATTTAATGGTAAACCAGCTGTCGTTTAATGGTAAAAGCCTCCAAAATATCAGGTAAAAGCCTTCAAAATCTCACTTATCACATAAAATCCAGATAAATATTGATTTGACAACTAGATGGGAACATTCTATTTCCATTTGCAATGTTTTTTGTCATTTTTGGCAACGTTCTTTTTTCATTTGCATTGCTTTATGTTTTAGACTTGTATGCAAATATTTCATAATTAGATAATACTTAATTTCTTTAAGGAAAAATCTAGATTTGTCCAAGTTTATTTTATTCCATTATTTAGCACTTATTATTAGTTGTTTAATCCAACCACATGCAACTAGAGTTTGCAGCACATCATGCACAAACACATACTCTCTAACATATTAACATACATATAGTTTTCTATCGGCATAATCCTTGAACCTCCTTTAGGTACAAGTGCTAGTTTAATTAATGTTAAGAGGATGATTGGGAAAGTTAATTAAATAATTGGTTTTATTTAATTAATACTTGAATGAGATAAAACTGGTTGTGGTCAGGTGTGGATGATTTTAGATGTCTACAATACTGAATTAAACAACATTGTGTGCCATATTAGATCAACAAAATCTGTTCCATTTGCATGGAACATAATTGATGAATTAGCATTCCTTGTATTAGATATGTATTTAATATATATAGCACTTGCACCATGTTTTGACATTCGCCATACATATTATGAACATACAATTCAAAAATTACTGTCAACTTCTGGAATTCTAATCTGTATATGTTTTTCATTTTTGTCTATCAATGTTTGACACTTGAATTTTGTATCTGACAAGTATTTATACTTTATTGCTGTCAGTCATAGATTGAGTGAGAATGATATTATGAATGAAAGGAAATGTAAGAATATATTAAAATTGTAGATAATTTTCTAACATTTGTTTAAATTTTAGCATATACATATAGATTTGGCTAGGGAATGCAAACCAAGTCTCTAAGCTATTATACAATTACTAGTATCTGTAGCTATACCATACAACATATTTTACATAGAGGTTGGTATAGTAGAGAAGGGGAAACCGAACTTACAAGTATATACAGGCCTGAAACTGCATTGTTCATCATGATCAAGTACAACGTCTGATTCTCTGATTTGACTAGCATAAAGCTATCCTCCTTAACAGGAAACTTACAAGATACATAAGTTTCTGATGTTCATCTTTATGTCAGTATGGTTCTCAATTTTAGTTTCACTTTCTTCTCTGTTTTGGCTGAAGATGGTATAGTGATTGAATGTAGTGTAGTAACCTTTAGACCTGCAATAAAACATTTTCAAATCCAGAAAAACACTGTTGCCTGCCCGCGCCAAACTTCAACAATTTGGACTTATTCCTCTCTGCATTCAGTAATGCATAAATACTATGTCAATTTGTTGAAAAGTACCTTGAAACTTACTGTACAATGATGATCCCCGTAAAGAATATCAAAAAATGAAGGCTCGCATGCTTCATTTCTAACCCAGACACAATTACATGGTAATGAAGTTTAACCAAAGAATTCTGCTGATGATGTTAAAATTTATTTGCCATTTCCAACATATAGGAACTTGATTTAAAAAAATGTAACACTCTGCTTTTAAAATATTTGTTTTTTGGCATTTTAAAACAGTCCCTAAACATGAAGGATAGAAGGTTGCAGGCACATAGATGAATTAAGTTCCATATAAGATACTGCTCAAATTTCAAACTTTATTCTTCACATCTATACACTTTTCACCTTTAACAATCCAGTGATTTTCTTTCAAGATAATTTAATCTACTTTCAACGTGAAATTTTCTATTAAAGTAATCACTTGCTTTGTGATCCCCATCCATTGAAATCTCAAGAGAAAACTTTACTGTGTGTTTAACGTTCACAAACTTTCTAATTGTAAACTCTGGAGATGATTCAATCTTAAGATAACATGGTGTATATTTTTTACAAGATGAAATACCCCGTTTCTCACAAAGGGTTGCTTCCAAGACTTGCAAAACAAAATATGTACCAATGGCTTGTCCAAACCAAGATTGTTTTTAGCTGCTAAGACTTTGTCATAAAAATAAAAATAAAAAATCAGGTTGTCTTATGGATTTCAAAAATTGTTGTAAAGGAAGAATTTGGATGGCGAAAAACAGCACAGCAGATAAGGAAAATAAGTGAAAATACGACGGGCAAATCAACGAATACAGATATGAGTGCGAGATCAATTTATCCAACATTGTGTGCAATGACTTGAAGGAATTAAAAGAGACAGCGATCATTGGCAGATTTCTGGGAAGGAGATTTACAAGAAACAAAATCTCGGAATGGGTTGAGACACAATGGAATTCTGATCCAGTGCTGAATTTCATGCCAAAAGGATTCTTTGTGGCAGTTTTCAAATTAGAGGAGGAGAGAAACAGAATCTTAAATGAAAGGCCATGGAAATATGGGAACTCCTACCTGTTTTTGCAAAAATGGAAGCCCAACTTTGAATTACAACCTCACCCACATAAGGACCAATTTGGATGAGGTTATGTAACTTCCCTTTGAGTATTGGTCTGCAAAAAGCCTAACCAAGATCGGCAACTCCATAGGAAAAACCCTAGACATTGATATGTGAAATGGTGAATCCCTCATAGACGCCAGGATCAGACTAATTGTAATCAATGAAATACCAATGCATGTCTGCATCTGCACCAGCGTTGGCTATTGGAACCAAGAAATAGAAATTAAAACATAAAAGTTTTTTTGTCTCAAATGCAAGAGGAGAAACCACTTCGAATTGGCATGCCGCCAAAAACCTCCAAAAGTGCAAATGCAGTGGATACAGAAAGAAGGAAATTTGCATCAGCTTGAAAATGCCCCACCTACTAAAAAGGACAATCTGACTGACAACAGCAACATGCTACAAGAAGCAGAGATAGACCAACCTAAGCCTAGCAAGAAAGAACCAAGATGACACGAATGATAAGAATTCCCAATTGGAAGAGGAAGAGTGTGAGGACAAAATAGATAGGATTGACAACAGATGCATAAGTCAAAGTTCAAACAACATCAAAGATCTTGAAACTGGGCTCTCGAGAATCCAAAAAAGGGCACAAAACAAACAAGCAAAAGAGGGAAGAGGAAGCAATGACAAGTGACCAGACATCAATCAAGACCTATCTGTTGAGATCCTCATATGGAATGTTAGGGGCTTAAATGCCCCTAACAAACAACGCATGGTCAAGCACAAATTTGATAATCAGTTAATTGACTTAATATTACTACAAGAAACCAAACTGACGGAGGCCAAGATGAAAGCATTCATCAAACATTGTAAGGTTGGGAGGGCATTTTTGTCTAAGTTGTCAATGCATCTGGTGGACTGGCAATAATATGGAAGCAACCAAAATATTGATTGAGTCTCAAACATTCAAAACCAATTGGATTTTGACAAAGGTACATAGCCTGAATAAAGCCCTAGACTTCTTCATTTTCAACATATATGGTCCAATGAAACCATCAAATAAGAGGCAATTATGGACTGAATTAAGCCAGGAATTCTCAAAATTGGGTAATTCAAACTATGTAGCCGAAGGGGATTTCAATGCAATAACTGACAACCAAGAAAAGTTGGGTAGTATAAGAAAACTAAACCAATCATAGTTAGAATTCAAAAATTTTGTGAACCACAACAGCCTCATTGATATCGTTCCAACCAATGGCAGATACACTTGGAATAATAGGAGGACCGGATTTACCAACATTACTGAAAGACTTGATCAGTTTGTGTTATCTCCGTCTTGGCTCTCTAAGCCGATGTTGCCACTCTCTTAGATAAGAACGATCACAATCTCAAATCACTTCCTAGTTGATCTAACTGTCAAGGAGGGCCATAAACTCCAACCATGCCAATTCCAGTTCAATAAAATGTGGTACAGAAGTCCAGACATTATGGGACTGCTATTTAATTGGTGGATAGAGCCACTAAGCATACAAGGAACAAGAATGCTTAAAATGCAGAAATGACTACAACACATAAAAGATAAACTTAAAGTCTAGAACAAAACGACATTCAAGAACATATTCTAGGAGAAAGAAAGAATAGAAACTAAAATGGCGGCAATAAATGAAAAATTAATTAGTGCTGGCATGACCCAAGTGGGCCCAAGAAAAAGAACTACTAGCACGATACAACGAAGTCCTAGCAAAAGATGAATGTTATTGGAGGTCCAAATCAAGGGAAGCATGGCTGGGAGTAGGGAACCTCAATACCAAATTCTTCCACAATAGCTCCAAAATCAGGCGTGGGCGGAACATAATCACTGACGAACCCTCACAGAAAATGAGAATGTACAAAAAGAAGGTGTTCATTTCTTTCAATCGCTCCTAATCAAGGATGATGAATCTAAACCCCCTAGCAACAGTTTCTTGCCATGATTCCAACTCTTGTAACCGATGAGGATAATACCTCTCTTACTGCATGGTCCCATGGGGGGGCTTGGGTTCCTATTTTCACGGAACCAGGTGGTCTCATGGGAAAAAAAATCTGCTACAGGATTAATTGGAATCTTTTTCAGCCCAAACTGTTTTGGGCAGAAAATTTCAGTTGGTGAGATTGGGGTGGGGTAAGAAATTGCCCCACCTGCTTAAGAGTACTTTACTGCCACTTGTCACAAATCTAAAAATTTAGATTCCCACTAGGAAAAAAATTGGAGGAAATGATGTTTATTTATTATTTTTTTATTCATAGCATTCCATTCCACGACCATTCCACCGCCAACCTGAAGGTTCAATTTTTTAGCTAAACTGCACAACTAAATTCATGGGACCACCAGCATCAAAATATTCTGCTAAAACTTTGAGCAGATTCTGCTCCGTATTTTTAGGAATCCCCCCCTCCATAGGACCGTGACCTTAGCGCTCATGTCACCAAGAAGTAAGTCAAAAGGCAATGTTTCAATTCAACCCGGAGAAAGCTCCCAGTCTGGACAGCTTCCCTACGTCTTTTTTAAAAGAAGGATGGGAATTCATGGGCAGCGACATCTAGCAAATGGTTGAAGAATTGAGAAAATCAGGAAAGATCCTTAACGACCTCAATAACACAAATATTGCCCTAATCCCAAAGAAGCAAGATTGTTCGGCATTTTCAAACTATAGACCAATCTGGTCATTGTGCAACGTCATATACAAGATAATCTCAAAGGTCATAGCAAATCGACTCAAAAACCTCCTTCCGGTCATTGTATCTTAGGAGCAAAGCGAGTTTGTGGCTGGTCGGAACATCAATGATGAAATCATCATCACACACAAGGTTGTACATTCAATCCAAAAATACAACATGAAAGGTATGATTCTTAAACTCTAAGTTGCCGGTTCTGGTACGGGGTCGGGCACGGGTATGCCGGTACGACAAATTTTTTTTCCTAAAATACGGTACGTTTGGGTACGGCTGTATATATATATATATATATGCAAAAAATTAAAAATAAACAAAATTGTAAATACATTTGATAGTATGATATAGTATACTTCATCAATCATCAGTCATCAATTCATCATTGAATCATTGATAAATGGTAGTGATAAAGATAAATGCCAATTGATAGTTCAAAATTTCAATATTATGTTATATATCATATATGTCTAAAGTCACGATTCAAATGAAGATCATTACAATTACAAACTTACAATGATAATAGGGATCTGACAATAAACCATCTAGTTATTACAATATTGGATTAATGTCAATGTTTATACTGAAATAAATATTTTATAAATCCACTAAATTGAAAAGCAACATTTAAGAAGCTGATAATGAAATAATACCTTTGAAATTAATTTGAAACACAAGCTAAAACAGATCACAAACTACTGCAACAAAAAAGGATGATTTAAATTAACATTTTCTGCCTGGCAGCGCCCTGGGAGTGCCTGGGAGCGCCCAAGAAGGACCCACAGAGAACCTTGGGCTGCCTGGGCGCTCCCATACGCTCCCGTACCCAAACGCTCTAGGAGCGGGCACGGGGTCCTTTTTTGAAGAACCCGGTAACATAGCTTAAACTAGATATCAGCAACACATACGACTGAGTAAGTTGGAGATTTCTTCTCAACATTAAGGAAAAAATTGGTTTCGATACGTAATTCCTCAACTGGATTTATGCATGCATCTCCTCAGCTAGATATTCATGTTCTAATTAATAATACACCATGTGGCTTTTTTGAGGCCACAAGAGGCATTCGGCAAGGAGATCCACTATCTCCTTTCCTCTTTGTTATCGTGGTTGATGCACTCAATCAGGGAATTGGAACGTGATACTAGGAAGATGGAAGGGCCTCCCAATTGCCCCCCATATGGCCCCTATTTCACATCAATTGCTTGCAGATGATACACTGCTATATGGTGAGCCAGCCATCTGTGAAAAAGAGACCATAAAAGGAGTATTGGCAGAATACACTAAATGCTCAGGACAGACAATAAATCACCAAATCATGCATTTTCTTTTTTAATACCAAGAAATCTGCACAACGCTAGATTGCAACAACTTCAAGGTATAATATTGGAACATTGCCAAGCACATATCTGGGCATTCCCCTTTAACAGAGCAATATGACAAAATGCAAAAGAAAGATGAAGATGTGGAAGGGGCGTTGGCTTACCCTTGAAAGCCAGACCACAATGATAAAGGTTGTGATAGCAACCATTCCCATATATATGCTTTCATGCCTCGATCTAACCACAAAAGCCGAGAGGGATTTCATTAGAACACAATGCAAGTTTCTGTGGGAGGGCTCTAATGAAGTCAAGAGGATACCACTCGTGGCATGGGAAATGGTCAAACAAAGCAAAATAACAGGTGGGGCAGCTTTAAGGGATATCCAAAAAGATGTTTGAATACCCAATTTAGAGTAGAATTCTTAAAGAAAAATACTTAGATGCTGCGGAGCCCAATTGGATACTGACAGCAGTGATCCCCCCAAACAGATCATCAATCTAGAACTTCATAACCAAATGTCGCTCTCTAATAACTGACCATCTCACATGGAAGATCAACAATGGTGAATCAGCACTTTTTTGGATGGATTCATGGAATGGTTATACACCAATGAGAGATCATTGAAGAGGAGGACTATGTTGAATTAACAACAACTGCATACGGAGACAAAGTGAAAGACTACCTGAACATAAACTGCTGAGAGGGAAGGATGGAGGACACTTGGAAAGATCTTGAGGTACTCCCAATTCAATTAAGGGAGAAGATACTAAAGGAACTCTCACAGGAAACTTTGTTTAAACTGCAAAGATGATGAAATCCTCTGGATCACTGTAAAATCAGGCAAATACACCACCAGGATCAGATATCAGATATTGGACAGTGGGACTCGACAATATGTTATGGCCAACTACACTTTGTTGGGGCTCTAATACCTAAGGCTGGTGCATTTGCATGGAGAACCCTTCATAATCGCATCCTCACAGGCAATAGATTGATGACACTTGGCTTTCAAGAACCCTTCAAATGCCCATTATGCCTAACTTCAGAGGAAACGATGGATCACCTACTATTGCAATGCGAAGTTGCACAAGAATGTTGGACAAGATTGCGCAACACGCTGGGGTGTCAAAGCCCTCTTCCGAATAATTTGTTAAACCTCTTTCAAGGGTGGTGACAACCAAACAAAGGTTTGCAGTGGGCAGGCATATGGACTGAAACACCTGCAATGATAATATGGCAACTATGGAAAGAACAGAATGCTAGAATTTTCAAAGAGAAGTCTGCTAGCACGGAATCTATAATAAGTAAAATTGAGATTGGTATATGTGAACACCAAAACATTCAAGCCAAACACAAAAGAAAGAAGTTCTATTCAACATGGGATGACAAAACATAGATGCTATGGCCACAGTTAAAAGCACCCTCTCATGGGACTGGGGCCATTCGACCAAATAAGGATGGGAGGGGAAAAGCCAAATGGCTTTTACCTCCACAAGGCAGGCTGAAATTAAACTCTGACAGGGCCTCACGAGGCAACTCTGGGGCATTTAGAGCAGGCTTCATAATATGCGATCACAAAGGCATTATGCAAAAGGCTGGATCAATAAAACTACCGAATGGTACTAAGTACTAACACAGAGGCTGAGTTTGCTGCCCTCATTGAAGGCATTAAGGCATGTGTTGATAACAATTACCACCATGTGGACATCGAAGGGGATTCGATGGTAGTGGTAAGAGCTATTACAACAAAGCAGATGCCAAGCTAGAAAACGACCATGTGCACAGATCATATACACACACACTTAACCAAAATCAAAAACTACACAATACAATAAATTTTCAGAGAGGCCAACATGGTTGCTGACTATCTCTCCAATCAGGCTATCAATCAACGAGAAACATCTGTCATATCAAATCAAATTGGTGACTGGCAAGAGCTTCGTAAGATTGCAGATACATAGGACACACCCACTTCAGGATATGAAGAACAGAGAATATGAGAAGGATCCAAGTCCCCAAGACTATACCGCCAGTCATTAACCATGCTGGGCACTCACAGGTCTTACCACTAAGGCATTCACCTATTTTGTCCAGTCTATAAAATATTAGAGGAAGCACTAGTCGACCAACAATGGATAACATTCCAATTCCAAGCTGCGCTTGTCTGTGTGCTCAAGAGCATGTCTCCGCTCAACTGCAATGGGTCATTCAGTTAAAATATCCATCAATGGAGACGGCAATAAGGATGGTCATAGGGAACCAAAAGCTGGAAGTTGGGCACATACATGACGAGACATTGATCGATATCTTCCTTTCAAGTGAGGACTACAGGAAGGAAGATGATAGGTAAACTAATGTCACAAAACCTTGTAAAGGAACACTATGCCAGGGAAGCGGTCAATGCAATATCTGCTTTCAACAAAGCTCCAAAG
>VDFB02000008.1:207423350-207582160 GCA_007258455.2 Sequoia sempervirens | reverse complement strand
AATCACATTTATCTAAAAAAAATATTTTTAAATGTTATTTTAATATATTTTAATTTCTTCCTTTTGTACAAGTCACCATTCATTATTATGACGTATTTTTATTTTGAGAAGTCTAATAAAATATTATGTATTTATATATTATTTTTACTAGTTTTAATTTTGTTGACATGACATTATTGTATAATTTATGTTTTTAATTGGTGGTAAAACAAGTTTTGAAGGGACCCAAAATCTTTTACAAACAGGTTTGAAGGGATCTAAAACTCTGTCTAAACAACAAACATTGCCAAAGATAAACTAGAGACAACCAATAGTTAATCCACAACAATCAAGTTGTTCATAAAAACATTTCTCGAGTCTAGAAAGAGATCAAACAATCAGCCAAAAAAGTTGCAAATAAACCATACACAATCTTCTTAAAGATGCAAAAAATAGAATGCAATCACCCATCTTAAATCCTCACCTTGATAGAAGAGTAAGAGGATAAACCAAAAAAAAGGGGCAACAAGAGTCCCTTTACATATTTCCCAATCCTCTCTAACAAAACTATTATCCACCTTAATAGGATAAATTTCCACCCTCTATAGGTAATGCTAGAGAGTGATCTAATTGAAGCAGAAGTAAACGCCCAACCACACACAAGAACACACTCCACCTATATAATTTGTGTTACTTTGAATGGTTTTTATTTTATTTACAGTAATTGTAATAATTTTCATGTATACAATGACATGAAACTTTTTGTTATTATAAAATATTTTTGAACATAACAAATCTCTTTGTTATTATACAATGACATGTAATAATCCGTTGCCTCTGCGTGGCTTTGGGTTCAGGGAGTCAGATTGGTTCCCTCTTCTGGGGTTGTCTAATCTCTGGTTGTTGTACTACAGCTGTCGGTCAGCGGTCTTTGTTTGGTTTTGTTTGACCCTTTGGGCTCTCTGTGTAGGTCTCTGTTTGGTTTTCTTTGACCCTCTAGGCTCTCTATGTAAAAGATACAACTCCCTATAAATATTGCTTATCTTATCAAAAACAAATTATTAATAATTTTATTTTTTATTATATTCTATATTATCATACCTATAAATATGATTTTATCCATTTATTCCTCCAAATTCACATTCTTAAACTAAGTAAGAAATAATTACATCTTACAAAGAAAGAAGTTTTATTAATATTAATTGGCACATTTCTATATCATGTTCTCATTATTTTTTCAAAGATCTTTATTACCAATCTTGAGGTCTAAGTAGATAAAAGCCCCAAAGTACAAAATAAGATCTCTTTATAGTAATCTTGTGGTTTGAATATATGTCTACTCTTAAACCATATCCTAACCTTAAAATTGTATCCCAATCCATTAAAAATATTCCTATAACAAAAATATTATATGATGTAAGATATATCTAAATAATTTTTATTCTTTTAATATAGTGAGGGGTAGAGTATAATAATTTGATTTTATTAATAAAAATAAAATAAGATTATATAATAAAAAATATCTTAAATACATTATCAAAATAAAATAAAAAATAATATAGAATATTTAAGATAAAATAAAATAAAAAATATTAAAATATCTTTAAAACACAATATATAATAAAAATTTGCAATTTTTTTGGCTT
Organism: Sequoia sempervirens; assembly: GCA_007258455.2. Taxonomy (NCBI): domain Eukaryota; kingdom Viridiplantae; phylum Streptophyta; class Pinopsida; order Cupressales; family Cupressaceae; genus Sequoia; species Sequoia sempervirens. Next base: position 207,580,535 of record VDFB02000008.1, on the reverse strand, counting down.
ATTAATATAGAACATTTATTTTTATAAAAATTCATATGGGTTCTCCAAGATCTTGACATGTGCCTTAATCTCGTATAATGAGACAACTACCTCAACATTATTAAATGACCTAGGACACAATCATTAAATAAAAGTCAACTAGATAAGATATGATAAGATCTTATCTAGACAAGTAAGACTTCTAGAAAATACACCTAGGACCTAAGTGGAATTAACATGTAAATAGGACCTATTAGACAACTACATAGGCAAAACACCTATTTACACCCACACTACAATGGAAGTTCCTAGATGTGCATGTTCTTCATTGATAGGTTTTATACATGGAGCTTGTGATTGCAATTTATGGGTTGGATATGTTGTTGGCATGAGTTCTACTACTGTTTTAGATACCTTTTTGATATATGGATGATTAGATGGATTAGCATTTGTTGTGTTTGCCTTTTCTAGTTATGTGGGGTTTTTCGTTGGATTTTAACAATTAGTTGTGGTTGTTGTTCTAATTGTTTTGAAACATTCATATTCGTTCTTGTTCTTTGAGGAAGCTTGAACTTCAAAGTTGTGTTCTGGTAACGAGTTTGAAGTTGGGTACATTGGTGCTTCTATAAATCTCGTGAACACAATGGATTTGTGATAGTATCTTGTAGCCTTTGTTATCACTTGGTTTTATTATTGTGTTCTTTGGATTGGTGCATCTTCACCTTGGCTTGTACCTTTTCTTCCATAGGTGACATGTTGGAGGATGACAAGAGTTCTTACTTGATATGGTGGGAATCTTGATTTTTTTTAGGTATCTTGTTAGTGTATGAGAGCATGCTAGATATTTGTGGTTTCATCGACAACTGTGATGATGATTTTGTTATATTGTTTTGCTCCTACTAATTAAAATCCTATTGTTTCCATTAACTCTTCAAAGGTGTTCGACAAGTGGGAGAATGTTAAGATTAAAGTGTCTAAACCTTTGAGTCCCATCATTAATTAATTGATTATTAGGTGCATATTAATTTATCCTAATGTATTAAACTTTATAAGTTTCCATTCACTTTGTGGGTTCTATTGTTGAGATGACATCCTACATGGCAGGTGATGAGATATGGCAAGATCTTGATTTTTAAGGAAGTTGGTGCCCACTCTAGGAGGTACTATTTTTTAGGAGTATGATGTGGAACACATCGGATACTAAGAGGGGGGGTGAATCAGTATCTTCAAAAAGTGAAATCCCTCTAGAATGTAAGACCTTCAACACAATTCAAACTTCACCAAATTAGAAACACTTAAAACAAATCAACAACAATGAAAGACAGTTAAGACGACTACTTGGTGGAAAGGCGCTTCTCAACAACATTATATGGTTGAGAAGAAATCTGAACAACATAAGGGTTTTTCTGAGGTGGTTGCTTATGATTCACAAGGTCTTGGGGCATCCCCTCTGGATGTACCAAATGGTGGGGCTACTAAGACTACCCCTAATGAGCAAGTGACTAGGTCTCAAGCTACCATTTTTGGTGATAGCGCCACGACTTCCATATCTGGCGGCTTTTTAGATAAGTCTTTGTCTACACAAAGGAATAATGATGAAATCTCTAAGACTATGGCTGTAGGCATTCACCTTCTAGAAAATAGTGAGCTGGTCTGGCATGATAAGGCAACATAAGTGGAAGAAGGCTGAATCACTGTTAAGGGAAAGAAAGCTAAACTCTCTAGGCCTTCTTTTGACATGACTCTCCGCTCCCACAAGAGTAGCTCTAAATGTAAATCTTGAAGGGTCTTGTATGGGAGTTGGTTTTTGGCTGGCTGCAGGCTATCCTTTTTGCAGCTTTGTTCTTGTTTGTAAAGGGTTTCGGGTCCCTTCAAAACTTGCTTTTACTTGTATAAAAAACAACAATGAAAGATATATCAATTTAATCTCTTCACATGTTCAAGAACCATTAAATAGATCAACAACAACGAAAGATAAAACAAGGAACATACATGCGCAAGGTGACACTAGATTTATGTGAAAAACTCAATGAGGGAAAAACCATGGTGAGAATTATTTCACAATATATGAAGCTCATTGCTTACAAAATAAGGCTCATTGTCAAAAGACTTGTAGACTAAGGCACACAACCTTAGAGCAAGATATAAGAGACTTGCAAACTGAAACACACACAACTCTAGGGGCAAGATACAAGGACCTGATGAGATTCACTATCTCAGAGCAAGATATAAGAAGTTTATAGAACAATTACAATTTGTCAACACAACACTCTGCCAATTGAGGCATTAAAGCACATTTGATCTTCCTTTCATACACTTTCACACTTCTTCTACGATATATTCAATACATACCATCTACACACTTGCTCACCTCTTGTCACGAAAAAGCTCCAACGTCCGATTGGGGTTCTGATTCTTGAACGGTCCCAGGCAGGAAAACAAACAAAAATCAAGACAGGCTGGGGACGAGAATAGAAAATAGACTCAGACCAAACTATACAAATTCCAAACCGGTTTCTATTCCCGGACCTGACAAGAAGACAACGTGGGGTTGAGGATCCAAATTGGATCTAGACCCTTTTGCAAAAAGGTTGAAGTTCAATTCAAAATCTGAATCTCGATAAGACACAAAGCAGACCTGGACCGACAATCCAAATCGGATCCGGACCCTTTTGGAAAAGGTTTGAAGTTTGATTTGAAACCTGAATCCCGACAAGGCAAGGAAACATGGTGGGGCCAAAAAACCAAATCAGATCCAAACCTTTTGCAAAAGATCTGAAGTTCAAATTGGGACCGGAAACCCACCAGGATGACAAAAAAATTGAGCTTGAGAGAGCAAGCCTCCCAGGACCAGAACAAAAACCAAGGCAAAAGAGAAAAGGGGGTTGGGAAAAAAAGAATTCTTGGGACCAAAGCAAAAGAAAACAACAAAGGGGAAAGAAAACAAGGCAAAAACAACAACAATCAAGAGGAGGACCCATTTTGAACCAAAGGGAAAATGGGGATGGGGATGGGTATGCAGGGCATAACAGGCACAATTACATTTTATAGAAGCACACAATATGATAACTCAAGATCAACCGAAAATTCAAGAGATTATTCAACACCATCAACAAGTATTTCAAGAATCTAAGGTTGTATCTCTAGTTGGAGACCATAATCATGGCATTAAATTAATACAAAGAAACATTGTTCATCCCAAAAAAGTTCTTATTTATCTCCTATGCTTATTCTTAACAAAAAGAATGATCCATGGAGAATGTGCTCACATTACAAGAAGCTAAAAAATATCACTCAGAAAGATTAAGTTTCATATTCCTATTGTTAATGAATTGGAAGAAAATAAAATCTATGCAAAACAATCCAAATGTGTCTTTAGGGGGAAACAAGTAGATTAATCAAGACATTTGGTGTCACTTAAAGGTGTTTGGATGGACCCTAAGAAGAGAAGATTTTTGGGTCTAACAAGATACTATATAAGATTTGTTCATACCTATCATCCTATAAATATTTATTTTTATTTTGGGAAGGTATTAAAGTGAATATGCAAAAAATTGTGATAGAATGCTTGATATGCCAACAAAATAAAAGGGAAATAATAAAGACTCCAGGCCTCTTACAAATATTAGGCATTCCAATTCAACATTGGGTAGAAATATTAATGGACACCATTATGAGTTGTCAAAGACAAATAATATTGATGTAATCTAGCTTGTTGAGGATAGACTAATTAAGAATGCATATTTTCATGGATTCACAAAAAATATACAAAAACTTATGGAATTTCCAAAATCATATTGCAAAATAAAGCCACCACAATATTCATAATCAAGTGGAAGAATTTTCTAATTGAAGACGCAACATGGAATAATGAACAATTCATACAAAAGATTTTAGAGTTGCTAAGCATTGAGGGCAATGCTTTTGTGAAGGGGGAGGGAATGTTACGATCCTAATATGATATATTCCTAAGTATATATTGTATATTCCTAATTATAATAAGGATAAACACTTGTGGCATGCTTAACCTTAACATAAATATTAATTAATACACTAATACCTCTTAATTAGGATTAAGGGGTATGTCTCTACATAGTTTAGCTTATAAATAAGAAAGAGAACTCTCTCACATATTATCATATTATGAAATATTGAATTCATATAATATATCTAATCAATGGAGGTAACTCCTTGAAGTGGTTTGCTATATTTATGATTTTTAACACTAATTTCCAAGAAATATCATAACAATTCAAGAGAGAGGTATGTGTGTGAGATGAGGTTTGATAACCCAAAAAAATCATGGGAAAGTGGAGGTTTGAGGAAAGGTATGTAAGACGAAGAAGTTTGTACATCCGATGAAGACTAAGGAAAATTCAAACTTAAACAAAAAGGCATGCTGGAATGAGGAGCTGTGAAACTTTGAAAGTCTCCCAACTTGGAAACACTTAGATATACGATTGAAAAACACCCACACATGAATTCTTGAGACCTTTGAGTTTGCAACTTCTAACACATTGGTAGGTATTTGGGGAATGACGATGAGCCATACTCAGGCCCCAACTTAGCTCATTGAAGATAGGAAATGGGCATTTTTCCACAAACACAACTTGATTGAAAAGGGGACATTACAATATGTTTGTCTATTCTTTTGTATGGTGGATTCTAAATACTTGTTTGCATATTTTTGTCTTAGGGTAATGTCAATTTTTTTTTTGCTACAATATTTTTCCTTTCAACTACTAAGAGTAATTAAAGTAGACAAACTTAATATATTTGGGTTTTATTTAAAAAAAAATGTTAAAAAGCTATGATAAAGCTTGATGTTGTAGTGGTTTTTTTATGACTAGTCTTAAAAGATGCAACCTTGATTGAGAGCACAATCAACATTTATATGATTTTTCATTTACTTTTGCAAAATGTGAATTTAATTAGTCCACATGTAAGTCCAACCCTTTAGCTTAGATTTTTAATCCTAAAGGGTAATAATTTTGAGGATTGTGAACTATAGCATTAAAACATGTATGTGTTTAACAAATTATTTCTTTAAACTTTAAAATAATGTTTCACATAACACATACATGTTATAATGTGTATGAGTCGTAATGTGTATATAGTATGACTTATTCGTATTTTATAAAGCGCTTAGACATTTCATTTAAATTTTTTCTTTTGCCCACATTTTTTCCCCTCGTTGTGCACTTACCCTTAGGATATGTCCAACTAGAAGTAAAGATATTGTCCAAGTCGACAATCACACACTTGTCAATGAGAGAGCATAATACTCCACTCATCAATCACATAAAGGTTGTCAACACATTACACAACCAAAACAAAAATACTAGCCATTCAAACAAAACCTTCTCTAGTCTTGAATGTAATTTTCCAATTATTCTCTTCTTTTATCCTTGATGATAATTGGATCTAAAATCTAATTTTGTGATGTACCTAGCATGTTGCAATTGGTCTCTCAAATCATCCTTGCATGGTAAAGGGTATCAACTATTTACCATAATCTTGTTCAAAGCTCTATAATTGATGAGTATGTGCCAAATTTGTCCTTTTTCCACATCACCACAATTGGAGAACCTATTGTGACATACTAGGCCATATAACTCCACGTTCCAACAAATCTCACAACTATTCTTTCACCTCATTAGCCTCTAGTATGCTTTGCCAATATAGATCTATGTTTGGAAGTGGGCAATTAGGCAACAAATAGATCTCATGCTCAAAAAATCCACAATAGGGTAATCTTTTAGGATTCTCAAATGGCTCACCAAAGTGTCATATCAATCAATCCATATCTTTCTTTTCCTTCCAAGAATGCAAGCCATGCATTATTGTTACTTTTGCCACTTCTAATTTTCTTTCTTTCCCCACAACATGAATAAAACAAACTTTCCTATAACGTTTATGAGTTGCCTTTCTTGGGCAGTACTTATCATAATGACCTTGGATTTACCCTCAGGATTTAACCATAGTACTTGTTCAACCTCCTATAGAAGATTGCATTTTGTTCACAGAGATTGAGCTACCAATAACTATCTCACATATCAAAGGGTATGACATCCATAGTTACCTCATCCTTAAACTTGATTGAATATGCAAATCCAATCACACAATGTCTTGACTAAAATTTTACTCCTTGCTTTAGTCAATCCAATGAATAAGGTTTTGGATGCTTCCTTGTTTTTAACACAAAGTCTTGCAAGTTTTGGGAAATTAAATTGACTTAAGAACAAATGTCAAAAAGTGCATCGACTTTCCTACCTTACAACTATACCTTAACACCTAACTACCTAGTTATAGAAAGCTATAATTCCCTATAATCCCCCCCCAACTTGGACCCCTACTATTATAGTAGGGATTTTTCTATTGTGGTAGGAATATCTATCCATTTACAATAAGGATATCATCTCAAATATGCTTGTAGATTAATGCAAGTAGTAATTCAATTTTGAATATGTTCACAAAAGTAGAAAGTTGACCGAGTTCAAGCACTATCCCTTGTCATTATGAACATTACAACTGATGCTTAGCACATTACCCCCTAACTGAATGCCCATTATTTCTTTTGTGCCACCCACACTAAAATAGCTTGATAAAATCATCCCCATCTTAAACATCATCAGAAACCACATTTGCACCCTTTCACATAGTTGCAAAAGAGATTTTATCATCCATATTTGAAGTATAGTCAACTTCACTTTGTGTAATAGCAACACTTATTCTTAAACTCTTTAGATGGGGGTAACTCTAAGTGCAACTACCAACAAGTATCTTCATTATGATTTTTCTTGTCACAATGCTTGCAAATTTGCTTTTCGTTGTCTTACTAGCACTCTTCATAGTGGCGATAGTAGATTTGTTGCCTGTCCATTTGTTTTCTCCAAGATGACCCCCCACAATAGTGGTTTACACTTTTTGGGACATCTTGATTTTTGTTGAAATCACATATTTTTAGAAAATATAATGATTTAAGCTTTGAAAAATTCCATTTAAAAGTTTCAAATTGAAGTGGCTTTGATCAAACCACCTTAGATAAAACCCCTTTGGATAAAACCCCGCTAGTTTTAAACCATTCCTATAACGAAGTTTCCTTTACACCTATCAAAATACTAATAAAAAACCATTTTTGATTTACCTTTTGGGGGATCAAATGAACATTTTTTTTTTTTGAAGTATGTATTCCTTAGTATAATCTTCCCAAAAATATATAATTTTAAATATATTTAATTTGATTATTATATATTTTTTTAATTTCTTGTGAATGTAGGTTTTTCACCAAAAATTCAAGCTTTATGTTCTACATATGTGGAAAAATAGAGTTTACCAAAAAATTCTAAAAAATATGTCCATGCTAAGTATTGATGTCCTTGATCCAACAAAAAAATAAAAATTGAATTTTAATACAAAAAAAGTTATGTATATGCCTATGTCTAAATTGTAATTGGTTTGACTTCAAAACTTAATTAAGAAAAAAATATTGAATAAAACACTATGAAACCAAATAACATGCTAGATATCATAGTTACAAATTTAAATTAAAACAATTTTTTTTATTCTTCATAGAAAAAAAGTTATGTTGTTTACGGTGAACATAACTCTTTAAAAATAGTTTTCGAAGGAGATGGAAAAAGAAATGCAATCTGATTCCAATTTTTTAAAAAATTATATTTAAAATTTACAAAAAAAATGTCACAAATCACTGGTCTACATCATCTTCAAATTTCTCATGGTATAGCAGCTATAGGTGCTCGAAAGTGAAGATTTAGATAAATTTTTTTAGTTCAATGTCAAGTTTCGCCAAAAAGTGTAAACCACTATTGTGGAATCACCCCCCTTGTTTTAATCTCTTCCTTGAGATCCTTCCACCCTATTGCTTATTCTTAAATGAATTAGATTTCTTCTTGTCCATCTCCACATGATGGGCCTACACACTATCCTCATCAAGGTTTTGAGGTTTATCAATTAAAATAACCATATGAAGATGTCCAACTAAGCCTCCAACATATTTTATTAACACATTTCAATCCATCACATCCCTACCAAGTTGAACCACCTTAGAAAATTTTCTTGTGTAGTATTTAACATTTTATTCTTGCCATCAACAAAAAAGTGCCATTAGATTACTCTACTCTCTTCATAACAAATGTTTCTTCAATAACTCCTTGAAATCTTCCCATTTTGAGATTGGTTGGGCCTTTCTCATTTGCAAGGAAGTTCCATATGCTCCATACCAAGTTAAGGCCCATAAAAATAGCTCTAAATGGGCAAAAGAAATCTGTTCTAGGTAGTTTGAATTGTGCAAACTGGAAAAGATCTCCATTTGGGAGACCTATCAATCTAGTTTCTCCACAATTACTTCCCTTGTTGAATTGTTGAATCTTTATTTTTGCTTTAGCTTTCAACAAAAGAGTGTTGTCATTGTTCAAGGTCTCGCCATGCCCATATGTATTCTTGGGCAGCTCCTCTTCAACATTTGGGGTGTTGTGAATGTCCAATTTTGAGATATGGCTTTCAGAATCTTCTCAAACAAGTCCATCTTTCCCATATGATAGGGAATCCTAGCAACATTTGCCATTTAATTTTTGAATTCTTTCCTCTACCTCATGCATGTCCCTATCACCATTATGTGTCACCTTCTTTGTGCTTAATTTCGCCTTTGGGTACTAATTTCAGGCTCAAAATCTTTTAAATCACAGCTGCCACTAGACTATGAAGTGGTCCTAACACTTAATAACCCATAAAAAGTGTGATATAATCAACCTACAAGTGTTTCAAACCTGCTTTGATACCAATATGATATATAAATTGCATCAAATACTCTCAAACAATTCACCAAGTATGGATTTCAACATTTGGCAACTCAAAACAACCTCTATTTAATGCAAACAAGTGTACAGCTCTTATAAACATGGGATGACATCTACAAGCAACCAAACATTATACCAAAGCAAAAGAAAACATGAAAAAGAAGTAACATAAACTAGACAATAATTGAAATGCAAGGATTTGGTCTAGAGAAACAATACAAGGTGAAAAAAACTCCAATTTGGTTGTAGCAAATCACTCTTCAACTCCAATATCTACAGTCAAGTACAATCATGAAAGACGCATATAGGTCTGAACACAACGTTTACAGCTCCTTCACTAGCTACAAGAATTGATCTCTACATTACATGTTTTTCTCCACCCTACTCCAAAAATGGTTGAACAAGTGCATAACCACATCCAATGAAGATAAAACATCTGTGCCAAATTCAATTAAGGCTTGGAAACATGCTTGAGTAGATGCTCATACATCCCACAAGGCTGGAAGCATGAATCCAAAAGCTTGGAAATGGAAATGAACAGCCAATAATTTTCAAATTCCATGTTAAACACACACAAAACAAGTTTGCAGGCAAATGATAAGTTCATTGTGGTGGGTGACATGTTTGCCACTTATGAAAGCAACAAACTCACCAAAAGTACCAAAATATATCGTTTTCAGAACTGCACGCGAGTTCATCTTTTAACCCAAGATGCTCCAGATCACCTGGAGTATTCAACAACTCTGCATAAATGTTCTCAATTTGCCAAATTAACTAAAACAGACTCTCCCATGTTAAAGAACACCTTAATTTAACTCCCTTGCTTGAAATGGAGAAAAACCAACCTCACAATCATAGACATAACCCAAATTTTTGGGTCATTTGTTTTAAGTTCTATTAAATATTTTCTACAAAACAATGGAGTGAAATTCCATTACTCAATTGCTAAAGCAGAGGTATAACTTGCACTAGGTGCTAACTAAAGAGACAACAATTAGGAGCCTTAACTTCAATGAATAAACATGTAAAATAAATATTTTATATGGTATTCATTGTGATACTGCATATATTGATTCTTAGAAACACGATACTGACACATTTACAAATTCTTGATTCAGAAACCTTTTTCCTTTTTTAAAAGGTTGCCTTTTAAGTACTTCAACACCAAGTTTTAACTAACATGTATATAGGAAACCTTTGTCCCTTCAAGTAAGGTTTCTCTAGTGCACCTTGCCCAATTTTTTCAATCAAATGCATATTGCTACCAGCATCAATTGATTTTGACTGAAAATATAAAAAAGAAATGTATGTTCCACTGATTCATTATCAAGCACTGACACAGAAGGTTAACCTTTGTCAATTCCAATATTTTCACTCAGATAAACTTAAACTATGCCCTACATTCTTAGCACCTAAAACATTAGGAGTTCTGAGAACCTTGAGGCTCTCACATACCGAGTTAAGGGAAGCATTGAATGGTAAATCCAAAAATGTTTTCTACAAATATCAAAGGTGAATGCACCAAGCTTCCTTCAATATTTCAGAATTGGCAGGGCACAAATTTCTAGTTATGTCTGTACTGCTACGTACCTTAAACATACATTTTTGCATGAGCATATTTGTGTTCTTTTATAAGTCCTCATCACTCAGAAACAGGTAGCCAATTCCATTTTCAGTTTCTTCATTTTTCTTTTATTTCGTTTCTTTGAAAGAGGCATTTTGGAGTTACTTGAATCACTGTCTCTAACAGTGATGAGTTAGGATCTTCTAGCATTTATATAAGCAGCATAATAACTTAGACTAGATCCATTCAAAGGATATCCCTCAGTCCCAATTAAGGAAATGACTTCAGCATGTGATTGAGTGAAGTGAGTCATTTCCCTTCGACGGTAAATAAAAATATCACTTATCACCAAGTCAGTGCTATCCTCAACCATCACAATATACAGATAAACTCCATCAATCCTCCAGAATAAACTCCATAAACTCTACTGTACTTCACATAGATTTTTAATCTGTTAATATCTGCAACAATCATTTCAATTTATAAGATTAGAAACAATAAATAGTATGGAATGACAACAACAAACTCAACAAATATACTAGATAGAATTTCTAGCCAAATAAAATGATTTTATGAAGTCACTTTTAGATGGTAAACCTATCCACATTCGTATATCAAGAAATGAAGCAAAAAATCATTAGCCTCTGAACCAGAAGAATCTGTGCCGTACTTTATTAAACTCTCCCTAAAAAACACATAAACCTGTGTCCACGACAAACACCAAACAAACTTTACTCTTCTATTCCTTGTGTATAGTGATGTCCATTTGGGAGCAGTAGGGCAATGCAAAGCATCCTGATAGTTGAAAATAGTTTATTCTTTCAAGGGACTCGAAGTTCTTTTTTTTCACCACTGCCGGACCACCAAAATACTGATGTATCATCAGTCAGGTTTCCAAAAGTTCCATATTGGTGATGAGATGATATCTCTAATTTAGAGAAACAATGGAATTCCCTTTATTAGGGGTTTTCTTAATTTCCAAAATGAAATAACTCTGATGCAGAACCTGACTTCCCATGATGACTCTTCCCAGATCTAGAGGAATTTGAAACATTTAAATATATGCAAGTGGATCTGTGTGAGAGGAAGGGAAACTGACTTACAGCAAGTACAGATGGAGAAGGCTAAAGAAAAGATATGACAAGAAGAAGCCAGACAATCAAACTAAAGATTACCTAAATTGATCTGGACTGGGAAAACAATAAATTTTGATGAGGAAAGAGTAATAATCACTGCAAGAGATGAGACGATACTCCATTACTTTGGTAGTATTTATAAATTTGGTTATGTTAAGAATGCAAAGGAAATAACAACAAAGATGTACTTGGAAGGAGAATGAGCAGCATATGCTGTTGGGGTGTCATTTCCAAACTAGTAATTATGCCATTTGTTGTGTGCAGAATGCTGTCATTGACTTGGCTAGTGGAAAATCCTGTTGCCTGTAAAATATCTTCTATATCCTAAGGTACTGGTGCACTGAAAGCTGGTAAAGCACTCCTATGCCTGTCAATTGCTCAATATTTCCAGGTTTGATAATGGATTATGCCAGTCAGTTCCATCCTCATTGAAGACTTTCCACCTCCATATTGGCAGCCATTCTCTAAGAAGAGCCAGAAACTTCAGCAACTAGAATGTCCTTTTCTAACTAATATTATGAGGGGTAACAGAAAGGGAAACTTTCTGTTATGCGCTAACATTATTTATTTGCTGAGCATGACCCTTAGGCATTGCATCACTCTCTGAATCTGATGTGCTGGGATTTCTCTCACTGTCATAGCTTATAAAGGAGGCCAATGGGCTCCATCCCTCCATACTGCTGAACATCAGCCAGAATATTATTATGAGTAAAATTTGGCTTATTGCTGTTGGGGTGTCATTTCCAAAGATGTACTTGGAAGGAGAATGAGCAGCATATGCTGTTGGGGTGTCATTTCCAAACTAGTAATTATGCCATTTGTTGTATGCAGAATGCTGTCATTGACTTGGCTAGTGGAAAATCCTGTTGCCTGTAAAATATCTTCTATATCCTAAGGTACTGGTGCACTGAAAGCTGGTAAAGCACTCCTATGCCTGTCAATTGCTCAATATTTTCAGGTTTGATAATGGATTATGCCAGTCAGTTCCATCCTCATTGAAGACTTCCACCTCCATATTGGCAGCCATTCTCTAAGAAGAGCCAGAAGCTTCAGCAACTAGAATGTCCTTTTCTAACTAATATTATGAGGGGTAACAGAAAGGGAAACTTTCTGTTATGCGCTAACATTATTTATTTGCTGAGCATGACCCTTAGGCATTGCATCACTCTCTGAATCTGATGTGCTGGGATTTCTCTCACTGTCATAGCTTATAAAGGAGGCCAATGGGCTCCATCCCTCCATACTGCTGAACATCAGCCAGAATATTATTATGAGTAAAATTTGGCTTATTGCTGGATTGTATTATCTCCCTGTTATAAGTGTCACCCTTTCTACAAGGGGCAGCCTTATAGGTAAAAGAATTGGATTAAAAAAGAAATAACTTGTTTGTGAAGGACTAATCTACTTCAAAATACGGGCTTTTAAAGTTTTATGAGTGACCGTCTCCTCTGCTCTCATATATGACCCCTACAGGAATCTTCACTGGTAAACTCCAGTATTTTCCAAAATCGTTTCTACTTATTTACAATATGTCAATAAGGTTAAAAGGTTTTAGTAAATCAAATGAATCATCGGAGCTGTCTGCAATCCTATTTCCCTTGAAAGGCTTCTCTAAGCTTTGTGAACTACAACCACAAAGTGATAAAATAATTGGATATTCCACCTAACCAAATAACATATTTCATTGCAGTTATATGTTCTATTTCTATTATCAGTTTTCCCCAAACGATCGGATTCCATACATTTTGAATATTTTTGCACCATGTATGGATCCTGCAGTGATATCACCATACAGATGAAATATTAGATGACCAGAACATCTGATGTGGCTGTTTGTCTCAATACTCATATCAACCCCTCTCCTCACTAATCAGCCCGAGTCTCTGGGATTGAGCTTTTCCTCCAAATTGCCAAATGGAGAAAGCACATCACTCTCTTTTCCATTCCTAATACCATCCAGGACAGAATGCATAGAAGTGTACCCCCTAATCATATCAAGTTAAGAAGACAGCTATCACGGTATCATCATTTGTATTGCCTGCATATTCCACAATAGAATAAGATGCTTTATCATTTGCAGGTTTCTAGAATATCAAGGTACATCTTCTACAACAGAATAACATGCCTTATCATTTGCAGGTTCCTAAAAGATCAAGGCAACTGGTTTCATCTCTGCCTGCCTTTTCTTTTTCTCCTTTCTCTATCAGCTTCTCTTTCATCAATTTTTTCTATTTTTCTTTTTGACCTTTTTGTTCTTTCCTCTTCATGATTTCAACAGCCTATTCTTCAAAAAAAAATTCCTGGAAGCTCAAAAGTAAAGATTTATCTCAGATCTTTCAATTGCTAGGAACATTTATACCTAGCATTTAATGATAATACAAAAACTTTAGGAACTCTAGAGGATCAAAATAATTATGAATCTCTTATAATTCGAATTGAAAGCTAAATGCCAGATTAATTTTTATGCACCTCTCTTTCCAATGTAATACTTTCTTTCCATGCAACATATGCACACTCTTCCAATAAGCCAAGCACTGCACTGCACAAAAATTCTATGAGCATTTTACCATTTTTTTTAATCCTTAAGTTGTGGGTTCTAGAGGTCTACACCAAAGATTTGAAACGATTTCATAAGGCTAAAAGCCAAAATAAGCAAAAGCATACTTATTATATGAAAACCAAAAAGTCCCTGAAAAGACGCAAGCAACTAAGGAAACCCAAAAAAGCTGTTGAAAGCTAAGCATAAGCAGGAGCAGCAGAAGCCCCCCTGTTTTTGTCAACTATCATAACCCCAGGCTCAATAACATCCCTATGCATAGTTCTAACCATACCCTTTTTAGAAAGAGAAGATATTGTAGAAAGACTAGAAATTAACAGCTTACCTTCAAAATAATTCTAAGGTTGTTGAAATATAGTACAAGTTCTTGGCAATAAATTGCCATATCCTCAACGAACTTGGCAGAAGGATCTGAAGTGCTGATATGAGAAGCTCCAAATATACCAGGCTTATCACCACAAATTTCCAGGAGCAGAATCTTTTCCTCTAGATAGAGCACCTCCTCTAGACAGCGAAAGGGAGTGAAATATCCATTCCCTGGCTGAAGAATCTCTTCCTCTGAACTTTCCTCTACATAGAGCACCTCCTCTTGAGACAAGGAAAGGGAGTGAAATATCCATTCTATGGCTGCAGAATCACCCATCCAAGCCTCCAATTTCAAAGCAAAGTCAACAGCTATGGACTCTCTGGTTCATAAAACTCCAGTCTTCCCTAGGCCATCCTCCCTAGGCACCTCTTTGACAAAGGCCAGTGACATAAATGTTAAATGTCCTTTTGAGCCTCTGGTCTGAAATAGCTCCACCATATGGAGAATCTTGGGCTTCTTTTCTGCACAGCATCCTTCATGAATGGAGAAAAAACCAGTCCAAACCTACAACCAAAACCAACGAAGGCTCCACAAAAGAAAGCTGATGAATGTCACAAAAACCCCAGGCAGGATTACAAATCAGCTTCCCACATGCCTGCACCCAAAACCTTGATTATCCCATAAGGCTACATGCAAAAAATGGTTTGGAGCTCTTCGGAAACTAAACATCAATACATCCTGCCTGATGGCAAAAGGGGATCATCATCATTCCAGCAAATGGAAAGTTGCTATAGGTGGTGGAATGGAAGGAGTTGCCTTGCCCTTAAGAAGATCTACAATCTCCCATTTGCTAGGATCAATGCTGATTTTAACCAAAAGGGGATGTTAAGTCACACCTACATTCACTATACAATCCATACACAAACACTTTCCTCGTAACAATGGCTAAATTTAACAACCTCAAAGTTGCTGCCAATCAATTTCACTTACTCACTAATGTTTCTAAGATGCCAGTCACATCCAGATGTAATGACTTGAGAATCCCCTTCTGCCTCGAAAAGCTTGCACTTCAAAGATGAAGTGAGTTTCAAACCTTCAAGGAGCATTAAAACTTCTGCTTCATTGTTCAATGTGGAATCAACGGAGAGAGAACTGCCTTTGACAAAGGTTCCCGGAGAAGTCCTAATATGCACATGTTCTCCTCCAGGACCCAGATTACCTTTTCCTCCACCATCAAAAATTAAGCTTGAGAAATCCATCAAAGGAGAAATCCATTTACTTGTTCAATGTTTCTCCTTTTTTCCACCTACTAGCCCATTAGCAGGGGGAGTATTTTCGTATGTTATTCACTCTCAAAAGCTCTTTACCTCCATCTTGTGCATGTGTGGTACATTCTTCTTCGCAATCAACATAAATTCAATAACACCATCACCATAGCTCTCAGCAATGCATAATTAGTACTAGACTACTATACATGAATGATCTCCTGTGAAACAAACAGAACAACAATGCAAGGGAGACCAATCTTAATAAAGAAAAGTGTATAGGACTGTATCTATAGGAACTATCCAGTAAAACCATCACACAGTCTTCAGAAAGCACCAGACAGTAAATTGCATGCTTTTCAGAAAGGAAAAAGTAGCAATGAATGATATACCTATTAAAAAACCCAGTTTCATTTATCACAAACAACTTTGATTAACCAGAGGTTCAAAACTTCAAATACGTTATTAATCTCTTGCTATCTCGACTTTGGATAGATATTGAGTTCTGCACGTACAGAAAATTTTAGAAAATTCCTGTATCCAGTAGTATTAAGTTGCATAACATGTAACATTTACAAGCTTTCCAAGAAAAAAAAAGGAAATTTTTAACTTCCTTCGAAAGATGTTACTAATATGAAATATCTTGCTATCTGGGCCTGAGAGCTGTCTTCAAGCAATAAATCCTAGGGAATTTACTGTTGCTGGTATGAATTCAAGTCAAGGCCTGAGCCCCCAAGAGGATTCTCATCCCAAGTTACGTACACACACACACATGGTATATATATGTATTTAAGTTAAGGCCTGACTCCCCAAGAGGGCATCTCTTCCCAAATACCCAATATATATACTTGAACCTGTGTGTGCATGTGTACAAAATTAAAAATGTAACACTCCTAGGTTCTAAGTAGTGTTTACATTAAAATACTGGTATGCTATTCTACTTAACTAATCCGTGTGTGTGTATAAAATTAAAAATGTAACACTCCTACGTTCTAAGTAGTGTTTACATTAAAATACTGGTATGCTATTCTACTTAACTAATCCAATTTTATTTAAATGACAGTAAAATGCAGAAAATCAGATATACCAAGTAAAATAAAGTGCTAAAGCTGGTACTCAAATGAAACTAGAAAGGATGAGTGTAAGGATAGAGATGTGTGTTAGTTTTCATGTTTGATAGTGATCTAGTGGTGAAGGCGGCTAGAGGAGCAACTGGGAGGTGTTTTGGAGCTGATCAAAGGTTCTGGAAACTTTGATAGATGAAGACAATCTGCCAGGCATGCTAGTGTCTTGCTGGGCACATTGGTGACCTGCTGGGCATGCTGGTGAGCTAGTACAGATAGTGATGTCTTTTGAATGTGTGGCTCTGCAACTTCCTGGAGTTGCTTGCCAACAATATGGCTCTCCTATGATGCTAGCAGAATTGGAGTATGTGTCTGCAGTGAGAAACAGCCTTTCAAAAGTTTGAGGGGGAGAAAATTTAGGGTTTGTGGGCAAGGGTTGCCTTAGTCGAGCTAGTCGAGCCCCTGCTTGGCATGTTTTAGCCTCAAGTAGTGTTGGCGTTTCAATTTGCACCTATGGAATGCGAATTAGGAATGGACAGCTATGCACAGATAAACTGCTCTTTGAATTAGGAGGGGAAGCTCCCTCTTTGCTGATGTTCAAGAAAGTAAATTAAAACTAATTTGCCTATCTTTTTGGTTAAGCTAAGAGCACAAGGTTTATAAAACTCCAGCGCCGTAGTTGACATTTTTTGTTTAAGGAATTCAACTACGACTAGCCTACTCTAATGACGTTTCTAATTTCTCAAGTAAACGTAGAGCAAGAGAAATAGAAATGGACAAAGTTTGATTCTCTGACAAAACACTTAAATAAACTCTTTTTCAACATACATCTACTTACTTTCAATGCAAGCTGAAATTAAGATCATATAAGCATAACACAATAAACGGAAATATGAGACATTATATCAGGGCAAAATAGGCACAAGACTTTATTTCTCAAATCTCAGGAACAAAGATTACAAAGACACATGCACTGAACAACAACTTGCAGGCAAAAGAGGCTCAGCAATTTGTTATCACAAGTACGGTTAAGAAAAACAATGAGCAAATGCTCTTATTTATATACAAGCAAGAGGTAGGGAACCCTACAATCCATAGTTCCACGGGGATGCGTCCCCCTCGAAAAAGTGGCCGTCTCCGAGACGTGGGGACGTCAGGGAAACGTCCCCCCGCCGTCCCCCTGCCGTCGCCCCGTCCCTCCGCCATCCCTTGGGTGTTTCCTTCACAGGGAGTCTTCTTCGCGTCTCGGAGTCTCCTCAGAGTCTTATCCGCATCTCCAAGTTTCCCGCGTCCCCTGCGTCCCCTTATTAAAATAATGATTTTTTAAAAAAATTTCAAAAAACAAAGCTTTAGCCTTTAAGTTTATGATTTTCATTTATCATAAGACATGAAATATTTTAAAATTTTAATATTATATTACTATAATTAAAATTTAAAATATAATATATTATTAATTATTATATGATTAAATTTTTATGACTTACTCTAAAGTAAGTCTTAAGACTAAATGAATTTAATGAAATTTCTTTTTTCACCGAGCATTTTCATTTTTCATTCTGTGCGACTATGTCTGGCGAGTGGCGGGAGACTGAGAGTGAGAATCGGAGCCCTCTGAGAAGCAAGAATTGGTTATTCAACTGATTCAACTTCAAGCGAATTTGACCAGGTAGGTTTTCGTTTTTATTTTTTTAATATATATATTTTTTTCATTGTGTAATGCGGAATGCCAGAGTCCAGACCCGACACACGGGAAGGGCATTAGAAATAATTTTAAAATTTAAATGTCTGGCCGTCTTGGCACCCGCAGTCACTGAGCTGTGTGGATTTTAATTTTTAAATGTTTGGCCGTCACGGGAAGGCTGGAACGGATGCCTCAAAGAGGTGTCCGCTCATGGACTGCGACCAGTCCATGAGCGGACACCTCTTTGAGGCATCTGTTCCACACGGGGTGCACCTAAAACTAAAAGTAAAATAAAAAAATTAAAATTTTTATTTTTTTTCAATTTTTTTTATAAATTTAATTTGATTATGGCTCTTGGGCCCTGGCTCATTGTGCTCTGCAAAATGTGGAAGCACAGGCAAGGCATGTGAACTATTTGACAGAAATGAGAAAATGTGGAAGCACAGGCAAGGCATGTGAACTGTTTGACTGATTTTTCAGTCAAACAGTTCACATGCCTTGCTTGTGCTTCCACATTTTGCAGAGCACAATGAGCCAAGAGGCATAATAAATTTATAAAAAAATTTGAACAATCAAACAGTTCACATGCCTTGCCTGTGCTTCCACATTTTCATTTTAATTTCAGTCAAACAGTTCAATTCTGTGACTGTCAAACAGTTCACATGCCTTGCCTGTGCTTCCACATTTTCATGCATTCAGCATTCTGTCAAACAGTTCACATGCCTTGCTTGTGCTTCCACATTTTGATTTTGCATATCTTGCAATATTGCAATTCATGAGACCACATTTCTTTCAAAGTTTTAGACTTTTAGTTTATAGGTTTGATTTTTAAATTTTTTTTTACATCGTAGGTCTGATTATTTTTTATTTTTTAACATTGTTTTTTGCAGCATCATCATCATAATGAGTTCACACAACAGAAGTGATGATGAACCAGACATTCAAAGTGCAAATGATTCATCAGATGATCCTGACTTTCAAATAGGAGGGGAGGTTGAGGGTGAAGTTCAACCACAAGTACAACATGGCTCAGCCTCAAATACTCAAACTACCACAAGTTCCATTGGTAGTAAAGATAATAGCTGCCCTTCAGAACTCCTTCAAGAATGGGCCAAGGGCCCCTTTGATTCAAAAAAACCTTTAAAACAATTTGCATCCAAGGTAGTAGCAAAGCCTGGGGCAACTGGGGGCACTAGATTATGGAAGAGTCACATGTGTGAGCTTACATGGTTTGGCAGCATTACAAGAACTAATGCACATTTTCTTCTTGTTCGAGGCAAAGGTGTAGATGTATGCAAAGCTGTGGCAAATAATTTGAAGTACAGGGCTGAAATTTTAAAATTATGGGGTTGTAGTGAGGATGAAGTGCCTACATCTGCTACATTGCAACATAAGAGTATGGGTGATCAGATTTCAGCAGTGTCTACTTCTACTTTGCAGAGTCAAAGGCCACCAAATCTGTTCAGTTCAAGTGCAGCAGAGCCTAGGGGGAAACGTAAGATGGCATCTTCACAACCTTTAGCAAGTTTATTCAATGTGCAGGCAAAGGATGAGGCAGATGATGCCATTGGAAAATTCTTCTTTGCCAATGGCATTCCATTCCACGTGGCTCGCTCTCCTTATTATAAGGAAGCTGTGTCAAAAATAATAAGGGCAGGACAATCATATGTGCCACCAGGGGAGAATAAATTGAGGACAACAATCTTGGATCAAAACTATTCCAAGATTAATATTTTGATGGAGAAGATGAAGAGAACCTGGGTCACAAGTGGATGCAGCATAGTCATGGATGGGTGGATGGACATTAGGCATCGTCCACTCATCAATATCATCGTCACATCTGTAGCGGGCCCTTATTTCCTTAGGGCTATTGATTGTTCAGGGCATAGCAAGGATGCCCATTATCAGTTTCAGATCCTCAAGGATGCTGTAGAGGAGGTTGGGCCACAAAATGTGGTGTAGGTAGTGACAGATGCGGCCCATGTGTGCAGAGCTACAGGGAGGTTGATTGAGGCAGCCTATAGACATATTTTTTGGACTCCTTGTTGTGTGCATGCTATGAATAATGCACTTAAGGACATGGGTAAAATCAGCTGGATCAAATCTATTGTCAGTGATGCTAGAGATGTGCAGATGTTTATCTGCAACCATCATCATTCACATGCACTTTTCAGGTCCTTCTCCAAGAAGGAATTCCTGAAGCCTGTAGAGACTCGGTATGCATCATACTTTATTCTCTTGGAGAGGATGCTTGAGTTGCAAGAGCCATTGCAACTAATGGTAATGACAGCAGAATGGAACAGATGGCCTGAGTCGAAGACACAGCAGGGATTGAGGGTTAAGGAGGTGGTGAAGAATGATGTCTTTTGGGCTGATGCCAAATATATTGTCTCCATCATTGAGCCAGTCTTCAAAGTTATTAGATTTGGGGATTCTAATGCACCTTCCCTTGGAGAGGTATACGAGTGCATTGATTCCATGCTTGATCAAATGAAGGCTAAAGTGCGAGAGAAGGACCCCACAATGCAATTCTACACCGAGCATATTTATCCAATCATTCAGCATAGATGGGAGAAACTCAACACTCCCTTACACATGGCTGCCTACGCATTGAACCCAAAGTGGTATGTGCCACGTCCCGGCAGAGTGACACCTATGGAGGATGTTGAGGTGAAGGAAGGGTTCATGAAGGCCATTGACAAAATGTATGATCCTATAGAGGCCAGCTTGCTTCGTACTGAGTGGACAAAATTTGCTACTCTTTGGGGATATTCAGAGGCAGCCAAAGTAGATTTGGAGACTATGTCACAGGAGGACCCCAAGTTGTGGTGGACTATGCATGGGCCTAGATCTTTGATTACTACTCTAGCCATTCGTTTGCTGTCCCAGGTTTCTAGTTCTTCTGCTTCTGAGAGGAACTGGTCCACTTATAACTTCATCCACTCTGTTAAGAGGAACAGGCTCACTTCTAGGAGGGCAGAGAAGCTTGTGGCTGTCCATAGTGCCTTACGTCTCATTGATCGCAGCACAACTACATACAAGGAGAGTCCAGCAGCCAGATGGGATGTAGAGCCAGAAGAGCCAGCACAGATAGATGAGGATGCTACACAGACAGGGCTGGTTGGTATTGGTTTAGATGAGCTTGAGCATTTGGGGTCCTCGTCCGATGGTTCCAGTGATGAGGAGATTGACATGGAGATTGGAGTTGGAGTCAGAGATGATTAGATCATTAGAGGCATCAGGCCATTAGCTATTTAGTATTTACTATTTTGTTTTTGAAGTTTGAACACTGTTGTGTTGATAACTTGATAGTTGATACTTGATTGTAATTATGAATCATGACTATGAAATTTTGAAATTCAAATTATGAAACAACTAGTTCTCGTTCCAATCACAATGTCTATTAAGTTACAAGTATATTTTCATTTTGATTTTCATTGTTTCAATGTTCACTAGTTCAATGAAATCATTGCAATGTGTTTAAACTCTAAAATTTACTTATTCCTTAGGCTTTTACAGTTATACATATTTTTATAACTAATTTTTCAAGTACTATATGTATTTCAACGCACTGCCCCGTCGCCGTCCCCAAACTTAGGCCCCCCGCCCCTGCACCCTCGAAACCCGTCCCCTGCCATCCCCCCGTCCCCGTCCCCGAAACTCGGTGGAACTATGCTACAATCCCCTTGCTTTTACAACTCAGCTTGCCAACATGCAAGCGCTTTATTTCTAAAACTAAACAAGATAAACATCTAACCACCAAAGAAAGCATGAAAATAGGAAATGCCAACTATTACATTTGTTTTCTTTCTCTTCTTCAAAGAATAGATAAGAATTGAGACGAGAATAGAAAGAAAACAGAAAGAAAGCTTCTAGATGATGGCTGCTTTAAATCTCGATCACATCAGCCAAAATGCTAGAAACTGTGTCTCTGTTAGGTGCATCAATACTATCAATAGCAAAGTTTCACTTTTCTAGGATTTCTTCACCATCTGCAATCAATCTCAAAAAATCTTCAACCTCATTGGTTGCTTTCTCAAACCTCGCTGACATCATGGAAATCGGCAAAGTTTTATGTTTTTCTTTCATCCACTTCTGTGCAACCTTCTTGCTGTATTTCTCCTTATGCATGTCCCATACTTTTTCACATTCTTCCTTGGAGATAGTTACACTTTCAGGCCAAGGTGGTATTAAGAAGCATTTTTAAATCATATCTGGTTTCAGGCTACAAATCCCTCTACCATCTACCAATTGAATCCCCCAAGTTGCTAGATTGTAATGCTTGATACAAACAATTGCAAATTCCAGACTCTCCACTGAAATAGGAATGGATGCTACTGCAAGTAGTCCGGAGTGACCAAGATGCCTAACTGCAATGTTGCTTGCATTTTCCAATGCTTGCAAGTTGAATACTGGTTTGATGTGGTGCAAGTCAGTCTCAACTGTTTTGATGAAGTTGTGATATAGTGCTGACTTGGTCTTGAACTCGAGGGGAGCGTACTCGATATTTAAAACCTTGAAGAATGACTGTAAACTCCCCTATATTCAAACAAGTTTTGCACAACTTTCTAAATTTAGCTTGCTGGTTTTTCTTCTTCAAACGGACGAATTTTTTCAAAAATTTTCTGAGATATGGGTTTTGTTCGGAATTTCATTACAAAAAGATCCAAATCGCCCGTTTTTGAAAGTTTTGAGTGTAGACTGAAAAAGCAACAAACCCTAATTTCTTTAGATTTTCATGAAAAACGCTGGCATCTAGGTTTTGTTATGAAGCACATTTTAGATGAACCCAGTTGATCAGATGTTGAAAATATTGAAGGTTGATTGAAAAAACAGCAAACCCTAGAATCTGAATTTTTTTCTTGAAAAAGCTGTGACTTGGGTTTTGTTCAAAAGAATGTTTTAGGACCCAGATGATCAAATCTTGAAAATTTTGATGATTCCTTGGACATGCATGAAAAAAGCAGCTGCTGCAACTTGAAAAATTTCATCCAAAAATTGTTCAGAATAATGAGCTGAGATGACCCAGATGGCTGAAAATTGAAAACCTTAACCTCCTTCAAAGAATTGATGTTCTGGATGAAAAAGCAGGCTCCTTTGTGTGCTAGTCTGAAAATTTATGAAGAAATCAGCAAGCTTCAGCCTTTAAATTCTGAAAAAGCACTGAATTATGGTTCTCAAATCTTGAAAAGAAATTTTTTTTAGTTGCTGCTCCTCTCTAACTTGGACGCCACCTGCAAGAATGATGAAAAATGAAAGGCAAAGGCATCTTAAATAAGTTTTAGGCTTGAGAAAATCTGCTTTCTTTTGCTTTCACTCCTTCAAACCCTAGCCTGAGCTTGTTCATTGAACTTAGATGGTTTTTCTCCTCCATGAAATTTTGAAATTTTGGCTAAGGCATGGCATCTTGGGCGCCCTTCTTGGCTGAAGGTGCCTATCTTCATCAGTCATTTTTCTAAGAATTTCAACTTTTTCTTGATTTCAGACCCCAGTTTAAATTTGATTTCCAGCTTCCAGATTGATCCTACGGACGAGTTGAATGATTCATCGCGGAGCTTGATCAAATCTGGTGAGATTATTCTAGAGGCAACTTCGACTAAAAACTTCGTTTTGACCTTCAAAATCATGGGCGCCCTTCTCCTTAGGTGCCCATCTTTCCCAGAGTTAGTCATTTTCCCATTCTTCAAGTTTTGCTTGTTTCCCTTTGATTTTTTGATGAATTCTTGATTCCGAGAGCTAGAATGATCTGATCGGCTGACCGTCAAATTCACTGGATAGCTAAGAAGATTCTGAAAGGGGTCTCCTGAGAGTGATGTCTCCTGAAAGTTGCATCTCGGGGGTCAAAAGCTTGGGTGCCCTTGGCTAGCTGGGGCGCCCAACTCTTTCAGAGTTAGAATATTTTTTGTGTTTTTCACCTTGCTTGACTTCTGTAATTTTGCTCATATTGTTCCCTTTGTTCGCCTCTGATATTTGATGACTGCCAATTCTGATTGATGTGGTGATGATTGCGTTGAAGAGCTTGATCAAATTTGAAGAAGTCATGTTGGAGGTGTTGACTGCAAATTCATCCATTTAGGCCTCCAAAAATTTGGGCCTCTATCTCCTTCAGGGGCGCCCATTTCCTCCAGACTTTGCCATTTTTACTTGATTTTTATTCTTCAAAGTTGAACCTTCATTTTACACCACCTGTTCGATTTGGATTTGCCAGCAATTGACAAGTCTGATGATTTGACGAAGACATCCATTGCGATGTTGGCATAATCCTGCAAAGTTTGAGCACATTTGCAAACCCTAACAGCTGAATTTGGTCCTCCAAAAGGCTGGGCGCCCCTGGCCACCTGGGGCGCCCAGAGTTCCCAGACTTAGAATATTTTATGATATTTTCATGGTTTGCAATTCCGCTCTTGGTTGAAACTCCTTTGATCAATCTATGATTTAGGCTGACTGGGTGATTTGATGACTATGTTGTTGGACTCACTGCAGAGCTAAGAAGAATCTGAACAACATTGCCTGGGAGCACAAACTCTAATTTCATCATTTGATGCCTTGAAAAGTTGGGCGCCTAGACTGAGATGGGGCGCCTGGAGTCTCCAGTGTTAGCCAAATTTCCGCATTTTTCAACTTTGACAGCTTTCTTTCTCCATTCTTCGATTTACGTGCACATCCAATATTTAAATGTCTGAATCTGACGCCTGGCAGTTGACTGGCCTCCATTAATGGCTTCAGAGTTCCCGAAATGCTTTCTGAAATTACAAAAAAACCAGAATAGACCCAATAGGGCAAAACTGATCGTTTTGTGATTCTGACTACACCAGCCTGATGAGGAAGTATTTTCGACCAATCAAAATCAGTTTGAACCCTAACGGCTATACTTTCTATTTTTAGAAAATTTTGCCAATATCCATTTTGAAAGAAACCTAGACAAACCTAGAAAAAGTTTTTAGCACCTGGAGTCTCCAGTGTTAGCCAAATTTCTGCATTTTTCAACTTTGACAGCTTTCTTTCTCCATTCTTCGATTTGCGTGCACGTCCAATATTTAAATGTTTGAATATGACGCCTGGCAACTGACTGGCCTCCATTAATGGCTTCAGAGTTCTCAAAATGCTTTATGAAATTACAAAAAAACAAGAATAGACCCGCTAGGGCAAAACTGATCGTTTTGTGATTCTGACTACACCAATCTAATGAGGAAGTATTTTCGACCAATCAAAATCAGTTTGAACCCTAACAGCTATACTTTCTATTTTTAGAAAATCTTGCCAACATCCATTTCGAAAGAAATCCAAACAAACCTAGAAAAAGTTTCTATTTTTAGAAAATTTCTAAAAATAGCAATGTTCCTAAAAAGTAGGGTCGAAAAAACTGAGATCTGGGTTTTGTAGATTTGGTCGCTCTGAGCGGACCTAGATCGTCAGATTTTGAAAATTTCTAGTTTTTGCCCATCATGCAAGACATGCAAACCCTAATTTTGACCTTTTTTGACAATTTTGACAAGACTTTTACTCATTTCTTCAAAATGCCTAAGTGTAGCAAATTTTTTAATTTGGGGTACAACAAATAGGATAATAATTTGAGTGTGTGCTTCCTAGGGTGCAAATGGTGTAGAAAGAAACACTGGAAGGCTTGCTATGTAGATAGTGGTGTGTCTAGTGCCATGGAGGGAGGACAAGGGTGATGGAGGAGCTCAAGGCGTGCCAAGGATTTAAGAAGGGAGTCTCTTGGAGTGGCTGACCAACAAGTGGAGGGTTGGCAATAGAGATATGCAAAAAATTTAGTATTGGAGTACTAGATCAATTTGGGAGAAAACCTTATGAGAGCAAGTATGCAAGAAGTCTTAAAAGACTTAGAAGAGTGCAGAGTTATCATTGAATGAGGACAAATAGGTGCCTTAATAGAGTGACTTAGATGATGTAGCTGTAAAGAAAACTTAGTATGGTTATGGTTAAGGCCTTAGGCAAGAGAAAGAACTTCAAATTTATAGAGGACACTGGCATAGGCACACTAGTGTCCAGGTGGACACAACAATGTAGGCAAAGGGGAACGGGGCTTTAGCAGCAAAATGGGTCTTGGTTAAGCAGTTTGCCACACTTCTAAAGGATTTTAGGCTTAGAAATTGATAAAATGAGTCCTAATCACATTCTAGGGGTGATAGACACTAAAATGAGTGCAAAATATGGAGAAAAGAGAAAAGTGCTAGGTATGCACTTTTTGACTTTGCAATATATATATGTTGTCATCTTCATTTTGGAAAGCTTTCAGTTAATGCATGTATCAAAATAAGTTACACAAAACGTAATACAAGTTTTGCACACAAAATGCATGATATTTTTACTGGAACATTGTCCCAACAATAATCAAATGCCAAATATAGATGCCAATCCCAGCTCATCGACACTAATACAATATTCCAAAACTCTTGTAAATCAAATATGCAACTTCAAACAGAAAATTCAAACCTGCATAATGCTGGTATACATCCTCAAATGCAACATCAATGGCAGATATGAATTGTACTTGTCAAATATATCAAATATGATTGTTGATTTATGACTCATTTCTTATGGACAGCGATACTATCATTCGCCAATGTTTATATGAAACCCTTATACACTGAAATTAACTAAATATGAAAGTAGAATTGGATAAATTATTACAGCAACAATAAATACAAAAAAATTAATATAGAAACCCCAGATCTGATTTTTATTTACGACAGCCAATGTTAGCAATAATGTGTGCAGTAGCAACAACAAACCCTCAAATTACCCATATTAGGTCTGCAAATGATCTGAAAATGCCTTTCAATCAGCCAATAATATATACACATATATGTGTGTGTATATATATATATATAATTTTCTTGCAAATATTAATCAATCCAAACCTCCACAAGCTGAAATATTCAATAAATCACAGTAACAAGCTGAAAATGACTTCAATTTAAAAGTCCAAGTGTGATCCTTGAATAGAAACGCCTCAAATGGAGACGAGGGTTTTTGTCCACAAATCCAACTATGGAAAGCCAAGAGGATTTTCGTCCTTTGGATCTCCAACACCCAGGGGTTCCGTCCTTGAATGCTTCAATATCCAAAATGGAAGGAATAATGAAATGACAAAATCAGATCATTTGATGTGAGCCTTGACCTCTCTTTTATAGGCACTTATTTTGGGCCCTCTATTTTATCTTACTTTTCCCTCCAAATATTTAAAAAATACTTTTAAATTACATTCAAGGGCTCCTTTTTATATTACATTTTGAATAAAGTGTTAAAAACACTTATTTAAACATTACATAGGACCTATAATAATATTTAAGTTGCCCATTTGAAATAAAGTAATTGGGCCCAACTTGAAATATTATTAATTCTTTTAGTTCCATAAAGGGGACATAACATGCCAACTTGGGCTCACATGAAATTGAGATAGTTATCTAAGATTACCTGATTAGATAAGATTTAATACTCAGCATTTGTCGTGTTACAATTCTTTGAGTTTTTCCAATCTTGGTTGGCAGTGTATGGAATGGAAGCAATTTTAGAAAAGTTAACCTAACAATGAACTTTTCCTATTTATAGTAACTGGCTATAGTTATACAATATATCAAATTTCGTTGGTACATATTAAATTAATCACGAGAGACAGGAAGGAGTTCCGATCACATCTACACTCCTTGATGGAAGCGTCTTGATTCTCAGCATGAGCCTCAATTCAACAAACTTGGCCTCAAAAATTGCCTTGCTCAAGTATCAACCACTCAATCATCTAATTTGCAATATTCTAAAATGAAATTGTCATCTTACTTTCTTTCAAACAAAGCAATCATGGACTTTGATGAGCATGGAACTTTATGGACCAGATTTTTCCCAATTTCAATAAAATCGATTGTCGCAAAAATATCTGACCCTCTCATTTTGAGGAAAATATGGCTCTTTAAGGATCTTTCTTATCCATTAAGTTTCATGTGCTACAACCATAGAACCTAATATGTAGCAAACAAAAGCAATTAGCATTTTGTGCACAAAACACTTTGGGTGGAAGACAGATAACATCCCTACTATTGAAGCCTACAACATCAATTGAGCAGCAATTTGTATGTGGCCGTTTATTCCAGGTATGGAGACTGAATCATGATAGCTGAGAAGACCCAAGGTAAAGTACTTGTGAACAATAAAGATGTAGAAGGTAAAATTTCGAATCAAACAAAAAAATCAAATCCTATTCTACACCTAATTGCACCTCAGATTAAGCAAATGGAATTAAACAAAAGATGAAAGAAAACAAGAATTTTCTCACCCACAACTCCTGGTTGCACACACAAGATGTGTGTGGTTGTAGTCCAATGGATTTGTGCTTGTTCTTCAAACTAAAAACATGATTTTTCATTCAAGAGGCCTCCCTCAAATACCTTGGGAGAGTGTCAATTTATAAATTGAGTGGATGATTGATCAAGAGTTGAGAATGATTCAAGAGATCAATGGTTGAGGTTGATTGAGAGGACTGGAGAGAGGAACCTCCAAGTGGCACTTTGTGATTGGTGCATTTGAAGAGGGCAAGGATTAAAAGAATTTGGATAGTCAAGATTGTCTTAAAGGAATGGAGAGTGGAGATTGAAAGTTCTCACACGTGTGAAAAGGATCATGGAGATGTGTGATTGTGACATGTGATTTATCTCACATATGTGAGAATCACATGTGGATGTGTGATTTGATAGATAAAAGATTTCACACATGTGTGAGTCATATGTCTAAAATGAAGGATATAGATTTTTTTGGGAAAATGAATGGATAGGATTTGACAAAAGGATTTTTAGAGAAGTGGGATGGATGAGACAAGTGTTGACCATGGCTTAAGCGTGCTTTGTTATGTGCAAGTGGATTAATTAGTTAACTAATTAGCTTTAGTCAACTAATGGCTTGAGATAGAAAGATAAGGAATTAAATAAATAGTTTGTGTATTTAATTTTTGGAGGATAAGGGTACGAAAGGTGAGCTTAATTAAATAAATGTGAATTTATTTAATTAAAGATGAACTATAAAGGAAAGGGAGATAAAAAAATAAATGAATTAAATGAATGATTGGTATTTATTTAATTAATGTTAAGAGGATGACTAGGAAGGTTAGTTAAACAATTGGTCTTATTTTTTAATTTTTTTCTATGGAGGGTTTTTATATCAACTGAAATAGGCTGAAACCTCTTCAGTTGATAGCCAAGGACTGAGGGATATCCAGTCTGCCAAAGTTTCTAATGCACAATCCCAACCTCACCCCTTATGATGTCGAGGCCTTGCACTCAGCAAGGCTTGATCCCTGGTGGGCTCATTCCAAACCATTCAACTTCACTAGCAAGCCAAGGGCCCATTGACACAATTGGTCTTATTTAATTAACATTGAAATGAGATAAAATTAGGTGTAGTCAAGAGTGGATGATTTTAGACCTCTACATTTTACCCCTTTTTGAGACAATGTTGTGATCTAGCAAAAACACTATTGTTTCAAAGAAAAAAAATATAGTGCATCTGGAAAATATAGGACTAGTGGTAGGATGCCCCAATTGTTGGAAGGATTAGAGTGATGACAATGGAGGTGGCTATGCCCCCTCAAGAGGATAGACAGGTTTGAAGAGTACGAGTGTGCTCTCAAAATGGATGAAAGGATTAAAGGATTATGAATAGAATGAGGAAGGGATAGATAGATGAGGATAAGAAGATTGGTTGAAAGGAGGGGGATGGGGAGGTGAATGGACAGGAGGAGGATAGTCATGTTGAGTTGATTTGAGCAACCTTATTTGATATAGCACTTGACATTACGCACCAAGGTATAAGGACCAAGGTGACAATGTGCCAAGTGCATAAAGAACTAACACAAAAGAGAAGGTTGAATGCAAACATATACCTTATGGCACCATGATGTCGTTGTAGTTGTGTACAGCAAGGACCATGACAGATGTAAGAAAAAACAATAATGCACATAAGCAGACAAACAAAAATTTTTGCTCCTATCCAAGTTGAAAACTGATTGATTAATTGATGATGATGATAGCATTGTTAACGATGAAAAATACACAAGGATTGGGGAGGATGATATATCTTGATGATAATAATTTGTTTAAAATGAACTAAGGTTTGCAATGAGGTTGGGAACAAAACCGATAGATACTTTTGGATGTTGCCCAAGATTGCATGGATTAAGATTGTGTACATTTGGATGGATTGCTTTGGGAATGTTTGAGGGGTGGAGGCTTGGAACCGATAACAAGGGGAAACCAAGTCTAGAGACAAGGACGAAATGATGGAGGGATTACTAAGATAGGAGATGGGATTGATGGATAGGAGGTTTGAAGGAATTGTGAGTATAGAGAGTATCATAGGAAACAACTTTCCTTGACATAGATAGAGAAGGTAGGAGGGATTGGGGTTAGATGGAGGGGTTTGTAGGATGTGATCTCCAAGAACTGTTGTGAATAGGAATAGCATGCCCCGCTCTTGACATATAGCAATGAATATGTCGAAATCATTGTGGAAATATTTGCTAATATTCATGCAAGGTGACAAGGTGAGGTTTTTGTGTTGGAAAGGAAAGCTTGATGGTTCAAGGAAATGGGGGATTCAAGGAATGGAGAGCTACAAGAGGGATGAATTGCAAAGAAAGTAAGGCTTGTGTTGTCCAAAGCATGTTTAAAGAGTATGGCCTTGTCCTTGGGAAAGATTTATTGCAATTTTAATGCAAAACCCAAAAATAAAGACCCCTAAAATGATGAGAATGTGAAATTCTAGCTTTGAGGATGGAGATGTCGGTTTGTGAAGCGGGTGTAGCACAAAAAGGATGTAGTGATTGACAAAGTGGACATGTTAAACCAGACTAGTAGCCCAAAGATGAGGGATATTTGCAAAGAAAATGAGTCAACCTACACCAAATTTGTTAGAAAAAATACAAATCACCTAAAGATTATAAATCCCTACAAAAAAAAAACCAAAAAACGTGATCAGATGGCAAAAAAATGTGAAAAGAAGGTGAGAGTTGTCAGGCCAAGTTATCTCTAGGTCATAGGTAAACATAGCATAGCAAGAGAAGTGTGAAAGTGGATGTGTCAAATTGGCAACCTACAATAGAAACTTCACAAAAGCTCAAAAAAAGGTTAGATTTGGAACATGGGGTCCCATCGAGCATGCTAAAATGTGAACAATAAAGATGTAGAGGGTAAAATAAGGATTCAAACAACAAAATGAAATCCTATTCTACACCTAATTGCACATTTGGTTAAACAAAATGAATTGAACAAAAAATGGAAGAAAACAAGTATCCTATCACCCACAACTTTTTGTTGCACACAAAAGATGTGTGTGGTTGTGCTCCAGTGGATTTGTGCTTGAGAGATGATATATGGTTGCTCTTAAAACTAACAACATGACTTTTCATTCAAGAGGCCTCCCTCAAATGGCTTGGGATGAAATGGCAATTGATTATATTAAACAAAGGAGAGTAATACTCCTTAAAGAAGAAATTACAAGACGATGTTTCTAAATCAAAAACAATCGACAACAAAAGAAATAAAAGAAAGTTGCTAAAACTAATTGAAAGCAAACTAAACTTAACTAAGATGACCATTATATGCTAAATATAACACTATTACTTTAATACCCTCCCTTAATGGTCATTCTACTAACTACACCAAGTTTACCCCTAAATTTAACAAATATGTCTGGATTTAGGTACTTGGTAAGAATGTTTGCAGTCTGATCCTCAGTTGGAACATACTGCAACATCACTGATCCATCTTCAACAAGTTGTCATATGAAGTGACAATGAAGCTCTACATGTTTTGTTCACTTGTGGAAGATTGGATTTTTGGCAAGCTTTAGCACCCCTTGGTTGTCACAAAACAAGGGTGAAGACCTTGCTTGAGACATTTTTATGTCAGAAAGCATCCTTTGAAGCCATATTACCTCACGTGCTGCTTTAATTGTTCTCTGATACTCTGCTTCTATTGAGGAAAGAGCTACTACCTGTTGCTTCTTATTGGTCCATGTGACTACACTCGTACAAGACTAAAAACATATCCAGAAGTAAACTTCTTGTTGTTGATAGAACCTGCCCAATCTGAAT
Source organism: Sequoia sempervirens (assembly GCA_007258455.2). Classification (NCBI taxonomy): domain Eukaryota; kingdom Viridiplantae; phylum Streptophyta; class Pinopsida; order Cupressales; family Cupressaceae; genus Sequoia; species Sequoia sempervirens. The sequence goes on along the minus strand of VDFB02000008.1, from coordinate 207,548,059 downwards.
TTGTAAAACCAACCAGCCTCGGATCTTTGCTTATGCTATACAGAATGCCAAAGTCAGATGTCCCTTTCACATATCTCAGTACTCACTTCGCTACAACCCAATGTTCAACCTTAGGGGTAGTCATGAAACAATAGATGTAACTCATAGCATAACTTAGATCAGGTCTAGTGGCTGTAACATAGATGAGGTTGCCAACTAGTTGCCTGAAAGCTGACTCATTAACCATTGGTGAGTCTGATTTGGCTGAAAGTTTCAACCCTTTCTCCATGGGAGTAGATGAGATCTTACAATCTGTCATCCTAAACTTCTCCAGCAAACTCCTGGCATATTTAGACTGAGAAATGAAAATACTGTCACCTGTTTGCCAAACTTCTACACTAAGGCAATAGAGTAAAAGACCCAAATCTGTCATATCAAACGCCTGACACAAATTCAACTTGATTTGCTCAAGCAAATGTACCCCACTGCTAGTAATGATGATATCATGCACATAGATGACAAGAAGAACACTACCAGTGCTTTTGACATACAAATTGGCATCTAAGGGACTCCTTTGAAAACCCTATGCAACCAAATACTTGTCAATCTGCAGGTACCATGCCTTAGGAGCTTGCTTTAGGTCATAAAGACCCTTTAGCAACTAGCATACTTGGTGCTCTTTGCTTGCAACTTTGAAACTAGGAGGTTGCATCATGTAAACCTCTTCCTCCAAATCTCCATTGAGGAAGGCACTCTTCATATCCATTTGATGAACCTTCCAGCCAAACTATGCTGCAATGGCTAGGACAAGTCAAATGGTCCTCATCTTTGTTGTGGGTGCAAAGGTCTCCTCATAGTCAATGCCTTCTCTTTGTGAGAACCCTTCAGCCACCAACCGAGCTTTGTATTTATCAAGTGTTCCATTAGCTTTGTATTTCACTTTGTAGACCCATTTGCAGCCAATGGGTTTCTTCCTTGGTGGAAGATCTATCAGAACCCAAGTATTGTTCTTCAAAAGACTATGATGTTCAAATTCCATAGCCTTTTCCCATTCAAGTTTACCTTTCGCCTTTGAATAGTCTCGGGGCTCATAAACATTCTAAATGTTGGCCATAAGAGCAAAATTCAATGTATTTTGTTTGCTCTTGCCTCTAGACGATCTACCCTCAACAAGTTCATTATCTCGAACATCAATAATGAGTTTCTCCCACCACTTAGGTCAGAGAGTAGATGCATCTTCTTCCAAGTTGAGATGATCATCATGACTTGGGCTACTTGGAATGAAATCATCTGGATGTTCGTCCAGGTTGTCTTGAGGGAAATCTACTAGTATAGGGTCGTGCCTTGGAGATTCCACAAGTTTAGAATAATCAGAACCCCTCCCTTCAGGTGGAGCTAATGGAAGCCTAACACCCAAATATTTAGTCTTTAGAGGCTGATCCTCAGACTCTTGATGGAAGAAGAGAGCTGAAAGGGCCCACCTTCTTCATCAAACACAACATCCCTGCTGAATGTTAGACAATCAGTGCCCACATCAATGAACCGATAGGCCTTAGTCACTATATCTTGTAAGCATCAACTTCTGGCTTTTTGAATCCGGTTCAGTCCTCTTTGCATCTGGAACCCAAACAAATGCAGTAGAACCAAAAATCCTAAGATGGATGATTCTTTGTTTCCTCCCAAACGATGCTTCCTCTGGAGTCATCCTCCCGACGACTGGAGACCAGTTAAAAAGGTACACTGTAGTATACACTGCTTCAGCCCAAAATTTCTTTGGAACATTTATGTTCTCCAGCATACAATGGGCCATTTCCGTAATAGTACGGTTTCTTTGCTCAACAACTCCATTTTGCTAAGGAGTATAGGGTGTAGTAAGCTGGCGCTTGATATCGTGTTTAGCATAAAAGTTAGTGAATTCATTGGAACAAAACTCACCACCATCATCTGACCTAAGAGCGATGATTGGACATTTTGACTCTTTCTCAACTAATGCTTTACACTTCTGAAATTCATTAAACACATCTGATTTTGCTTTGAGGAAAAATACCCACATTTTCCTACTGAAATCATCAACAAATAACAAAAAATACCTACACTAGTGATTGATGTGGTATTCATTAGTCCACAAACATTTGCATGAACCAGCTGAAGGACCTTGGATGCTCTCCAAGCTCATCCGTTTGAAAATGGAGTTTGATGTTGCTTCCTTTCTTGGCAAGCTCCGCATACACCATGTGTCTGCTGCTGAATCTCATGTAAGCCTTCTACCAAATTCTCTCGAGCCAGCTGAGAGAGGTAGGCTAGGTTGAGATGCCCATACCGTTGATTCCAAAGAGTACTGATGGATGAACTCTTTGCAGCCATTGCATTATCCTGAGACTCTCTAGTATCAACTAGCCTATACAAGCCATGATCTTCGAGCCCAACTGCAGCAATTTTCTTGGACTCCTTGTCAACAATGTGGCACTTATGTGAACTAAAGATGATATCCAACTTCGGACAACGTCACATAATCTAACTCATAGAGAGAGAATTGAGTTCCATGCTCAGAACATAGTACACATTGATAAATATGAGATTTCTCTCACCAGATGTAATCTAAACGTTGCCTTTGTTGACAACTGTATACTCTTTGCCACCTCCAAAGATGATAGAATTGGAGAAAGCCTTATACTCCGTGAACCAATCTATCCTGTGTAAAATGTCGAGATGCTCCAGAATCAATATACCATGCAGAAGATTTGACATGATCTGCTGATCTTTTGGACATGAATGCATAGAAGGCAAACTCCTTCTGCTCAAAATGTTCTACAACATGGGCCTTTTGCTGAGACCCTCCCTAGTTGGATTTTTGATCAGCCAACCGCTTCCTGCAATGTTTCTTCATGTGGCCAAGCTTACCACAATAGTGACATTTGATAGTCTTCTTGGAGCTATCCTCAGATTTGCCTTGTCCTTTCTGCTGAGAGGACTTGCCTTTGCTTTTGTCTTTGGCAATAAATGCCTATTCCACACTAGGTGTCGTTGTTGCTTCCAAACTGCTTCTTCCAACTCTCTGCTGCAAGAGCTTGTTGCACAAATCATCAAACTTGAGGCCAACATTGGTGGAGGTAATGTTGAGAATTTCAATGAAGTGCTCATAGGATTGTGATAAACTTTTTAGTGTGATAACCACCATATCCTTTTCTTCCATCTTGCGACCAATGGTGTAAAGTGCCTTTCCAAATCTGATCCAAAAACTGTAATTTTCTGCCTTTGGAATTTTGACAAACACTTTGCTTGCAACTTCCAATTTGCTGATAATAAGTTTCAGATTGTATTTGAAATGCTTTTGATGAATACAAATGAAATATAAATGCTTCCCAATTGATTCTAGATAACTATCAAATGAGTTGAAATGAAATGCAAGATACTTTGGTGCTTTTCAATGCATATACATGACTGAAAATGACTTCTACAGCCAAGGGACATTAAGTCAAACACTTGGCAAGCAAACTAATGTGCATCTACAGCAATGAATAATTATATCAAACACTTACAATGCAACTTAAATATGCAATTAGATCATCTACAACACTATGACATTTTGTCATACACATTGTAGCCAAACTCCTTATGCCACCAATTTGTATTGCCAAATGATGAAGACTGAAAACTAAATGCAAGTCCTAGGACAAGGTTGATGTACAATGCTGATATGATGATCACAACCACCCAAAATGCAATGCCAAGACTCTTGGCTTACAATGCTATCATGTGCAACCAATCATGAACTATATGGCAGCACCTTACAATTTGATATGACAACACTACAACTGATATGTCAATACAAATGCATCAAATAACATGAAAGAACCTGATTACAATGAGCTCTCCTATTTGATGGTGTTGTGGTCGATTTTATACATCAAATGAAGCCTTCTCTAAGTCCAATCGATTCTCCAATGAAGTCGCCCCTGTTCTTGCCTGACAACTTTTCGTATAAATAAATATAGCAGTATTGGCCTCCAAAATTGTTATAGAAATGATTGTTGACCTCAAAGCAATTGATCCCTCCAATACCCATAAAAATCTGACCACTTATTTGTGAGCTGGGAATGAAAATGCAAATTCCTCCATGGCTGATCTGCAGACTAAAGCAAAATTACAGACCTCAAAATATCTCATAAATCTCTCCAAAAATGACCTCCAATGATTGCAATAAGTCCAATGAGAAAGATTGAAGTATCTTCCTCCACTATCCAACTAGGGTTGGTGTTGCACAACCGAAATTGGCACTTAACCAGCTAGGTTTGGTCTTTCACAAACGAAGACTGGAAAACAATAAGCTAAGCATTCAGCTTCAGCAGTGTAGTAGAAAAGTGCTTGCAACTCAAGATGTCCAAATGCATAGCCCAAGCCTCTTTTTATACTTTTTCAACCTCATCACCAAGAGACTTCTAGAAGATTCTTGATTATTCCTTAAGTGACTTTATTATTTTATTATTTTATTATTAAGTCACTTTTTATTATTAAATTAATTAAATAATAAGTCATCCCTTTTGATATTTTACTTTATGGGAATAACTTAATAAATAATTAATTTAATAACATCTCTTGATTTAATCAAATCATCAATTAAGCTATCCTCATAAATTATCAATAATTTGGACAACTTAATTAAATAATTTAATTAAATCACCATACCTCCAATTCGGGGATATGACAAATGGCCTTCAGTTGATTGTGAATGTCTTTGATCTTCATGAGATGATCTTGCAAAAACATCTTGTCATCCATCAAAATGGAGAACATATTTTTAAGGAAGAATGCTCTACCCTTGTCTAATCTCAGCAGCAATCTTGCCAGATGGTATTTCTAGAAGCATCTCATTGGTGACAGATAACTTGAGCAGCATAACCCCCTCTTGATTGCTTCCATCAAATTTGTCCTAGTCCTCTCCCACAATTGTGGGACGTGTTTTTGTACCCAAAACAATCAAATCTAGACATCGGTACTCAAAAATGGTGAGCATCCTCTGTTTCTAGGCATCGTATTTTTTATTGTTGAATCTCTGGCTACTTTCCAACATGATGTTGATCAAAGACACCATCCCTCCAGTTTTCCAAAGGCACAAAAAATGAGGTCAAAGTTTGACTACAAATTTTTTTATTTTTCAATCAAACCCTAGGTGATCAGTTGGCACAAATCCCATGACTTAAAAAATCGTCAAAAATCAAAGAAGAAAACCCACGATTTTTGTCAAATGAAAAAAATTTTGTAGAATTTTAAAACTATTAAGTCTGAAACCTTAGGTGTCACGATTCTTCAATCACATGATATTAATTTGAAAAAAAAACGTCAAAAATCGCAATTTTCTTCAAAAGCCAAGCGAAAAAACCAGACCCACAATTTTGCAATAGAAAATCGCAAAACACTGTGAAGAAAAAGGGCACAAACAGGTCGCAAGACTTAGATGCGATTATGCAGAGAATGACGAAGCGATTTTGTTTGCAAATAGACCCACAAACTCAAAACAATCGCACGCAGGAAAAATTGCCCAAAAATGGCCCATGATTTGCTTCAAACGTAGAGATATTTGTTTGCAAAGGTAGCACGAAAAAAATCCTCGCGATTTAAAAAAAAAATCCCACGAAATATAGGTTGCTAAAATCAAAGGATAAACGGTGCAATTTTTTATCCTTCCATCACATGATTCACAGAATCCCTAGCACGATTTTTATTAAAAAATCAAACAAAAAAACGTCAAAAAATCTTTTTCAAAATTTTTAGGTAAAAAAAGCCACAAATTTTATCAAAAAATTCGCCAAAATTTTTTCTTGCTCTGATACAATGAAATGGTAATTGATTATATTAATCAAAGGAGAGGACTACTCCTTAAATAAGAAATTACAAGACGATGTTTCTATATCAAAAATAATTGACAACAAAAGAAATAAAAGAAAGTTGCTAAAGCTAACTGAAAGCAAACTAAACTTAACTAAGATGACCATTATACGCTAAATATAACAATATTACTTTAATATGGGAGAGGCTTGATTTATAGATTGAGAGGATGATTGATCAAAAGGTTAAGATTAATCCAAGAGGCCAATGTTTGAGGTTGATTGAGAGGATTGGATAGAGGAGGAGCTTGCAAGTGGAACATTATGATTGGTATACTTGAAGAGGGTAAGGATTAAAGAGACTTTGATGGTCAAGATTATCTTAATTTGAATAAAGAGTGGAGATTGAAAATTCTCACACATGTGTGAAAAGGATTAGGGTGATGTGTGATTGTGAAATATGATTGATCTCCCACATTTGTGAGAATCACATGTGGATGTGTGATTTGACAAGAGGTTTTGCATATGTGTGAGAGTCACATGTAAAATGAAGGGTGTGGTTCTTCTGGGGAAATGCATGGATAGGATTTGATGAGGACTTTTGGAGAAGTGGGATGAATGGAAAAGTGCATGCTAAGTTTGACCATGGCTTAAGCATTCTTTGAAATGTCGTAATGCGGGGGCCTAAAATTAAGACAAAAATCTAGATTGCCACAGAATTAAAATTATCAAGGCTAAATTAAAATCCCCTGGTTTGAAAGGCTGCCAGACACATCATGTTTTAACAAAATTTATAGAGGGGTCGTTGATAATCATGGACAGGTCACACTAATTACAACAATCACTATAAATATAAAGGAAGTGCTTAAGGCAGAGTAATCAATATTATAAAAAACTGAAATTTAATAAAGTTTAGTTTTAATGAAAAGTCAAAAGGCATGTGAATGAAGAGTTATGTCTATTAAAGAAAAAGGGTATGTAAGGAAGATAAATCAAGGGGAAGGGGACATCAATTGTGAATATAATTTATACTATTACTCCTTGTGGAGTGTGAACCCTGGTTCAGCAACCTGGAGACAAAACCCCTCAAGGTTTGGAATTAAGGGACGAAAACCCATTAATTTCCATCATTGAGTTAGTGGATGAAAACCTTTGATTCAGACAGACTTTAAGACATTTCAAAGACATTTAAATAAAGAGAGGTCACTGCAGATTTGGAGGAAGATTTACAACAGAGATAAGAGGATAAGGTTTATTATATTTAAAGAAAACAAGGAAAATTTGAAAGGAGACATTACAAATGTGCATGTGGATTAATTAGATAACTAATTCATTTTAATCAACTAAGGGCTTAAGGTGGAAAAATGAGGAATCAAATAAATAAGTTGTATTCATTTAATTTTTGGAGGATAGAGATATAAAAGATGAACTTAATTAAAATAAATGTGAATTTATTTAATTAAGGGTGAAAATTAAAGGAAAGAGGGATAAAGAATAAATTAATAAAATAAATGATTGGTATTTTTAGCTGATAGGCTACATATAGTGTGAGATTTGAGCCTAAAACAAGTCTCGCGCATGCAAACCACTATTGAGTCGTCGGAAAACACGTTTCAGCTGCCATTTAATGGTAAACCAGCTGTCGTTTAATGGTAAAAGCCTCCAAAATATCAGGTAAAAGCCTTCAAAATCTCACTTATCACATAAAATCCAGATAAATATTGATTTGACAACTAGATGGGAACATTCTATTTCCATTTGCAATGTTTTTTGTCATTTTTGGCAACGTTCTTTTTTCATTTGCATTGCTTTATGTTTTAGACTTGTATGCAAATATTTCATAATTAGATAATACTTAATTTCTTTAAGGAAAAATCTAGATTTGTCCAAGTTTATTTTATTCCATTATTTAGCACTTATTATTAGTTGTTTAATCCAACCACATGCAACTAGAGTTTGCAGCACATCATGCACAAACACATACTCTCTAACATATTAACATACATATAGTTTTCTATCGGCATAATCCTTGAACCTCCTTTAGGTACAAGTGCTAGTTTAATTAATGTTAAGAGGATGATTGGGAAAGTCAATTAAATAATTGGTTTTATTTAATTAATACTTGAATGAGATAAAACTGGTTGTGGTCAGGTGTGGATGATTTTAGATGTCTACAATACTGAATTAAACAACATTGTGTGCCATATTAGATCAACAAAATCTGTTCCATTTGCATGGAACATAATTGATGAATTAGCATTCCTTGTATTAGATATGTATTTAATATATATAGCACTTGCACCATGTTTTGACATTCGCCATACACATTATGAACATACAATTCAAAAATTACTGTCAACTTCTGGAATTCTAATCTGTATATGTTTTTCATTTTTGTCTATCAATGTTTGACACTTGACTTTTGTATCTGACAAGTATTTATACTTTATTGCTGTCAGTCATAGATTGAGTGAGAATGATATTATGAATGAAAGGAAATGTAAGAATATATTAAAATTGTAGATAATTTTCTAACATTTGTTTAAATTTTAGCATATACATATAGATTTGGCTAGGGAATGCAAACCAAGTCTCTAAGCTATTATACAATTACTAGTATCTGTAGCTATACCATACAACATATTTTACATAAAGGGTGGTATAGTAGAGAAGGGGAAACCGAACTTACAAGTATATACAGGCCTGAAACTGCATTGTTCATCATGATCAAGTACAACGTCTGATTCTCTGATTTGACTAGCATAAAGCTATCCTCCTTAACAGGAAACTTACAAGATACATAAGTTTCTGATGTTCATCTTTATGTCAGTATGGTTCTCAATTTTAGTTTCACTTTCTTCTCTGTTTTGGCTGAAGATGGTATAGTGATTGAATGTAGTGTAGTAACCTTTAGACCTGCAATAAAACATTTTCAAATCCAGAAAAACACTGTTGCCTGCCCGCGCCAAACTTCAACAATTTGGACTTATTCCTCTCTGCATTCAGTAATGCATAAATACTATGTCAATTTGTTGAAAAGTACCTTGAAACTTACTGTACAATGATGATCCCCGTAAAGAATATCAAAAAATGAAGGCTCGCATGCTTCATTTCTAACCCAGACACAATTACATGGTAATGAAGTTTAACCAAAGAATTCTGCTGATGATGTTAAAATTTATTTGCCATTTCCAACATATAGGAACTTGATTTAAAAAAATGTAACACTCTGCTTTTAAAATATTTGTTTTTTGGCATTTTAAAACAGTCCCTAAACATGAAGGATAGAAGGTTGCAGGCACATAGATGAATTAAGTTCCATATAAGATACTGCTCAAATTTCAAAATTTATTCTTCACATCTATACACTTTTCACCTTTAACAATCCAGTGATTTTCTTTCAAGATAATTTAATCTACTTTCAACGTGAAATTTTCTATTAAAGTAATCACTTGCTTTGTGATCCCCATCCATTGAAATCTCAAGAGAAAACTTTACTGTGTGTTTAACGTTCACAAACTTTCTAATTGTAAACTCTGGAGATGATTCAATCTTAAGATAACATGGTGTATATTTTTTACAAGATGAAATACCCCGTTTCTCACAAAGGGTTGCTTCCAAGACTTGCAAAACAAAATATGTACCAATGGCTTGTCCAAACCAAGATGTTTTTAGCTGCTAAGACTGTCATAAAAAAAAAATAAAAAAATTCAGGTTGTCTTATGGATTTCGAAAATTGTTGTAAAGGAAGAATTTGGATGGCGAAAAACAGCACAGCAGATAAGGAAAATAAGTGAAAATACGACGGGCAAATCAACGAATACAGATATGAGTGCGAGATTGATTTATCCAACATTGTGTGCAATGACTTGAAGGAATTAAAAGAGACGGCGATCATTGGCAGATTTCTGGGAAGGAGATTGACAAGAAACAAAATCTCGGAATGGGTTGAGACACAATGGAATTCTGATCCAGTGCTGAATTTCATGCCAAAAGGATTCTTTGTGGCAGTTTTCAAATTAGAGGAGGAGAGAAACAGAATCTTAAATGAAAGGCCATGGAAATATGGGAACTCCTACCTGTTTTTGCAAAAATGGAAGCCCAACTTTGAATTACAACCTCACCCACAAAAGGACCAATTTGGATGAGGTTATGTAACTACCCTTTGAGTATTGGTCTGCAAAAAGCCTAACCAAGATCGGCAACTCCATAGGAAAAACCCTAGACATTGATATGTGAAATGGTGAATCCCTCATATATGCCAGGATCAGACTAATTGCAATCAATGAAATACCAATGCATGTCTGCATCTGCACCAGCGTTGGCTATTGGAACCAAGAAATAGAAATTAAAACACAAAAGTTTTTTTGTCTCAAATGCAAGAGGAGAAACCACTTCGAATTGGCGTGCCGCCAAAAACCTCCAAAAGTGCAAATGCAGTGGATACAGAAAGAAGGAAATTTGCATCAGCTTGAAAATGCCCCACCTACTAAAAAGGACAATCTGACTGACAACAGCAACATGCTACAAGAAGCAGAGATAGACCAACCTAAGCCTAGCAAAAAAGAACCAAGATGACACGAATGATAAGAATTCCCAATCGGAAGAGGAAGAGTGTAAGGACAAGATAGGATTGACAACAGATGCATAAGTCAAACAACATCAAAGATCTTGAAACTGGGCTCTCGAGAATCCAAAAAAGGGCACAAAACAAACAAGCAAAAGAGGGAAGAGGAAGCAATGACAAGTGACCAGACATCAATCAAGACCTATCTGTTGAGATCCTCATATGGAATGTTAGGGGCTTAAATGCCCCTAACAAACAACGCATGGTCAAGCACAAATTTGATAATCAGTTAATTGACTTAATATTACTACAAGAAACCAAACTGACGGAGGCCAAGATGAAAGCATTCATCAAACATTGTAAGGTTGGGAGGGCATTTTTGTCTAAGTTGTCAATGCATCTGGTGGACTGGCAATAATATGGAAGCAACCAAAATATTGATTGAGTCTCAAACATTCAAAACCAATTGGATTTTGACAAAGGTACATAGCCTGAATAAAGCCCTAGACTTCTTCATTTTCAACATATATGGTCCAACGAAACCATCAAATAAGAGGCAATTATGGACTGAATTAAGCCAGGAATTCTCAAAATTGGGTAATTCAAACTATGTAGCCGAAGGGGATTTCAATGCAATAACTGACAACCAAGAAAAGTTGGGTAGCATAAGAAAACTAAACCAATCATAGTTAGAATTCACAAATTTTGTGAACCACAACAGCCTCATTGATATCGTTCCAACCAATGGCAGATACACTTGGAATAATAGGAGGACCGGATTTACCAACATTACTGAAAGACTTGATCAGTTTGTGTTATCTCTGTCTTGGCTCTCTAAGCCGATGTTGCCACTCTCTTAGATAAGAACGATCACAATCTCAAATCACTTCCTAGTTGATCTAACTGTCAAGGAGGACCATAAACTCCAACCATGCCAATTTCAGTTCAATAAAATGTGGTACAGAAGTCCAGACATTATGGGACTGCTATTTAATTGGTGGATAGAGCCACTAAGCATACAAGGTACAAGAATGCTTAAAATGCAGAAATGACTACAACATATAAAAGATAAACTTAAAGTCTAGAACAAAACGACATTCAAGAACATATTCTAGGAGAAAGAAAGAACAGAAACTAAAATGGCAGCAATCAATGAAAAACTAATTAGTGCTGGCATGACCCAAGTGGGCCCAAGAAAAAGAACTACTAGCACGATACAACGAAGTCCTAGCAAAAGATGAATGTTATTGGAGGTCCAAATCAAGGGAAGCATGGCTGGGAGAAAGGAACCTCAATACCAAATTCTTCCACAATAGCTCCAAAATCAGGCGTGGGCAGAACATAATCACTGACGAACCCTCACAGAAAATGAGAATGTACAAAAAGACGGTGTTCATTTCTTTCAATCGCTCCTAATCAAGGATGATGAATCTAAACCCCCTAGCAACAGTTTCTTGCCATGATTCCAACTCTTGTAACAGATGAGGATAATACCTCTCTTACTTCATGGTCCCATGGGGGGGCTTGGGCTCCTATTTTCACGGAACCAGGTGGTCTCATGGGAAAAAAAAATCTGCTACAGGATTAATTGGAATCTTTTTCAGCCCAAACTGTTTTGGGCAGAAAATTTCAGTTGGTGAGATTGGGGTGGGGCTAGAAATTGCCCCACCTGCTTAAGAGTACTTTACTGCCACTTGTCACAAATCTAAAAATTTAGATTCCCACTAGGAAAAAAATTGGAGGAAATGATGTTTATTTATTATTTTTTTATTCATAGCATTCCATTCCACAACCATTCCACTGCCAACCTGAAGGTTCAATTTTTTAGCTAAACTGCACAACTAAATTCATGGACCACCAGCATCAAAATATTCTGCTAAAAATTTGAGCAGATTCTGCTCCGTATTTTTAGGAAGCCCCCCCCTCCATAGGACTGTGACCTTAGCGCTCATGTCACCAAGAAGTAAGTCAAAAAGGCAATGTTTCAATTCAACCCCGAGAAAGCTCCCAGTCTGGACAGCTTCCCTACGTCTTTTTTAAAAGAAGGATGGGAATTCATGGGCAGCGACATCTAGCAAATGGTTGAAGAATTGAGAAAATCAGGAAAGATCCTTAACGACCTCAAAAACACAAATATTGCCCTAATCCCAAAGAAGCAAGATTGTTCGGCATTTTCAAACTATAGACCAATCTCACTGTGCAACATCATATACAAGATAATCTCAAAGGTCATAGCAAATCGACTCAAAAACCTCCTTCCGGTCATTGTATCTTAGGAGCAAAGCGAGTTTGTGGCTGGTCGGAACATCAATGATGAAATCATCATCACACACAAGGTTGTACATTCAATCCAAAAATACAAAATGAAAGGTATGATTCTTAAACTCTAAGTTGCCGGTTCTGGTACGGGATCAGGCACGGGTATGCCGGTACAACAATTTTTTTTTCCTAAAATACGGTACATTTGGGTACGGCTGTATATATATATATTTTTATATATGCAAAAAATTAAAAATATACAAAATTGTAAATACATTTGATAGTATGATATAGTATACTTCATCAATCATCAGTCATCAATTCATCATTGAATCATTGATAAATGGTAGTGATAAAGATAAATGCCAATTGATAGTTCAAAATTTCAATATTATGTTATATATCATATATGTCTAAAGTCACGATTCAAATGAAGATCATTACAATTACAAACTTACAATGATAATAGGGATCTGACGATAAACCATCTAGTTATTACAATATTGGATTAATGTCAATGTTTATATTGAAATAAATATTTTATAAATCCACTAAATTGAAAAGCAACATTTAAGAAGCTGATAATGAAATAATACCTTTGAAATTAATTTGAAACACAAGCTAAAACAGATCACAAACTACTGCAACAAAAAAGGATGATTTAAATTAACATTTTCTGCCTGGCAGCGCCCTGGGAGTGCCTGGGAGCGCCCAAGAAGGACCCACAGAGAACCTTGGGCTGCCTGGGCGCTCCCAGACGCTCCCGTACCCAAACGCTCTAGGAGCGGGCACGGGGTCCTTTTTTGAAGAACCCGGTAACATAGCTTAAACTAGATATCAGCAACACATACGATTGAGTAAGTTGGAGATTTCTTCTCAACATTAAGGAAAAAATTGGTTTCAATACGTAATTCCTCAACTGGATTTATGCATGCATCTCCTCAGCTAGATATTCATGTTCTAATTAATAATACACCGTGTGGCTTTTTTGAGGCCACAAGAGGCATTCGGCAAGGAGATCCACTATCTCCTTTCCTCTTTGTTATCATGGTTGATGCACTCAATCAGGGAATTGGAACGTGATACTAGGAAGATGGAAGGGCCTCCCAATTGCCCCCAATATGGCCCCTATTTCACATCAATTGCTTGCAGATGATACACTGCTATATGGTGAGCCAACCATCTGTGAAAAAGAGACCATAAAAGGAGTATTGGCAGAATACACTAAATGCTCAGGACAGACAATAAATCACCAAATCATGCATTTTCTTTTTTAATACCAAGAAATCTGCACAACGCTAGATTGCAACAACTTCAAGGTATAATATTGGAACATTGCCAAGCACATATCTGGGCATTCCCCTTTAACAGAGCAATATGACAAAATGCAAAAGAAAGATGAAGATGTGGAAGGGGCGTTGGCTTACCCTTGAAAGCCAGACCACAATGATAAAGGTTGTGATAGCAACCATTCCCATATATATGCTTTCATGCCTCGATCTAACCACAAAAGCCGAGAGGGATTTCATTAGAACACAATGCAAGTTTCTGTGGGAGGGCTCTAATGAAGTCAAGAGGATACCACTCGTGGCATGGGAAATGGTCAAACAAAGCAAAATAACAGGTGGGGCAGCTTTAAGGGATATCCAAAAAGATGTTTGAATACCCAATTTAGAGTAGAATTCTTAAAGAAAAATACTTAGATGCTGCGGAGCCCAATTGGATACTGACAGCAGTGATCCCCCCAAACAGATCATCAATCTAGAACTTCATAACCAAATGTCGCTCTCTAATAACTGACCATCTCACATGGAAGATCAACAATGGTGAATCAGCACTTTTTTGGATGGATTCATGGAATGGTTATACACCAATGAGAGATCATTGAAGAGGAGGACTATGTTGAATTAACAACAGCTGCATACGGAGACAAAGTGAAAGACTACCTGAACATAAACTGCTGAGAGGGAAGGATGGAGTACACTTGGAAAGATCTTGAGGTACTCCCAATTCAATTAAGGGAGAAGATACTAAAGGAACTCTCACAGGAAACTTTGTTTAAACTGCAAAGATGATGAAATCCTCTGGATCACTGTAAAATCAGGCAAATACACCACCAGGATCAGATATCAGATATTGGACAGTGGGACTCGACAATATGTTATGGCCAACTACACTTTGTTGGGGCTCTAATACCTAAGGCTGGTGCATTTGCATGGAGAACCCTTCATAATCGCATCCTCACAGGCAATAGATTGATGACACTTGGCTTTCAAGAACCCTTCAAATGCCCATTATGCCTAACTTCAGAGGAAACGATGGATCACCTACTATTGCAATGCGAAGTTGCACAAGAATGTTGGACAAGATTGCGCAACACGCTGGGGTGTCAAGGCCCTCTTCCGAATAATTTGTTAAACCTCTTTCAAGGGTGGTGACAACCAAACAAAGGTTTGCAGTGGGCAGGCATATGGACTGAAACACCTGCAATGATAATATGGCAACTATGGAAAGAACAGAATGCTAGAATTTTCAAAGAGAAGTCTGCTAGCACGGAATCTATAATAAGTAAAATTGAGATTGGTATATGTGAACACCAAAACATTCAAGCCAAACACAAAAGAAAGAAGTTCTATTCAACATGGGATGACAAAACATAGATGCTATGGCCACAGTTAAAAGCACCCTCTCATGGGACTGGGGCCATTCGACCAAATAAGGATGGGAGGGGAAAAAGCCAAATGGCTTTTACCTCCACAAGGCAGGCTGAAATTAAACTCTGACAGGGCCTCACGAGGCAACTCTGGGGCATTTAGAGCAGGCTTCATAATATGCGATCACAAAGGCATTATGCAAAAGGCTGGATCAATAAAACTACCGAATGGTACTAAGTACTAACACAGAGGCTGAGTTTGCTGCCCTCATTGAAGGCATTAAGGCATGCGTTGATAACAATTACCACCATGTGGACATCGAAGGGGATTCGATGGTAGTGGTAAGAGCTATTACAACAAAGCAGATGCCAAGCTAGAAAACGACCATGTGGACAGATCATATACACACACACTTAACCAAAATCAAAAACTACACAATACAATAAATTTTCAGAGAGGCCAACATGGTTGCTGACTATCTCTCCAATCAGGCTATCAATCAACGAGAAACATCTGTCATATCAAATCAAATTGGTGACTGGCAAGAGCTTCGTAAGATTGCAGATACATAGGACACACCCACTTCAGGATATGAAGAACAGAGAATATGAGAAGGATCCAAGTCCCCAAGACTATACCGCCAGTCATTAACCATGCTGGGCACTCACAGGTCTTACCACTAAGGCATTCACCTATTTTGTCCAGTCTATAAAATATTAGAGGAAGCACTAGTCGACCAACAATGGATAACATTCCAATTCCAAGCTGCGCTTGTCTGTGTGCTCAAGAGCATGTCTCCGCTCAACCGCAATGGGTCATTCAGTTAAAATATCCATCAATGGAGACAGCAATAAGGATGGTCATAGGGAACCAAAAGCTGGAAGTTGGGCACATACATGACGAGACATTGATCGATATCTTCCTGTCAAGTGAGGACTACAGGAAGGAAGATGATAGGTAAACTAATGGCACAAAACCTTGTAAAGGAAGACTATGCCAGGGAAGCGGTCAATGCAATATCTACTTTCAACAAAGCTCCAAAGAAAGGATACATCTGCGACGCTGTGGAATATGGAAAGGTAAAGAAGAATAAGAAACTTGCTGAAGCCATCCATCTGTATCGAGAATGCTTTTACAAGAAGAATCTTTGGCCCTTTTTAGACTTCGCCATCTCAAACCAAGGACTCTTCACTGCTGCTGAGATGGATAGGATGACTGAACTTGCTACTGGACTGATAACAATCTATAAGCCAAGTAAGGGGCAGAAATATAATGCTCACCATGTAACTGTTTTCTTCTCAATCAATATAATGGGAACTACCCCTTGGTAGCAATTTAATTAAAAAATTAAAAAAAAAATCCATCTATAAAAGATGCAGAAATATTGATTTAGAAAACATTTACATTGCACAGCCACCACATGGTCCCTTGATATTGTGTCTTTACATGTTCCAGAGTGATTACAAATGAGCAAAGACTGCTTAGTGCTTACAAACAAAAATATGGAAAATAATTCAACCCAAAAGAAAACATGTTTTGGACTTCATGCTAAATAAAACAGAAACAATCTGAAAGGAGTAGATTGTTTTTTCACCTGTGAAATTGATAGCATATCCCTAATTCTTTTATTGGTGACATCACTTCCCAAACTTTTTCCCTTTTTACTTGTGAATGCCTCCATGCTAGAAAGTACCCCTGAATCCTGACCTCCCACTCCAATGAGTGCATATCCGCAAATAGTCAAATAAGTCAAACCAAGACAGACCATGAACTCCAGCATTGCTTTACCTGCTTCAAACAATTATACATCAGAATTCATAAGAAACTGCAATTCAATAATAAAGAAAACATAATAGAGCTCTAAATGACAGAAGGGAAGTAAACAAGCAACATCTATTTGCTCCCCAGTACAGATGATAAGTTACCTACCATGACCCTCAGAAGAGGTGTCCGATTTCAATTACATGGCCAAGCATTAGAGAGCAGGCCTAGCATGCTAAGTAAAATGCTTGCTTACTGCAGTTCCAATCAGTTGCCATACACAAGTTGTTAAAGAAAAATTTATGGGCCTTGAAACTTATGAACTCGTCAGACAGTTGTCTAAATGATTTAAAGATTTATTGATTTGTTTAACCAAAATCAATTGGTTATTGAAAAATAAATTATGTGGGGAAAATTCTTGTCCTTGTAAGTTGTTTTTGATGAGTTTGTTTTGTGGATTTATGATTTCAAATGAAATACAAATGATTTTCCATTGGTTTGAATATAAAAGAATGGCTCGATGAAAAATTAAAGCAACTACAAGGTAAGTAGAGGAGAAACATCATGAAAGTATATTCATGACTGGTTTGGTAGATTAGAGTATGTAAACGGATTTGGCTCACAGCCACTAGCCATCATCTTTTCAAAGACTGCATATGCAAGTTCCACTCTGCCTGCAGTGCTAAACCCACGAATTAGTGCATTGTAGGTGCCAACAGTTGGTTGATGACCATCAGATAGGAGTTCTACATATAACTGGCATGCCTCCTCCACCATGCCTACCTTTCCAAGGTGATTTATTAAACAGTTGTAAGCAATCAAGTTTGGAAGACAATTACTGTTCTTCATTTCTTTCAAAAGTACTAATGCTTCCTCTAGCCTTTGGGCTTTGCCTAGTCCATCGATCATGAGATTATACACAATTGAATCAGGCTTCAAGCCACTAGCATTCAATTCCATAAAAAAATGAAGAGCCTCATCTATCCTGTTCATCTTACAGAAGTTGTCTATAAGAACAGTGTATGATTTCAAATCTGGTTTTATGCCCTCTTCAATCATTCCTTTGAACAGTTGATAAGCTTCATCTACATCCCCTTGCTTTCCAATGGCATTGATAAAAATATTGTAGACTCTACAATCAGGCTTGCACCCATTTTCAATCATTTCTTCAAATAAATCCTTTGCTTCATTTATCCTAGCTGCCTTACCGAGACCAGCAATCAGGGGACCATATGTAGAGCAGGAGGGAGTATATCCTCTCTTCATCATATTATCATACAAATCTATGGCATCATCAACTCTACCGGCCTTTACAAGACCTGAAATAAGTGTATTGTAATTTATCGTGCTCATCTTGCAGCCTCTCGATCGCATCTCATCAAGCAGCTCAAAAGCAACATCTATCTTGCCAGCCTTTCCAAGAGCATCAAAGAAAGCATTGTAAGTAAAAGCATTTGGAATACAACCTAATTTCTTCATCTGTTTGAAAGTATCCCAAGCCATATGAATACAATCAACTTTACATAGCCCATCAATAAGAGCACTGTAAGATTTAACGCTAAGAACAATATTTTTGCATTTTGATTCTTCAAATAATTTATAAGCATCAAAGACTCTTCCTGCTTTACATAGAAGTTGAATGAGAAAGCACAGAGCACAAACATAATGATGATCAGCTTTGGCCAACATCTGCTCATAGATCAAGATTGCATCATCCAATCTGTCTGCTTTGCCCAGCTCATCAATTAGGACCGCACAAGCATCATCATCAAGCAGTAATCCTATTTCACCATGCAACTCTTTGAACATTTTCAAAGCAAAGTCCATCTTGCCAGCTTTTACAAGCCCTCGTAGAAGAGTACCAAAAGTTACAGGATTCGGAGAAAGCTTATTTTTCATGTCTTTAAAGAGCTGACAAGCATCATCCATTTTATCCTGGTTGATGAGACCATCAAGCAAAATATTGTATGTAAAATCATCAGGTCTAAAGCCATTTTTCGTCATCTCCTCCATCATTTTGAATGCCAAATCTATCTCATTATTTTTACAGAGACCATTCAAGATCGAATTGTATGTGTTATTATTTGGCATGTATCCTCTTTCCTGCATTTCCCGAAACAAATCCACAGCTTTTTTAACCCTTCCATCTTTACCAAGTCCATCCACTAGAATATTGTAGGTCACGACAGTAGGAGGGAGATTCATCTCCCGCATTTTCCTGAACATTTTCCATGCCTCATCTTTTCTGTCTGTCTTGTACAGAATATCAATCAGAGTATTGATAGTAACAGTGTCTGGATCACATCCATTTCCTATCATCTGCGAAAACATATTAATAGCTTCATCCACTTTACCTGTGTTACCATAGGCGTATATCATCACATTGTAAGTTATTACATCAGGAGAAATCCCTATTTCTCTCAATTCTTTAAAAAGCTTGTTTACTTCATCAATCCTACCTGCTCTTCCAAGGCTATCTATACAAACATTGAAGGAAACAACATCTGGGAAAATTCCTTTCTGCTTCATCAGCAGGAGCATCCCATAGGCCTCATCAGACTTACCATTTTTTCCATAGTAATCTATGAACAAATTGTAGGTGAAAGATATGGATTTATCCCACCCATAAATTTGCAAAAACTGCAAAAGCTTTTGTGCTTCATCCAGTCTATTAACCTTGAGAAGACCTCCAATTAAAGAATTATAAGTGAACAAGTTGGGCGAGTGACCTCGTTTTACCATTACACCTAACAATCCAAGAGCCTCATCAACCTTGCTACCATTGCAAAGGGCATTGATAAGACTAGTGAAGGTTACCACATTCGGCCCACATCCATCTGCCTCCATCTCCTTCCAAACCTCCCAAGCAGCATCAACATTGCCTGAATTCCCATACTTATCAATCAAAGTATTGTATGTGACATAATCTGGCCTGCATTGGCTGTTTTTCATCTCTTTCAGTAATTCCCTTGCCTCATTCAATCTACCTGCACTGCAAAGTACAGCCATTAATGTGGTGTAAGCTACAACATCCAGTTCACAACCCTCTCTCTTCATCTGTCTCCACATTGCACAAGCCTCGTCTACCCTACCGGCTCTCCCAAGGATCTTGATGCAGATTGTGAAGGTGTAAGCATTGGGTGTCAAGCCAAGTTTTTGCATATGCGCCAGAAGTTCCAGCACCAGCCATGCACCTCCCATTTTACCACGGGCATACATTAGGGCAGAAAAACATTTCATGCTGGGCACAATTCCTTCAAACAACATCTTCATGTACACTTCCATAGCTTCATCCCCGAACCCAGATTTTAGAAGTAAACCTACAAGACCATTGTATGCAAAATCACTGAGCACAAACTCAGACTTTCTCATCTTTTCCAGGGCCCCTGGAACCTGTTCGATACCTCCATCTATTCCAAGGCCGCGGAGCATTATTGTATAGGTTTGAGAATCAAGTCCACATCGTTGTGTTTGCATCAAGCTGAAAAGGTTTGCCATCTCTTTCAACATCTGGGCTGCTCCCAGGATTTCTAAGATGGAATTGTAAGACTCTGTGGTATGCTTAAAACCTGGCTGCCTGGCAGCCCATTGGAAAAACTCCAACGCTTCGTTTGAATCAGAATAAGACTTGAGAATTTGAATCACACGGTGGATATTTAACCTTTTCCCATGCCTAACCACAGGAGTGATACTTATACTTTCAGCAATTGAGTGTATGTTAGTTATTTTGCTCTTTATTAGTACTTTATTTTGTGTACACGAACAAATATTCAGGGATGAAAACCTGTCAGTTTTACCTGCTCTTTTGAACCAAAAGAACTCCACTGCGATTGATCCTCCTCTTCCTGGTGGTCTGCTGGTGCATGGACAAACCTTCTTCACTTTGTACGTTCCTGTTACACAGGTTTCCATCGTCTCCGCTGAAGTCAAGCAAATAAATAAATGAAGCCAGTGTTGTCCTCATTGCTACACCTCCGGCCTTTCATTGAACATAAGTGTGTTCCTTGAACAGTCATGAGGATGCCAAACAAGATTTATTTTTAGATTCTTCCAACAATTGAAGGAAGTTCATCTAATTCTAGGCGAAACAAAGTTTGGATTCGGTGAGAATGGAGTGAGTGAATACCCTATCAAGATTAGATTTTTAGTATTTTGAGGCTGTGGTTCCGAGGAGAGGAGCTTTTTATCAAATTTCAATGGGTGTTGCTTAGAAAATTTAGGAGCTCTTTATATATTAATTTATATAAAGAAGTATATTATATTAAAAACAAATAGTATCATATTTGGAAATTTATGCAAGGTAAAGTTTCAAATGAATATATTTAAATATGAGATAAAATAATTAGTAGTTAAATCCTTAAGTAGTAAGAGTTACAAATTTAGTAAGAGGTGGAGGCGGGTCATAATTATTAAATTTGATTAAGTTATTATAAAGATTTTGGTTGTTAGTATTTGAGTCCCAATTAATATTGGCACCCTCTTCATTAATTTGTTTCCCATATAATGGTTGAGTATCATTCTTGATGAGAAATGGCTAATGAGGACATTTATAATCTTCTAGCCAACTAGGAACACCCCTATCATGAGGTTGGAAGGACATAAAAGACAAACAAAGCTATTAAGACCAACCTTGAGCAATGTGATTGAGCATTGTGAATCCAAGCTTCGTGCTAAGGTGGCAAAGAACCATGTGAATCATGTCTATGAGTATTGTAACAACATCTATGCCAACACTATTGAGAAGAGGACTAACCCTTCTAAGAGGGAGTTGTTAGTGATACTCTAGTAGTTGTAGAAGGCGCATTAACCCAGTAGTCAAAAAATGTCTATAGGTGTAAGTGCCTAGAAATGGGCATGCACACATGACAAACCCAATGATGACCTAATGATCCAACACATGACCCTACATGTCATGAAAAATAAAAACAAACTCTCTTTTAACTATCCCTACTCCAATCCATCAATTAAAGGTCCAAAGGTAACTTAATTTATTTTTCATTCTAAAGAACAAGTTCATGACAATATTGTGTATCTCAATAATTAGCAAAACATCCAAATTGAATCAACAAACAATAATAAGATAAAATTCATTCAACGATGCAACCAAATTTCTCTAAGTAAAAGTCAATTCCTCTTCATTCAAGCATTCAAAGTAAAACTATTTAATTCATAATATTATTTGTACTTTGAAAATATTGTGTAATTTTGATTGGGAAACAACAAGAATTTTTTTTTTGTTCAAATATCATTTGAGAGTGTTTATTTTGTTCTAGTAATCATTAAATTACATTTAACAAAAAAGAGAAGAAAACATTTTGTTTGCTAATTGATATTTAAAGGTTAGATTTCAATTTTTAGCAATAGTATTATTAGGTGAATATAGTCATAAATGTAAAAACATAGACAAAAAAAAACAATTCATCTTTAGTGTCATTTCAACATTATTTTTTACATAAAATAATAGGGGTTCTATAAGAGCCCCGCCCTTGACAAAGAGCTTACATTACAATGACTACTCAAGAGAAAGTAGGAAAACAAACATAAATCTACATAAGCAACTTGCTACAAATAAACAATAAGAAGTATATGCTAATAACATAAGCCCAAGAAGGGCATGCTAAAATAGACTAACACCCAAATGCATAGTAAGGATAATATAGACTCTCAAATGAGAGAAAGAAGTACCATTAATGTTTTCCATAGCCCTAAACTATCCCAAACATTCACAGTCTCTTGAGAAGGCTTGAACATTATAAAAAAAATTCCTCAATCCACCTATCATATTTATTTTCTACTCAACCACACCAAAAACCATCCAAAATAGGAAAATATACACCATGACATATTTCACATTGTATTTGTGAGCAATATAGGGATGGACCATAGAAATGAGGAAGTGTGGAATAACTCTCAGCCCTCGAGAAACCTCTACAATGATGCACATGAAGACCCATAAGTACCTTCCTAATGTCTTCATGCAAACCTTATAAAATTTGAACTTCTTTTTGTATGTTAACTTCTAGTGGTCCCTAAGCTAACCACAAAAGAGGTGTAGATTTGGAGACTTCCCCTTCCACTTTAATATATCATAAATTCTATCTGATTTCATGGACCAATTTCATCTCTATGAATTTGTTTGGTAAAAACATTTGAAAACAGAGTAAGCTTGAGAAATATATTTGGAACAAATAAGGCTAAATTAGTGATGAAATCACTCCCAACATGGTTACTTTTCTCCTATACCTTGTCACCACAACTTTGACACCTAAGACTATATTCACAAAGGTCAATGTAGTTGGATCTTGACAAGTAAAAATATATTGGAGCCTTTTATTTGAGAGGTATTCTTGTAATAAGAAACCATTTATTCAACGTCCTTGTGTTTTTATACCCATGAATGCTAGATAAAACCCTAGAATTAGATGGCGCGTACAAGAGGATTGCCACAACCTTGTATTCATTACAACACTATCATAGCTTATAACATGTATCCTCCCTCATGCATCATTAAAGGAACAATATTTATTGTTTTGGCATACCTCTCATCAATTTGGATACAACTTAAGGGACATACCACTAAACAAATGTTTGTCTTTGACATGTGGAAAAGTGCTTTCACTAGCCCAAATTTATAACATGATAAGTTTAAATTTACAATAACTAATCACCTCTAAGACTGTTTGAAATTTGATATATCTAACCTTGACCACATGCTTGAGAGTTTGTTGTAAGTAGTTATTCTTGCATTTTGTGATACTCCAACATTAGCTAGATGATCTACTACTATATTGAGAAGTATTTTATAATGGTGAATATGAAATTCAAAAGATGTTAAATGAGAAGAGCTCTCTTCAACAAACCTATTCATCTTCCAACTTGAGCTTTTACCTTTATTCATCACATTCACTATAATCCAAGAATATCCTTCTATAAAAATTAAGATATTTATGAGATATAATTACATGTAACCCTATAATTAGAGCCTCCCATTCTACTTCATTATTCATGTGGAGACCTAGATAGAGTGAACCTCTGTATAAGAGAAGTTTTGAAAGAAAACTTTCCTTTTATTATGCCTAGGTTGTCCCTCACAACTTCATTAAAAAATAATTTATAAAATTCTACTAGACAAGGGGTATATTAAGCTTTGTTTTTTTTTATAAAATCCACTCCTTGAGTATTATCTCTAACATTTAACCACTTATCCCTTGGAAGGGGTTCATTTCAGTATTTTTATTTAATAGTTAGGATAACTTGAAGCACTTGTTTCAAACATTCAAACTCATTTGAAAACAAACATGAAAAACACAAAAAAAAATCAAATGTCAAAACAAATTTGAAAAAACTCCTTACCTATCCTTTGTATTTGAATTGAGAGCTCCAAACTTAGTTTTAACAATTAAATATTCAAACAACACCAAAAATTCATAAAAAATTCACATTGAGTAAGCAAACTCAAGATTGACAACCAAATCAAGAAATTCCAAACTCAAAGGCATCCAAACAACTTTAGGTCATTTATTTTCCCCTTAGTAACACTTGGCTTATTAGGCCTATGTATATTGATGTGAGAGAATTTTGTGTTCTATTGATAGATTTTAGATCAATCTAAGACACATTGTAGTTGTAAGGGATTGGGATTTCTATAATATCCCTTATGAAAAATCAACCCCAAATCTGAAACTTTATTATTTCTATCCAAAATATTAAACAAAGAAAATCAGGTATAAGGGAAAATGCACCAAACAACTCCAAACCGTGATTAAATAATGAGAAACTAATGAAGAAGGATTTCTTACTAATCTGAGCATGAATTTACATCATTTTTGTTGTTAATACATCAGCTAACAACAATTTTACATCTGCTGCAAATATGCATAAAGAAGACACAAACTGGAATCTTAAATATGCACCAAAATACATCAAATTGGAAATTGAGTAAGGTGCAATTGAAATAGAATGATTTATTATGGATCTTCGCATGGATTTTCATTATATTTTATGTCATATATAGCAGATAACTATCATGAATAGCTACAACAAGTTACACACATATCTCTAACTGAGAAACCCAAAACATTCACTATAACTGAAGCCAACTTTGCACAAACTTTTTAAACTCCACACCAAAGTCTTCAATAACAAAAAAAAGCATGAAAATACAATCCAACAATAGAAAAACCATGACCTCCAATTTTGCAAATGGTTTGCATGACTTAGAACAACAAATACGAAACCAAACTATTGAAACTACAAGTATCCAACAAAACCCAACTTCTGGAAATGAAATATAATAATTTAGATCAGCACTATGGTAATCTCTGAGTGAGATTAAACTATGATGAACCTCTGAATCCCATCCTTAGTTCACTTGGAAACCCTCAAACATCCCGTTCTTGAGCCTCCCTCTCCATTGGTTTAACAACCTCTAAAGAATAGCAAATGCATTAGCAACAATGAATGAATGAATGAAAAAAAGCAAATTTTTTGGTTTAAGTATTCCACATGCAAAATTCAAATTTGGGCACCAAGATTTCATGCTAAGATGATGTAAATAATTGTGTAACTCCTTTTTTCCCAAATGGTTGCCAAAAATTAGCCATTTCCCATAATTATTGCTTTTTGACAATTATTGCCATAAACAATAATGTCCTACTTTTCTAGCCATAAAATGCTCCATCAAAACCCATGCCCAAGTATGGGTGATAAAATATATATAATATTTATTTGATGATTAAATATTGCTCATTTAATCAAATCACCAAATAAAAATATTAATCTCCTGGACAATCCAATGGTCCTAAATTACTATTTTTGGGCAACCACACTTGCTATAAGTAGCATGTGCTACTTTTAGAAAAGGGGACATTACAAGTCCTCCCTCCCAAAAATTTCTTGTCATCAAGCAATTATAGAAATTATGCTCCAAAAACCTTATGCCAAAATGATATGTCATGCCAAAATGCATATTTAGCCCTGATCCTATACCTGTGAAGAGTTGCATTCTTTGCCAAAGAGCATTATGCAAAAATGAGGACTCATATTCCTTTGTTCCAATGCTACGAATCCAACAAAAAAAAATATGCAACCTAAGCTCTTGTATGTGTAAGTAATTGATGCATACATTTTCATACTCCTACTAAAACACATCTTCCCACAAAGGTTTAATCAACTTGTCAAATGCAGTAGTGTGAGATGAGATGAACCTGTAACTTCTGAGACCTTTCCCAATGATCCCAATCTATTTTTTGTGGCCTTTAGGAATGTTATAAGATATAATGCACTCCCCATTATAGAAAATATTAATTTTGGAAATAGTTACTTCTCTTACCTTCATAAGGCTAAAATATTTAGTGCAAGAATGTGTAACAAAAGGCCCATACTTATCCTCAGCTTGTGAAATATTTCTTTCAGCTTCATGGATTGATCTATAACAACAAGAGTACATTAGAGGAGTGGTAAATGACATCATACAACAACATTCATAACACAATTCTCTCAAGTCTAAATTTGCAAGAAACAACCCATTTGTACTGAAGTTGTTTTTCCTGAGACTATCTGCAAACACAAATTTATCAACCCATTTTTGTGACTCATCACTCTGAGTATTTTTCCAAGGAATACTATACATTTTTAGGTACACCCAAAGAAGCAACATGTTATAATACCCAATATATATAAATCCCATCAAATACTCATAGAATCTCCAAATCACACAATATTGCCAATATTGTTCTGCTTCAAACTAAAAAACTAAAGCCACAACTTTTGAAGCTGATATAAATTGGGAAGATAACAATGAGAAATGATCTACAAGAACATAAAATTTATCTATAACAACAACACACTCCATAAAACACAAAACCCATAAATCTTCACACAATTTCATTGGATACTTGTAGACAACACACACATACTGCTCTCTAATATTGTAGACCTTCTTCTAACATCATCAAGAAAGTATTCTTTCCCCAAACACACCAATCTATAGTGTTTCATACCAGGATTTAATGAAATCAACAACATGCAACTGATTTAACAACTTCCAAAATGATAAACCTGAGTAATAGTCATTAGTATATCTAATGTTGAATTAGTGGGCAGCCACATGAGGTTTGAAAATATCTTCACCAACATCTGCGCACCTTTGAAATTCTTCAAAATCAGCAACCCATAAGTTATTTTCTTCAACAATCTAAATGGTTTGGAGAAGAATTTGAAACCATTTCTTGAAACTTTGCTTGCCATGCTACCAAACCTCATGGAGATCCTCCCTTGCAATACAACCATAACAAATTCATTTACTAAAACATCACATCTCATAGAAAAAGATGGTAAGAAATATGAAATGAAAATTACATAGCATGATATGGTTACCTTCACAAACTTAACCCAAACTTCTTGTGTTCTTCCCATTAATGTTGTAGCTTCTTTCTTTGTTTAGATTGAAAGTATTACACATGGGCCAATGAGATGCATGATATTGAAATCATTACCACGTCCCTTGAGTTTCTTTCACTATTGTACCTTCTCATGTGAATACCCCTTAATGGAGACATCTTGTAACTCCTCATAAACACATAGTGTAGCATATGCCAACCTCATGCTCTCAAATTGAATAGAGCCCAACATTTATGTTAAGGAAGCCCAAATATCATCTCCTGAACCATCATATCCTTCCACCATTAGATCTAAAATAAAAATTACATCACATGAGTTGTTTATCTTTTCAATCCCTTCCAAAGATTCTTTTGTTGCATCCTCCTAAGAGCCCTAAATGCCAATGTCTTGGTAAAGATATGTGACATCATTCTTCCACATAGTTTCCAACTCTATGATATATTGGATTCCTCTATCCAAGGGTATTCCTAGGAACATGTTACCAAAAAATATAGTATACTAATTTGGTAACACTTGAAAATCAAAATGAAGATTATAATCCTTACCATAAAATGTGATAGCATGCATATCCTCCATCACCAAAAATCTTGTTATCCATGAAACCTATCTCTTGCAAGAAGTCTTCAGATATGTGTGTACTCCCATTGTTTTCTTAAAAACTCCTTCCAACACCATATTTTTCCCTTCACATGTGTTCTTTATTATTCTAAAATGACGATTATGTAGAAAGTCACACATGTAATACAACCATTACACACACATAACTATTCGAATACTCAAAGAGTAGAATGAATTGCATACCCAATGTTTCAATATTGAGATTTGTAATCTCCTTATTGGTTGCATCAAATTAAAATTGCATCCTCCACCATGATTTCGTTGCACTACTCTGTCAGCAACAACACCATGGCTATCCCAATCCTCATGAACTTCTCCTTTACCCATTTTATGGAAAACTAGGCTAGTGTGCCTATGCTCACAACCAAGGCTTATATGTCTTTGATAAACATCAAGACTGCTATATTTTGGGTCAAAATCATAACTAAACAATAACAAATCTAATTTATATTCAACATCATCACCATACCTTTCAGACTTAGCTTCCTCAATATTATCTTCCTCGCATAACTTTTGAGATGAAACTGAAACAACATCAGAATGAAAGGGATATTCATTCTAAAATCATCCCTCAACATGCTAATCAAGGTGAAAGTATTCATTGTGATTCTCATGTTTTATTTCCTTTTTGAGAGAGTCATGCTCTAACTTCCTAGAACTAGAATCTTCCTTTGTTCATTTAGGAATTTTTGAGAAATTCATAGTAAAAATGTCACTCTCATAATGAAAATAATTAGTAGGATAAGGTTGAGCTATAGAATCCATCATGAAATTATTTCCAACAATAGAGCTATTATATTGACCATTCTCACTTGGCACTAGCTCCCTCTTTTCCCTACTTACATTTTCTTGAAATGGAAGCTCTCTAGAAATCACTAAAATATTTTATTTAATTAAAGAATCATTACCTTCAACCACTATGGCTTGGAGTGCTTCTAGTTGAACTCTCTCTTCTTTTTGTAAATATAATTTTTCTTTATGTTGCATCATCACCATCTCCTCCACATCTTGAATTTGCGTCTCAAGGTTTTCTATCATTGTCTCAGGTTCTTTAACATCTTTCAACCTTTTTTCTTCAAATCTATCAATCAACCTTTGACAAAATTCATCAAATGAATTTACCTGAATGTGATCTTGATTGTTCATACCTTGGTACCAACAATCATGAGCAACTCCTTCAAGGTACAATATTGCATATTGAATGGCAACTTGCTCCTCCATGGGACTGGAATAGTAATAGTCTTGCATCTCAAATAACCAATCTCTAATTGAGATCTTGTCCGATCCATCAAAAGTGGGAGTTGAAGATTTAATAACTTTTCTCTTGAGATATTTTCCATCTAAATTTGAATGTTTTCTATAACCCTTGATAGCCATCATGTCCTACATCTAAATGATATAGTCATTGTATGGGAAATCTTTTTTAAATCCTTCATCTTGTTTAATATATGTTTCTCTCATGGTTGCTAGATCTCTAGCCAAATCTTCCATGTGATCATCTTTTAACTCCTCTTCTCTTTTGTAAAATATGATCAAACCCTTAGGTTGGCAAGATCATGGCTCTGATACCATTGTAATATCCCTTATGAAAAATCAAACCCAAATTTGAAACTTTATTATTTATATCCAAAATATTAAATAGAGCAAATCTGGTATAAGGGAAAATGCACCAAACAAGTCCAAACTGTGATTAAATAATGAGAAATTGATGAAGATGGATTTATTACTAATTTGAGCATTTACATCATTTTCTTTGTTAATACATCAACTAACAACAATTTTACATTTGCTGCAAATATGCATAAAGAAGACACAAACTGGAATCTTAGACATGCACCAAAATACATCAAACTGGAAATTGAGTAAGGTGCAATTGAAATAGAATGATTTATTATGGATCTTTGCATGGATTTACATTATGTTTTATGTCATATATATAGCAGATAATTGTCATGAATAGCTACAACAAGTTACATATCTCTAACTTAAAAAACCCAAAACATTCACTATAATTGAAGCCAACTTTGCACAAACTCTCTAAACTCCACACCAAAGTCTTCTACAACAAAAAAAGCATGAAAATACAGTCCAACAATAGAAAAATCACAACCTCCAAGTTTGCAAATGGTTTGCACGACTTAGAACAATAAATACAAAACCAAACTATTCAAACTACAAGTATCCAACAAAACCCAACTTCTGGAAATGAAATATAATAATGCAGACCAACACTATGGTAATCTCTGAGTGAGATTACACTATGATGAACTTTTGGCTCCCATCCTTAGTTCACCTGGAAACCCTCAAACATCCAGTTCTTGAGCCTCCCTCTCGATAGGTTTGACAACCTCTAAAGAATAACAAATGCATTAGCAACAATGAATGAATGAAGCAAATTTTTCCCTTTAAGTATTCCACATGCAAAATTCAAAATTTGGGTTTCAAGATTTCATGCCAAGATGAGGGAAATAATTGTGTAACTCCTTTTTTCCCAAATGGTTGCCAAAAATTACCCATTTCCCATAATTATTGCTTTTTGACAATTATTTTTATAAGCAATAATTTCCTGCTTTTCTAGCCATAAAATGCTCCATCAAAACCCACGCCCAAGTATGGGTGATAAAATAAATATAATATTTATTTGATGATTAAATATTGCTCATTTAATCAAATCACCAAATATAAATATTAATCTCCTAGTCAATCCAATGGTCCTGAATTACTATTTTTGGGCAACCACACTTACTATAAATAGTAGGTGCTAATTTTAGAAAAGGGGACATTACAATTTCATTGAATGATAATCCCCTAATATAATCCACACGTGGGGTTGTTAAATGTTGTGAAAACTTGATTGACCCTCATAGCTTGCTCTTGTTCATGATGAGTGTTAAAAAAAATAGTGTCAAGATTGATAGTTCTATCTAATTTAAATATGAGTTGTGGGATCAAGGGGGAACATACCTATCAAATGTAGGAATAGGAAACTCATTGATAAGGGTTGGTCCTTGAGGTGAAAAACCAATTCATCTTTAGTGTCATTTCAACATTATTTTTTAAATAAAATAATAGGGGTTCTATAGGTTCCCTGCTCTTGACAAAGATCTTGCATTACAATGCCTATTCAAGAGAAAGTAGAAAAACAAACATAAATCTACATAAGTAACTTGCTACAAAAAAACAATAACAAGTATATGCTAATAGCATAAGCCCAAGAAGGGCATGATAAAATAGACTACCACCCAAATTCATAGTAAGGATAATATAGACAATCAAATGAGAGAAGGAAGCACCATTAATGTTTTTCATAGCCCTAAACTACCCCAAACATTCAAAATCTCTTGAGAAGGCATGACCGTTATATAAAAAATCCTCAATCCACCTGTAATATTTATTTTCTACTCAACCACACCAAAAACCATCCAAAATAGGAAAATATGCACCATGACATATTTCACATTGTATTCATGAGTGATATAGGGATGTACCATAGAAATGAGGAAGTGTAGAACAACTCTCAACCCCCAAGAAACCTCTAAAGTGATGCACATGAAGAAACACAAGCACCTTCCTAATGTCTTCATGGAAACCTTATAAAATTTGAACTTCTTTGTGTATGTTTACTTCTAGTGGTCCCTAAGCTAACCACAAAAGAGGTGTAGATGTGGAGACTTCCCCTTCCACTAATATATGCATAAATTTTATCTCATTTCATGGACCACCTTGTAACACCTTCATCTCTATAAATTTATTTGGTAAAAATATTTGAAAGCAGAGTAAGCTTGAGAAATATATTTGGAATAAATAAGGCTAAATTAGTGATGAAATCACCCCCAATGGTTGTTTTTCTTCTATACCTTGCCACCATAGCTTTAACACCTAAGACTATATTTACAAAGGTCAATATAGTTGGATCTTGACAAGTAAAAATATATTGGAGCATTTTATTTGAGAGGTATTCTTGTAATAAGGCATCATCTATTCAACACCCTTATGTTTTCATACCCACAAATGCTGGATAAAACCCTAGAATTAGATGGTGGATACAAGAGGATTCCCACAACCTTCTATTCATTACAACACTATCATAGATTATAACATGTATCCTCCCCCATGCATCATTAAAGGAACAATATTTATCATTTTGGCATACCTCTCATCAATTTGGATACAACTTAAGGGGCATACCACTAATTTTTTTTTTCCTTTGAAACGTGGAAAAGTGCCTTCACTAGCCTAAATTTATAACATAATAAGTTTAAATTTACAATAACTAATCACCTCTAAGATGGTTTTGTTATAAATTTGAAATAGATTGAATAACCAAGATCTTCTATGAGAGAGATAAGTTATAAAACTGTAAATGAAATAACACATTACAAACCCGAGATTCCAAGAGATGTGCAAATGCCAAGATGACAAGATTGCATTAGGAGTTCAAAGAAAATCTGCAAAATAATTACTACATGCATCAAGGTGCATGTATGCCAAAGTATGCAACAATTCAAGAGAATGAATGAATATACAAGCTAGGTAGTGAGTTTATATAGAACTAAGGAGATGATGGAGGTGGCAAATCCAATCAATAGGAATTAACCACCAAAAGTGGAAAGTGTTCCACCCTTTAAGTAAGGGGACACCACATCACTTATCTCCTAGTTATTAAACAATAAACTCACTTTATTATCCTAAGCAAGCTTAATAAAAGTGTAGGAAAAATCTAGGAGTAAGGGAAAATAAATTACCCCACTAGGAAAATAAAAATCTACACCAACACCCCCCTTAAGTGTAGCTTAGGAGGATGCAAAAGATTATGGGTCCTAACAAATGAAGTCATGTTAGGTACCCATGTACGTATAAGATTCCCCCCAAAGAAGAAGAAGCCCCATCCCAAACAAAGGAAGTACACCCCCCATAATAGAGAGAGAGAGAAATGAAGTGGAAGGACAAAGAAGGCCCCCCCAAAGAGATCCAATGGTAGATGCTCAAAACTGGATGTAAAAGAGTCCATGATCATTGAACAACATTCCTCCCCTTAGGAAGAAACAAAACCAAAGGTGTATGTGAGCTATCTCCCCACTCTGAAAGAAATACGTAGGAAGAAAAATCAAGATGTATGGAGTCTCTGAACTCAGCTCAGGTGTCTCCATGTCGATGTTGAAGGCTCCCACAATCAAATCAGGTATTTTAGGCCACACTACTGAAAATGAAAACTCAAAATCTCCTAGACTGATGTAGAACACCATGTCCAAAGACTCAAGTATCTCCTCTGAAAATGTATCCTCCAAATGTTGATCCAAAGTATCCACACTCATGTCAAACTGTGATGAATGATCATGTAGATATTGAACAAGAGGTTCAAGGTGTTCCCTCACAACAACTGAAGAAGAATAAAACTCATCAAAGAGAAGATGAATATCATCAATAGTGTCTCCCAAATCTACAATATGTATCTCCATATATAAACAAGTTTGAAATACCTATCAAGAGATCATCCCAAGTTGAATTTGAAAGATAATGAATGTCATGTTTCAAAGAATCACTGGAAACTTTCAAAGAAGCAACATTAGAATCCGAAGTAGCAACAGTAGATGGAGGAGATGGAATGCAAGGTTCAAAAAATGGATCTCTTGTGAGAATATCCAAGTTCAAGTACAATCAAAATTCTCCTCAAAATCAAAATCAACACTAGAAGTATGAACATCATCCAAAGGATCAAAGCCATCATTAGGAACAAAATCTAAAAAGGAGTACAACTAAGATGCATGATCAACCACCCTAGTAGCAATTATCGCTCTGCTCTCCAAATCATTGATAAGAACTAAATTGGGAGTGAATTCCATAGTCTTCCCTACTCCACTATGAGTAACTTGATAGATGGAAAGAAGATTATTAGACAAATAAGATATGCACAATACACCATTGAAAGTGTCATCCCCTATATCAATAAATCCCTTCCCAATTACATTCATAAATGTATTGTTACCCATCAAAAAAGGTGGCATAATACAAGGATTAAAAGAAGAGAACATGGACTGTGAAGATGCCATATGATGAGAATCTCTCGAATCTAGAAGCCATCTCCCTGACCCAATACTCGTAGAAGCACAAAGAGATTTTCCTTTATGTTTGTCTGATGTAGAAGCATAACTAGCATGGCCTTTTTACTTTTTCTTTGTAGATTCTTGGTATGATGAAGATGGAGATTCAGTTACCCTTTTATTACTCTTCTCAAGATGTGTGAGATGATCAATCTGTTTCTTCATACATTTATGTTCATCATGACCAAGTTTCTTACAATAAGCACATTTTACCTTCTCCTTCTTAGATTTGCCTTGATTTGAAGAAGGTTTAGTTTCTACATTAGAAGTAGATGGAGATATATTTGAAGCATTCTCTCCTTGATTCTTTTCTTTCTTACTTTGTTTGTCATTATCTTTTTGATCTTTAGTGCCTTGACTTGCAACCAAAGCATGAGACTTAGAAGATTTGATAGTACCCATTTGAACCAACTTGTCATGTTATTTTGTGAGTTCATTAGCAAACTCAGCAAGAGAAGGCATTTTGTAGGATGCTCTTAAGGCACTTTTAGTGGCATAGAAAATAGAAACAAAGATTGAATAATCTAGACCAAGTTTAGAGAGAATAATTAAGATCAATTGTTTATCATCCATCTCAATTCCACACTATTTCAATTGCAATCTTATGGCCTTTAGTTTGGTGAAGAAGTCTTCTATTGTATAAAAACTGAACGGCTTAAACCTATTAGCTCATTCTCCAATTAATGACCTCTTAATTCATCATGTGCACCAAAGAGTTTTTCCAATGTGATCCAAACTTCATTTGGTGTAGAAAAAGATTCAACATGAAGGAGAAAATCTAGAGATACATACATACTTAAGGTTCCAAATGCTTCATCACATTTATTAAACCATTTTGTCTTTTTTGCATCAATTGTTGGTTTAGTTTCTAGTCACATTGTTATCCTATACAATCCATAATTTTTCAAGTAGAGGGATATTTTACTTTTCCAATCAAAATAATTGTAGGGTGTTAATATAGGAACTATTGATTGATCCATTTTAGGCAGAAAAGAAGATTGTTTGTGAGTGCACAAAAAGAGAAAGAAAGTTGCAAAATAGAAACCAAGAGACACCCCCCTTTCCACTAGTCTCAAAAATGACCCCCCAATATATTACAATGTTGGAACTTTATGATTAGTGCATTTACAAAGCCTTTTCCAAGATATAATGCTCAATAGGCTAAAATGACCAAAATTATAAAATTTGATGCATAATGAATCTGAGATAAAATCTGATGCATAATGAATCTAAGATAAAATATGAAAAAAATAGATTTGTAGTTGTGTAGTTCTTTTCAATACCTTTCCAACGCCTATTTGTTTCCAAATAACAAAGCTCCAAAGTGAAAGTTATGGCTCGTTGAAGAAAAATGCAACAACAACTTCAACTTGCAATATCTGACAGAAAATGGAAAAAAATTATTTTCAAAACCTTTGTAGATGGAAACTTGTCGTCTCCATCTTTCCAATGATATCTCATTTTCCAAAAATAGACATCATGGTGAAAAGTTGTGAATTTTTAAAAAAATCGTTGAATTTAGCCTACAGCGACGACCCCCTTACAAAATAAAATTTTTCCAAAAATCAAATTTTCCTAAAATGGACAAATTTTATATGAGAATAATGGTTTTTTGGCCTTTTGAACACAATGGGAATTTCTATTTGGGTTGAAAATGCTCTTGCAAAAAGTTGTTTGCCAGATCTGAGCTTCAAACCCTTGTTTGCTACTGTGTCATATGGTGGCCAAATTAAGTGAAACAAAATCCAAATATGACTTTCTCGAGCCTCCTAAATGCAATGAGACAATAAAAAAGGTTGCCACTATAGCCAAAATAGCTACAAACACCAGATCTCACCAAAAACACACATGCAAATGTAGGATTAATAGATCTTCATAATTCCTTTCTAATTCTTTAGATTGTATAAAATGCAAGAGAAGAGCATACGAGAATTTACAAGATCATACAAAAAACTCCAATCTCTTAATTAGGAATCCAAGTACTCAAAACTCTCAAGATCTAAGCTCTTATACCATGTTAGAAATCTGAAATAGATTGAATAACCAAGATCTTCTATGAGAGAGATAAGCTATAAAATTGTAAATGAAATAACACAATTACAAACCCAAGATTCCAAGAGATGTACAAATGCCAAGATGACAAGATTGCACTAGGAGCTCAAAGCAAATCTGTAGAATAATGACTACATGCATCAAGGTGGATGTATGCCAAAGTATGCAACAATACGAGATAATGAATGAATATACAAGCTAGGTAATGAGTTTATATATAACTAAGGAGATGATGGAGGTGGAAAATCCAACCAATAGGAATTAACCACAAAAGTGGATATGGACCACCAAAAGTGGAAAGTATTCCACCCTCTAAGGAAGGAGAGACCACATCATTTATCTCCTAGTTATTAAATAATAAAGTCATTTTATTATCTTAAGCAAGCTTAATAAAAGTGTAGGAAAAACCTAGAACTAAGGGAAAATAAATTAACCCACTAGGAAAATAAAAACCTACACCAACAGATTTGAAATTTGATATATCTTGTTGGAACACAACAATCTATTGAGAGGGGGGGTGAATGAAAAGAAATATAAATTGAGCAAAGGAAAGAACTAATCAATGAACATTTTTTGAAGGAAAAATATTACCAAAGAGAGAGTAACCAAACCAAGCACCACCAAATGCAAAGGAGACACAAGAATTTGATAAGGGGAAAAACAAGAAAAAACCCCAATATTATGAATAGAGGCAAAATGCCTAAGAATGATACAAAGAGAGAGAGAGAGAGCACTTAAGCCTTAAGCTTGCTTGCTTGCTTGAATGAAGAATGAGAAGAGAGGCACCTCAATATATAGAAGTGAGAAGAGGAGTTAGAGTTAGAAAGTAACTCCCAACTCAATGAATGCCACCATTCATCTATGTGTGTGTAAGTTATCAAAATCCTCTTAAGGAGGTGGCTACAAATAAATAATAACCTTTACCAAGTAAAGATTAATATTCTAACAACCCCCCTTAAGCTTTACTTGGGGAGTTTACATCAAACCATTCAATGGGTTGTAATCCTATATTTTTACAATGAAAGAGAAATTTATCTTTACCAAGAGCTTTGGTGAGAATATCTGCCACTTGATCTTACCTTTACAATACAAAAGAGAAATTTGCTTGTCTTCAATTTGTTCTCTAATGAAGTGATGTTGAAGAGCAATGTGCTTGGTCCTTGCATGAAAAATGGATTCTTGGCTAAAGCAATGGCATTTTGATTATCACAATATAAAGGAGTAGGATCCATTTGAGGTAGACCCAATTCTTCAAGTAATCTTCTTAACCATAATACTTCTTTGGATGCATTTGTACAACCTTTATATTCAAATTTTGTAAAACAAAGAGAAGTAGATTGTTGTTTCTTACTATTCCATGAGATTGCACCTGATCCAACAAAGAAACAATAACCACAAGTGGATCTCCCATCATTGGGATCACAGGTCCTAAATTTGAATCAGTATATCCCTTTAAAGAAAAATCACAATTTGCAGATCATAAAAAAGACCAAGATTAAGAGTACCTTTAACATATCTTAAAATTCTTTTTGTAACTTTAAAATGAGTTTGTTGTGGTTTAGACATAAATCTAGAAACTAAATCAACACTACAAGAAATATCAGGTCTAGTAACTATTAAATAATTCAAACTTCCAACTAATTGCCTATACAAAGTAGGATCAACAAAAGGAGTTCCCATATCAACCATTAATTTAGTTCCTAATTCATAAGGAGTAGAAACACACTTTGCATCATTCATTTTAAATCTATCTAAGAGATCTTGAGCATATTTTTGTTGAGAAAGAAAAATACATTTAGGTGTTTGCCAAATTTGGATACTCAAAAAATAATGTAATAGGCCTAAATCAATCATTTGAAATTGTTGATTGAGTTGAGACTTAGCATCACTAATCAAATTGTTAGAACTAGAAGTGATAATTAAATCATCAACACATAAAATAATAATCACAATATCATTTTCATTATGCTTAATATATAAATTTGGATCATTTTTACTCCTAATGAAACCTTGAGATAGAGAAAAAGCATTAATCTTAGACTACCATTCTCTAGGATATTGTTTTAAACCATAAATTGATTTCTTCAATTACAAACAAGATGTTCATTACCTTCCTTAATGAAACCCAAAGGTTGAGACAAATAGATTTCATGTAAATCACCATTTAAAAATACACTTTTAACATCCATTTGATGAATAGGGAAATGCATATGAGAAGCTAAAGCAAGAACTAATTTGATAGTTGGCATCTTAGCTATTGGAGAAAATGTTTTATTATAATCTAAACCTTCAACTTGAGAGAAACCCCTAGCAACTAATCTAGCTTTAAACTTGCTAACTTCATTGTTTTCATTAACCTTAGTTTTATATAACCATTTGCGTGAAACAAGATTCTTACCTTGAGGTAAGGGAACTAAATCCCAAGTTTTATTAGCAATTAAAGTGTCATATTCTTCTTGCATAGCCTTTTTCCAATGAAGTTGATCTTTAGCTTGTTCATAAATTTGAGGATCATTTGAATGCAAAATATTAGACATCAAAGCATAATTACAATAATTTGCCTTTCTAGATTGATTCATTCTAGCTATAATATCCTCACTTTCTTGCATCAAAATTTTAAACCATTTAGGCTTTCTTTTAGATGTAGTTCAATATTATCACTAGAAGAAGAATCATGAGGAGAAATTTCAACATTTTCATCATCACTATCACTATGAGTAAGACATTAGGAGGGTTAAGAGAAGATTCAACTTGAGGATTATCCTCCACAACAATAACTTTATTTTGAGAAGATTCAATATCATGCACTTTAGAACAATCATGAACACCATTTTCAGCAATGCATACATCTCTAACAAATTTAAGTTTGTTAGTAAGAGGATTATAACTCTATAAGCTTTAGAATGTTCATCATAACCAACAAAAATATGATAAGAAGATTTAGGATCTAATTTTTGCCTCTTTTGTTTAGGTTTGTGAACATAAGCAGTTGAACCAAAAATTCTTAAATGCTTAAGATTGGGCTTCCTACGAGACCAAGCTTCTTCAGGAGTTATATCCTTTAAAGCTTTAGTAGGAGTCCTATTAATAATGTAAGTAGCACAAAACATAGCTTCAACCCAAAATTTATAAGACATATTTTTAGCATGTAACATACATCTAGCCATTTCAACAATAGTTCTATGCTTCCTTTCTACTACACCATTTTGTTGAGGTGTATAGGGAATAGTTAGCTCATGCTTAATACCAAATGATTTCAAATAACTATTAAAAACATTGTTCACATATTAGTTACCATTATCAATTCTAAGAATTTTAAAATAAGACTAGATTACCTTTCAACAAATTTATGAAATTCAGAAAATATATCAAAAACTTGATCCTTACTATGAAGAAAATAGATCCAAGTTCTTTTAGAATAATCATCAACAAAAGTAAGTGCATACCTTGATCCTTGGATGGAGTTATTCTCCATGGGTCCCAAAAGGTCACTATGAACTAGGTGCAACTTATGAGTTGCCCTCCATGATTGACCATGAGGAAAGGGCTCCCTATGCATCTTGGCATACAATTTTAGATGGAACAATACTAGGAAATCCATCTACCATATTAAGCTTTTGCATTAAGCAATACTGTTAGCATTAATATGACCAAGTCTTTCATGCCAATATTAAAATCAATGGTAGATATTAAAGAGCATCTAGATTGAGCAAACTCATAAAATTTGAACAAATTATCATTGTCTAATTTAGCATTAGCAATGACCTTGTTTTGTTTTGGATCAATAACATAGCACACATATTTATACAATTCTATTTTATAATCTTGACAAAGCTTAGCAACTTAAAGCAAATTTTTCTTTATTCATGAACATATAAAACATCATGCAATTTACCATTAGGAACATTCACATCTCCAATTGCTTCTACTTTACAAGAATGATTATTAGCAAGTTGAAGAGGAATATTAGATATATCAGGTTGCATAGACTCAAAAACTTCTTTGTGTGAAGTAACATGTTGAGATGCACCTGAATCAATAACCCATTCGAGAGGTTGAGAAATATTATAACCACAAGTAAAAGCACGTCTAGATTGTTTTGCATTGTTTTGAAACTTAGGCTTAGTTGTTGTTGATTATTTTGCTTCATAGGATTTTTCTCATTTTGTTTCTTAAAAGAAATATTTTGCTAATGACCATCCTTGTTACAATAAGAGCAATGAGGTCTCTTAGAAGAGTTCTAGGATCATTGCCATTATTATAATGAGGTTTAGTATTATAATGTTGTTTAGAATGATGCTTAAAATTTTGCTTATGATTAGACAAAAAGGCCTGTTCATTAGACTTAAGATTACCAAATTGAATTAACTTAGCTTCTTTCTGTCTTAATAAATTGAGAAAAATGTCATAGTTAGTTGAGTAGCTAAAGAATGAATAGCTAATTGAGCATGAATATTAGTAATAAATTATTGATATTTCCTAGGAAGACATTTTTTAAGAATAAGATGAATTAATCTAAAATCTTCTAGTTTTACTCCTAAACCTTGCAATTGACTATTCAAAGCATCAAATTTCAATAAAAAATGATCCATAGATTTAAAATCAGAATACCTTAAATCTTTAGATTGATCTTGAAGTTGAATTTTTCTAGATTCATTTGAACTATCATAAATAGTTTTGAATTTGTCCCATGCTTCATAGGCTTTCGTGCATATAGTTGACAATGACTTATAAACCAATCATTTTGCAAAAAAAATTCTCCTAGAAGTAAAATAATAATCATAAATTCTATTTATTTGATTTGAAAATATAATTTTCTTTTTTCTTATTGACTTATTTGACAAACAGTGAGAGGAAATTTTTTAGCATTTAATTTTTAAAATATTTTATATTTCCATGTTGGGATTGACCACATTCCATTAAATAAGTGGTCACATTTCAAAATTTATTAAATGTTTGTTAGAACAGACAGTATTTCAAAGCTCAATAATTAAATTTTGAATACATATAATAGTAAAGTAAATATTTTATATTAGTTTTAACCGTTGTGTTCAAAACTCAATAAATAACTTTGAGTACATATAATAGTAATATGCATATTTTATATTATTTTTTACATCTGTGTAGTAATTGGTAACAGTTAAATTTCTCAATCTACAATTAAGTCCACAGTAAACTTTACCTATATGCATTTAATATTGTTAAAAACAGATATATGGAAAAGTTTAATGGCCATATTTTCAATGGCTATTAAATATTTGTAGAACAAATAGTAATCAATGAATAAATTTGACTAGAGATTTGAAACTTTTTCACTAAGCAATAAATGCTAACAGTAAAATCTCTCAAACTATAATAAAAAACCAAGTAAACCATAGTTGTGTGCATTTAATATTGGAAACAACTATATGAAAAAGTTGAAAAAAAAAACTTGATTGGTATCATTCTATGCTCCTTTTTTGAGAAATCTAGGGAGATCTTATCTACTCTTTGCTTAATGAAATAAATATTGAAATTTGTGTTTGTCATATGATAATTGTTGCAACTTTTCTTTCTGTGTCATTGCAACTTTGTGTTCTCTTCTATATTTTTTTCATCTACAAACTATTGTTTTACCTACATTAAAAAAAAGAAGAAGATCAAAGTAAGCTGAATATGCAAATAGAGCAAGTATAGCAAAAAGTTGGAGGCATTAGGTAAATTTGTTATATGAAAGTTTATTTTATTTGTTTTGGAATATATTCTGAGTAATTTGCTAAGTGTGAGAATTGCTGCTAATTTCCAGCCATTATCAGAGTAAGTTGAATGTGCAAGTAGACAACAAGAATATTGTTGCCAATTTCCAGCCATTATCACAGTAAGTTGAATGTGCAAGTAGACAACAAGTATAGCAAAAAGTTGCAGCCATTAGGTAAATCTTTATCTGAAGCTTTATTTTCTTTGTTTTCACAAAAAAAATCATTCATTTTTTTTAATTTTTGGGTAAGTGACATATATTGTTTCTAATTTACAATCTTTGTAGTTGGGAGTATCAATTAGCCTTCTAGCCTGTGTAGATATAAGACATAGTTCCAAAGATTAGGTAAAGTTGTTATGTGAAGCTTTATTTTGGTTGTTGTGGCAAAACATTTCATTGATGTCTTCTAAATTCTAACTTGCTGAGTAAATTGCTAGTCAGAGAACTTTGTCCCTAATTTACAATTTTTGCAGTTGGGAGGAAGCCTCTGCACACAAAGTGTGTGCAATCATAGGACGTAGTTGCATTTGTAGTTGGGAGGATCAATTAGCCTTCTAGTTTGTGTAGATATAAGACATAGTTCCATAGATTAGGTAAAGTTGTTATATGAAGCTTTATTTTGGTTGTTTTGGCAAAACATTTCATTGATATCTTCTAAATTGTAACTTGCTAAGTAAGTTGCTAGTCAGAGAATTTTGTCCCTAATTTACAATTTTTGCAATTGGGAGGAGCATTTGAAGCCTCTGCAAACAAAGTATGTGCAATCATAGGACATAATTGCAGACATAGGTAAAGTTGTTATTTGAAGATTTATTTTGTTTGTTTGGGAAAAATATTTTGTTGATATATTTTGAATTCTTAGTAACTTGCAAAGTCTAAGAATTTTGTGCCCATTTTACAAGCTTTGGAGTTGGGAGGAGCACTTAGACTAGAAGTTTGTGCACACATTTACATATGTACTATAGATTGGTGCTTTGTTCATAAAAAGGTATGTGTGCAAGGCTATGTTGGTAAAACATTGTGTGGCAATGATATTTGAAGAAAAATGGAAATGGTTGTGTTGGCTGTAAATTAGTATTGAAAGTGGATATGCTTATTTTTATCAGTAAATTAGTAGCTACCACTCTATTGTATTATGTTTTGCATATTTAATTTTACTAGAGTTGTGAAATAAAGTTTTCTCTCTCTAGATCCGGATTAGAATGAGAAAGAATAACTCATGTTCCAATTATTTTGTTAGAATTGACTAACTAGAATTCTTTCTTTTTGATCCAACATTTTTCAATAAGTCATGGTTGTCTCTAGGTTTATAGCCTTGCATTTGTTTTGATCTAGGAAATAGATAGTTAAGTAGTGCCTCAAAATTGTCAAACTTCCTTCCTATTGCAAAACAGATCTTTATTGCATATCTCCGTTGTTGTTCTATCTTCCTTGTCACTTCAGTTGCAAAATATTTTTGGTTTAAGTTGTAATAAGGTATACAAAAAAGTGATATTTAGCTTGTCCAACTCCCTTGTCACTTTAGTCACAAAATATTTTGGTCTAAGCTGTAATAACCCATATGAAAAGGTGATACTTAGTTTGTTCAACTCCCAAAACTATTTGGGTGTTTAAATGGATAAAGGATAGCTCCATCCTTACCTATAATGGATTTGAACCTTTCAAACACAGAGGCAATTGCATTTTATTTTTTTTGTAAATGAGGGTTGTTTATGAATAAAAGAGCATCTCACATGTAGAATTTATGAAATTGATCACAAATACTTCCAAGTTATTTAAACTAATTGTGTTTGTACTATTTGATGACTATTTTCTCCATGATACCTGCATGCTACAAACAGTAATGTCACATAAGGATGCAAATAAGATGAAGATTGTTTCCTTTCACCTCAAGCTTTTGTTCAAAAAGAATGAAAGAAGATAAAGATTGAGAATCTATGGCCTTTGTGAACTAAATTCAACAAATTGTGGTAAATTGATTTGAATTGATAGTGGTTGCATATTAAAATTTCAACTTAACTCTTCTATCTACAATTAGTTGGGCAATCAAATTGAGATCAATATATTATC
The DNA here is from genome assembly GCA_007258455.2 of Sequoia sempervirens. Classification (NCBI taxonomy): domain Eukaryota; kingdom Viridiplantae; phylum Streptophyta; class Pinopsida; order Cupressales; family Cupressaceae; genus Sequoia; species Sequoia sempervirens. The sequence goes on along the minus strand of VDFB02000008.1, from coordinate 207,504,035 downwards.
ATATTGGTGTCCAAAAATGTCATTTTTGACACTTTGAGTTTTTGTTCATATTATGTGGCCTAATTAATGCACTAGCCACTTTCTAATTCATGATTATTGTCGTTTAAATTAGCACCTCTGGAGTGTTGATTGTAAACGCTCAACTATTTCAAATGTTTTGCAACACTTCTCAATTATTTAAAAAGGAGAAGTCCCTCTCTGTTGAAAGCAATGTGTAAGGGAATGGTAAACTAAGATTCCTATCTTTTTGTACTTCAGCGGTAGGACACAAAGGTGCATAAACACAATGTGCAGCAACTAAGCTTTTTCTTTGGTTTCAGTAGATCTTAACTACGACTATTCTAGCTTTTAATCTATCCAATACCTTCAAGGTAAACAGAGCATGAGGGTATAGGAGCAGGAATGGATTGGTTGGATCACCTGAATTCGCCTTCTCCTGAGAATATGGTCAAGGCTCTGAACTCTCAGATATATACCGAGATAAGTTTGGTACAAGCAAACACTCTTTACTTTAAACTGGATCTGAGACCTTCCAAGGAGGAGGAACCCCTATCTGAGGTATGGGCTAGGAAACGGTTTACAAGAAACAACAAATTGACGATGTCTTGGCCGACAAACTTGCTAAGGAGGAGGAACCCCTATCCGAAGTATAGGTTGAAGGACAATACATTAAACAACAACAAACGATAACTATCAATGACAAATATCCAAGGAGAAGGAACCCCTATCAGAGGAGGGAAATGAAACAACAAGCTATTTGATACAAGATGTGGAAATAACTCAAATAGGTAGATCAAAATGCAAGCGCCTTCTGATATTCTTCTTCAAGCTTCATCAACAAATTACAAAGGTTGGGCTAGCAAAGGCACGAAATCATGCACAATTACAATCAACCAACGAACTCTCATCCAAGAGTGAACAAATATTCGCTTTCAAAGCTGTTGGCAACAATGGCGCAACAATTTTGCATAGCAAGTGAAAGTTAAACAAACAATGAGCCCAAGGCTCTTATTTATAGAACTCAAAGGAGTGGGAAACCCCAAAATCTCCTTGAGTTAACAATGAGTTCTTGCCAATCAATTAGCAAGATTTATTCCTAAAAAGGGGAAACAAGCAATTAACTGGAAGACTACTTCAGTTAATTGAAAGTAAACAAAGAGTCAACTGAAAACTACTTTAGTTAATTGAAAGTAAACTAAAGGTGAACTTTAATGCAAGTATCCCTCCAAAATAGACATCCACACTTAGTGGAGATCTAAGATCCACAAATCATGGAAGCCGATTAGACATCCTTAATTAGTGGGATCTGACAATGCATGATTTAAGGGATATGGAGTTAACTTGGAAAGGGGCATCAAGTTAACTCCAATTACATTTAATGTTATCTAGAGTTGACTTGGAAAAAAGCACCAAGTCAAACTCAAGTATCATAAATGCCACTTGGAGGGTGTAGGACGTCCTTCTTTGGTGCCTTTACAACTCACCATTAATCAACAATGCTTCTATCCATTTGTTGACTTCATCAGCCTCTAGGGAGTTAATGCTCTGTAGAACGATGACGTGGCGTCTGAGCATTACCTCACCCGTTGTGAGTTGATTTCCGAAGTCTATACACTGAGATGTTGCCTCTTTGAACTTGATTGATAAAGCTGCTACCTTCACCAGCTTGCAACCATCTGGATTATCAAGAAAGGTACTGCAGATGACGTCTCTAAACTGATTATGTACAATGACCATCTCGATGTATTCTCCTCCCTCACACTGATATTCCATGCAAGGGAATGATATTACCAACATTCTTGCAAAGTTCATAATAGTGGAGACCACCCATCGGTAGTCAATCAACTCTACTGAATGGGCATCATAGGCTTTCACCTTGTATGCCAACTGTTCCTTCCAAGCAAAGAGATGTTGCTTGTTTTCCTCGGAGTAGATCGATTGATACGCCAATTGCAAGTCTGTAATCGTGCTCTCGTCTTCTAACCTCTTTTCTGCAATTCTTTGTTTTGATTGTTGGTTCTGTTACTGGTTCTTCAACAACTATTGCTGCTGGCTCCTCAGCAACAACTTCTGCTAGTTCAGGGGTAGCAGTCTCTATTCCTTGCTCTGGGGCAGCAATACCCATGATTATTTTAGGACTATGTGTGGCTTTCTCTACAAGTGTCCTCTATTTTCTGGGCTTTGTAGGCTTCAACATCCTCATCCCTTGGGGAGGATTGCACCATTGCTTTTGCCTAGGCTTCTTTCTTGAAGTGGAAGGTGGTGTAGACTGAACCTGTGGTGGCTATGTTCTGTGAGTTATCACCTTCCTTGATTTCTTGCTGTCGAGATAGAGTTGGCTATTTCTAACCACTCTACTCGTTCTTTCCTCTATAGACGTGTTTTCCTTGGCATACCAATCCACTCTTGGGAGTGGTTGGGAGTCAACTGAATCTATGAAGAATGAGGGGAGAATGACTTCCCCTTCATCGTTGGATAGGCCCTCAATGTTTGCTGACATAAAATCAGCAATTTGCAGGAGCTTGAACCTGTTGTAGTTCCTTCTTCTCACTTCATATTCGTCTTGACAATTTACCCAATAATCTTCCATAGAAGACTTATGTGACGAGTGTTGCTCGAGATGCGCTGCATAGAGCCCTCTGGGATCATAGGACCTACTCTCAATTAGGTACTTGAGATTAAGCCTCACCGTTTCCGGACTCATCATCTTAGCATCTGTCGCGAACCTGCATCTATAGAGTCCCATTCCAACAGGAAAGTTTACAACTGTCTTCTTCTTCAAGTGCAAGTAGACATGGACTTCTGACAACTGTCTTAGGAATTCCATGAAGACTACCATATCTGAAGGGTATCTTGGTAGCATGGCGGGGTGACCAATGTAGCCATACACGCATATGTAGGAGAACGTAGGGAATTGGATGAACCAATCCGCCATTGCCTCTCTGGCTATCTATGAAATACACACGTGCATCTCATGGTCTAGCTCATGTACGGTGTGCATAATGAAGTGATCACTCATTCTTTTGAAGTGTCGCTCCGCTTGAGTAAACTCAAGACGTGTAAAATGATCATGAACCTTCTGCACACCCAAGGTTCCCACATTGTTCAATATCCTGAAATCACCTTGGAAGGCAATCGGGTATACCAGGTAAGAGCACATGTGGAACCTATGAGCTTCTAGATACCCAATGATTTGTTGGTGGAGTGTGTCACTAATCAGAGTGGCCCAATCATAATATTCCCTTCTGCCAATGATTTTCGCAATGACATAATACATCCATGACTGGAATTGATTGCCATCCTCTTCTCCAGTGATTCTATTGAGTAGAGTGATTAACACTGTGTACTCATCTTTACATTCTCCTCGTCCCACTGATTTAGGCAAGCCAACCTTTGTCACTTTTAGCCATTTTTCAGCTATTATCTTTTGACATTTGTCTTTGGCCATCTCGAATGCCTTCTTGCATTCCGTCACTAATATGAATTTGCTGTTAGGACATGATGGAATATCAAAGCACTTTTCGATATCTTGAGGCTTTAGACTGCAAACAATTCTCCCATCCACTGCTCTGATTTCTCTAGTGGTAGGATTGTAATGCTTAACACAAGCGATTACAAGCTCCACGCTTTGTAATGTGATGGAAATGGATGCGCCTATAGCAACCCAGATTCTTCAATATTCTGCAATGTGATCTGATTCATGCCCTCCAGTTGCTCTAGATCAACCACTGGGTTTACCTGATGTAAGTTTGTGTCAGCTGTTTTCAAGTAATCATGAAATAGGGTCATCTTGGTCCTGTATTGTACCTGAGAGTATTGCATCTTGAAAAACTTAAAGATTGACTGTAAACTTGACCTTGTTTTGATAATTTTTGAAAACCCCTAAAAATAGTGCCCCGCCGAGAAGTATTTTTTTTCAAAAAAAATCTGGGACATGGGTTTTGTTCGTGCTTCAATGTTGAACAAGCCCAGTTCCTTAGAATTTTGATTTTGAAACTTTTTTGAAAAAAACCCCAAAAATAGGGGCAACAAGTTTGTTGATTCTGGAAAATCTGACGAGATGGGTTTCATTGGAAAATTATGCTAAATCTACCCAGTTGATCAGATTTGATGTAGCCTGTTGCTTTTTTTTGTAATATGTAAGAAAACCTAAGGCAAGAAGAGAGGAAGTAGACAAAAGATGGATTGGAAGTTTTTTTATCTGACTCCCCGAGAAAATATGTCTCTGAATCCAACCTCAGATTAGCAATCTTCTTCTGCTTTAGATCTGCAAGAAATATTGAAGAACGGATGAAAACCTTGTCCAGATCTGTAAATGGTGTCCTTGAGAGCTTATGGTTGTTTTTGATCCTTAACTTGCAATGAAATAATGAAGTAGGACGCCTATACCTTGATTATATAGACTCAAGCCTTAGATCCACAAGTTTAGGGACTTAACTCATGATCAAAAGTTGTTTTGGCTTGATCTAAAGTTCAAAAAGGTGATTTCCACTGATCGTGGAGTGATTTAGCCAAGTTTATCTCAAAATATCTTGACTTTAGTCAACAACTTGACCTTTGACTTCTAGGCGTCCCTTTTGAGTTTTACAAGTTTTTTATTGTTTTCTCTCTTGAATGACCTCAGTTTGATCCTGAATCTAGCTTGATCTGTTGATCCTGAGTTGTTGTTGGTACATTCACTGTTGGGCTGGATCCAACCTGAAGAAAAGTGCCTGGGAGACATGATGACAAAAAACTAAGATCAAGGCTTCAAAAGAAAGGGGCCTTTTCCAAGAAAGGGCGCTTTTACTTTTTCCTTAGTGAGTTTTCAATCTTTGTTCTTTAGCCTTTTGAAATGACCTCTCGTGCTTTGATCTAGATTTCTTGTTGATTGGAGAATCAGATGATCTCGCTTGATATCTTGTCAGGTAGCCAGCTCCGTTTCGCCAAAGATGACTTAAGTTGGAAAACTCATAAGTCATTTTAGGGTCCCTTTATCCAAGGGCGCCCCTCATTGAAAAGGACGCTTTTTCCCTTCAGCTTAGTTATCCTCATCTGAAAAGTTGCCTTGTCTAATCCTGATTATTTGTTGACTGCTACGTAAGATGCCTGTGCTTGCAGTTGCGTTGTTGAGATCTACCTAGGCTGAGAAGATTGTCCTAAGAGGCCTTGGGTCATCTATCAACATCTTGAGGTCCATAAAGAAGGGCGCCTTTCTTTGGAAAAGGCTCTTTTTTCTTTGATCTTCACTTTTGATAGTTGTTTCTTGATACTTCATCAACTGCCTCTTTTTTGCTTCGTTGGCAACTGCTTATGATCAACTCATTAGATGATTTAGTTGTTTGTTTCATTGTCGAGCCAGCAAGCAAACACCAAGGATGAATGTCTTGGATGATTCAATAGATTGCATTTGACCTTTAAAGATCATGGGCGCCCCTGCTTGAAAAAGGCTCTTTTCAGCATTGTGAACTTGTCTCTCCTTCGTAACGTTTCCAGAGTAAGTCAAAATTTGACCTTTTTGGGTTTCACGAATCTCCTTCATCAAACATCATCATTTTAGATCTTTTTTGCCATGGTTGCGTCGTTGAAGCTTAGCTTTCAACACCTGGGACTGACCAATTTGCCATTAATGGCTACGGAGCTCCTAACTTTGTTCCTGAAAAATAGAAATAGACCCACCAGAGTAAAACGTGTCTTTTGATGATTCTGACTTGACCAATGTGATCGTGAAGCCTTTTAATCTTATCAAAATCATTTTCAATAATTTCTGGGAAGGTCCTATTTTCGGGGGTTTCCCTGAAAATAGGGGCGTAAAACCCTAATTTTTAGAATTTTGCACATGTTCCTTGACAGAAACCCACAAAGACCCTATGTTTGGTTCGACCTAAAACAAAATTTTAACCGCTTTTTAACAAGATTTAGCTCAATTTATATAGAATGCCAAAAAAAATATTTTGGGTACAACAATGATGAATCAAGTATTTAGTGGTCAATTGAGATTTTTTTGTTGATATTTTGATGTATAGGAAAGCATGGAAGGATCATATGAGGAAGCTATATAAATAATCCTTAAATTTTTATAGCAACACAATTTTTTAACAAAGGAATCTACATGTTAGATTGGGGTAAAAAATTTCTTATATTGGAGCCATCCCATTAGTACTCAATACATGTAGAAAGATACAATGCAATAATCCTTTGATAATCTTGAGGACATAATCAAATCATGTTCTATTCTTACCATTTTAGATTTCTCATAGCCACTTGTTAGAGAATGTGATGCCTTACAAGAGGGATTTGGATCTATTATAATGTAAAAGAGGAGCCCTGTAGAAATTGAGAGTAGAAAGTTGAATGATTCATAAAAGAGTTTCTCTATTTTTGATAGAGAGATTCTTTCCATTATGTGTGTTTTGGAAAAGTTTAAAGAATACTTGTTTTGTGGTTAAAATAAACTACAACTTGAAGTTTTGTAAGGGATAACTTTACTTGTATAATAAAAAATAGAAATGGGTGACTAAGCTTCAAGAGTATGAATTTTATGTATGTGTTGTTGATGTACTCTCTAGGATTCCTACTCTTTACTCTAGTTCTAGTATTTATATCAATCAAGAGATTTCTTTTATGTCAATAAATGTTAAGAATACATTTGTTACTAACATATTGGATAGAAGTGTGTAAGATGGAAATTTTTAAGTAGATGGTCAAATCCTATGTAAAAATAGAATCTTCCTAGCGCCTAAATCTAAAATGGAGGATAATATTTTGAGAATGTTACATAATACATCACTAATTGGATACACAATATCCTACAAAGACCACTAAGTATGTAAGAGGGGATTCTTATAGAAGTGCTTCAAGGAGGATATTGTCTAACATATCAAGGAATACAATATCTTCCATAAGAATGAAGTAGAGTATGTCTTTGTTATAGGTTTACAATAGCTATTGCTTATTCCAAAACAAAATTGGGAAAGTGTGACCATGGAATTATCACAAGTCTTCCCATAGTAAATAGTAAGGATTGCATATACATATTGTAGTGAATAGATTAAATGAGTGTGCACACTTATTTTCCATCCCTTCAACATTCAAAGTATATTATGTAACAATTTTAACTTTTCGAGGGGTGTTTAGCATGGTAAAAATATTTTTAATAATAGAGATAGTATATTTATTTTTTCCTTTTGGTAAGAATTATTTTATTTGATAGGTGTAGAATTCACTCCTAGCACAAGTTGTTACTCACAAATAGTTAGGCAACTAGAAATTTTAAGTAAGTGGATTGAAGGAGACTTGAGGGCTTATGTTTCAAATAAAAAATTAACATGGTTTAATTGGTTGCACTTGGTAAAATATATCTACAACACCAACCAACATTTGTCCCTTTGTATGTTTCCATTCATGACATTATGTGTTTGTGATTTAGTGTTTAAAGACGATAGAGTGCTAAAAGGGACTAAATAATTGATAAAATATTATTATTTTTGAGTAATAGCCCATGGAGGGGTAATAGAATTCATGGAGAAGGGATTATGAAACTCCAAAATAAATTTCATATTTATTTATAATATTCTATAATAGAGTTATGATATATTCTATGACAACTCAAATTGGGAGTTATAATTGACATTTATTGAGAAGTTACAAAGATCTATATTTTGAGTTGAACATCTTGAATAGATAAAATACTATTATTTTCCATACTAGAGGAGCATCACATACTTGTTTATGATAATTGTTAGTGGGTGTAAGAAGAGCATCTCCCATGTAGGTTACACTTATAGTTCAAAGTTCTACTAAAGTTTTCAAACATATATTTTAAAGTACTTTGTATTTACATATTTTGTGGAGTTATAACAAGTACATAATACATTCATATTTTCATCTTTATAATGCATTATCAGAATTTTATGGTGATTCCAACATTTTTCTACTAATTGACAAATGTAAATTAGTAACATGCATTTTGGAGAAGTCTTGTTTTATATGTGTAAATTTAGATGGGTTTTTGGGTATGGTTGTGAAAAAATCAGATTTTGGACATTCTTTGGCAACTTCTGCATACCAGAAAGTTAAATTGATTTCTTGTAATGCATGTCAACCACCTTCAAAGTCCAAACCACTTGGAACCAAACTAGGTCAAAATTCTCAACATAGAAAAAATGCTCTCCATCCATGTCTTGCCCTGTAATGTTAGCCAAAAATACCATCATTAAGGCCTAGCAAGATAGACAAGTTGCTTAAACTGGTACGCAATTAGCATTAGTCAAATTGTCTTCCTTTGCTTACAAACCTACTAGTTACCAGTGCTTTGTAGTCTTGGATGATCTGCAAAATGAAGGCTTGCGTATCCCTTCGACGACTGCAATCGGGAAAAATGTCATAATGTGGGCATCTCCCATCACCCATGTATAGGTGGAATAAAATAAGTATATTATTGAATTTAAACCATTTTGCTTTTGCTCTCATAAATAAACCTCTTTCAAAGCAAATTACTGACTGCCAAACATCAGTAAATAATGATTATATATGGAAACTGAAATTACTTCATGAATACAGGAGTGGGAGAATTAACAATATCAAATGATTAATAGGCAAAAAAAGGTACGATGTTATGCATTGGAGAGGCCCATCTAGCATGAACTGGGCAGGACACAAGTTCAAATTCAATACCAAAAAAGGACTGCATGCATTTCAGCAAACTGCAATAGAAACCCTTAAAAAAAAGGCATGTAACTGCATCTAGTTGAGGAAAAGCCATATAACAACACAATTAGGATCTCAGATTTCAGACATTCTTTGGCAACTTTTGCATACCAGAAAGTTAAATTGATTTCTTGAAATAAATGTCAACCACCTTCAAAGTCTAAACCACTTGGATCCAAACTAGGTCTAAATTCTCAACATATAAAAAATGCTCTCCATCCATGTCTCGTCTTGTAATGTTAGCCAAAAATACCATCATTAAGGCCTTTCAAGATAGACAAGTTGCTAAACTGGTCCAAAATTAGTATTAGTCAAATCGTCTTCCTTTGCTTAGTCTCTGTAGATGGTAGTTGACGGTACCCCAGGGCTTCTTTTTCTTCCCACACTGTTCCACATAGAAGAGCTTAAGTAAGACAACAATGAAAAATATGGGACGCTTCCAGTGATGAAGGCACCTTTTCATGTAAACTCTGAATGAAGCCCAGATCATCAATACATAATCAGTCAAGACAAAATGGCTTTAACAGAAAATAAGAACTAGTACCTGTGCATCCACACATGCCATCAAAAGGTTCTTTTCCTTCACGCATTTATCATCATCATTTGAACTTGATGCTAAGCATGACAGAAATGATACCATTTCTACTGTACAAGGGGGGCGGTTTTGGCCAAACTTTTTTGAATTTATGAACAAACTTTTTGCTTTCCGACCCATAGACTGCAAATATGGTATGCACAGGTGATAAAGAATTTCTTCTTGTGTGACTAATATTTCCTGCAATATAGTACAGGTGTTATTGCATCAAAAAAGCAATCTATGCCCAAGGCCCCTCAATCCAAAAACACAAAATTAATACTCATGGCTATTGCTGTTTTGCATCCACCAAAAAAGGAAACAAACGGAAGAAGAGGACAAGAAACGGTTTCTGAGATATCAATCAGATGATATCTCCAACTTCTAAGCATGTTGCTCAATATACCTCTATAATTATAGTATGCTTAATGCAAAATTTCTTTTTTGGGTATCTCTCAATATAAATCATGTTTCAAATTGTGTCTATGGTTATCATCCTATCAAATGGTCTATGGAATCAATTAATTGTTATTATACTTACTCTTTAGAATTTCAATTTCTTCTAGTTTGTTTATGTTATTTTTTGGTATTTTTGATTTATTTGTATTTTTAAAATTCAAATATTATAATTTTATCTATTATCTAATCACCATTCCACTTGTCCCAAGAATCTGGCTAAAAATTTGCAGTCCCCAAAACCCAAACCCTCATCTCCAAAATTTTGAGAAACACTGGTCTTTCCCAATAATTAATCCTTGACGCTTAAATTTCACAAAGAAGGTAACTTTGCTTGCATAGAATGATACATGTGCTTATCTTTGGTATACCTGATATTTGATAACCTTATAAACGTCCAGTAGTGCTTAAAAACAAGATTGAGACAAAATCATCATAAAACAACATACTCTGTAGAGGATATTATTACTGCCAGATATAATTGATCGTACGACAACAATAGGACTGAATTAATAATAAATCTGACATATAGCAAACAAATAAGAAAAAAGGTAGTTGTAAACTACACAAAAAGATGCCTGCATTCCACTTGTTAGCTGATGTCATTTCTTGAATAAATGTCTTTGCTCCTCACTCCCCCTGTTCTCATGAGGGATGAAGATCTATCATGTATCCTGAATTTGATGATAGAAAAAAATATCCATTGTGTGGTCTATGAGTTTGTCTATTGACAACCAAGGGAATAGACAGATGCCAAATTCCAACCGCAACCAAATTTATCATCCCACAGGATTGGTAAAAGTAAAGTACACCAATGCTTTTGTGATCGTCTTACCAAAGTTAGAAAACTCTGCAAGTTCCCACCTGACTTACAAAACTAGTGAGTTTATTTGGCCAGAGAACTACTTGCAGATTGAGTCCTGTCAGAGAGCTCACCAGTTTCTCAGCAAAACTCGGGGAGTTTCAACCTCACACTAAGACTCTGTTGCTAAAGGAAAACATGGCAGGAGTTTCAAAACCCTTTTTTCTTCATTCTCATCTTTAGCAGATGCAAACTTAGCACTCGTGTTCTCTAAATTCATTCTCTGTGCTTCTCATGCATTGGTTTCTGTTTTTTGTGTGATTATGTTTTTTTTGGCCAAGTCTGAAGTTTATTTTGAGTCCCAAGTCCAGGTCAAAATATTGGGCAGTTGAATCCGAGTTTTCCTACTAAGATCTGAACATGAATTCAAAATGAGGTGGATGCCTTTCTTTATACAACTCTTTGCATAAGTTGGCTCTAAAGGTCAGCTTGCATAGTCTCTCTTGTTGTGATCTCAGTTACCAAATCGGAATCAGATACAGGTACGGATACATATGTACAGTGTGCCAGTATGCTTTAAAAAAAAAATGGGTTGGGTATTGTCCATACAAAAAATATACAGAACTTAAAAATGGGAATTAAATATTAAAAATTATATTTCACACATATGCTAAAAAAAACTACCATAAATATTACAAATTTTAAAAAACCGATATACTAATAAGTAATATATTTAAGATATCTATACATAAAACTAAAATATTATAATATATATAAATTATTTAGTAATAATTTAAAATTATTATAAATAAATGCCCCTTTATAACTACAACTTATGATATTATAACTAAGTTTATAAATTATCACTTTCTTTCCTTAATGTATGTTAAGGTATGATTTAAAATAATAACATTGACATTCTAATGCGACACCATGAGTGTTAAATTAACATATTTCAACAATGACATTGGCCACCAACGAATGTTTTTGAAAGGTTCTAAATTAATATTTTTGGGAAGGAGTATAATATTAAAGAGGACTATAGAGATGCCGAGAAATAAATAAATAAGCAGAATACATCAGAACTGGCTGGATTTAACCAACGCTCGATTGCTTATTTGTTCAACCCTACTATCAATTGTAGAGGCTGGGGCAGCCGTTCTTTATTGGGCGTCATCACTTGTATTTCAGCTTCCAGGAACCCCCCCATTACACAAAGAAGAGGGCAGAAAACAGCAACTCCTTTGTGGCTCCTTTGCTGTTGCCTGTGACTAATGCAACACAGGAAATGTTTTCAGGACAGTCGTTTAGTGTTTCAAAGAGTCAAAAACTCAAATGAAACATGTCTACAATTTCACTTGCCACAGGAATCATAGCTAAAATGTTTTGGAAACACCAAGTCCAACCTAGAATCATTCAGGTACACACATTGACAACTCCACACAATTTTGACCTAAAAAAATTGAACCCTGTTCAATTCCACAGTCAATTCAAATCTGAATCTGATTCCACGACAAATTGTACCCAGAAATGCAAGGTTTATATGCCAATTCAGTAACTTCGGTTGTAGCGGATCTGGGTCCACATTTCAACTCTGCTTAAGGCCTCAAACAAAGCTGTGGCAATACGGTTACAGTCACCTTCATGTTGCCAATTTTCAGAAAGAAGAAAATGACACCTTTCAAGGCCAAGGCAATATATTTTGACTTCTCCAAGATTCTATTTTCAGTTGTAATAATAAATATGTATCCAAATATTTCATGGTTACCCATACTATGATAAGCAATGCCTAGTTATCCAATATATTGGGCATTTGTTCATTTACATAGCATGAGATAATTCAGTGAAGGATGGAAAACAAAGAAACCAAATTGTTCCTTCCAATTAATAAAAAACGATTAAAAAGAACTATATCGTCCATATTGTGAAAACTCTAGTTTCATCTGCTGAAAGGTTTTTCCTGTACACAAGGATCATTCCAAGGAAGGGCCTAGAAATGTCAGTATACAATATGAGGGTAGTTAACGATTATGGGTCCCCTAATAAACAATCCTATGTCCTTAACAGACAAAAGGTGTCAAAGATGTTAGGTCTCCACAAAGTTCTTGTTTGTTAGCCTGTTTCTATGTTTGCTGTGTAAGTGACTTCATTCCTTGATGTCTCAAGTCTTACTTCACAAAGTATCTTCAAGAGATCCAGATGTTGGCCATAAAGAAATAAAGATACTCCATAAATAGTTGAATTTATGAAAAACTGTAATAGTTTAATATTCTTTTCTTATGCACTTTTTAACCAATAGTAGGGAAACCTCAACAAAGATTTTATTTTTTTGTAACCTTCTGTTTTGTAGGCCTCCGTGAGTCATTGTATATAAAACCATCCTGAGATTATTTGCATGCTGATCTATTTCAGAGGCCTGTCTAATCCTTCGTTTTCAATAGTGGACTTCTTTTGCAATTACCCTGCAGTTTTCAACACATTTATGATGTTTGGATTCTCATGAATGTTCTGCAAGCGCTGATTTTTCTCAACAAACATGCAAAATTAAAGCACAGCAATCCTTACTAATTTTAACTGAAATAAATCTTCCCATCTCCCCAATTTAGGGTCTCCCACAAGAACAAAGAATGAGTTAGACGCTTTTTTGTAAGTTTTAGGTCCACAAGCTCCTCCATTGTATCAAAAATGTTCCTGAGGCTCTTTGAAGAGGTAAATGTAAGCTTAGTGAATTTCTTCACTGCATCTTTTATGTGAGTCAGAAAGATATGGGGTCAATCCCCTGTGCAATCATGTTTTCAATTATGAGTCCTTTGATAGATTTGCCATATGAAAAAAATTCCACATCTCACTCTCCTGGAACCCATTCTGTTTAAGAAGCCTATATATGTGAGGTTCTTTTGTTCCACAAGTTCTACATACAAAGAATCTCAAGGCTCATGTTGCCAACATATTTGAAAGTATTGACGAGATGAATGTGGTTGGAGTGAGTTTGTATATAGATATTTGTGTTTCTTTGCCATAGATCCCATGGGTAGGGAATCATCTAGCCTTCGTTGAAACCAAGACACCTAAGGAAAGAAGACCATCCTTCTTTGTCTCCATTCTGAATTTTATTTCAAATGATAGCTTGTTGAGGTAGTTGAGTAACCTATCTAGTTCCTCCTTGCCATGATAACAATTTGACTTGACATCATCCAAGAACATGTCCCACCCTTTTGTGTTTGAAGGAAAAGAATCTCAGAATCAAGTTTGCAGTAATGGGAGACAAAATTGACCCCATTCAAAACACCTTGCGTTTGCCATATACTTCACTTTGTAGAAAAAACATTGGCCTCAAGCTAATGTCAACTAATCTAGTGGTATCAGGGTCAGTAACTTCGCTTAATTCTTCAACAGCCTTATTAACCAGCATATGAATGAAGCATTGACTGATGCTCAACCCTTGATCTGAACATACTAGCTGCTATCCCCAATCTATGCAAATAGCGGTAACACCTCCAATCACTCTAGTTTGGCACAACTGGACATCATGTATATCTTTGGGGTCTACGTTTTTCAAGCTTGGGCAACTAGTGACATTTGGGTACATGGCTTCATCATGTATATGCTTTCTAGATGAAATCACCATTTCATTTCTCACCATTCGTAGCATCTTATTTCAAAGAAAGACATGTAACGCTAGTTGTGGTTCAAGGCATTTAAACTCTTGTAACATGTGCTTTCCAATCAAATTCATGCACTTCCATTTTTCTCTGATATGTGTGTTTTTTCCTTGCTAACCCCTTTGCACTCTTGCCATAACTTTTGTGTCCTCACTTCAATTTATGCCCTGTTTAAAGTGCTGGAAAGCTCTCTTCAAAGACTACAACGAAATAGAAATGATTTTGTTCCGAGGTATAGACAAAAAAGAAAACTTATCACAAATTTTTATTTTTTGTTTCACAGTGTTCAATACATACAAGTACCACCAGGTTTTTAAATGGTCAAGAAAAGGTTGCAAGATTTTTTTTTGGTACCAGAGCGTTCAATACATACAAATACCACCAGACTTTTACATGGTCAAGAAAAGGTTTCATTCAGGTGCAGTCATTGCCAAAGATTGTTGGGCTTCCTTTACACCCAAGTATACAACAGTCCCAAAATAGTATAAGATCTCACACAAAATTACTCTCAAACATGCAAGAGCTCTGACACCATGTCAGATTTGTCAATAGGGCAAACCTTCCAAAATCTGATAACAAGATCAAGCCACATTCGATAATGGAAAGAATTAGTCTTCTCATTCCCCATTATTCTATTCAACAAGGTGACCATATCTAAGATTTCTTCATTGAAATGAGACCTATATAGACTTTTGGGCAATTGAGATTTTCCTATTTTAGAAACCTTCAACCAATATTTTGAGATATTGGTGAGGCAGGTGTCCTTCTCTATGAGAAACAATCCCCAATTTCCTTATATTTCAGCATATTCATCCCTTTGTGGTGGCCTGAAAGTGATGCTGAGTAAGGGCCCATCTGATTTTGCAATTAGCTGGTACTCTATAGTTTTGATTTCTCAAGTGTCAAGTTTGTAATGCTTGACACATACTAGGACCATGTCAGTGCACTGAACTGCAATTGGAAAACCAGTAGCATAGGCTAGCCTATAAGCGACTGTTGCTTCTGCTAGAAAGGTTCTCAGATCTTCCTGCATCCTATTCCGAATGTCTTGTAAATATATGTACCCTAGTTTGGCATCACCAACCTTCGACAATGTGATTGTTACATGTTCATAGCCTTGGTATTCAAACTCATTTTGGGCAGTTTGGACAGCATACAAAAAATGTGAGCTAGGGTTTCAATTGTTTTTGGTAAGTTCGAAAAGGAGGCAATTTTGTGTTTGTATGAGTGATAGCAAAGCCGGGCAAAGTTCAAGGAGCAGCTCACGGGTTCAAGTTTTATCACTGAGATCTTCAAGTAGGGGCGGTGATACCGAACCGTATAGTATGCAAAAGAAAAGTGAGGTGGGAAAATAGCAATCTAATATTGTAATGAATTTAACCATGACTGAATGAACCTACCTTTGAATGTAGTTTGATGTCTAAGCAAGGGCAATGAGCTTGGTGAAGTGGTGGGCTCCGTTGTATAGTAGAGTTCCTGAGGGCGTCGTCAAATATTATAAACCTCATTGCCCTTGCTTAGACATCAAACTACATTCAAAGGTAGCTTCATTCAGTCATGCTTAAATTCATTACAACATTAGATTGCTATTTTCCCAATGACAGTAACACTGAGAGATATGATGAGGTTTGAGGCATTTTACATTAAATCACGGCCAAATCATTAAACAGTAAAACTTGTATAACCAAAAACCAAAACCGACAATAACTCGGCATTTTGCAATGAGAAGGGGGAAAAGACAGTTATAAATTCAACGCCATTTCAAAAAAATGCGTGCGCTGATTGAAGAGAATAGCCAAATCTGAGACATACAGTAAATAGAATACATTAAATCCCGCTAAATTTACAATTTTGACAGTAAAAAACACCGGAAACATTACCAAGTGAGATCAGCCGAATGCCCACCCGCAGAAGCTAGAGCACCACGACCACCGTCAACCCTATACAGATTCTGCAGATGGGTTAAGTTAGATCAGTGGGGTGAACGATTGCATTAAGAACGTCAACCCTATGGAGATCCCGCAGATGCGTTAAGCGCAAACAAACCAACAGCAATCACAAACCCCAAAAATGTTTTAAAAAACAGATAGAAATGCTTCAGTTGTTAATTAAAAACTAGCATATATATATATATATATATTATTTATTAAATAATATTATAAA
Source organism: Sequoia sempervirens (assembly GCA_007258455.2). Classification (NCBI taxonomy): domain Eukaryota; kingdom Viridiplantae; phylum Streptophyta; class Pinopsida; order Cupressales; family Cupressaceae; genus Sequoia; species Sequoia sempervirens. The sequence continues at coordinate 207,487,690 of VDFB02000008.1, read as the reverse complement.
AAAGTTGAGAGATATCCTTGTCAAGGCGTTTATTTTTTAATCAATTTGTCCATCTTGAGGCGTCTATGCACTTTTATGTGACAAATTGATTAAAAAATAGGTGCCTCTATCTCTTGGCTTTTATATATATATATATATATGCTAGTAGCAGTCAGAGTGCAACATGGACAAAAAAAAATATTATGGTTAGGGGTAGGGTTAGGGTTAGGATTAATATCAGGGTTAGGGTTAACATTAGGGTTATTGTTAGAGATGAGGGGTAGGATTAGGGTTGGGGTTATGTGTGTGTGTGTGCAGTGCTTTCAGGAAGCAAAATCCCACCACTAATCTTGCTTGGGGCAACCACTTTCTCCATCAAAATTCTGTCGAAGTAGAGAATGAACATCTTCCCATTATTGCTCCAACAAACCTCTTGAAAACCTTAGAAACAATCCCTTAAAGCCCTAAATATAAGCCCTAAAAATTTAGCGTCTCCCCTACTAATAGGCACAAGGACTTCCAAGAACCTTGGTGGCAGCGAGCTGTGGAATGGCTTTGGTCGCTGCCAACAAATTAGGTTATAGAAACTTCTAGATGCTTATGCATTAGGGTTAGGCATTTGCGTGTTAACAATTTTTAGATATAAATTAAAAATTAATAGTTATAAAATATTTACAGATGCATATAAAGTGAAGCATCTCCTGCATTAGGGTTAGTAACTATTGTGTTAATAATTATTAATTAAAAATTAACAACTAAACTTATAAAATACTTATCAAAAGATATAAAGTGAAGCATGTTTGTAAAAAATGATCCTCTCTTTTAAATGTACCTATCTATCTCTTTTCAAACATTCATAGTGAGTGCAACAGATGCTATAATTTAATGTGTTACGAACTAAGTAGAATGTATCTTCTACCAAAATAACTCTAATCTATTATGGTGAGCAATATTTGGAAGATTTGGTTTCTGAAAATAATTTTGTGTCGATCAATGTTGTAGCCTGCATCTCAAATTGGCATGTTTATCTATCCAACATAATTTGACACTCTAAGTGGTTTTGGAAAATCATGTCTTCACAATGCGAATGCATCATAACCTAGAAATTTCTTCCAAACACTTTTCATTTTCTCTCTTAAACATTAATACATTCAATCATATGCCAATTTAGATAAAGTCCCTTTGTTATACTCTCTTAATAAAACCTCGATTCTCTACTTTCTAGTTCAGTTACTTTGTTTTCCAATATTACTCCTATCGCTTCCTTTGTATTGCTCTCACATTGCACAACCTCATTCTCATTTGTGTAACTAGTAATCTTGAACAATAGAATTTGATTTGATCCACCACCATCTGTAGAACCTTCTATTCTAGATGGTGTATATGATAAACATGAACTAAAGAAGGTTTTTAAGTCTACTTGTGAACAAGTACAAAAATTTATTTGCCAACTCATTAGTGGGGATTACCTATTTGATCCATTGTGTTTCTACTCCTATTCTGAAGTTGCATCTGCCTTCTTATCCAATGTCATGGATCTGTAGAGATGTCCATATATGTTACGTGTGTTATGTTGCAAATATGTCCAAACCTCTATCTTTAATAGCTCTGAGCTTGAACAAGCCATAAGTCATTATGATGTCACTGAGGGCATCATTCCTATTGGTGGCATCTTCTATAAGGATTCAATTCTCTCTCCTTATGGTATCAAATGTATCCACTCTGCAATCTCCAAGGGACCGTTAAAAAACTATGCCCTGAATTTCAAACATGTGTGCTCAATTGTCACGGTCACCTTCTAGATTTTGATGTCCTAAATAAGGCGAAATGCTCCTTCTATGGACTATGACTACTTATCAAGCACTCTCCCCCAATTGCAATTGAAGCCATAGGTTTTCTTAAGCCTAATTATTAGCTATGTGAAGACGTTCCTCTGACATAATACAAATTTAACAATAATCATCAATATTAATGGTTTACAGTTATTGTTTATCCTAAACTGACCATTTTCTATCCAAATTCTACACTACTTGATATGTTACAATACATCTTCCACAGGAGATCAAATGAACTAATGCACAAATTGTGCATCACGTGGACCAAAAACAAACTATCACAACATGGACCAAAAACAAACTATATGGAGTAGCTTCATTTTTGTAAATATTTCTTGCATTTGTAACCATTGTAACACTGTACATGTAACCATCAAATATAAATATAGGCATTTAACCTATTAATCAAAGAAAATCATTGTTCCATTAACAAAAAAATTGAAGTTATGTACTTTACTTCTCAAAATATTCTTCTAACAAAAGTTTCCTTTTCTTTTTGTAATGTGTGTGCTGAGAATAGTAATTTATAACCTTATTTGTATTATTACTTTCAAGTTTAACCATTCTATAGTTAAATTTCATGCTAATCTATATTCCACATTGAAAATTAGCACAATAGCAATGATATTAATAGTAAGTGACTGAAAATTACAAATTGATATAGTCCATAATACAAATTTAACAATAGTCATCAACATTAATGTTTTACAACTATTTTTTATCCTAAATTGATCATTTTCTATCCAAATGCTACACTACTTAATATGTTACAATTCATCTTCTATAGGAGATCAAAGTAACTGATGCACAAATTGTGCATCACAACGTGGACCAAAAACAAACAATCTACAGATGGTTCTTCCATATAGAAACCTGTATAAATTGTATAATAGCCTACCTTAACAAGCAATGGTTACTCCTTTGTATCACATTAATATGCCATTTCCAACTATTGTTGTACTACTCGAAATGTTCTTGCTGATATTGCTACTCATCCTAATCAAATGTACTCCTCAATTTCTTATACTACTGCTATGCAATGTGGTAGTATTCTTCTACTTTTTTGCATAGAGTATTGTAAAATCCTTTTCATCCAAAATATAAGTAGACAACTTCCAATTCAAAACACACAAAATTGGAGAGACGACAAAGTTAAGCTTAATATGTCCTCATCAAATTCTTCAATCTATAAGTAGACAATGCAAAGAAGAAATGGACACATTGCCAAGGCAGTCAAGTTCTCAAAAACCTACAAAAGAAAATCAAGCAATTGAACAAGTTAAATTGAATAATAAGAGAGTCAACTATTGTAGAAAGAAAAACAAATATAGAGGTGTTAGGAGGTGCCCATGGGGGCGCTTTGCTGCCGAAATTAAGGATCATGTAACTAAGAAATATCGATGGTTGGTAACATTTGATACCTTTGAAGAAGTTGCAAATGCCTACGAAACAACTGCTAGGTCCATGAAAGGAACTAATGCAACTACAAATTCCAACTCCATTAGTTCAAAACCATACAATTTGTCTAAACATGGTTTTTTGTCATCTTACGAAGTGGACTCTACTACCAAAGTAAAGCAGCCCTTGGTTCAATCTGCCAATATAATGCAACATCCACCATCTAATTATATGCGCATAAATTCAACAGATATAATACAAAATTTGAAGTGGAAGAAGTAGCAACAAATGATGTTGACTCAGCTATAGGTTTATTGGATGAAGTAATCTGTAAATACTTTCCAAATTTACATTATAGTGGTGCTATTGAAGGCAATAAAAAGAATGTTGCAAGTCATATTAGCACTTTGTATATTCCTAATGCAACTACTTTTCCATGCAATATTCATATTAGTACATCTCAAGTGTCAACTGCAAAAGTTGACAACTTGATAGACACAAATTCTGAGTGTCTTTACATGAACCAAGTCAGTGGTATGTTCCTTAACACCAAGTCTTGGTTTTGAATCCCTATTCATTGCAGTTTAGTATAGTAATACTATTAAACAATAGCCTAGCTCATTGGATATTAAGATTATGTGGTATTGTTATAGAAATTATTTCCTATTTATTAATTTTCTTTGTTACTATTTATGTAGATGACACAAAAATTGTTCAAGGTTATGTGAAGCAATATCTTATGTGGTTAGAATCTACTAGTGTCTCCAACGAGATGAACAAAGTTGATTTCAAATCAAACATTGAGGATGTCCTTCAACATCCCCACTTGATTATTAAGAACATGAACAAAAACATTGACAATGGCCATTGTTGTGCCACTAAGGAACTTGATAATTCCATTGCCATAGAACAACTCCATTGTAAGATTTGTTCACAAATTGCAATGGAAGTGCAGAAAATAAAGACCAAATTGCAAAATATGGAGGAAAGCATAAAGTTATTGATGGAGTCTGATGCTAGAATTATGCATAAGTTTGTAGCCTTGCTCTCCTTTTTTTAGAGTTTTGATTTGTAGAGACATGAGAAAATGCATTTAATTTTGAAAATTGTGGAAATATGTATAATTTCCCCGTAAATCACTTTTTATTTTAAATTACAATTCAAAAACCAAGATTCAGTCTACCAAAAAGATATGCTACAAATTGTTATTCTAATTTGATTTTTGTAGTTTTCTATTTTCTTGTGCTTGAAGTTTCTTGTATATGCATGTTGTCTACAAAAGTTAGGATTGCAAATCTAATGTAAAATGTTGTTCATTTTTTATTTTTACATGCAATGTTTTCCTTTCTGTGAATTAAAAAACAAATATCATATTAGTCAATAATTTGTAGCTTTATGAAAAGTTTGCTTGCTTGATAGTTTCTAGTAAAATTTATGCAATTACGTTCAAGTCTTTTGCAACTTATATTTATGCAAATATTATTAAGTACTACAAATATTTGTACATTTATCATATGTTTGAAAATTAACAAGATTCTATTAGTTTTTAAATATAAGTATAAATTGAAATATATTATGATGACAGTAGGAATTGTTTGTTGTAGGAGTTAAAAAACTAACAAAACAATATATAAAGTCATCAAAATCCAAACAAATCAAAACTACTACTAGACATGGAAAAAAAGCAAGTCATAGATGTAGACAACTACCAATTCAGTAGTCAAAGGAAAACTTGTAATATCGATATCGCATTAAAATGTGAAGGGCTATGAAGACTTAAAACATTTAAATAAAATGTAGGAGATTGTTTATTTGACTCACTAGAACTGCTACTTAAATATCGTTACACATCAATTGAACTACGAAATGGAACTATTGATTATTTCCTAAGTTGTCTTGCAAAAGATGATGAAGATGCGATAAAGTCATATAACTACGATTTGGATTGACACTTCCTACACCAATTGCATGGAATGCAAGATCCTACAACATATTTATGTAGAATGCGATTATCTGCAAAACCAAGGAAAACTAACAAAGAAATTGGACTATGGGGAGATCTATTTTGTATTCAATGGCTATCCAAATGGCTAAACATACAAATATGCCTCTAGTCAACGACAATAGGGAAAAAGTATTTGCACTTCAACGAATCAAAGCTTGGAGAGTCATACTCCATTCTCTTTCATGATGCAAATGCTTCCAATGGACAATTTGAGCCACTTCTAAGTATTGAAAAACAATCTCTAAACTACCAACCACCAAAAAAAATTCATCAACTCAAACAACTGATTAGAAATAATAATCAAAATCAAAGTAACAAACATGTCAAACAAATTAAAAGATCAAAACAACTAGTAGACATAGAAAAAAACAAATGATAGACGTAGACAATTATCAATTCACAGGCCAAACTCATGTTTCCAACATTGATATTGCACTAAAAAATGAAGGACTATTTAGAATGAACAAATTTACCTACAATGTTGGAGATTGCTTGTTTGACTCATTACAATTCTTACTCAAATATTAGTACACTTCAATCCAACTACGAAATGGAACCATTGATTACTTCTTATCATGCCTTATAAAAGGTGAAAAAGATGCAATTCAATCATACAATTGTGATTTGGATCCTCACACTCTACATTATTTACACAAAGTAGATGATCTAGCAAAATATCTATGCAAAATGTGATTATTTGCAAAACCAACTACACTTCACAAAGAAATTGGACTATGGGGAGATATATTTTGCATTTTCTAGCTATCCAAAAAGCTAAAAATACAAATATGTATTTGGTCAATGACAACAGGGAAAAAGTACTTGCACTTCAACGAATCAATGAATGCAGATTCATAATCCATCCTTTACCATGATACAAATACTTGTAATGGACATTTTGAACCACTTCTAAGTTCCCAAACACAAAACCTTAGCTACCAAGCACCAACAACATCCCCAAAAATTAAATAGTTCACTACAAATAATAGTCAAAAACAAATTGTAGCACCTAACAAAATGAAAAGGCTAGAAAATATGAACATTACTTCGCTCCACGAAATCAAGAAACAAATACACAACAACCAATCAATGATATCTAGAACATCAAAATAAAATAATTCAACATCACCAATAATAGTATTTACAAAAACAATTCAAGACACACCAAAATATGCATGTGGAACTTCTCAATGTTGTATTTCAACAAAGACATTAGGATTTTCAAAGACAAATACAAACAAACCTATTACAAATTAATACAATATAATGATCCAATATTGACAGATTCCATCTGTAAAAAATGTCTTACATCATCGAAACAATCCATGCTTCCTACATATGCAACACCACATAATATTTGAACAAACAAACCATTGAAATATGTACAAACACTATCACAATTAGAAGAACGACTTGTCTCAATAAGAATTGCATTTGCACAAATTTGGGAACTAGGATATAAAAGATCTCAAATAGGATTAACTGGTTCTATCATTAATGTTCCAGTTAACATGAACATTATACAAAAAGCACTACCACAATCTATTTATGACACATCAACAATCAATGTTTCTCTTAAGAGTCGATTGGAATATAAAAATGCATTCCAAAATGGCTTGGTATGGCCGAATACTATCATGTATGCTTTAACTCAATTAAACGATACACTGCTTTACAAAATGGAAAAGGTTTAAATAAAAAAAGACTGGGAAGAAGCATTTCAAATCAGTGATCAAAATGAAACTAGCAATGAACAAAGTACAACCGAAAGTGACACAAAGCATCAATATCCCTCTGAATCTTTAATACATGGATTCACTGAATCTAGATCTATACATAAAATGCAAGATAAAATTATAGAAATAGCACCTGCATAAGAGAATTCTCCAACTGGAATCTTTAAAGATAAGTATTCTGAAGAAATGAATTTTCCTACACTATTTTTTGGCAATCCATGTGATGACGACATTGTTAAAAAATTCACATAAAATTGCACAATGGGAGTTGCTACATTCAAATAGACAATTTTCTTACCACATAACAAACTTATTTTTCAAGACCATTAAAATATTCATACAACAAGTTATGTCCATAATGTGGATAAGAATTCGTAAAGGTCAGCTAAAAGGAAGAAATCTACTAGCTAAATATGTCAAAGACAAACCTAACCTAGAGAAGATACTGAATCAGATATTAGCTATATCGATTTCAAAAGGATAAGAACATCTCCTGATTATTTACAACAACTTAAAAAGAATGTATTTGCAATGATATGACAACTAGGACCGCCTACTTTTTTTGTTACATTTACTAGTGCAAAACAAAATTGGGATCCTCTATCAAATACACTTAAAGAATTATATAGTTCACATCAATCAAGATCAGAAAAACAAGAAGCTTATAGCAAAAATCAAAATGATAAATTCAATCTTATAAAAAAAGATCCAGTTACTTGTGCACAATACTACATACATAGAATAAATGCAATCAAAAGATTAATATTTGTAGATGATTCTTTCTTTGGAAATTTCTTAGACTATTTCTCTGTAACTAAATTCCAAAATCATGGAAATGAACATGATCACTTTCTTCTATGGATAAAAAATGCACCTGTCCATGGCAAAGATAGCAATGCAAATATTATAGAATTTGTAGACAAGTACATAACTTGTAGCACTGAGCATCTACAACCTGATATAGCTATACTACACAAGCATCATTATACAAATAAATGTAGAAAAACAAAAAAAGCCACTTGCAAATACAATTTCCCATTCCCAACAATGCACAAAACTACTATACTCAAACTACTAGTAGACAAGAATGAAGATATAGTTTCAACTACAAACAATATCTTTTCCAACTTGCAAAAAGGAACATACGACACATCCTTCTCTTTTCAAATGTTCCTAGATGGAATGGATATCAATGAGGACAAGTATATCATGGCTATAAGATGAACATTACGTAGACCTGCACTATGATTATAGAGAAAACCATCGCAAATATGGAACAATAGTTTTGCAAAGGAAATTCCACAACTATGGAAAGAAAATACAGATGCACAATTTGTTCTTAATGCATATGTAGCAGCAATGTACTGTAACTCTTACATGACAAAGGTTGATAAATCAATGACATGCATTTAAAATAATATGTAAAGACCACCAACATAACAATATTGATGCCATAAAGATGATAAGAAAACTCGAAAATGCTTTACTTAATTTACAATAGATGTCCTCACAACAATCTGCTCACATTGCCTTATCCCTTCCACTCAATTATAGCTCAAGGAAATGTATATTCATTGATACAAGGCCTAACAATGATCACACTTTTGTTTTGAAATCGGTAAAACACATAAGGAAAGAGCCAAAAGAATAAAAAAATGTAATTTGTAATTCTTTAATAGACTACTATATAAAATGTTCTCAAACTATTTTAGGCATATGCCTTGTCGAATTTATTGCAAAATACAATAAAAATGGAAAAAGAATTAAGCCAAAGAGAAAACCAAATGTTATACGATTTATCAATTTCAATAAACATACATATTTAGAAAATCATTGTAGAGAGAAATTACTACTCTATGCACCCTTTAGAATACATGAGAATACATTGAAACATAATTTCAATTCATGGCAAAATGCTTACATACATCATGAAAAAACAATTCAGCTTAAAAGTGCAAAGTTCAATTACAATGTTCACTATGGATGGGGTGACATCGACAAAGCTAGACATGAGCTAAATGCTAAAAATGATAGCACTGACAATGAGACTTTTGTCACAAAAAATAAGAAAGATCAAGAACAATATGATATACAAATAGATTTTTAAATTGTGAACCATAGCAACTTAAATAGTATAACTCAGAATACAATTGAAAATATTCAACATCCACAAATTATGGACAACAATGAGTACTACAAATTATGAAAAATGTTAAACAAAGAGCAACAAGCAATTATAAAGGACATTGTATTAAAAAAATTGAAAGATATTAAAACTCCACTACACTTATTCTTAACAGGTGGAGCTGGAATAGGGAAGACTTTCACTGCAAAAGCCATATACCAAGCTCTTCTCTACATCTACAACAATTGTATTGAAAACAACCTAGACAAGCCAAAGGGACTAATAATTGCTTATACAGGAAAAGTAGCATACAACACAGGTGAAGTAACACTACACTCAACATTTCACATACCTTTCAACAAATCAAAGTTCATTCCATTGAATGTAGAAACATTGGATACAATGTCAAAGCATTATCAACAACTATGTGTCCTCCTCATAGATGAAATTTCATTAGTAGGTTCAACATTTCTACACTATATTGACAAGCAAATACAAGATATAGTGCAAATTCCAACTGCATACTTTGCAAACATTGATAAAAAAAAATTGTGGTGATCTTTATCAAGTGCAACCTGCACTTGACTCTATTTTATTTGAAAATAAACCAACATTGTCTGAACTAATGTCTTACGTTTTTTGGAAAGACAATATAAAGAGTTATTCTTTGATCTCTACCATGCAACAAAGGGATGAGATATTCATTGCAATTCTCAACAGAATTCATGTAGGTTCACAGAAAAATGATGATTTAGATTATATTAACCAACATTGCTTATGTCTACCACCAATGGACCCAACATTCCCTTTTCTCTTCTATAGAAGAAAGGATGTTGATGAACACAATAATAAAATGCTATCAACCATTCTTGGAGATATCATTATATTAGATGCAAATGATGAACATGAAGATAACTACAATGGAATAAGATAATACACTCATACAACTACTCTACCAACTCAAATATGCTTGAAACCAAATATACTTGTAGAAATATATGCTAGTAACTACAATACACAAGATGGTCTAGTGAATGGGTCAGATGGCATATTCAAAGCAATACAAAATACAATGATTTTGATATTGTTTGGATCAAATTTAATGATTCAAAAATTGGTCAACAACAAATCAAAAAAATGGTGCATTGTTATACTGAAAGCATTAGTAAAGAATCGGTACCTATACTTTGTATATCTAGGCTAGTCCACACAACACTCACCAAAAAAAGAATTACTATTAGAAAACAATTTCTAATACAATTAGCATGTGCAAGAGTTATACATTGATCCCAAGGACTTACAATGGACATTGTAGCATTTGATCCAACTGGCATTACACAACATGGAATAACATACACAACACTGTCACAAATAAAATCAATTCAATCATTATTCTTGCTCAAAAATCTGAATGTAAAAAAATTCAAAGTGAAGAAAAAATAGTCATTGAAATGCAACAACTTCAATCAAATGCACAATGGAAATTTGAAAATGAAATCACTCTTCCTAATAACATCCCACAAATTTTGATGTGCACATTGAACACTCATACCTTATGTGTACATATAAATGACATTCTCAATGACCATGACATAATGATATATGATATCTTATGTTTGCAAGAAACACACATGCATCCATCTAAAACCAACAATATATTTCAAGACTTCAATTCCTTTGTTCTATACAACATACATGGCATATTGAATTTAACTAAAAAAAACCTCATTATATCTAAAACAACACAACATAGAACAACAAACATTGAAGCCCTTACAATAGCAACACCTGTAACTAACATTGAGTTGAATGTGTGTAACATCTATGCAAGACCCAACACTCCAATTTTAGAATTTATAACAACTATTGATAAAATACTTACACATATAAACACACAAAATATTTTGTATATTATAGGAGATTTCAATATTGACATGAATATAGAAACCAAAAAATAAAACCTCTCAAATCACATGCAAAATAAAAACATAGAATTCATGTTAAACCAAGCACACACTATAAACAAACCACTAATTGACCATGTTTGGTGTAATTCAAATACACATGCATCTTCCATTTACAAATTAGAAGCGTACTGGATTGATCACCTTGCCACTTTTATAAAGCTCCATCCTAATCAACAAAAATTACTTGACTTGTGATTCCCAATGACCATATTAAAATATTTGTCACATTCCAAATCATTACTACATTGCTATCAATATTTGTAATATGCTACCTATCTAAACTCCTATCCTCATTTCAACAGTTTTAGCAAATATACTAATGCACCTTTACACCAACAAAATAACATTATTTTATTTTCATCCAAAAACAATTAGTTATACGATTGCTCTAACATATTTTTCTAACTCATATCATGCTAAAAATTACTACAATTTCATTGAATACAATTCAACACCATAAAATTTTATTGCAACAAAACAATGGAAAGCAACAAGAGAACAAACAAAAAAGAAGCACCAAAACAAGCAAAAACACCCAAAAGGTATTTACAAAACAATAATTCAATTTCCACTATGCTAATTCATTTTTCCAATGCTCAAGCAATTCTATTATATTCTCTATAGATAAAAAATTGGAAGTCCCAATTCCATATCCATTGAGGATTTGAACACCTGAAAAGATGGGAACACTTTTGAAGGTGACATAATTGTTGTGTACAGAGCCAACCTGGACAAAGCAAACCAATCACCTGAAGTGCTACGTGTAGATTTGACAGATGCTAAAGCTGAAATGACAATTACTTTAAATGTTACCGAGCATCTTGTGAAACAACATGAAAACAAAATAATTCCAAGTTCAACAATACATGTATCAAATTTCTAAATTGTGCACAAAAAAAATTATGATCGTGGTGATTGTGATTGCATTATCATTTTGCAAGAAACAAGCACAGTTGAGGTCATACCTCGCCTATGTCAAGAATATAAGTTCATACCATAAATGACAATTAAAAAATTACTTACAAGTACATAGAGCTATCCCATTGGAACGATTGGTACAATGGTTATATCCACAAAAAGGACAACTTCACAAATTTTTATTGACATCGAAGATGGTGACTTAGACATGGATAGAGCACAGGTACAAATTTTTTTCAAACTCTTCTCCTAAACAACTTTACATCCATTGCTTTATTCTTTCTATCACTACAATCCATAAATTAAATCTAATTTACTTACCATTAACTTGAACAAATACAGTTACATGAGAGTTTCACACAACATTTCTTGCAAATAGAAAATCAAGTGCGAGAAAACAAGTTTTCAACAATGTTATTCAAAAATATTGTAAGGTGAAAAGAAGCAGGCAACACATTCAAAACTTGCAAATCTACATATATTTGCAAACTAAATAACACAAGGACAGTGGACAAGCTAAAAAGATTCCTCCAGTCAACATTTCAGGTACTCATTTCTAAATTGTTACCTCCCCAAATTTACAATAAATTTTCTCCCCTACATAACAATATTGTTTACATATATGTTTCAGATATATATGTAATTCTAAAAGTGGCCAACCCCTTGTCAAATCCCTTCCATGCATTTTGTGCAAAGTGCAACTACAAGTTTGAAAATTATGGAACACTAGGAGACCAAGTTGCTTTTTGTGCTAGATGTAATGATGATGTGAATTACATAGTCTCCCCTCATTTAAAAACCATCCTTATACCTGAAAACAAACAAACAATACATTTCTTCATGGATAAATCCATTGTTGAAACGTTACTACCCAATTTACACAACACCACGTATGAAGACTACATTAAAGATAAATCAAGCATCATCTTCATGTTACGGGATTTCTCAAAAAAAGGGCTCTTCACGTTGAACTATAACAATGTCATCATTAATGCCACTCATCTTCAACAATAATCAACAAATCCTAAAAGGTAAGTAAAATATTTTCCAAATTTTTTTAACTATATGCATGTTTCTGTTCATTCAATATTCTTATATAAAACAATAATCATTTTCTAACAACTATCTCAATACACTATTTACAGGCAACATATGAGATACAAAAGGGGAGAATATTGCACTTCCACTGTATGGACAACCACGGTCTTCTCCACCTTGCTGAAGTTGCGGCCACCTATCATAGCATTAAGATGGCTAGGGACTTTAGGGTCTCTAAACTTTGGATTGAAGGTGATTCGTTAAATATAGTGAATTGCATTAAGCAAAGGTATCCTCCTTCATGGTCTATCAACAACTTTATATCTGATGCCATTTCTTTATGTGAGGAATTTGAAGAAATTTACATTTCCCATGCCTATAGGGAGGCTAATGTTGTAGCCGATTGGTTGGCTAATTATGGGGTGTCGTCAGCTAGTTCGTGGAGGGAGGGTGACGTCCTTCCTACTGATTTGAAGAGCCTTATTATTAATGAGATCAATTAATTTTCTATTATTACCCACCTCCTTGATCTTGGGGTTGCATAGGTATTATGAAGCTTGTTGTTTGATGGGACTTCTCGCATAGTGGGTGATCATTGGAAATTGTTCCCTCATGTTGGTGAGTTGTCTAAGTACTCTGCTTATTACTTCCTTTTAGACTACTTTCGAGTGCCTCACACGCTTTTTGGCTGGTTTTTTGGCTAGTGCTTCGGTTGTGCTATGTTTGTGCTTTGCTAGCAACTTGATGATGGGAGGAGATAGGTGTCGCACTAAGCCTCTGTCTTGTGAAGAAATGAGAGCTAATCCTTAGGTTTGGGAAATTATGTAGAATGGTGGTGTTACTCCTTACCTGGAGCATCTGAAGGGTTTCGAACCCTCGGTGTCTAAGGAGTTTGTTGATGCCTAGCATGTCCATGTGGTTAGTATGTTTGGTAGAGATACTACCATTAATGAAGATTTTATTGCTGAGGTTATGGGTTTGTCCATGGTCGGGAGAAAATTCTATAAGGACAAGAACATTTCTCAAAATGCAAGGCAAAATTTCCTTTGTGATAGGGAAAGGGCTAGGATGGTCCATTTGGATCATGGAGGATATGACAGAATGCAAATTAAACCTATTTGGTGGGAGGTAGTAGTGGCTTTGATGCGCTACTTTACACTTGATGGCAGATTCATGACGCTCTATGGGAACCACTTTCACCATGGTAAGTTGGTTTTGTTTCCCTTTTATCTGTTGAGTTCCTTGGAAAAGGGTATTTCAAATTTTAGAAGAAACCCCAGGAATCCTTATCTGCATGAAGGTTTAATGCTTCTCATTGTGGATTTTATGAAAGCTAATTGCATTGCTAGAACCCCTGTTTCCAAAAAGAAGGGGAAAGGTAGTGGGAATTGTAGGATTTAGGAGATTCATGATTTCGAAGCTTTGGAGTTTGAAGTTGATTCTAAAGGGTGGTCGGATGGCTATGATACTGACCTTCAGTGGGTAATGTAAAGTCATCTTCCTCTAGAGCTTCTCATGCTAAGCGTAAGTTGAAGGGTCTTGAGGGTGGTTCTGCTGGTAAGAAGCCGAAGGCCTGTGCCAAGGTGTAGGATGTTAATCTGAAGAAGGTGGCAGGAAATATTCAAGGGGAGAACTCGGGTATTGGTGGGTCCCCTGTGGATGGTAAGGAGAATTCGGTGGTTAATCTGGATATTTCTACTGGGGAACCTGTTTCTAAAGGGAAGGCTAAGATGGTTTCTGAGGATGTGTCGTTTGAGGGGCCCTCGATGGGGTTGCATCAAGACAGGGGTGTTTTTTGGGGTGTGATGGACTTCTCTCAGGTGTCAAGCCTTGTCAAAGAAGGGGCTGATATCTCCTTCAATTTGCTTATGTGGTTGGTTCAAGAAATTCAAGATCTTCATAATAAGCATGATACTATGTCCAAGTGCAACATCTCTACTCTCCCTAGCCTTAAGGAGCAGGAAGCTATTTTTGGGCTTTTTAGATCCCTGAATACCAATGTGGGTGGTCTAGTGGATGAGATTGCTTCGTTGAAGAATGACCTAAACCTGAGAGTAGTAGTGTTGGAATGAAAAAATAGGTAACTTAGAAGGGACTTGGACACACTCATTAATATAAGCAAGGAGAAGTTGGAGGCATTTTCTGAGGGTATGGTTTTCCTTAACCAGAAGGCTATGGAGTTGACCGGGAAGGGTCTGTTTGATGCTCATACTAACTTGGTTCATGAGGAGGGTGCTGGTTTGGAGGTGAATTCGGTTGATCTGGCTACTAGCTTGAGTGTTTGTACTAGGAGCAAAACTAAGAAAGGTAAGAAGGATCCTGCTCATGATGTTGAAGAAATCATGGACATGCATGAGAAGCTAGTGGCCAAGGATATGGAGGCTGCTAAAGTGCTCAAGGACTTACTGTAGTGGCCTTGTGGCCTGTCTGTTTTTTGTTTTTTGGTTATGTTGGTTGTCTGATGGTTTGTTGATGGATGGTTAATCAGCTGGTTATTTTTTTGTTGTTGTTGGGTGGGTAGTCTCTTGTTTTATCTTTGCTGCCATTTTCTTTTTTGTAAAAGGGTTTCAAGCACCCTTCAAAATTTGTTTATCGTTAATAAAAAAACCACAGTCTTCTATGCTCAAACATGTCTAATACATATCTATTAGTTGTTTTCAAAAAAAATTCATCACACCAGTTCTATAAACTTCCTTGCATATTTATTTATGATAATACATGTCAATTGCTACATGCACATTTATTTGTTCAAACTTTCAAGTTGTATGACCCCTATGAATAAATGCAAACTCTATAAATATATATTTTGATTTAAAATCACATTATGTCCTAATTAATGGGATTCAAATCCATAGTTTTATTATTTCATGTTTGATAACATTTCATTCCAAAGTTTATTAAATTTATAGATTCAATTTTTATGAATATTAGAGATTCTTAATATTTATTACTATTTCTAGATGATGTTCAGATTATTCATTAACTTATATTTCATGATAATTAAATTACCTATATTTCATGACTATTCAATCATTACAATCCATCTCTTGTAAGAATTAATGGTCCAATTATCACTAACTCCAACAAGATGATGCTTATATATGTCTCTATTTTTGCTAAGTAACTCTCTCAAACAACCAAACACAACTAACAATCAACAGGAACCTGACGCTATTGCAACACTTGTTTTATAAAATGGTGTATCGAGCTTTTTTAAAAATTCTAAAAAAAATATCTTTTCTTTTTAAAGATTAAAAAACAACTTCTTTTAAAAGAGAATGGACGGGCAAAAATTTTTAAATGAGCTTGAGGAGATTAAAGAGCAACGGGCGAGAAAGACATTTAGGGTTTGATTTTATTTTGCATGAGCAGAGGACCCTAAATAAGATGAAAAGGGTTTTATTTAAAAAAAAACACGCAAAGGTGGGGACGGACCCCTTAAAAATAAAATAGGTTTTATTTATTTATTTAAAGTTATGAAAACAAAATTTGCAAGGCCATAAAAAGAAAAGGATTTATATTTTTTATTTTTATTATAAAAAATAGAGATTATTTTTTTGAAACAAAATAATTTATTTTTTAAAGAAAATAATGTAATTTATTAAAAAAATCTAAGTTAAATAGGGCTAGAGCCCAAAAAAAATGTTTTTTTAGAGAAATTTGAACATGCAAATAATAACATAGAGAATAAAGTGAATTTTTTACAGATTTAGCCTGATATTGCAAAAAAGATTAAGATAAAAAAATGAAATATCACTCTTTATTTGAGGGTTTCTAAAAATTAGCAAAAAACAAAACATGGATGCAAATTATATAACTTTGAAACAAAAAAAAAACTTAGAAATCTTTAGATAAAGAAAAACCTGCACAAGGGTTAGAAAAAAAAATTATTAGACAAGAAGCAAGATTAAATTTTTGGCTCTTCTCCTCCTCTTAGAGTGCCTCCAATGGTGTGCCTTTAAAACTTGGTAAACCTTCGACAATGTAGCTAAAAAAAGATTAGTAATACCAAGGCTCTAATACCATGAAAGGAAATATAAATTGAGCAAAGGAAAGAGCTAATCAATAAGCATTGTTTGAAGAATAAATATTACCAAAGAGAGAGTAGCCAAACCAAGAACCACCAAATGCAAAGGAGACACAAAAATTTGATAATGGGAAAAAACAAAAAAAAAACCCAATGTTATGAATGAAGGAAAAATGCCTAAGAATGATACAAAGAGAGAGCGAGAGAGAGAGCACTTAAGCCTTAAGCTTACTTGCTTGAATGAAAAATGAGAGGAGAGGCACCTCAATATATAGAGGTGAGAAGAGGAGTTAGAATTAGAAAGTAACTCTCAACTCAATGAATGTCACCATTCATTTGTGTGTGTAAGTTGTCAAAAGCCTCTTAAAGAGGTGGTTACAAATAAATAATTACAATTAAATAATAACCTTTACCAAGTAAAGATTAATATTCTAACAATGAATCAGTAGATCAATTAAAACTTGGCCTTTAACACTTTATGCAAATTAATTTCTTTTTAGCCCACTTAGTGTAGATTCAATCTAAGCATGTAGAGAAATAAACATTCACACAAAGCAACACATAACACAAAATGTACGTGGAAAACCAAAGAGGGGAAAAACCACAATGAAAATAGCTACTAGGGTCTATTGTCCTAATCCAACCTCATAATCAATTATGTTACAATGTTTAAGGGCACCAACCCTAAGGAGACACCAATCCCCTAGTTTTAGGAGCACCCACTCCAAGGAAGCACCAACTCCTTACTTTGATCACCTACCTAGATATCTGATGGCACCCACCAATTAGATTTACAATGCAATGATTACAATTTATTCTTTCAAGACATGGATGGAGTTTTGGTCTGCAACTGCAAGGAGCCGAGCTAGGGCATTCGAGCCCTAGCTCGTGTTTGCTTTCTTTGTTTGTGCGAAGGTTGGGGTGGGTGTCTGTTTCGTTTTGTGGGGGGGTTAATTTTTTTGCTGCAACTGTTCTTTGATGCTCCAGCCTAGTTGTGTTTCGCCATTTTTCCTGTGCGTAGGGCTTTGTCTAGCCCTCTTTTTTTCCTTTGTGGTTGGGCTCTTGTGTTGGTGGGAGGATCTGTTGTTGTGGGTTGTACATGGTGCTGGGTTGAGCGTGGGTTTTACAACGGGTGTTGCAGGTGAGGGTTTCCTCTGATCTATTGTGTCTGGGGCCGGCTCTTTCCAGTGCATGTCTATCCTAGGCCTTTTGGCGGCTATGTCTCAGGGTGAACCATTTAGGGCTGCGCCCGACATGGATTTTCGTGCTACAGTGGGCTTGAAATCGCCAAGTCAAGGAGCAAGGGTTTTTGATAACACCCTCTTCTCTCTGAATATGGGGTCTATGGATTCAAATTTGTCTGGTGGATCTCAGATCACAAAGATTAACAGATGCCTAGAGCGTTGCAAAGAGAGACCTAAATTGGTTATTCCGATTGAGATGATTGCTAAGGATATTGAATATTATTCAAAGCATTCTTTGTACTGCAAATTTTTGGGAATGAGAGTGTTCTACAATTTTTGGAAACTTGGGCACAAAGGACTTGGGAGCCAGAGGGCGAAATGGAGGTCACGCTACTTGCAAATAATTTCTTCATGGTCACATTTATCTACTTGGCTGATCGCAATAGGGTTTTTGAGGGGGGGCCCTATTTTCACAACCAGGTTGGGTTGTTCGTCAAGCCATGGCATGCAGGCTTTAATCCCTTTGAGGAGCTTCTGAATTGTGTTTCGGTGTGGGTTCAGTTGCCCAAATTTCCAATCGAATGCTATCGTGAGGATGTTCTACACATGCTTGCTTCATTGCTTGGGAATCCGGTGGGGTCTTCGACACAAACCCTAGGTAAGAAAGTAATGAATTTTGCTCGAATTTGTGTGGAAATTGATTTGAGTAGGCCTTTTCCAGATGCTTTAGATATGTGTGTGGGTCCCCATTCTTGGGTGCAACAATTGGATTATGAAACCCTTCCTTTTTGATGTCACCTCTTTCATGAATATGGTCACCTGTTGCGTAGATGCCCGAAGGCTAAGCCTGTGGTGCCTTAGCCTCCACCTCCTCGTAACACTCCTGATGTTGATAAGGGGAAGAATCCTGTTTCTGTTGAGGGGGCAAATGCTGAGGGTTATATTCCTGTTAAGGCTCGTAACCGAAATAGAGGTCAAAAGAGGACTTTGATGGAGAGACAAGATGAGGATACTTTTAACAGGTTTGAGGTCCTGGATGATTTGGGTCAGCAAGAAGTTAATCCAGGGTTAATAAGTGTGGATCCGGGTATGGTGGGTTCTGGCCTGGAGGATCACACTTCCATTACTCCTCTTGCTCCTCAGGAGGAGTCTGCCATGCCTATGGTCGCTGATGTGCAGGTTGGGGCTCAGGTGTTGTCGGGTCCAAATGTTGAGTTGGGGCAGGGGGATGGAGGCACTTCTGTTCCTACACGAAATGTTGGATCGGATGTGGCTAAGAGTAGCAAGCCTTCTCCTCAATTGGGCATTTTGCAAAAGGATGACAAGAAGGGGGGGTTGGAGAAAAGTGCTAAACTTGGCAGGAAGAAATATTTGGAAAAGATTAAGATGATGGGGGAGACTTTGGTGGAGTCAGGGTCTGTTAAGACCCTAGATTCTCATTTTTTGACTCCTTTGAAATGATCATTATTTCATGGAATGTAAGGGGCTTGAACAGTGGCCCTAGAAAAAAAGTTGTTTGTGAGTTGGTAAGAAGTCATTCTCCTGATGTTCTTTTTCTTCAGGAGACCAAGTTATCTGTTGAGTGCATGATGGGTTTAGTGCCTAAGTTGTGGAAGAACGGTCAATGCCAGTGTATTGGGGCTCAGGGATCCTCTGGGGGTGTGGCTTGTTTCTGGAACCCTCGAAAGATTCATCCTTTGTGGTGGTTATCCTTCAAGTCCTCTTTATCCATGATTACTTCATGCCCTGAGTCAGGAGAGTCTGTTCTTTTCTCCAATTTTTATGCACCTGTTGAGTTCTAGGGTAAACTTATTTTATGGAATAATATTCATTTTGTTCGTAGCCTATTTCCCTATCAGCCATGGATCATTGCAGGTGACTTTAATGCTATTACTGAATTAGCTGAGAAACGGGGTGGTATTGCAAGACTAGAGCCTTCTGCGTTGTTGTTTCAAGACAATATATCGGCTCTCAATCTTGTTGATATCAAACCTTGCAATGGTAAATTTACTTGGAACAACAGAAGGGTTGGTGATAGTTGCATTATTGAACGACTGGATCGTTTCATGGTCTCTTGCTTTTGGGTCAGGGGAATGCGGTCTTCTAGTTCTGAGATATTAGATTGGAGAGGTTCTAATCACTGGCCTATAAAGCTTGTTATCTCTTCTGCTTGGATGCCTCAGATGCCAACCTTCAAATTTCAACTAATGTGGTTGTGGGACCTTGACCTTTATGGATGTGTTGCTGAATGGTGGAGGTATGGTAGACCTGCTTATGGTACTACAATGTATAAGTTTGCTAAGCTCCTTCAATATGTTAAGTATCATCTTAAACGGTGGAACCGACAATGCTTTGGAAACATTTACCATGTGAAGCTTACTGCACAAGTTGAGTTGAATGGTATTACTAGGTTGATTAGGGAGGATGGGGTGTCCGAGGATTTGTTGCGGAACGAGGCTAGGGCATTGAAAGCTCTAGAGGAATGGGAGCTGAGGGAGGAGATCTACTGGAATCAAAAAGCTCGGATTGAGTGGCTTCAGGAGGGAGACAAGAATACTGCCTTCTTCAATTCGGTGAAGGCCAGATGTCATGGTAATTCTATTTCAACTTTGGTGACTGACAGGGGAGAGGTTCTTTCTTCTTCTAAGGATATCTCAAATGAAGTTGTGCAGTATTTTGCTTCTTTATTCAGGGAGGACTCGTAGGGGGACTCGGTTGCAGAGGCTCAAGTCCTCTCTTGTATTCCTTCTTTGGTCTCTGGGGAGATGAAGGAGCATCTTATGAGTGATATTTCATTGGAGGAGCTAGAGAAGACTGTTTTCCAGATGAAGAAGGGTAAAGCTCCTGGTCCGAATGGTTTCCCAATTGAGTTCTTCCAGGAATTTTGGGAGATTATCAAGTTGGATTTATTGGTAGTCGTTCAGGAGTCTCAAAAGAATAAGCAAATGCTTTGGGCCCTAAATTCTACCTTCCTTGCTCTCATCCCCAAGGGTGATGGGGCTGATCGGTTTAGTTAATTTCACCCCATTTCTCTTTGTAATGCTATTTATAAAATTATCTCTAAGTTGATTGCTGATAGGTTAAAAAAGTGGCTTACGCTGCTGATTTTTGAGGAATAGAGTGGTTTTGTGGCGGGCCGCTAGATTTTGGATGCGGTGGTTATTGCTACAGAGACTATTCATTCTATTGCCAGCTCCAAAGATAAGGCTATGTTCATCAAGCTTGACATGGCTAAGGCTTATGACAGAGTTCAATGGCCCTTCCTTCGAAAGGTTCTAGGGGCCTTTGGTTTTGAGGAGGAGTGGATTCATTGGGTTATGAGTTGTGTGAATTCGGTCTCTTTCTCTGTTTTGATTAATGGGGAGCACTATGAACTCTTTGGTGCTTCTCGAGGTTTACGACAAGGTGACCCCCTCTCTCCTTACTTGTTTCTTCTTTTGGTGGAAGGTTTGGGAAGATTGATAAAAAGGAATGTGGAGGGGGGTTTCATTCAGGGGTGGCAATGGGGAGGTGGCTTACCAGTGCAATCTCACTTACAGTTTGTGGATGACACTGCTTTGATGGGCATGGCTACTATTAGGGAGGCTTCAAACATGCGCAAGGTGTTGGATGTTTATCTTGCTGCATCAGGCCAGTTAATTAATGAGGGAAAGTCTTCCATTTTTTTATTCAATACTTTGAACTCCATTCAAAGGAGAATTGCTCATATTCTCAGATTTCAGATTGGGGATCTCCCGCTAACCTACCTTGGGATTCCTATTTCAATTGGTAGGCAATCTAGGGATTCTTGGCAGGCTATTCTGGAAAAATTTCGTGTCAAAGTCACTCATTGGACCCTTCGTTGGTTGTCTTTTGCGGGTCGGGTTCAGTTGCTCAAATCTCTGGTTCAGGCTCTCCCTCTTTATAGGTGTATGATTCAGGTGGCGCCGATGGGTTTTGTTAGGGATATTGATTCCCTAGCAAGAAAATTTTTATGGGCTGGTAGTTTATTATCTTCCAAGTGGAGCCTTGTTAGATGGGATGTTGTTTGTAGCCCAAAACAGTTTGGTGGTCTTGGGTTAAGGCAATCGTTGTTGTCCAGTACGGCTCTGGCTGCTAAATTGTATTGGCATTGGTGTGTGGAACAGGACCGGGTGTGGGCAAGAATTTTGACTCATAAGTACTTTCCTGGGCTTCCTCAGAGTGATATCCCTCGTTATAGCTTGACAGGGAAGGGATTTGTTATTTGAAATACTCTCAAGAAAGGGGTTGTGCTTGTTAAGGGTGGCTTATTTTGGATTTGCAAGAGCAGGTCAAAGGCGCATTTTTGGCATGATGCTTGGGATGGTCACCCTCCCATTGTTTCCTAGTATCCTCATTTGCTTACTTTGTGCCAGAGGTTCTGTGAAGCTGGATGGTCGAGGGTGTGCGACTTTAAGTCTCTTTCTTTTCAGGGGCAGTTGGTGGAGGCGAGATGGAAGAATCTTGAGGAATGGCCTATTGCTGGTTTGGAGGAGGAGTGCACTGAGCTTCATTACATTCTTTCTTGTCGCAGTTGTAGCTCCCTCATGGATGAGGATGTGTTGGCTTGGTTTCCTAACCCCAAGGGTGCTTACACTGTTTCTTCTGGGTATCAGGAGTTGCTTTCCCAACAGATTAAGGGGGTGGAGGTTCATTGGTGGAAGAAAGCTTGGAATAAGTTTTCTTGGCCAAAGTGTAATTGCTTTGTTTGGACTTTGGCTTGGAATAGGTGTTTGACTTGGGATAATATCCGGAAGAGAGGTTTTTCAGGCCCATCTAGGTGCATTCTTTGCGGGTGTGGGGAGGAGGACTCTCCTCACTTGTTCTTCCACTGTTCCTTCACCTTACAACTCTGGTATTTCTGGTGGGGTGTTTGGAAAAGCCCATGCATTCATGCCTCCTCCCTGGTTGAGTTTTGGATTAGTCTAGGGAGGCCCCCCTCCTCGGCCTCTTTCTTGCAGGATGTTTGGTATGTTGGTCCCATCTTTCTACTTTGGAAAGTTTGGTTGGAAAGGAATCAGAGAATCTTTCAGGGTGAAAAATTGGGGATTCAACAAGTTTGGTTTAGAATTGTGGGAATGATCCAGGAGACAGTTGAAGCTAAAGGTGAGATTGTGTTGCCGTTAGAGAAAGGAGATGCTGAGATGGTTGATCGGTTGGGCATTCAGGGGATATCTTTGGCATCTGCTTGCGTTAGGAGAGGTAGGCATGTGAAGCAAAAAGTTCAAAGGGTGGGGAGTTGGTTGCCCCCTCCAGCTAGCTTTCTAAAAATTAATACGGATAGCTCATCTAGGGGAAATCCTGGACCTGCTGGGATTGGCGGGGTTAGTAGGGATTCTTCAAGATCGGTGGTTTTTCTTTTTTTTGCTAATGAAGGGATACAGACTGTCAATAGGATGGAAGGCTTGGCTATTCTCTATGCCTTGAAGCGGGCGTATGCTTTAGGGTGGCGTAAGGTTATTTGTGAATCTGATTCTTAGGTGTTGGTCAATTTACTTCATGAAAAGAAGATTTTTGATGTTAGCTGGCAGTTGGCTATGATGGTACAACAGATATTATAGGTTAGATCTTTGATGGAGTCAGTGTCCTTTGTCCATATTCCAAGGGAATGGAATAGGGCAGCTGATTGTCTGGCCAAATGGGCGTCGAAGAATATAGCTGGTGGGAAGATCGATGGGTGGGAACATGTTTCCCGTGAGTTATGTCAGGATTTAGAGAGGATTCTTGCTGAGGATGGGAGTGGTATTGGGGAAGGGTGATTTTGTTCCTATATTTTCTAGTGGTTTTATTTGGTTCCTGGGGGTTTGGCCCTTTGATGTTATGTAATGCTTTGTTATGATTTTCAATAAAGTTTTTACCCCTTTTTATAAAAAAAAAAAACAATTTATTCTTTCAAACACTATTCAATGTTGCAACTTAATTTGCAACTACACAAATCTTTGTTTCTACCTCTGCAACTCAATTCTCTGCTCTGCACTAGTCTCTATCTCTACTCAACACCTCTTTTCTTTTAGTGCATTCTCTATCT
Organism: Sequoia sempervirens; assembly: GCA_007258455.2. NCBI lineage: Eukaryota > Viridiplantae > Streptophyta > Pinopsida > Cupressales > Cupressaceae > Sequoia > Sequoia sempervirens. Next base: position 207,463,450 of record VDFB02000008.1, on the reverse strand, counting down.
GTCTCAAGAGACTCACACATACACTCTGCAACCTAATTTGATCAATACTTTGAATATTAATCCTGATAGAAATCTCTGGTTTTTGTTTGGGTTCTACTCATTCACACCTTGTGCAATTTGTGTTTGCTTCTTGGATTTCTCACTCTCGCACATGATTGCATAAACTCCTAAACACAAACAATTTTTTGATTTCCTTCAATTTTATACACTCACCGACCTGCAGTAAATTGCCTCGATCCATGCACACCTATACAAATAATCTTTTAGGGTTTTTTCTCTTGCAATCTTCTTCAACAAGCTATCTAATCATTGAGTTGTATGCCAGTATCATCGAATTCTAATTTGTTATATTTTTTAAACATGACATCCTTCAAAACATTAACCCTGATATGCATTAAATATATTTCCTTACTTGATCACTCTAATCTTGATCTCAATCACCTTGACAATCTATGCTACCGCTCTGCTTATCAAATCTCCAATCAATTGGTCACTAGAGTAGTTGGCCCAATTAAATTCATTCATTATGTTGGCTACCAGATGAAAACCACATACATATGCTTTCATAGCCATTGTAGATCTTCATCTTTGAACATGGGTCGTCGATGTTTGTTCTTCACGCCACAATCCTCTGACCATCATTTAATCTAGCCAAATTTAAAACACAATTGTTAGATTGATCTTCTTTAAATAGCCACCATTGATCACCGAATCTTTGTATATGTCCATCACATCTTCATAATGCATCACATTTTCAACTAGAGCATTGACCACCAAATTCATGATGTAAATATATATAGCAATCATCGTTCGATCACCTTCACTCAATCTCTTGCCGCTGACTTCCCATTGCAACCTCTTTGCCTATCGCAACTTTGTTTACGAGCAAAGAGAGGATAATCACGATGCAAAAGAAAACTTCCATCTATCACGTGGGACACTTGTGCACCTTATCGCTCCATCACATTTCCAAGAAGCAGACTAACCAATATCTCCACTGTAACCCTCTAGTGTATTGCTGAAAGCTCCATGGATTGAAGAGGCATTAATGCGATGTGAATGCTCTATGCGATGTAATCATGTTCTGCTACCTATTTTTTCTATCATCATTTTCCACTAACTTTTGCTTGATCGCACATCACACAATCTGCTTCACAAGAGTGATGTGAAGTAGTGACCTGATGACCGTCAATTTTCCTTTCACCTGATCTCATCCATTGATCATCCCTTATTGCATATCGCTCAAATGCCTCAGCCGGTGAATACCCAGTTCGCAATGTGAGGAACACATGCGATGCAATAGTTATTTGACACCTGGATATGATGACATTATATTCCACTAACTTCTTCATCCCATCACACATTATAGAAATCTCACCTCCTTTTTGCTTCACAAAAATGATGTGAAGCATTGATGCAATGCAATTGTAACATGCCACCCGGATGTTCATACACTCGCTAAGTTGACATCCAAAACGCGATGTGAAGACATCACATGATAGTTGTTGGATCTCACATGCTTTTATCTTCACCATTGAACACCTCCATCATGCATTGCACAAAACACTTACCAAAACATTCTCCAAAATGCAATGCGAAGACTAGTTGTGATAGCCGTTGGATCTTCTATGCATCAATCTACACCATTAGTCATTGCAATTGCATTTCGTGTAAACGCAAGGCCTCAAAAGACTTCAAACAATGATGTGAAAGATAGTCACGATACACATACCATCAACACAATTGGTAACCACTAGGATGAGGGGAATTGGTCACCAAATGACATAAATAACTTACGATATAACTTAAGTGACCTACAATCACCTGTACATAGTCAAATTCAAAATATAAATTTGTTCATCTACCATGACTGTAAACCTGATGGTTTATCTGTGAAATCCTAGTTTAACCAAATAGAACAAGCAAATATTTTCTAAGCACACAATGTATCCTCTAGCTTTGCAAATCACACCTTTGAGAAGCTCTTGAAAAACCCACATCAAATCAGGCCTTAGTTTTATCCTTAGACATATGGAAGTAACCTCTGCAACAACATGACAAAATTTCATGTCAACTTTGCATCTTTTTTGAGCAACCTTGCAACATTTGCATAACATGCTCTTCTCTCCATCATACATCACCAACTCTTCTAGAACCTGATCTAATGCTTCTTTGATCTCCCCCTTGACATCGATGACACCTTTTGACATCAATGACAACATTATGCCAACAATCTCCCCCTTTGTCATTGATGGCAAAAGCAAATGCTCAAACTACTTTGATGCCAATTGATACAAATTGTAAATGCTCCAGTTTATGCTTTGTACCAATTAATAATGGTCTCATACCAATTTTAAATGCTCTAATACATAACAACTCCCCCTTCGAAATATCTCTCACCAAAGCATTTGCTTCACTTTGAGCATTGCTACACTTTCTCCCCATTTGAGCATTTGCTCCATTTTCTCCCCCTTTGACATCAATCGCAAAGGACAAGACACCATGCTCCTACAACTATTACTCCTTAGCAATGGAAAAGGGACATTTCTCCCCCTTTGATTGATACCAACTGGTACCAATTTGTGCTCTCCTCCTTTGACCTCAACTTCTCCCTCAACTCAATTTCATGAGCATTTGCACATAATCTCCTCCTATTTATCAAAATAAAGGAGTGTGCCCATGACATCTTCAATCATCAAGTCATTAGAAATTTGTAAAACCAGACATACCAAACTTGATATTTTCTCTTTTCTTCCTTCTCTAGGACTGAATAAAATGTCTATGAAGCTCCCCCCTAGAATCATGCCCTATCACCAAGGATTAGTGATTTGAGGTAGAAGCAGCCACTTTGGGTGCTACCTATTGATCCTTCACTCTCCACACTTTATTAGGCTTCTTCACTACCTTGTAAGCCTTCTTCTCTGGAACATGTGAACCTTTTTTCACTCTAGGGGATACATTCTTCTTTTTACCATATGATTTTGGTCTTACATAATTTTTTCTACAATATTTGGCTATGTGACCATTTTTTTTGTAGTTATAGCACATTACATTCAAATCCACTACAGGAGTAAATGAATTTCTATTCATATATTTTGTACTCCTTTTAGGTGCAACTCTACACTCTCTAGCCCTATGACCAAACTGATTACATGAATAACAATAACCATAGAAACATGGGGAATACCTGGTCATATTATTTCTTTGAGTAGGATGAGGAGGTCTTCTTTGATTTGGCTTCTTCATGTATCTCACCTTTGGCGAGGGGTCTAGGGGGACCATCCCCTCGATGGGGGCTTGGGGGTAGTACCCTTGAAAGCTAAATTTTATGTATATTTTATTATTGTAAATCTAGATTTTTCATCATTAGGTCTCATATTTGATGGTCGATATTTTGTTGGCTTGAATTTCCCTAGAAGGCAACCCTATTTTATGAGGGAGTTGTATTATGACTATGTATTGTGATGTATTTTAAGAGTCTAATAACAGTCGTGTTGCCTCTGGATCTCTAGCTGGTGATACTCCTATGAGAAGCATACTTTGCAAGTATATTGTAATCTTTGATTTTTGAATAACATATTGAGAAACTTTTGGAGTGTAGGGTTTTTCTCCCAAAAGGGTTTCCCCCATGTAAATCACTGTGTTATGGTATGCATGATATTTATGTTTATTTTTGTTTAAGTTTCTATAATTGTTGTAAACATATGTAAAGTTTTGCATTATCCTCCTCTCAAGATTAGTGTAGGAAGTTGTTCTTCTACCTTAGCTTCCTTAAAAGTGGTATTTGAGCTTGATCACCTTTGTTTTTAGTTGTGGGCTGTTGGGTTTTTTGAACTAATCCATATTTGAGTAAGCTTGTGTAGAAGATACTTTGTGATCTTGTCGCAGGAATTTTCAGATGGCAAGTTCATCAAGGAGAATAGAGTTGAATAAGTTTTTTGGAAATAATTTTGAAATGTAGAAGCTGAAGATGGAGGATTTGTTGATAGATTAAGATCTATGGGATGTTGTCGATGAGAATGTTTCAAGGCCTGCATATGCTAATTTGGTTGCTCAATATGATTTTATGGACCATAAAGCCAAGGGTCTAATTAGATTATGCTTGACAGACTCTGTTTTAATCAATTTCCATGAGGAGATTCTACACAAAAACTATGGAAGAATCTTGATGAGATGTATCAAGTCAAATCTTTAGTGAACAAGATTTTCTTGAGGAAGAAATTGTATTCCTTGAGAATGGAAGAGGGTGGAAAAATTATAGACCACCTAGAAGCATTCAATATGTTGGTGGCTCAATTGGCATCAGTTGGTTTCAAAATGGATGAGGAGGAGAAATGTCAAATCTTACTTTGTTCTTTTCCTGATTCATGGGATTCTCTTGTTATGGCTATTGAGAGTAATTCTGTTACATTGAAGACTGAAGATGTGGTGGGTTCTTTATTTTTTGAAGAGATGGGGAGGAAGGTATCCATTAGTGCTAAGGAGGCCCTAAATGTTCATGGAAGACCTAAGGAAAAAGGAAAGAAGAATGAGAAGCATGATAAATCTAAGTCCAGGGGGAGATCCAAATCTCCTGGAAAGTCCAAAGTTATTTGTTGGAACTATGGTAAGCCTAGACATATTTGTAAGGACCACAAAGAAGAAAAGAAGAAGAAAAATAAATTTTTTTATTTTGATTCAGAGTTTGAGAAGGAAGATGGTGATGCATTTATTGAAACTTTGGAAACTCGTATAGGTAATGATGCATGGTTAATTGACTCAGGTGCATCTTTCCATATGACCTTTAATAGAGATTGGTTTTTTTAATATGAAGAATTCAATGGAGGTAAGGTGTACTTGGGTGATGATTTTTATTTAAATATTGTTGGCCATGCTAGAGTTAGAATAAAGTTTCCTGGTGGTAGAATAAAAAGGATTAATGGTGTGTTGCATATTGTAGCAAGCCCAATGTTTTACCTATTGATTTTACCCAAAATTTAATCCACATGTGAAAAGTTTAAGTTTACCAACACATAGCAATAAAAAAATTTCCAATTCAATAACAAAGATGTATATTCCAAATAATCCCATTTCAAATTTTGATTGTATTTATAAAGAAACATTACATAATACCAAGTAATGATTTCATATTACATAATCCCATGCAATGATAACATTTTCTAAATACAATTTACATAAAGATAGAGATGCATGAATACATGTACACAAATTTTAAGAGCTTAGAGTATAAATGGTCTAGATGTCCCTTCTTGGGCACACATCCTCAAATATCAGTTTCCAATTACATGAGGGAGAGTATCACCCAAGTGCTTTTCTACCAACCATATACTTACTACGGTCTCCCACACATCTACCAAACTAGTAAGATGGCCCTCCCTTCAATGAAGAGATTGATCTGGTAACCATCATAATAATAGCCTTCCTGAGCATGGTGTTATGTCCTACATAACTAGAACTACCATATAGTGGATACCCACCTACATGCATGGCATTCCTAGTCTAGTTATGCAAACCTATCTCACAGTGAACTAACAAGTGTAAATAGTGGCAAATTACACTACTTTGGCCAAAGATTTGATAGTTACATATCAAAACCACTTCCTAAGTAATGGAGTCTCACTTTAATGAAGTGGTAGTTGTATGTTCACCCACCCTTTGCTCAATTTGGTAAATGACCATAATAATCTCGACAAGCTATACATAACATAACTCCAACCTAAAAGGTGATATACATTCAAGTGATCTAACTGACCAACTAGATTACTCCCATCCATAGATTATCCTAATCCTAGGAACAATCACATTACCCACACAAGTTCTCATAACATTAGAAACTGACAATTTCAATATAGCACTTCAATGCATTATCATTTCCCATACCTTATAATCCATTCCAAAAGTATAATCCACACACACATTAAATGACTCCATTTCAAAAGTATAATCTCAACAATCAAGTGTTCAAATTGACCATATAGGTCAATCCCAACCTATAGCTTCAATCAAAAAGTAATGCAACAATCAAGTGATCATAAACAATCATAAAACCTCTCTTTCAATATGACTCAAATATTCACATGCTTACCATGTTCACTACATTCATATCTAATATGGAGGACATTAGCAGCTTGAGAGGATTTTGTGCTTCTGCACCTATAAGTCCTCTTCATATTACGATTTTGGGTTGTTGAAACGTAAGTCCTCTTCTAGAATTCTATGAATAGGAATAAACTCTTAGTTAGGTATAAGATAATAGCATAATTAGAAAATACATTTTTCAACCCTATTATTGAATAACTATAACAATCAACTATACACCCTAACCCTAGGGAAAAGACTGTCTTCATACTTTCAAGAAAACATGAGTAACCATTCAAGGATAAACTATTAACATGGTTTGCAAAACATCATATCCTATCTATGAAGAAATCATTCATCTAACTTGCTATCATTCCCATGCATTAACATCATAATTCATGCAAGCAATTAAGTAATATGCAATCATCTCGGTATCCTATACATATACCTTCTAGATAGCTATACAATCATGATGATCATAATAATTGTATATAGGTATCATACTAATATGATATCCAAAGCAACTTATTTCCAATCTAGCCATATTCACAAGCTACAAGCTCAAAAACTATGGTAGGCCACTATAACTTGCTCGAGCACTTGCATTCAATCAATAGAAACATAAATTTCATACTAGAAAGATTAATGAGTAAGGAAGATTAGCATGCCTGGAAATTAGCTTCCAATGAAGAATTTTCCCTTCAAGCTCAATACCAAAACTTCGCTTGTTGCTCCTACTTTCAACTTTCCCACAATTCTAAACTCTATCTCAGAACACTCAAATATTACAAGCAAATGATTCTAAATCCCTCAATGAAAACTCTCTCTCACTCCTCTCCACAACACTCAGGAACTCAACTTATGCACAAGAAAACCTACAACAAAATGGATTGGAATAATGAAAATGAATGAATTCCAAAACCCAAAAGACTACCTTCTGTTTATACAAAATGTTGAGAATCTTAATGCTAGAATTTAGTTCTCAAATCTACCACCTTTTACATATGAATGCCACCTCTAAGACTGCAAATACAAAACGAAAACCAACTTCTCTTCCTAATGAGTCGACTAAGCAAGGTTAAGTGCAAAGTGGTTGCTTAAACAATTGAAATATAAACACATATACAGTCCCAAAAACTTTAGCCTTTTTTCCTTGGCTGAGTCACCTCTATATACTACCAATAATAGCTCTTAGTAAAACTCAACAGTGGTTTCCTACATGTTACTATCTCACATTGTGATTGTTGATTGCTTACTACAACAAATCAAACTCTTCTAATATCTGCCAACTCATGGCTTTGACCAAGTCACATGTTTTTACTTTGTTGTGCATGGATTTTTAACTTGACCACTTTGATTTCTAATTGTATTTTACCACTTACTATGGCGCATTTCAAAACTTATTAAATGCCTTCCATAATGTTTCCATGCACTCTTATGCACACAATATTTGTAACAATAACAATCCTCATGCATTTATTGGTTTATGCGTAACATATGGTTTATATGCGGTTAAGTTGTCGGCTTTATACAAGCTGCCTTACATTATTCAATAAGTCCACATTATATATGTGTTGAAAACACTTATAACATTTCATATAAATAACATTATATATATTAATATATTAATATATATATATATATACATATGCATGTATGTACTACTAAAATACCTATATATCATTATTTTAATATCCATAATAACCACACACACACACACACACACACACACATATATTCATAGATAGGTCTATATGTCCAATCGATTTCCCCACATGTATATGATTTACCCATGTATGAGTATGTGTAATTATTTTTACCTATGCATATGCATACACGTATATGCTCACATTAATGAGTTATCACATTCACATACATATATACATTCAATGTATATACTTATCGATTAATATATAAATATAAATACACGAAGAACTTATACTCAGTACAAAGATTAAGTCACTTAATTCAAACTAAGAAACAATCAAGAAATCAAAGACTAATACCAAAATCATTTCAATCATCCCCAAACTATGATTGATGGTTTTACTTACTAATTCTTGAACTAACTCAACTCAACATGACTAACTCAGTTGTGAGTGTGTGATAGCTCAAATAGGCACATTAGTGTTTAGCATACCAAGCTCCTCTCCTGGGTGATACTCTCCCTATCCTCACAAGAGGGCTCGATTCTTCTTGCATCCAACTTAGTGCATCATAAAATTAGTTAGTTGATTCATTTTCATCATATATCATTTGCATCATCAAAGAATTAAAGCAATCACATTACAACACATATTCATTCATCACATTTTCCATCCGAATATACGAAACATAATCATGCATTAAAATATTTAGTAATCCCATAATGGGGTGTAAAATATCAAAGTCATGGTTTGCATTTAATATCATATTTAATCATAAAGGTAAAAGAAATTTGGTAACTGAGAAACAGGGTGTAACACATTATCCTTGATTAACACAAATTTTGTTATCTGTGAGAAAACTAATAGATGCAAGTGTGCAGGATGAAAGATGGTTAGAGGTGTTATGGTGATTGCTAGAGGTGTTAGATATGGCACACTGTATAATCTTGGTGCATGCACTGTTGAGTGCAATAGTACTTCAATGAAAAACAAATTTGTGGAAGAGGTGAGGGTTTCATCTTCAATAGATGGTCATGGATTTTGGGTACCCAAGGGTACTCTTTCTTCTAAATCAAGGTTACCTACAGAGAAAACTATGTTATGGCACCAGAGACTTGGCCACATTGGAGAAAAGGGTCTAAGGACCTTGAAAAATATAAAGCCTTGTTGAAGGGTTATTTGATGTAATCTTGAATTTGATTTTTGTGAGCATTGCATTTATGGAAAAAAAACCACATTCAGTTTTACTCAATTTCTCATAAACCTTGTGGTGTATTGGATCTTATTCATTTTGATGTGTTTGGTCTTGTAGATGTTCCTTCAATTGGAAAATCCACACATTATGTTTCATTTATTGATGATTATTGTAGGACATGGATATATTTTTCAAAGAGTAAATTTGAAGTTTTCAGTCTATTTAAAGAATTTAAAGCAATGGTTGAGTTGTAGATTAGAAAGAAAATAAAATGTTTGAGGATTGATAATGGCGATGAATTTTTCTCTAATGATTTTGATAGATTATGTAAATATTGTGGTATTCATAGAAAAAAGACAACTCTATATTCTCCACAATAGAATGGAGTTGCAAAAATAATGAACATTACACCGATGGAGAAGGCTAGGAGTATGTTGAGTGGTGTTGATCTAGAACAAAGGTTTTTGGTTGAAGTTGTTCCACTACTTGTTACCTGATTAACAGGTCTCCTACATTAGCTCTTGTTGATAAGACACCTATAGAGGCATGGTCAGGTTAGAAGCCTTCATTAAGACATCTTAGAGTTTTTGGTTGCGAGGCATATGCACATGTGCCAAAGGAGAAGTGATAAAATTTGGAGAACAAGGCTGTGAAATGTATCTTCACTTGATATAGTTATGGTGTGAAAGGATACAAGCTTTGGGAGCGTATTGCACAAAACGTAATATATAGTAGAAGTGTTAAATTTAGAGAAACTAAGCCTTATTATGTTATATTGTAGCCAAAACAAAGTAATAAGGAAGATGTGATTTAATTTCCTTCTACAATTGAGAAATTTGAATCGAGGCCCATAGATATACAAGAAGTTGAGGAGAGCTCATCTAGCTCTGAATCTTCAGAAGAGGAGGAAGAACCTCCAACTTAGCTTGTTCTTAGGTCTACAAGGCATAGAAAACCACTTGGAAGGTATTCACCTGATGATTGGAGATGTATTTTTTCTTTGAATACTAACATGTAAGAACCCAGATTAGTAGAAGAGGAATTAGGTATGAATGATGTAAAATCTTGGAAGATTGTTATTGATGAAGAAATGGTAGTTTTGAAAAAGAATGATACATGGGATCTTGTACCATTGCCTAAGGGAAGAAAACATGTTGGTTGAAAATGGGTGTTCAAGAAAAAGATTAGTTTATATGGAGTTATTGAGAAGTACAAAGTAAGGTTGGTTGTGAAAGGTTACTCTCAAGTTGAGGGTATTGATTATGGTGAGATATTTTCTCCTCTTGCAAAAATGACTTCCATTATATTTTTGCTTTCTATTATTACTGCTCATGATTTAGAGGTTGAGCAAATGGATGTGAAAACTACTTTCCTTCATGGTGGCTTGGAGGAGAATATTTATATGACACAACTAGAGCACTACGTGGTGAAGGTAAAGGTAATTTGGTTTGCAAATTGAAGAAATCTTTGTATGGCCTAAAATAGAGTCCTGGGATGTGGTACTATAAATTTGATACATATGTGTTGAGTTTGGGATTGAGCATTTTAAATCAATTCACTGTGTTTATTATAAAACTAATGGTGATCATTTCCTATTTATTACATTATATGTTGATGATATGTTATTTATTGGTAAAGGGAAAGGTATGACTTCAGAATTAAAATCTCAACTTGCTGCTAAATTTGAAATGAAAGACCTTGGCGCAGCTAGACACATTCTTGGGATAGAAATTAAAAGAGATATAGTAAATAGAAAGCTATGGCTTGGCCAAAGTAAGTATGTCAAGTCAATTTTACAAAGGTTTGATATGCATGATTGTAGACCACTATGTGTTCCTTTTTCAACTAGAACAAATTTATCTATTTCAAATTCTCCAACATCCCAATCAAATATGGAAGACATGAGTAGAGTGTCTTACTAGAGTGTAGTTGGAAGTTTAATGTATGCTATGGTCTATACTAGACCAAACATTTCCCAAGCAGTGGGAGTTCTTTCCAAATATATGTATAATCCTGGTAGAGTTCATTGGGATGCAGTTAAAAGAGTCTTTAGATATTTGTGTGGTACCTCAAAGTATTCTTTGTGTTATCATAGTAATTTGACTGAAGATGAGATTTCCCTTGACATTCATGGTTCTGTGAATTCATACTAGGTAAGTGATGTTGATAGCAGAAGGTCCACCAGTGCTTATGTGTTTACTTTATTTGGTGGTGCAATTAGTTGGATGAGTAAGCAATAGGTCGTGGTTGCTTTTTCCACTATTGAAGTTGAGTATATGGAAGCACCTCATGCTTGTAAAGAAGCCATTTGGATTAAGAGACTATATTTAGATATTGAAATAAAACAAGGTGAAGTGACAATTTATTGCAACAATTAGAGTGCAATATGTCTAGCTAAGAACCCGACATTTCATGCCAGGACCAAACACATTGATGTAAAATATCATTTTGTTAGAGATATGGTCGAAGATGGTAGGGTGAAGTTGGTTAAGGTAGAGACATTGATGAATGTTGTTGATTCTTTAACTAAGCCTACGAGCACAAATTTTTTTAGATGGTGTTCAAATTCTATGGGCCTTTGGACCCCTAGCAATTAAGAGATGATGTTTATACTCCCTCTCATTGCTCTTGCAAGGTGTTCGATGAGTATGAGATTTGTTGGGAAAATGTGTTTCAACCTTGCAATTACATAAGGTATTGTTAATAGGTAAGCGTGGGGGGAAATGAGGAGGGGGTACCCCCGTAAGGGTTCTGGGGGGATCATCTCCTTGGTGGGGGTCCAGGGGAAATGCAAGCTAAATTTTATGTATATTTTATTAGTGTAAATCTAGATAATTCATTATTAGGTCTCAGATCTAGTAGTTGATATTTTGTTGGCTTGACATGCCCTAGAAGGCAACCCTATTTTATGAGGGCATTGTATTATGGCTGTGTATTATGATGTATTCTAAGAGTCTAATAACAATCGTGTTGCCTCTATATCTCTGATTAGTGACACTCCTATGAGAATCTTTCTCTGCAAGTATATTGCAATCTTTGTGATTTTTGAATAATATATTGGGAAGCTTTTGGAGTGTGGGGTTTTTCTCCCAAAAGGGTTTTCCCGACACAAATCACTCTGTTGTGGTAAGCATGATATTTATGTTTATTTTTTTTAAGTTTTTGTAATTGTTGTAAAGATCTATAAATTTTTACAGTTGTTCCACTACCTTAGCTTCCTTACACAACATTGGGTCAATATTCCTAGGAAGATGTTCCTTTATGTACACATTTTTGAAAATATTGTAAACCACCACAACAAACACTTGATCCTTTCAAACATGACTTGTTATAAAAAAATTATCCATCCTCTCTTTGATGTAAGATACTTGAAATAAAAAATATTGATGATTTAGATGGGACTTGTATCATAGATTCTTGCAAAATATTGTTAGTGTGCAAAGTTAATACTTGAATTTTCCAATTAAATATATTATATTTTGTTTATTTTATGAGTTTAACTATCACACATTCTATTATGTGGGAAAATTAGATGTTATTGTTGTCGTTTCTATCTCATTATTGATGTCTCTTACATAGGTGTAAGTATCACACATTCTATTGTGTGGGAAAATTAGATGTTATTGTTGTTGTTGCTATCTCATTAAGAATATATGTATTTACTTATAAGAATTTTCTCTCAATTGACATCATTAGGTATTTGTAGAGAATCAATATATAGATTTTATTATGTTATAGATTGATGCAAGCACCCTAGTTTGATGACATGCATCTCTTAATGATGTTGAGCATTAGAAGCAAGAATAACTAGACTATCAATATGTTTTAAGTATATTTATTATTTTTATTCTATTTTGAAATAAAAAATTTATTATAGAGTTTGGAATAGTATCTAATTGCATAAATAGTTTATATAAGTTGAGTTGCAATATAGTGAGGAGTGTATGAGATAAAAATGATGAAAAACACCAACTATTCAAATATTTGAGATTCATAGGTTCTGTTAGAGCAAAGAGAGGTTGAATGCTTGAGTCATAGTCTTTTTTACATAGAGGAAGACATTTTTCATTCCTATTTGGCTCATTCATTATAATTTATATAGATTAATGATATTTTATTGCTTGAGAGACAATGTTGACATGAAAATATGATAATATTGTGTACACCTTCATGACCTTATTGATATGAATATATAAATACTATGTACCTACTCATATCTTAAATAGTTTTAATGATTTGAATAATACTCAATTTTGAACTGGAATTTTTGTAGTTTTCCTTCTTAATTAATATAATATATAGGCTTCTACGTTTTATTGAAAAACTCAATTTTGAGTGTGATTGTAAATGGTTTAAATTTTAATATAATATTTATGTACATTGATTATGAAAATAATTTTTAAATTCTTTATTGAGTTTGATGTCAATTATTAGTTTAGCTCTAATGCTACATATGAAGGTTCTTTAATGTATATGATGAATGTATTATCTCCCCCTTTTTATCACTATATCTCTCTCCCTTTCTCTATCACTATCTCACCCTCCCTCCTTGTGTGTGTCTCTCTCTTTGTGCTTCCCTCTCTTTTTACCCTATCTATCTCTAATGCTCTCCATCTTCCTCTCTATTTGTCTCAACTATCTTTTCAAATCACTATAGATTAGAAGGATTAGAAACCTTTAGAAAAAAAATGATCCCTCTAATAGAATTCATTCAACCACACCAATGTGTTCACATTCTCAATTTAATCCATGAACATAGAAATAAATATATGGCATTGACACCCTTGCACTAAATGCTAATGAGACATTTTACAAGAATGAATTTATTGTATAAATAATCAAATAATATGGGTTTTATTAAACACAATGCAATACTAAGAGGGGGGTGAATTGACATATATTAAAACTTAACCATTCTCATTTGCAGATTAAACATCATATCATATAAACTAAAAGAAGAGAAGAGAAGAAAACATGCACCACACAAGGATGCCAAGATTTTTACGTGGAAATCCCAATGAGGGAAAAAAACCACGGTGAGAGTCAACTCACAATATATGAAGCTCAGTGCTTACAAAGAAGCCTATGGAATTGCAGACTAAGGTGTACAACCTTAGGGCAAGATACAAGGGACCCAATGAGACTCATTGTCTCAGAGTAGGATACATGAAAATTATAATGAGAAATATGAATATGAACTACTATGAAGAAGCATCCAACATATGTTGATGTTACAGGCCCTTTTTCTCACAATTATCCCTTCACACTAACTTCACACACTTCATCTTCAACATACTACTTAGTCATAATTCCTTTACATTTAACACATTCACAAATGAATTTGATCTTCTATATATATCCTCCACAACAACTCAAAACCTTAATTAGGTTAGCTCTGAGATAACCTTTAGAAGAAACGTATGATATTGCACTGGTCGGCTCCAAACATGTATAATATTTACAAGAAAAATAGTTGTGGAGATAATACATGGCATTATAGGACCCAAACACACCATAACACATTCACCAAAATAAGATTGATTATTCAGGATCAACCGTAGATGAAGGAAACAAGTTTTTCAACCCAAATAATGACAACACCACCAAAAATTCCATCTATTCAACTTTACACCACCAGGGAGAGATCAAAAACATCATGCAAACTAGGATGTGAAAAATTTATTTCATGCATCTCAACCTTTTTTTGAAGTGGCTGATCATCATATGCTGGTACAACTAAAGAAACCCACTAAAAACACAGGGACAAAGCAATCCAAACAAACTATAGCAAACTATCATTTGAAAACTGATATTGTGGACCACCAAAACACTTGAGACTTGCAAGGAAAAATCCATATACCTTTGTGAACATATCATTGAGTCTGCATAGTCATAGGGTGATCCCATAAAACTGGGTTACAATTCCATTGAGGAAGTAAAATTGCAAAAATGCCCCCATGAAGAAAATTTTGGGTTTTGGTGGGTTCGCACTAAGGGGGGTTCGCTCTAACCCAAAAGGGGTTCACTTGAACCCCCCTTCGAGCAAACCCTCTTTAATGATGGGACCCACTTTTGCGTTTTCCATAATGGAAACAAAGGAAATTTTGAAAAAAGGGGGTTCCTCAAACCCCCTTTGCTAGAAAGGTCAAGGGGGTTTGCTCGAAGGGGGGTTCGAGCGAACCCTCCTTTTTTGCCCTTCTCTCCTTCTTGCACCAAATTTATAAAAAAATTCCTTTGAAGCTCGGGTTGAAGATGAAAATGGAGGAAACTTCATAGACCCAACTGGATGATGGTATTCCTCAGAACGAGCTATCCATCAAATATAATTTTAATATATTTTGGTTTTATTATGTATTTTATTTTTTAATTTAATTAAACATAGGTTTTTATCAAAAATCAAGCTCTTTGTTTTGCACATGTGGAAAAATAGTAGATTATCAAAAAAAATTCTAAAAATATGTTCAAGCTAGGTATTGATGTCCTTGATCGTAAAAGAATTTGAATTTCGATACATACAAAAAAAGTTATGTTGTTTACAATCTGCCTATGTCTGAATTATAATTGGTTTGACTTCAAAACTTGATTAAGAAAAAATATTCAATAAAACACTATGAAACCAAATGAACTTGTTAGATATCGTAGTTACAAAGCTAAATTAAAAAATATATTTAGAATTCTATCCTTCATAGAAAAAATGTTATGTTGTTTATGGTGAGCATCACTCCTTAAAAATGGTATTTACTGATAAAAACTAGTTTTTGAAGGAGATGGAAAAAGAAATGCAATTTGATTAAAAAAAATTAAAAAAACATATTTAGGATCTATAGACAAAATGTCACAAATCACTAGTTCACATCATCTTCAAATTCCTCATGGTTTAGCAGCTATAGGTGCTCGAAAGTGAAAATTTAGTTAAATTTTTTTAGTTCAATGCCCATTTTGGCCAAAACTTGTAAACCAGTATTGTGGGATCAGTTCATATATCTCATTGGAGGAATACAGAGCATCCCAATAGTCCTTCATTAACTCTTTATACAACCAAAGTATAAACTGGAAAACTATCACTTATAACTGTCACTGTAGAAGATGTGATGACTTGAATCCTTGGATATAACACCTTTACATCTCATCCATCTTAAATTCTAAACCATAAGACAAAATATTGGACTATGAAGTGATGCAGACCAAAATACTATGACTCAGCCGAGTAGAGCATACACTATAAATACCTTAGTAGGAATTTTTGCAACTTATCTCAATGTGTGGTACACCAAAAAGGAATGATGTTAATGTAGGCATATTATAAACATATCAAAACTTGTGTACCTACCTCTGCAAAATACTTAGACACCAGATTGAATACCATTGAACAATCTTATACAACACTACTAACATAAACTTTGTATACCAATAATCTTTGGAGTATGTACATCCTTCAACATACACTTGTGGCATCAATGACAACACATCCCGAGTTGACATCAATGACAACACATATTGCCAATAGATTTGATGTAAACCAAGATAGGTGTAAATAAAATATTCAAAGGTACCACAATATCCAAGAAATTCTACATTATAGTTTTCTTTTAGGTATCATAAGAGAATTTTTTAGATCATTGTAACTCAAAAGGATTGAGATTGTTCAATAATAAAAGGAGGTCTTAACAACTGTTTATTAGACCAAAACAATGTGTTTGGACCTCAAGTTAAATCCCACAAGGTGCAAAAAGAAAAATATGGCTCTTGGCAATAAATGACAATGAGACATTTTACAAGAGTTCATTCATTGTTAACATAGTCAAACAATATGAAGTTGAGAGAAAGTCATATAGGTTATTATAATTTGACCTAAGATCCACCTATAGGTGCAAAAAAAAAATTTATGTGTAATAAAATACAAGAAATGTTGTGTCAAAGCTTGACATTTTCCCCTCTTAAGTTTCTTAAGAGACTTTTTTGGATCATTGTATCCCAAATGGATCGATACCCTACGACAATGAAAGGAGTCCAAATAATTCACCTTCCTAACCCAATGTTTTTTTCCTTTACTTTTAGTCCTATAAGGTGTAAAAATAAAAATATGGCTCTTTCCATGCGTGCATTAAATGTTAATGAGACATTTTGCAAGAATGAATTCATTGTCAATGCATTCAAATAGTTCAAAGTTGAGAGAGACCAAGATAGGTTATTTTAGTTTGAACCAATTTACACTTGTAGGTGGAAATAAAATAATCTTAGGCTCCATGAAATCTAAGAAATTTTATGTCAGAGTTTGAGACTTTTTTCTCTTAGGTCTTTTAAGAGGCTTTGCTAGATCATTGTAACCCAAAAGGATCAAGACTTTGAAAACAAAAGGAATCCACTAACATGAACCCACCTACCCCAAATTTTTCACACCATCGGTTTGACCCCATGAAATGTAGAAAGAAAATTATGTCTCTTGGCATGCTTGCACTGAATATAAATGCATTTTTCAAGAATATATTCATGTTGCCAATATAGAAAAATAATTTGGAGTGACAAATAGAGATAGGTTATTATATTCAAACCTAATATCCATCTATAGGAGTAAATACAAAATTCCTAGGTGCTAAAAGTTATAATAATCACTGTATCAAAGGTTGGAACTTTTTTCTCTTAGGTCTCTTTAGAGACTTTGTTGGATCACTATAGCCCAAAAAGATTAGAAGACATAGGAAAAAAAGAGAGGTCTCCGCTAGAATTAACTTATTCACACTAATGTTTTCCTACCATTAGTTCAATCACATGAAGTGTAGAAATAAAATTAAGGATCTTGGTATGCTTGCACTGAACACTAATGGGGCATTTTACAAGAATGTATTCATTGTTGGCACAAAAAGTAGTTTATAGTTGAGAGAAATTGAGATATGTTATTGTAAAATTAGACCTAAAATCCAACTATAGCCGCAAAAAAAATATTTATAGGTGCCACATAATTCAATAATTGCTATGCCAAAGTTTTGAACTTTTTTCTCTTAGGTATCTTAGGAGACTTTGTTGGATTATTATAGCTTGAAAGGATTAGGAGACTTAAAAAATGAAAGAAAGCATCCAAAAGAATTCAAATGCACAACCCGTTATGTTTATACCCTTATTTTGGTCCCATGAGGTGAAGAAAGAGAATTATGACTCTTATAATGCTTGCACTAAATGCTAATGAGGTATTTTATAGGAATACATTCATTATTGGAATAGTCAAATTGTTCAAAGTTGAGAGAAACCAAGATATTCCATTATAGTTGAATCCAACATCTACTTGTAACTATAAATGGAACATTCCTATTTTCCACAAAATCTAAGAATTGTTGTGTCAAAGTTTGACAACTTTTTGTTCTTAAGGATCTTAAGGGATTTTATGGATCATAGGCTATAAGGATCAACAAAATTTAAAAATGAAAGGAGGCCTCCACAAGGATTCACCCATCCATATTGACATCTTCACACCCTCTGTTTGGTCCCATGAGGTATATAAATGTAAATATGGCTCTTTGCATGCTTGCACTAAACATAAATGTGACATTTTGTAAGAATGTATTCATTGAAAACATGGCCAAATGGTTTAAATTTGAGAGAAATTGAGATAGATATATTATAGTTGAATTCAACTTACACCTACAAGTGTGAATAGAATATTGGAGGTGCCATATAATATTATAAATACTATGTCAAATTGAAAACATGAGGAAACGTAATGTAAACACGGGTAAACATAATGGGGACATGATGGAACATAAAGAAACATAGAGGAAACATGTTGTAATCCTAATATGATATATCCCTAAGTATATATTATATATTCCCAAGTATAAGCACTTGTGGTATGCTTAACCCTAACATAAATATTAGTTAGTATACTAATACCTCTTAATTAGGATGAAGGGGTATGTCCCTACATAGTTTAGCTTATAAATAAGGAGGATAAATCTCTCCCATATCATCATATCACACAATATTGAATTCATATATTATTATTTGATTATTCAAGGTCACCCCCTTGAAGTGGTATGTTATATTTCTAATTTTTACAAATATTTCCATGAAATATCATAACAAGTGGTATCGGAGCTACAATTTTGGTCAACATTTTTGTTTCCACCATAACTTCAAAATCAGTATGAATTTTGATTTGATTTTTTTGGGTTTTGAGATATAGGTAAGATCTCAAAAATAATTTAAGGTTTTGAAGGTAAGGTTTTTTAAAATTTATTGCATGATTTTATGTTTTTCATTAATTTCCTCTATAGGTATTCATTTTAGGATTTTCTTACAAATTTTATATTTATGAAAATATTATCAAAAATTAGGTAGGGTTAGTTATTTGTAATTTAATATTATAAATAAAATAAAGTCTTTAATTTAGTGGTCAAATTTTAGTCAAAAGTTTCTCTATAGGTTGCAATTTTTGAAATTTTAAAAAATACATTTTTGGAAAGTTTATCAAAAATTAGGTAGGGTTAGTTCTTTGAAATTTTATTTTAGAAATAAAATATATTCTTTAATTTTGTGGTCTAAGTTTGGTCCAAACTGAAACATCAAATTCTCTCTCTCCAAATACTTTCCTACCTTCATAAAACTTAAAATAAAAATATAATTAAATCCATGTTATCTTTAGGATTAGAGGACCTTTCTACACATACAAAATTTAAGGACCCATTTTATTTTTCACCACCTAATATTGAGGAAATAATTCCACAAAAATATGAAACAACGATACATATCATTAAAGATAAATTATTTGGTCCATTTGTAGAATCCTTAAATGATGGTTTAGATAGGTTTGTGAAGGAATTATTATCAAAATTAAAGTCCCAAAAGAACCACCAAGGTGGGTACAACCCTGATAAACCAAATCAAGTGATAGGAGAACCTTTTTCAAGTCAAAATTTATACCTACCAAGAATAAACATTCATAAATTTAATGGTAGAAATGTTATTTCATGGATAAGCCTCATAGAAAAATATTTAAACTTCACAATATACCAAATAATTCTATGGATGACATAGCTCTATTATATTTAGAATTAGGGCCTTACTAATGGTACAAATGGAAGATGAGTGATAGACAAGGATAAATGTTCAGTTGGTAAGAATTTAGTAAAGAACTAACAACCTTTTATGAGCAACCATGCATTGAAAGCTATTCTACCCAACTAAAAAAACTCAAAAAATTAAGGTCTTTAATTGAATATAATGATAAGCATTTGAGATTGGCACTTAAAGCTTCCAAGGTGACACCTTACTAAAGCCTATAATTGTACATCAATGAACTTAAGGACCAAATTAAATATGATGTTTTTTTGTTGGAACTGAAAGATCCCCAACCCCAATCTGATCCAATTTACTAATTTTTGTCTTTTTCAAAATCTTTGACCAACGAATAGGAATGTTTGTTTTTTAATACGTTTGATTGCCAATGATCGATTTTGGGGTTTGCCGATTAATTGAATGCAATAGATGGATTTTCAACTCAAGAGTGCAAGCATATGTATGATAAATAAATTACTGAATTCTGATTTTTTTCAACAACAATGCATAAAATTGTAAAACTAAAGATTTAGGAACACCATTCATCAATTAGTCATACCCGAAGTCCAATGCTATCTTGCATATGAATTTTATTGATGAAATTCCAAAGAAGTACAAAATTATAAATTAGATTAGGCTCTCCAATATGTTGTCCAAACCCTAGCAACATCACAAGATGGTACAACTTCCCTTGATGATAGTCTGGCTACCCCTTAGGATGGTACAACTAGCCCAAACAGTCGCTAAAATCAATAAATCTAACCTCTACAATCCTAGCTGACTGCTACTAGTAAATTCTCTGAAACTCTAACTGAAATCTTCCTTCAATGATGCCAAAATAGTACAACCAACAAGTAGAATGCAAATATGTGATAGTATTGGCCTAGTTGAGACTCAATCTATCAATACTTGCACCTGATCTAAAGAAATATGCTGATATAACATTGCTGCAAAATCAGGTATGAAAATTAAACACTTGGAACTCATCTAATGAAGCCCAAACAAAGACCCAAGGTAGGTCCTTAATGGTGAACTAGTTCTCGTCCAATTCAGGATAGCCCTTGGGATTTTTCATTCCCAAAAGACTGAAACCAAGCTGAAACCCTTCCCCAGAGCTCAAACCTGCAAGTGCTGATATGAAAAATGACAAATGAATGCCAAAATAGAAGCCCAAAATTCACTTTATAACCTCCCATGATCTTTTTTATAAAAGATAATAAAATATTCCTCCTCAAGGGTCTTTTCCTCATCAAAAGAAAGGGACACTTTTTAAAAACAACTTTATTTCACTAGGATGGGGGCACTTTTCACTATTCACTTTATAATTCTTTGTTACTATTCAATTTTACTATTCCATTAAAGCAAACTTTAATATTTTCAATTTATCCCTGGATTCAACAACTGAACTCCAAACTGAAAGGCTCATAAAGCTCCCGACTAGGTTCCACATCCCTTGGTTGGGTCCACTAACCATATTGTTGACCTACGAGAACCCTAATAGTAGGCCAACCTTGGCTAGTCTGAGTTGCCTAAGGAAGGAATATTACAGTCCTCCCTTCCCAGGATTGCTTGCCCCCAAGCAACTACAAAGCTGGATGCTAAAGTATCATCTCTCCTTCTCATGTGGCATCCTCCAATGACAAGTCCTTCCATCATACCAAATACTCCCTGATAACTCTGCTATCACCTAATGCCAAGTCCACAAAAGATAGGGTATCATAACCGTACAACGTTCAGAGGGGAGTCATACCAATCAACATGTGATGTGTAGTATTACAACAATACTTGCCCAAATACAACCATTACACCCAAGCCTTCTATTTTCCTAAAATGTAGTTACACAAGTAACCCTCAAGCCAACATTGAACACACTGCTGCTCCACTCTGATAGTAGCATCCGTGTACTATAACTTGTGAAGCAACCTCATGGAATCCATGCAAACACCATGCAACCATAAAATATCACACTGAGAAGTGATCCTCACCCAGCTACTTGCTACCCCAAAAGGCATAATACTGCTCATAGATGGACCAACAAAGTCCCCTACACACTCTGCTAAAGGAATAGCATCATGCTTGGAAATGTGAGTATCCCCCTCAAAAGAAGATGTCAACTAACTCCCAAATCTCTGTGGCTTATAGCCTCCATGTCTAGCAACACTCATACACCAAGGAGTCTTCGAGTCTCCAGTGAGTGTAGTCTCACCAACATCAAATTGGAAATCATTGGCCAACCCAAAAAGTGGATTGTCATAAGTCCTATCATCACCCATCTCAAACAATGGGTTATCAATACAAGAATTGTAACCAGGAATACTAGTTACCACTCTCCATCACTTTGTGATGCATGATAGGCCACCTGCACCAAATCTCTAATTGCCCCATGCTAATACAATCAATATCATGTTAGAAAAAGTGAAGCAACAGACTATGGTCCTGATGGAGTAGTGCATTCAAATCGATGTTGGGGACCCAAATGAACCTTGATAGGCTACAACTCCATCTACCTGAATCACTACCTTATGATGGAGTAATACTACTGCCTCCATCAGAGACACTAACCATCACAATCTGACGAGCTACTAGGATCCCAAATGTTTTGGTGGAATGCACTAAGATCAATTCTCTGCACTAATAAAAAATAATGGTATCCTCCATCCCTGACAGATCCTGTCACTCTATGTTGCAACTGCCACCATCAATGCATTTGATTACTGGGCCTATGGGTTATGGACCCAAACAACTGCCAAAAAAGATGAGTATCTCCTAACTCATCTGCATATGTTGGTGTCTCCACAATACTCCAACTGCCAAGGCTGGAAGAAGAGTGCTCCTAACACCAACTGATAAAGCCATTTGCACTAATCAATGCAACTGTGGAGGGTTGATCCCTCTTATCACCGAATCCCATCTGATCAAACCCTGTCTCTCTATCTTGTGTGCCAATAATACATCCATCCTGGAGAAGCGGTAAAGGGGTTTTGTTAGATATCGCTCCATCCCTTACAAAAGGGAGTACCTCATGCCACATATTTTCCCCACTCTTATGTGTCACCAAGGGATTATGAGGGCAGTTCAAAATCAACACTACCCAAAACAGGAGCCTCAGAACTTGAAGCATAGGGTGTAAAAACTGCTTCAATATAGGCTGATTGCTCCACATGACTAACTAAGACTGTCTCACCCTGCTTTACTCCTATAGCCATGTCATAGGTATCCTCCATGGTAGTAGATCCACTACTACTACTAGATACCTCATCCCTCTCATCATCAACGAAAGTGGGTATTTGCACCTCTTCCCTCACGAGTGAACCATACAACTATATAGCAAGCATGAAAGCATAAACTCTATATGTAAGCAACTTCCTGGCATCAGATCTCATCCTGTCAAGCACACATCTAACCAAGTGTAAACTGGATGCTGAGATTCCATACTTATGCCCATCTAGTGCCCCATTAGACTGAGTTATCCCAATGAGGTACTCGATCCATCCATCTACCTTATCATATCATCCTAAGACTCGTGCCACCTCCTCCACTGCTGAATACTTATCCTCAAGGAATAAGCCAAGAGGCATAGCCTGTTGCAATTCATGCATGTTCTCCACCAAAGCTCAAACTACACGGCTGCAAGTGGCATCAGTGTGTGGATTTTCTGCCTCTACAACATTAAGTTTGAGACCCTTAATGAGGATTAACTCTTCCTCATCTAAATTTGATTCCAAATCAACAACATGTTCATTTACTAAAGCTAATTTTGAATCATGCACATGGCTGCCATCAACACACAATGTGAGCATGCATCATTTCCTTCTTGAACCTCATCACATGTAGCTCTTATTTTTCCTCATTTCCTTGTCCCTCAATCTCATGCACAACACAAGATTCTTTCCCATCCAAAGAGGTTGCAATAGAAGACATATTTTCTGATTTCTTTGGTGAAGCATGAGCCAAACTCAACTCCACGCTCAACTCCTTAATCTGATTTTCTGCCATAAGGGGAGTCACTTGAGAGTCTTCCAAAGATTTTCTAGTCTTCACTAGCTCCATAGTGAGTTGATCAACCTCTTCCTCTTTCCTCCTCAATGCATCTAAATATATGACACCCAAATCAAGTAGGTGATCTCTATCGGAAAGAAGGGCTAAATAATTATTTTTCATAGATTTCATAGCCATCTTAAACGCTTGCAAATCAAAAATAGATGAAGCCTCTTCAACGCCACTATGTTTCCCCTCAAGTTGGACCTTCCATAGGTAATTTCCCACCAACTTATGGGAATGATCAAAATGGGACAGCGTTGCAGTAATCTTATCTTCACCAACCTTAAGTTGGTTGTCCAAATCATGCTTAGGGACAAAGGTAAATTCATTAGTGTATTCTTGCCAGTCTGGAAGTAAGGAAACATTAGTTCCCATCACAAAATCCTCATCATCACTCTAAAAAGTGGTCTCAATGGTTGATGATTCACTATCCTCATGCAGAGGTAAGACTGCTCTTAGGACTATCAAAAGAGTCCCCAAGCATAACCTCCATGTTTCCTACTAGGATACTCATGCAACCCTATCCTGTAGGCTCCCCTGTTTCTCCCTCTCTACCTTCTGTAGGATCAACTGGATGAAGATCAACTGAAATAGACCCAATCTCTATACTGATGCTCCTTGCTTCCCCTGTTGACATTTCTTCTAGATTTTTTGTCATGTGGACACCCAAACTCTCCTTCTGAATGGTAGGAGCACAAGAAGCCTCAACCATAACCTCACATGAGAATTCCCTTAGTACATAATCACATTGCTACAAATGACCTGTCTGTTGCAAATAATCTGTATTGGATATGTTTACTTCATGTTGGATCTCTTGAAAGGATGGAAAGTGTTCTTTAGGAGTGGAATGAAAGAAGTACGGTTCCACTCTTTTATCCACGTCACTCGAGCATGAATGGTTAGGCTCCCAATCCATATTTCCGGAGTCACATACATCTTTTGATTCTTCTTTCTTTCTTTGCTACTGATATGAACTTGTAGATACCAAATTATCATTATCCTCATCGGGTATACCCATAAATTGTGTGAAAGAGAGAATGTCTTGTATATTTTATGGAAGAGAGCGATACTTATGGTAGTTGCTCATAATTGCATCCTATGTTTCCATAGCATGAATCCTTCTCCTTGTACTTGTAGTTGGAGAAGAAACCTTAGATTGCCCAAATTTCCTTGAAGGTACTTTTTCCTTCGTTGGTGAGCTAGGAAGGAAAGTAGTTATCCATCTCCCATTCTTAATTATAGCCATTGAACTGCCCTATAATTGAAACAAACTGAATTTCCCCACAAGATGGCAGGTTCTAGGCTCTAATACCACTGAAATATCCCCAACCCCAATATGATCCAATTTACTAATTTTTTTCTTTTTCAAAATCTTTGACTAGCAAATAAGAATGTTTTTTTTTGTTTTTTTTTGAATACATTTGATTTCCAATGATTGATTTTGGGGTTTTCCAATTAATTGAATGCAATAGATGGATTTTCAACTCAAGAGTGCAAGCATATGTATGATTGAAATAAATTACCGAATTCTGATTTTTTCAACAACAATGCATAAAATTGTAAAAATAAAGATTTAGGAACACCATTCATTAATTAGTCATACCCCAAGTCCAATGCTATCTTGCACATGAATTTTATTGATAGAATTCCAAAGAATTATGGAATTATAAATTAGATCAAGCTCTCCAATACACTATCTAAACCCTAGCAGTATCATAAGATGGTACAACTGTCCTTGATGATAGTTTGACTACCCCTTAGGATGGTAAGACTAGCCCAAACAGTCTCTAAAATCAATAAATCTGACCTCTACAACCCTAGCTTCCTACTACTAGTAAATTCTTTGAAACTCTAACTGAAATCTTCCTTCAATAATGCCAAAATAGTACAACCAACACGTAAAATGCAAATATGTGATAGTATTGGCCTGGTTGAGACTCTATCTATCAATAGCTGCACCTGATCTAAAGAAATATGTTGATATAACACTGCTGCAAACTCAGGTATGAAAATTAAACACCTGAAACTCCTCCAATGAATCCCAAATGAAGACCTAAGGTAGGTCCTCCTCAAAGGTGAACTGGGTTCTTGTCCAATTCACAATAGACCTTGGGAGTTTTTGTTCCTAGAAGACTGAGACTAAGATAAAACCCTTCTCCGGAGCTCAAACCTACAAGTATTGGTATGAAAAATGACAAATGAATGCCAAAATAGAAGCCCAAAATTCACTTTATAACCTCCCATGAGCTTTTTTATAAAAGATAATAAAATATTCCTCCTCAAGGGTCTTTTCCTCATCAAAAGAAAGGGTCACTTTTTAAAAACAACTTTGTTTCACTAGGATTGGGGAACTTTTCACTATTCTCTTTATAATTCTCTATTACTATTCACTTTTACTATTCCATTATAGCAAAATTTAATATTTTCAATTTATCCCTAGATTCAACAACTGAACTCCAAACTGAAAGGCTCGTAAAGCTCCCAGCTAGGCTCCACATCCCTTGGTTGGGTCTCCTAACCATACTGCTGACCTACGAGAACCCTAATAGTAGGCTAACCTCGACTAGTCTGAGCTTCCTAAGGAAGGGACATTACAAGAACCTTGTACAATTAGGAAAGCTATCTAACAAGCATTGCATATTGATAAATAAAACACCACCCAAGGTGAAACTATGGGAGTAACTAATAAAAATGTGACTAACCCTACTAGCAAAAGCATGGAAAAATTCTTTAACCTAAGAGAAATTAGTAAGTTCTCTCCTCAATAAGAGATTGAGAAAAGAGAAAAAGAACTATGTTCGAATTGTGATAGCAAATGGTCAATGATTCATAAGTGTTCTAGTAGTGAGAAAAAAAAAGGTTGAAGAAGAGGGAGAAGTACCTACAAAAGAATCAAACATAAAACTTAAGAATGAGGATTCCAAGGAAAAATAAATCGTACTATCTCCCTACATGCATTGAATGGAACAAATGCACCACAAACACTCAAAGTAATTGGTGATATAAAAAGAAAATTGTGAAAATGTTAGTTGATACTAGAACTTGTACACACAACTTTATTGATAGAAGATTAGCTAATGAGCTCAATTATTTTGTTTATGAAATCTCTAAATTTCAAGTCATGATAGCTGATGGAAAACAACTACCTTGTGGTGGTAAATGCCATCATATCAAAATATCAATGGGAAATTACCATCTAGATTCATAAATGTTTGCTATCCCTATTAGGGGAGTGGATGTAATTTTGGGTGTGCAATGGCTTAAGCAATTAGGAATAATATCTTTTAATTTTTAAGATTTATCCATGACTTTTAGGATACATGGGGAGAAGTATGAACTTCTAGGAATAAAATCACCACAAAGTGAAATTATTAGCTCTCATAGGATGGAAAAATTACTCTAAAAAGGTTCTTATTATATAGGTGTACAATTACATTTTACATAAGCATAGGATATGATAACTCAAGATCAACAAAAAATTTAAGAGATTATTCAACACCAACAACAAGTATTTCAAGAATCCAAGGTTGTAACTCTTATTGGAGAGGATAATCTTGACATTAAATCAATACCACAAAGCATTTTTCATCCCAAAAAATCATATTTACCCCCTATTCTTATTCTTAACAAAAAGGATGATCCATGGAGAATGTGCTCACATTACAAGAAGCTAAACAAAATCACTCATAAAGATAAGTTTCATATTCCTATTGCTAATGAATTGGAAGAAAATAAAATCTATGCAAAACAATCCAAATATGTCTTTAGGGTGAAACAAGTAGATTACTCAAGATATTTGGTGTCACTTAAAGGTGTTAAGATTGACCCTAAGAAGAGATAATTTTTAGGTCTAACAAGATACTATATAATATTTTTTCATACCTATCATCTTATAAAGAAAAATTTCTTTTGGGAAGGTATTAAATTGAATATCCAAAAAATTGTGGTAGAATGTTTGATATGCCAACAAAATAAAAGGGAAATAATAAAGATTCCAGGCCTCTTACAAATATTAGGCATTCCAATACAAAACTAGGAAAAAATATTATTGGACTTTATTATGGGGCTACCAAAGACAAATGATATTGATGTAATCTGGCTTGTTGTGGATAAACTAATTAAGAATATATATGTTTGTGGACTCTCTCATCTATTTTCCACTAATATTATGGAAAAATTGTTTACAAAATATACAAAAAATTCATAGAATTTCCAAAATTAGATTGGAAAATAGAGGCACCTCTAAATTCTTAATCAAGTGGAAGAATTTACCAATTGAAGATGCAACATGGAATGATGAATGATTCATACAAAATATTTTAGAGTTGCTAAGCATTGTGGGTAATTGTTAAATCTAAAGGGAAGGGAATGTTATGATCCTAATATCAATATATTCCTAAGGATAAGCACTTTTTGCATGCTTAACCCTAACATATATTAGGTAATATACTGATACCCCTTAATTAGGATGAAGGGGTATGTCCCTACATATTTTAGGCTATAAATAAGGAAGATAACTCTCTCCCATATCATCATATCATACAATATTGAATTCATATATTATTATTTGATTATTGGAGGTCACCCCCTCGAAGTGGTCTTCTATATTTATGATTTTTACAAATATTTCCAAGAAATATCATAACAAAACATGAGGAAAAATTATGGAAATATGAGAAACAATTTAGAAACATGATCAAACATAGTGGAATGATGACAACATAAAGGAAACATGTTGAAATATAGTGGAACCATGAGGAAAAATTATGGAAACATGAGGAAACATGATGGAAGCACGAAGAAACATAATGGAAACTTGATGACACATAGTAGAATTATGAGGAAACATAGTGGAGATAGTCAAAAGATCCTTAGTGGAAAATGGTTCTAGATTAAATATTTCTAGAAAAAAATTCTATATGTGATCAAAATTGACTATTCTAATCCCCTTAAATGTAAGGAAAACATTAAATGGTTTGATAATGTAATATATGAATTAAATGATTTAATCACTTTACCTAATTTTAGACTCATTACACTTAACTCTATCTTCCATGTGTTTCTTAGAGATTTAGTATACACCATTATTTTAAGGAACCCTTGGATTCATGACATAGGTGTCATTCTATCTACACTTCAACATAATCTCAAGCTCATCCATACAAACATGAGATGTGTAGTTGTAACTAATGACAACCTATACAACTATTTCTATATCATTGAAAAATATAGAACCCTAGTATCTCCTACTCACTCAATTACATGATGAACCATAAATAACTTCTCACAATATAATTACACATTGTAAGAAGGGTTAAAATTCGTAATAGAAAGGAAAAGACCAATGATAGCAACTACAACTACCTAAAATCTAAGCCTAAATCCAAATCCAATCAAGAAAGCACAATTAACATGAAAAAAAAATGAATAAAAAAACTAAGCTGAACTATCCATGTTGAAGTTGGTTCATCTTCCTTGCATCTCCTCCATTTTGCTTAATGTGTAAGCTTGCCCTCATATTTTGAAGTGTTTAAATACTTGCCAGTGACAATGACAAGATAGCAAGAACTTTGGAGATAGTGGTTGTAGTTAGGGTTGAAATGACAAGGATAGGTCTCTTTTATAGAAAACCAAATTTGAATGAAGGGCCAAGATTGAATGACGAAGATCAATGGATGAAATTGCTTTGAGAAGCAAGGAAATAGGGTTAGGACAAAAACAAGGTTTAGTTAAGGATGGACAATAGAGATTAAAAGGCAATAAAACTTTATCAAGGGTGGAGGTTAATTAAGATAAAAAAGAAGATTTGAGCATGGAAAAAAGTAAATAAAATAATTATAAAACTATTTAATTTAAGAGGGAAAGCGAATGATTAAATAATAAAAACAATTATTTAATTATAGAAAAAGAGGGAAAAAGTTGACTTTTTAAAATAATTGGAAATACTTATTTCTTTAAAAAAGTGGAGGAAAAAGAAAAGTTGCTAAATAATTAAAATAATTATTTAATAGTGGAGGGAAAAGTGGGGAGTATTTAAATAAACACAATTTATTTAATTATGGAAGAAAAGGCTAATGAAAGCTATTTTTTAAAAATAATTGGAAACAATTATTTCATTAAAAAGTAAAGGAAAAAGACAAGTTACTAAATAATTAAAATAATTATTTAATAGTGGAGGGAAAAGTGGGAAATAATTAAATAAAATAAAATTTATTTAATTATGGAGGAAAAGGCTAATTAATAATTAGATAATTAATAATAATCATTTAATTATAGACAAAAATAGGAACATGAATAATTAAACAAATAGGAATTTATTTAATTATAGGAGAAAAAAGGATTAATTATTGATGTAATTAAATAAATATAATTAATCAAGGAGGAATAAGAAGAAAATGAATTAATTAAATAATTAAAATTAGTTAATTAATAGGAGAATATAACCTTAGGGGATAATCAAATGATTAAAATTATTCAATTATGTAGGTAAGAAGAATTAATGTGAGAAAAAGCATTCACAGGCTTAGGACATTTTTCAATGTCTACATTTTCCCCCCTCTTTGATACAATGTGCATTTGTTCAAATGTTGTATCAAAGAACAAACAAGAAAATTCAACTCAAAATATACCCTGATGAAGACGAGATAGACCTATGCCCCCTTGGAAAATTTTGCAAATTTTGAAAGAGTTTCAATTTTTTTGAAAAATTATTCCGATAAGCAAATCTAATGGTGGATAATGCAAGGATTGATGAAAATAAATGTTACTAAGAGGAAAATGTTAGCATAAAGTTAGATGATTGAAGAGGGATTGATATTTTGCTTGATAAATATTAGTCTTGCATGATTATCATCATTAGACGTTGAATTATAGCAAATGGATAAGAGACACCATGTTATGACATACACCAAGCCGCGGTAATGTTAACCCTCTTTAAGTAAAATAGACACTTATAATGCACAAGGAGTGTCATGACCCATACTAGGAACCCAAATTGCCTAGTATTTTTGCTACAAAAATTGCAAGCAAATAAATCAAAAAGAAAAAGAAGTCATGATCCATCATTGCTCCTCTAAATCCTTCATGGGACATCCTCGAGGTGGCTAGTAATATGACCAAAAACCAATAAAAAAGATAAGAAAAACTCAGACTAATAGAGTCAAATAAACCATTTAGACCTCATTTGTTAGAATTCTATTTGTTGATAGGATTACTATTTCGAGCAAATCGATTGATTACTGATTGACAAGATTGACAATGTTGATTAGTTGATTAATTTGATTGATTGTTTGGACCAAAATGTATTGATTTCGACAAGATTGATTTTTTGATCAATTGATTATTGATTGACCATTGATCGGACTAATTGACCATGCTTGGTTTCGTGGAAAGACATATCCTATATAAGGCTAACATTGCTGAAAAAATGACATTTCCTCAAATTTAGGAAGGATGCATCCCTAATAAGACAAATGATAAGACCAAGGACTTGATAAGCATTGATGATTCTAGGTAATTGATCGGTTTGGATTGAAAACTAGTCGATAGTTGATATGTTGATTCCAGGATTTGCTAATTTTTTCTTTGTGTTTGAAGTGTTGATCTTATCAAGGTACAAATCCTATTATAGGAAAAATGATAAAAATAGAAGAAGATAGACCTAAAAAACCCTAAAGGACTGGCCTAGTGCCTCAAGGGCTCATTGAAAGATGCCCTTTCCTATGTAATACACATAGAGACATCATACTTTGACCGAATTTGACCATGAGTGACTTGTTATTATGATGTGAATCATGATTGATTCAACTCAACAAAACCTTAAGGGAATGACCTAGTATCTTCGGGGCTCATCGAAAGATGGCCTTGTCTACGTAGCAATGTGTAGAGATAATGTAGTTCAACTGGACTTGGATTGGCACAGACTATGACTCTATTTTTGGAGTTTTTGATGTTTTACGATTTTGATTTTGATGTTTTGCGATTTCCAAGATTTTTGATGTTTTATGATTTTTTTTGGGTTTTGATGTTTTATTATTTATTTTGGGTTTTGATGTTTTATAATTTTTTTTGGATTTTTATGCTTTAAAAGCTGATACCATGTGTAGGATCCCATAAAGATGTAGGTCGAGGAATTGCCCCTAGTCAGGTATAGGACCAAGTTATTATGCATGAGGGAATTGAAGGATGAAAAGGATGGTCATGAAAGGCAAAGGACGCTAAATGTCAATGGTTCTCAGGCCATGAGAAGGATGAAAAAGCTTTATTATGATAAGTGAAGAATGGGTGGATGGAGGCAAAGAACTAGATAAAATGATGGTAGATGATAGAGCAAAATAATCGAATACACATGGTGCCTATTTACTAGGTTTTCACTCTCGATGGTAATAATCCAAAGTGTCACGTATGGTTTTCACCATTGGATGAATTCATTTCTTTACCTTTTGTAGTAACCAAGACACCTCCATTTGCTAGGTTTTCATTAAAGGACGATTTTTGATTTTTTTTTATAGTTTTGGACTTTTGATAGGGATTATCTAGAGGCTAGGCATAATACTTGTGGAGATGCATGTTGTTGATGGGCTTAGGCAGTGGTTCACCTTCAAGAGTAGATAGTTGATAAGCAATAGATCCATATGTTGTTGCCATGATGTAGGGACCCAACCAATTGGGATCATATCTGGATGACCATGTCGGATGAATGGATATGATTTGAACATGAATGGTGTGGATGATGGATGCAGAGGATGATTGATGCAACTTAATGAAGGGAGCTTAGAAGTATGATTCCTAACATGCACACTACATGGGCCATTAGGCTTCACACAAAAATGAGTTTTGGCAACCAATGAGTTATAGTACATGAAAGGGTCATCATCAAAGGTCCATCGAGAAACATTGCCAAGGGAGATGGAGTGATATGACGGGTGTGTAGATATGGATGGATTTGGAAGAGTGTATGGATTGGGTGAAAAGAATGAAAATGGAGACTTTGGATCAACAAAATATTCCTTTAACATTATGCTTTGATAGATGCCCCTAGTTATTTTTGATGAAGAGGCATAATTGGAGATTAACTTTTTCTTACTTTCATTCTTGAATTTTATTTTTATCTTTGACTTGTCCAATAGATTTTGATTTTGACTAGAGGACTTTTCTTGATCTTTCTTTCTTTGCATTTTTTCTTTTGATTTTAGATCTCCATTTGAAAAAGGCACTTTCACCTTTGATTCTTGAGTTATATCTTTGTTATTTTCTTGAGGTGATACTTGTTGATCCATTTCTATGGGGTGGATGAACATGGGTGAGATGGAAGAGATAGATGAGGTGGCGAGAATGTGTGGTTCATAAAAAAGGTTGGCGATGCACTCAATGGATTTTTCATGACTATCCTTTTCGACATTGTTAACATTATAGGAGGCTTGCATATCCTTAATGAGTTGGGAAGGAGACTTAGTAGAGGAAACAATAGGGGATACATAACCTAACCCAAGATGGTTGAAATGGAAGGGCGATGGTTCAAAAGATGGAGTGGAAAGAAAGTAATCATGAGGTGGAGAGGAATGATTTTGAAAATCCTCAATAGGATCATGAGCAAACATGGTAAAGAAAGAGGTGTCATCAGAATCCCAAAAGGTTTTGATCTAGGCACGACCATCTATTTGCATATTCTCACAAAGATCAACATTTGACTTAACATCGTTCTTAAGAGTTTGGATATCCTTAGAAGCATTACTATTTTCATTTGTGGATGAATTCTTGACACAAAATGAACTATCCATGTGATACTCTCCACATCCCATGTCATGGATCTAGACCTTGGCTTTGGAAGGTGTGGTGAATGGAGTGGATGATTTAACGAGGGAAGATGGATCAATATATTGTGATGAAGTGGAGGATGAAGCTTCTCGATTGATGGGCACTTAATATTCTGTGGTTTCCCTCAAGTTAGCATAATATTTGAAAGGATTAGGATCGCATAGTATGGTAATTTCAAGGCTATTGTAGGGAAAATTCAAGCATTGATGGTAGGTGGAAGGTATAACTCGCATGGCATGAATCCATGGGTGACCTAGGAGAAGATTATAGGGCAAGTCCAAATCCAAGACATGGAACATTTATTCTAAGTTGTAGGGCCAACCCTTATGGGAAGTATGATTAATCCTTCAAACGAGCACTCAACATCATCCTAAGAATTGATAATAATTGTCTTAGATCAATCTATGCAAGCCTCAGAGAATCCTAATGTTGTAATGAATTTTAGGGTACATATGTTCAGACCTGCTCCACCGTCTACCAAGACTCATCTAATTTTATATTTATTAATTTGTAGACTTCAAGGTGTAGGGGATCATTATGATTCAAATTTTATTCAAAAATATCTTGTTTGGAAAATGTGACATGGTGGGCGTAGCTAGGTATCCAACCATGGCTTGAAATTGGTTGGCTTTAGGTTAGATGGTACAAGTGTATCTTGCAAGGCTTTATCTAGAATGACCCTATGCTCTGGGGAAATGCGAAGCAGTTTCATAATGGATATTTGTGTGGGTGTCTTTCCTAGATGATCCAAGAGATTGTATTGGATTTTTGGTTGCGGATTAGAGGTAGCCCCTTGTAGCATCACCTTAGCTTTGCGGGTGGTAATGCCACATTCTAAACTTTTATCAATGGTAATGGTAGCAACGTGATTATCAAGGGCTCGAATGTGATTAATGGTATAGTCATGCAAAACGTGGGTGTAATTAGCATTATTAGTATTTCTTGAACCGGAGGCCTTTGCTTTCCCATGGTCTTGAAAAGGAGTTTTGAATATGGTGTGATCAACATTGGTTTTTCCTTGTGAATTATCCATTGACATATCTCCTTGTTCAGTAAGATCTTGAATGAGGTTTTTGAGTGTCCAACATGATGATGTTTTGTGTCCTTTTCCATGATGATATTCACAAAATTCATTTTCATTCCACCAATTTGGTTAAGAAAAATGTCGGTTCATATGTTTTAATGTCAGAAAGTTGAATGATGTTTTATTGTAAAAGTTTCTTCAAATTTGACTCAATGGGTTCCCCTAAGGGTGTGTATGTTCTCTTAGTGTGTGGAGGTCCTTTACGTTGTTGATTATTTTGGACAACATTTAATGTCTGATCATGGTTGGGTGTTGGTGTGTTTTATGTGGATGGACCTTTAAGATGAAGGGTGGGGTGATTTTGATTTACCACTTTAGCATCCACAACCCCATCATTGGTGACATTCTTATTTTGAGACTGAAATTTACCTTTGTCACTAGGAGTGTTTGGAGTCTCTTTGAAGATTTTGACTAGTCCTTTTGCCACAAGAGATTTCTCAATAAAAACCCATTTTTCAATGACATCTTCAAAGGTAGTGCAACATTGAATTTGAAGTTGGATCATCAGTTTTGTGTTTAGGCTCTCTATGAAAATGCTAACCAATTGTTTCTCAAGTATGTGACAAGGAAATTTGTTAGCCATGTTGTGCCAGCTTTGATAGAATGATGTAAGTGATTCTCCCTCTTTCTATTTGGTGGAGCATAATGTTGCTAAGGTCGTGTCACTTTCTATGTTGTAGGAAAAGTGGTTAATGAATCTATCATCCAATTCACCCCATGTTCGTATCCCAAGAGGAAAGTGCACAAACCACTTTAGAGCCAGCCTCGGAAGGCTTCGTGGAAATAGTCTCGTCAAATAAGTGGGCTCATAAGCAATGTCCATACATGTGTTAAATTATTGGATGTGTTCCACTAGATCCCATTTCCCTTTGTATTTATTAAAGTTTGGAGCGATAAAATGTGGAGGATAGGGTGGCATGTATAAGTTTCTATCGAAAGGGTAAGGACACAATTCCTCCATGGAATATGTCTTCTTAGTTGCCCCTAATTGTATGTTTTCCATTTGCTGTTGTATTGTTTGCATTTATTGCATTAAGGTTTCCATGGGAGATGGTGTCATGTTGGGTTGACCTTGCATGAGGGGATCAACATTAATGTTAGGAGTGTTGTATGATAAATTTGGCACCACTGTGTGATTAGAATTGACATTTTGTTGTAAAGGATTCAGATTTCCTTGTTGATAAAGGGGTGTAAGTGTGGAATTGGTATTGATTTGATTTAACGGCATGGAATTTTCATTTGGTGTGACATTTTATTGCGATGGGAGGGGATTGGTGTTCAAATTTGTCTCAAAGGTCATGTTGGTATCAGGCGTAGCATTGATTGTTTGTGTTGGAACCTTAGATGTAACAATGTGAATTCATCTTGTCTTGTTTGGTGGATTTGACTTGAATTGATTAAGGGTGTATTATTTTGATTGCCAAATGGATTTTCAAATGTCACATCCATAGGATTAGAAGATGAGCTACCAAATGTGAATGTTGATCCTTGGGACATAGTATGTGTTCT
This sequence comes from Sequoia sempervirens, assembly GCA_007258455.2. Classification (NCBI taxonomy): domain Eukaryota; kingdom Viridiplantae; phylum Streptophyta; class Pinopsida; order Cupressales; family Cupressaceae; genus Sequoia; species Sequoia sempervirens. Next base: position 207,427,032 of record VDFB02000008.1, on the reverse strand, counting down.
CTTAGCTCCAAATATTGGTGGGTTAGGAATGTGTGTAGTTGTTGCAATGTGTGTTGTGGCACCAAGGGGTAGACTAGTGAAATTTTTTTGTGAAATGGGTTGACCTTGTGTGAATGTGTATTTATTTGGACCTTGGGTTTGTGATTGTGTTACTCCCTCTACAGTTGTGGAATTGTCATAATCAAAGGGGAGTTTAGCACCTTTCTTGGCAAGTGAGAGAAATAATTTATAAGGATCTACACTAACAAGCTCATCCAAAATTCATATTATTCTTGGATCTTGGGTGGCATGTTCAATTTATTCGGGGGTCAAATGTCTATTGACATTAGTTAATGTCAAGTTGGAAAATGGATTTGATGTTTCTCTTTGTGGTGTTTGAGGTGGATTTGAATTTGAACTAAGGTTCATTTCACTTGTGGGATTAAAGAGGGGATCAATTGAAGAATCCATGTCCTTTGTTTTTCCTCGTGACCTTGTTTGAACCATATACGATTTGCAACCTAAGGATTGATAATGCAAAGGTGATAATGTAAGGTGAGATATGAGACTGAGTTATATTTTTGGAATTTTTGAAAATTTGAAGGTATGAGGATTTCAAATGTTAATGCACCTAAGAAAAAGGTTTGAAATGCAATGATGTTAATGAAATTATGACCAAAGGATATTATATGCAATGAGACCAAATGAGATTATGACTAAGGTTTATGATATGTAACTAAGATTAAGGTATGCCAAATGAAACTAAGGGGATGCACCTTTGTACCTAAAAAAGAGGATGCTAACCAAACTATGGTAGACTAAGGTAACCAACTAGAATGTCAAGACCTTAGAATATGAATGCTAAAAAGTGATTGATTTTGACAACCTGGCGAGTCTAAACTAAGACTTAAATTTGAGACCCAATGATGGTTGAAAAATTATTGATAGAAAAGTTTAGGTCAATAACATTCTAGAAATGTGACCATAGTCTAATTAGAGATATGGAGGCCTCCTAATCTTAAATTTGAAGGGTTCCTAAAGCTAAGAATGATCTAAGACCAACTAAGCAATGCAAGGTAGGCAATGCAACCTAACTAAGAAAACCTAGATGAATGTGATGAAATGGTTGGTTGACTAAGCAAGTCTATAATCAAAATGTAAGGTCACTATCAGAATGTGATGAGGACTTAGATTGGACAAGGATTCCTATGAAATTTTATGATCTAGCAGTTGTGGCTCATTGTCTCATAGATGTGTTGTAGAGTTTCACAGTTGCAGTTCATGGTTACAGTTCACAGTCCAATGTTTGTAGTTTATTGTCTAACAATTATGGTTCACAGTTTGTTTAAGCCTAAAATCTAATGTTTTTGATTAATTTTTATTTTGGGAAATTTTTGAAATGTGATTGCAAACAAAAAAACACTCTAAAAATAGATTTTTGGTTGTTGACTTGTTAAATCCCTATGCGAATATGTGTATGTTTGAGGGTTATTCACCCCAATTTCCACTGGTATAGCACAATAAAAAACACATCAAGCACTTATTATCCCTAAGGTTAATGACCAATGGCAACACTTTCAGGCCCACAACTTAGAATCTCCTTCGACGCAAGTGTAGAGACACCTTTAAGGGGTGTATTCACTCTTGTATTTGTGAGAGAGGAAAACTACTTAAGGGCCTCTAGGACTTGAAGGATGACCTAATCACCCTCTCCCTAGAAAGATACAAGTAAAAAAGTAGCTTATACTAAGCTGAGGATTTGTGTCTCATCTCAAGGGAGCCGTATGGTGAGTAACTTCAGGGTGTGATGCTACACCCCTACACTGAAAGTGACACTAAATAATCTCAATCAAAAGGGTGGCTACTAAGAAGGTGCCTAGTCACAACTCAAGGGATTAAAACCTTATGGGAATCTATCAAGCCACTTAAGGCTCTAACCAACCCTACTAGGGTACATTAGAATACCACACGTAAACGTGAGCACTTCCCCTTTTAGTTTCACATTGTATGACAAGGGCTAACACTAGTTAGGACTTGAATTTTTCCTTATCCATTTTATATAGTGGTTTGAGGGAAAAACCACTTTGTTTCACCAATGAGTTCTCTGTTAGGATGTGTCTCAATTGGTAGGCCCTTCTACAAAAGAAAAAGATAATATGGAGTGAATTCTCTTACACTCAAGATCCATAAAAGTGGCAAGGGGAAAGTATACTCTCACTACACCTTATTGGGTTCTAAAACACAAAATTTGTGCAAGCACACTAAACACAGAAGACAATGATTAATTTTAAGCCCAAATTGAAATGTTCCTAATTAGGATGAAAGACAAAACAAAATTCAAGTTGTTCATTTTAAACCCAAAATGAAATGTGAAAGTTGACTTTCTTTTTAACCCAAAATGATATGTGAAGATTGCAGTTATTTTTAACCCAAAATGAAATGTGCCTAATTAACAAAAGATTTTGATTTATTTTAGGACCAAATCAAAATTTTCCTAATTTAACCAAAATAAAAGCACAAAACCCTACAAAACCACAAATTAGTAGTCTTAAAAAGAGTCTTCAATCAACGTCCTACAAGCAAACCAATTAGTAGTTTTTGAGGGTTGGTCTTCTCCAAAACGTAAGCCACACGTTGAAAATAGAAAATTAGTAACACCAAAAACTCTTAACCTAATTGAAACAAAAAGAAAAAAATTGAAAGAATCTTCAAATTTGATTTTTTTATACCGAAACTGGCAAATGTGTCGTTCAGATTCACGTCAGGTTCAACAATGTAGGAAGGGTTAACATTCATGATAGAAAGGGAAAGACCAATGACAACAACCACAACTACCTAAAATCTAAGCCTAAATCCCAATCCAAACAAGAAAGCACAATCAACATGAAAAGAAAATGAATAAAAAAACTAAGCTAAACTCTCCATGTTGAAGTTGGTTCATCTTCCTTGCATCTCCTCCTTTTTGCTTAATGTGCAAGCTTGCCCTTAGATTTCAAAGTGTTTGAATACTTGCAAATGACAATGACAAGATAGAAAGAACTTTGGATATAGTAGTTGTAGTTAGGGTTGAAATGACAAGGATAGGTCTCTTTTATAGAAAAGCAAATTTGAATGAAGGGCCAAGATTGAATGACGAAGATCGATGGATGAGATTGCTTTGAGAAGCAAGGAAATAGGGTTAGGGAAGAAATAAGGTTTAGTTAAGGATGGACGATAGAGATTAAAAGGCAATGAAACCTTATCAAGGGTGGATGTTAATTGAGATAAAAAAGATTGGCATGGAAAAAGAGTAAATTAAATAATTATAAAACTATTTAATTTAAAAGGGAAAGCAAATGATTAAATAATAAAAACAATTATTTAATTATAGAAGAAGAGGGGAAAAACTCACTTTTTGAAACAATTGGAAATAATTATTTCATTAAGAAGTGGAGGAAAAAGACAAGTTACTAAATAATTAAAATAATTATTTAATAGTGGAGGGAAAAGTGGGAAATAATTAAATAAAATAGAATTTATTTAATTATGAAAGAAAAGGCTAATGAAAGCTAACTTTTTAAAATAATTGAAAACAATTATTTCTTTAAAAAGTGGAGGAAAAAGACAAGTTACTAAATAATTAAAATAATTATTTAGTTAATAGTGGAGGAAAAAGTAGGAAATAATTAAATAAAATAGAATTTATTTAATTATGGAAGAAAAG
>VDFB02000008.1:207324221-207423250 GCA_007258455.2 Sequoia sempervirens | reverse complement strand
TATATAATATATATATATATATATATACATATCATTATTTTAATATCCATAATAACCACACACACACACACATATATATTCATAGATAGGTATATATGTCCAATCGATTTCCCCACATGTATATGATGTACCCATGTATGAGTATGTGTAAGTATTTCTATCTATGTATATGCCTACATGTATATGCTCACATGCACGAGTTATCACATTCACATACATATATACATTCAATGCATATACTTATTGATTAATATATAAATATAAATACACAAAGAACTTATACTCAATAAAAGGATTAAGTCACTTAATTCAATCTAAGAAACAATCAAGAAAAAAGACTAATACCAAAATCATTTCAATCATCCCCAAACTATGACTAGTGGTTTTACTTACCAATTCTTGAACTAACTCAACTCAACATGACTAACTCGGCTGTGAGTGTGTGATAGCTCAAATAGGCACATTAGTGTTTACCATACCAAGCTCCTCTCCTGGGTGATACTCTCCCTCTCCTCACTAGAGGGATCGATTCTTCCTGCATCCAACTTAGTGCATCATAAAATTAGTTAGCTGATTCATTTATATCATATATCATTTGCATCATCAAAGAATTAAAGCAATCACATTACAACACATATTCATTCATCACGTTTTCCATCCAAATATATAAAACATAGTCATGCATTAAAATATTTGGTAATCCCACAATGGGGTGTAACATATCAAAGTCATGATTTGAATTTAATATCATATTTAATCATAAAGGAAACATAAATTTGGTAACTGAGAAATAGGGTGTAACACATTATCCCTGGATTAGCAAAAAAAATGTTATCTATGAGCAAACTAATCTAGATGCAAGTGTGTAGGTAGTATTTTCTAATGCAAGATGCAAGATGATTAGGGGTGCTATGGTGATTGCTAGAGGTGTCAAATATGACACATTGTATAAGCTTGATGCATGTACTATTGAGTGCAATCGTACTTCAATGAAAAACAAGTCTGTGGAAGAGGTGAGGGTTTCATCTTCAGTAGATGGTCATGGATTCTGGGTACCCAAGGGTGCTCTTTCTTCTAAATCAAAGTTACCTACAGAGAAAACTATGCTATGGCACTAGAGACTTGGACACATTGGAGAAAATGGTCTAAGGACCTTGAAAAAGAAAAGCCTTGTTGAAGGGTTATTTGATTGTAATCTTGAATTTAATTTTTGTGAGCATTGCATTTATGGAAAACAAAACCACATTCAGTTTGAATCAAGTTCTCATAAATCTTGTGGTGTATTGGATCTTATTCATTTTGATGTGTTTGGTCTTGTAGACATTCCTTCAATTGGAAAATCCACATATTATGTTTTATTTATTGATGATTATTGTAGAAGTACATGGGTATATTTTTTAAAGAGTAAATTTGAAGTTTTCAGTTGATTTAAAGAATTTAAAGCAATGGTTGAGTTGTAGATTAGAAAGAAAATAAAATGTTTGAGGACTGATAATGGCGATGAATTTTTCTTTAATGATTTTGATAGATTATGTAAAGATTGTGGTATTCATAGACAAAAGACAACTCTATATTCTCCACAATAGAATGGAGTTTCATAAAGAATGAACAGGACACCGATGGAGAAGGCTAGGAGTATGTTGAGTGGTGTTGGTCTAGAACAAAGGTTTTGGGTTGAAGTTGTGCCACTTATTGTTACCTGATTAACAGGTCTCCTACATTAGCTCTTGTTGATAAGACGCCTATAGAGGCATGGTCAGGTTAGAATCCTTCATTAAGATATCTTAGAGTTTTTGGTTGTGAGGCATATGCACATGTGCCAAAGGAGAAGCGATCAAAGTTGGAGAACAAGGCTGTGAAATATATCTTCATTAGATACAATTATGGTGTGAAAGGATACAGGCTTTGGGAACCTATTGCACAAAAGGTAATATATAGTAGACGTGTGAAATTTAGAGAAACTAAGCCTTCTTATGTTATATTGCAGCCAGAACAAAGTAATCAGGAAGTTGTGATTCAATTTCCTTCTAGAATTGAGAAATTTGAATTGAGACTCGTGGATATACAAGAAGTTGGGGAGAGCTCATCTAGATCTAAATCTTCTGAAGAGGAGGAAGAACCACCAATTCAGCTTCTTCTTAGGTCTACAAGGCATAGAAAACCACCTAGAAGGTATTCACCTGATGATTGGAGATGTATTTTTTCTTTGAATACTAACACATGGAAGAACCCAAATTAGTAGAAGAGGCATTACATATGAATGATGCAAAATTTTGGAAGATTGCTATTGATGAAGAAATGGTAGTTTTGAAAAAAAATGATACATGGGATCTTGTGCCATTGCATAAGGGAAGAAAACATGTTGGTTGAAAATGGGTGTTCAAGAAAAAGATTAGTTTAGATGGATGTATTGAGAAGTACAAAGTAAGGTTGGTTGTGAAAGGTTACTCTCAAGTTGAGGGTGTTGATTATGGTGAGATATTTTCTCCTATTGCAAAAATGACTTCCATTATATTTTTGCTTTCTATTGTTGCTGCTTGTGATTTAGAGGTTGAGAAAATGGATGTGAAAAATACTTTCCTTTATGGTGACTTGGAGGAGAATATTTATATGACATAGCCAGAGCACTACACGGTGAAAGGTAAAGGTAATTTGGTTTGCAAATTGAAGAAATTTTTGTATAGCCTAAAATAGAGTCCTAGGATGTGGTACTAGAAATTTGATACATATGTGTTGAGTTTGGGATTTGAGAATTTTAAATCAAATCATTGTGTTTATTATAAAACTAATGGTGATCATTTCCTATTTATTGCATTATATGTTGACGATATGTTATTTATTGGTAAAGGGAAAGGTATGATTTCAAAATTAAAATCTCAACTTGCTGCTAAATTTGAAATGAAAAACCTTGGTGCAGCTAGACACATTCTTCCTAGGATAGATATTAAAAGAGAGAGTAAATAGAAAGCTATGTCTTGGCCAAAGTAAGTAGGTCAAGTCAATTTTACAAAGGTTTGATATGCATTATTGTAGACCATTGTGTGCTCCTTTTTTCAGATGGAACAAAGTTATCTATTTCAAATTCTCCAACATCCCCATCAAATATGGAAGACATGAGTAGAGTGTCTTACTAAAGTGTAGTTGGAAGTTTAATGTATGTTATGGTTTGTACTAGACCAGACATTGCCCAAGCAGTGGGAGTTCTTTCCAAATATATGTATAATCCTGGTAGAGTTCATTGGGATGTAGTTAAAAGAGTCTTTATATATTTGTGTGGTACCTCAAAGTATTCTTTGTCTTATCATAGTAATTTGACTAAAGATGAGATTTCCCTTGACATTCATGGTTATGTGGATTCAAATTGGGTAAGTGATGTTGATAGTAGAGGGTCCACCGATGCTTATGTGCTTACTTTATTTGGTGGTGCAATTAGTTGGATGAGTAAGCAACAGGTTGTGGTTGCTTTGTCCACTATTGAAGCTGAGTATATGGCAACACCTCATGCTTGTAAAGAAGCCATTTGGCTTAAGAGACTATATTTAGATATTGAAATAAAACAAGGTGAAGTGACAATTTATTGTGACAATTAGAGTGAGATATGTCTAGCTAAGAACCTAGCATATCATGTCAGAACCAAGAACATTGATGTACAATATCATTTTGTTAGAGATATGGTCGAAGATGGTAGGGTGAAGTTGGTTAAGGTAGAGACATTGATGAATGTTGTTGATTCTTTAACTAAGCCTATGAGAACAAAATTTTTTAGATGATGTTCAAATTCTATGGGCCTTTCAACCCCTAGCAATTAAGAGATGATGTTTATACTCCCTCTCCCTGCTCTTGCAAGGTGTTTGACGAGTATGAGATTTGTTGGGAAAATGTGTTTCAACCTTGCAATTACATAAGATATTGTTGATAAGTAAGTGTGGGGAGACACGAGGAGGGGGTACCCCTCACAAAGGGTTTGGGGGGATCATCCCCTCGGCGAGGGTCTGGGGGCCATGCAAGCTAAATTTTATGTATATTTTATTAGTGTAAATCTAGATCATTCATCATTAGGTCTCAAATCTGGCGATTGATATTTTGTTGGCTTGAATTTCCCTAGAAGACAACCCTATTTTATGATGGCATTGTATTACGATTGTGTATTATGATGTATTCTAAGAGTCTAATAGTAGTCGTGTTGCCTCTAGATCTTTGATTGGTGATACTCCTATGAGAATCTTTCTCTGCAAGTATATTGCAATCTTTGTGACTTTTGAATAATATAGTGGGCAGCTTTTGAAGTGTGGGTTTTTTCTCCTGAAAGGGTTTTCCCCATGCAAATCACTCTATTGTATGCATGATATTTATGTTTAAGTTTTTGTAACTGTTGTAAAGATCTATAAAGTTTTGTAATTGTTCTACTACCTTAGCTTCCTTACACAACATTGGGTATTCCTAGGAAGATGTTCCTTTATGTACACATTTTTGAAAATATTGTAAACCACCACAACAAACACTTGATCCTTTCAAACATGACTTGTTATAAATTTTTTTATCCATCTTCTCTTTGATGTAAGACACTTGAAATAAAAAATATTGATGATTTAGATGGGACTTGTATCATACATTCTTGCAAAATATTGTTAGTGTGCAAAGTTAATACTTGAATTTTCCAATTAAATATATTATATTTTGTTTATTTTACAAGTTTAACTATCACACATTCTATTATGTGGGAAAATTAGATGTTATTGTTGTCGTTTCTATCTCATTATCGATGTATGTTACATAGGTATAAGTATCACACATTCTATTATGTGGGAAAATTAGATGTTATTGTTGTTGTTGCTATCTCATTAAGAATATATGCATTTAATTATAATTATTTTCTCTCAATTGACATCATTTGGTATTTGCAAAGAATCAATATATAGATTTTGTTGTGTTATAGATTGATGCAAGCACCCTAGTTTGATGACATGCATCTCTTAATGATGTTAAGCATTAGAAGCAAGAATAACTAGATTATCAATATGTTTTAAGTGTATTTATTATTTTTATTCTATTTTGAAATAATATTTTTATTATAGAGTTTGGAATAGTATCTAATTGTATAAATAGTTTATATAAGTTGAGTTACAATATAGTGAGGAGTGTATGAGATCAAAAATGATGAAAAGCACCAACTATTTAAATATTTGAGATTCACCTTCTATTAGAGCAAAGAGAGGTTGAATGTTCGAGTCATAGTCTTTTTTACATAGAGGAAGACATTTTTTATTCCTATATGGCTCATTCATTATAATTTTATATTAATGATATTTTATTGCTTGAGAGACAATGTTGACATGGAAATATGATAATATTATGTACACCTTCATGACCTTATTGATATGAATATATAAATACTATGTACATACTCATATCTTAAATAGTTTTAATGATTTGAACTAATACTCAATTTTGAATTGGAGTTTTTGTAATTTTCCTTCTTAATTAATATAATACATAGGCTTCTGTGTTTTATTGAAAAACTCAATTTTGAGTGTGATTGTAAATAGTTTAAATTTTTATATAATATTTATGTACATTGATGATGAAAGTAATTTTTAAATTCTTTATCGAGTCTGATGTCAATTATTAGTTTAGCTCTAATGCTACATATGAATGTTCTTTAATGTATATGATGAATGGATTATCTCCCTCTATATCTTTCCCTTTTCATCATTGTCTCTCTCTCTCTCCCTTTCTCTATCACTATCTCACCCTCCCTCCTTGCCTCTCTCTTTGTCCTTCCCTCTCTTTTTACCCTATCTATCTCTAATGTTCTCCATCTTCCTCTCTATCTGTCTCAACTATCTTTTCAAATCACTATATATTAGAAGGGTTAGAAACCTTTAGAAACAAAATGATCCCTCTAATAGAATTAATTCAACCACACCAATGTGTTCACATTCTCAATTTAATCCATGAATATAGAAATAAATATATGGCATTGACACCCTTGCACTAAATGCTAATGAGACATTTTACAAGAATGAATTTATTGTAAAAATAATCAAATAATATGGATTTTATTGAACACAATGCAATACTAAGAGGGGGGGGGGTGAATCGACATTTATTAAAACTTAACCATTCTCATTTGTAGATTGAACATCATATCATACAAACTAAAAGAAGATAAAAGAAGAAAACATGCACCACACAAGGATGCCAAGATTTTTACATGGAAATCCCAATGAGGGAAAAAACCATAGTGAGAGTTAACTCACAATATATGAAGCTTAGAGCTTACAAAGATTACAATGTTGTTTAAGGCTCACTGCCCATGGACTTGCAGACTAAGGTGTACAACCTTAGGGAAATATAAAAAGGACCTGATGAGACTCATTGTTTTAGAGTAGGATACATGAAAATTATAATGAGAAATATGAATATGAACTACTATGAAGAAGCATCCAACATATGCTGATGTTACAATCCCTTTTTTGCACAATTATCCCTTCACACTAACTTCGCACACTTCATCTTCAACATAATACTTAGTCATAATTCCTTTGCATTTAACACATTCACAAATGAATTTGATCTTCTATATATATCCTCCACAACAACTCAAAACCTTAATTAGGTCAGCTCTGAGATAACCTTTAGAAGAAACATATGATATCGCATTGGTTAGCTCCAAACATGTATAAAATTTACAAGAAAAATAGTTGTGGATCAATGCATGGCATTATAGGATCCAAACACACCATAACACATTCACAAAAACAAGATTGATTAATTAGGATCAACCGCAGATGAAGGAAACAAGTCTGTTGACCCAAATAATGACACCACCACCAAAACTGCCATCTATTCAACTTTACACCACTGGGGAGAGATCAAAAAAATCATGCAAACCAAGATGTGAAATTTTTTGTTCATGCACCTCAACCTTTTTTTGAAGTTTCTAATCATCATATGCTAGCACAACTAAAGAAACCCACCAAAAACACAAGGACAAAGCAATCCAAACAAACTGTCATTTGAAAATTGATCTTGTGGACCACCAAAACACTTGAGACTTGCAAAGAAGAATCCATATACCTTTGTGAACATATCACTGAGTCTGCATAGTCACATATATCTCACTAGAGGAATACAGAACATCCCAATAGTCCTTCATCGACTCTTTATACAACCAAAGCATAAACTAGAAAACTATCACTATAGAAGGTGTGATGACTTGAATCCTTAGATATAACACCTTTACATGTCATCCATCTTAAATTATAAACCAAGAAAAAATCTTGGATTGTGAAGTGATGTAGACCAAAATACTATAACTCAGCCTTAGAGTATACACTATAAATACCTTAGCAAGATTTTTGCAACTTATCTCAATGTACAATGTTAGCTCTCAAAAATGGAGGCGAAATGCCTTAAGAGGTTGCCAATCTCTTGGTACGTTTCAGGGTAACAGACAAGGCCAAATGGTTTAGACCTTCTACTCTTCAGGTGCTGCTAGACTTAGGCGGGTATACCTATGTGAATAAGCAGACTTAAAGTTGTATGACTTGACTGAATTGATGGATCTATTACAATGGCACAAAGTGTAATAGATGAAAGTTTACTGAATACTCCTATTCCCAATATTGAACTTGAAATGTGAATGTTTTAATAAGATTTTATAAAACTATAAGATGTGAATGGTGTGACTAGTGCCTACTTTTGTTGGGCTAATGGAGTCAAGATTTGTATAATGGGTGACTTGCTTAATGGCTATAATTCAAATTGCTTGGCACTTGTGACTCTTTACAACTTGTGTAAACGTGCAAGAGTATAATTATCAAATTCTTCTTAATGATCCAAATGTCCTTTTCCAAATTACTATGATTAATCAAAAGGATTTAATCTTGTCTTGCAGGAACCAGTTAATTGAACCACACAAGAACAACAAGTGTGCTCTAATAAATTGGAGAATATCCTTGATATTTCAATTTAAATAATTAGGAAATGACAACCTTGGAGACAACCAGATAATGTTTTGAATAAATTTGACAAACAATTGACACCATAATTGGATCACGAGATAAATGTATTCCTCTCCATTATATAATTTTAAAAGATTTTACTTGATGTACAACATGATATTTATTTTAGCAACAGTTCACCCTATCCAACTACCTAACCTACTTATTCCTCTTGAATCTCCTCCTTTTTTGATACAATTTCACTTTGCATATTTACATTATTTTAGGGTTACAACCCTTCACATTATCCATCTGAGGTAACTCTTCATTTTGATGCAGCTCCTCGTTGAATTATCTTCGGCAAAATAAAATATTTAATTAATTGCCTTTTGGCAAATTAAATATTTTAATCTTCATCCTTGTGTCTTAGTGAATAATAATCATCATTTCGCAATTCTTTTGAAATCTTAACAATCTTCACTAATCCTTTTGCTGGAAAATCTCTGGCTTATTCAATTTAATAAAATAATCCTTGGGTAAAATAATTACCCCCTCCATGACTCTTTGAGTGAAAATATTCTCCACTTATGTCTCTTGATTGAAAGATTTGGCTAAATAATCACCCATTGCCGCTCGTAACTCCTTTGGTGAAAAATATTTCCCCTTATGGTGAAAGTATTTTACTTTATATTAAATTTGTTCATCTTTATTTAGAGTAAAATACTCCTTGGGTAAAAGTCATCTCCCATCAAGGCTTTAACTTTTCCTTTAATTTCCTCCGTGAAAAGATTTACTCTTTTAATTGCATGCACTTACTGTTGAGGTAAATAATTACTTACTTCCTTAATTCCTCAAAAATATTTTAATTTTAAAAAATGCTTTCATCTGCCCTCTTATCCTTGGTGAAAGATATTATTCCTTCCAATGCAAATTATTATTTAAAATCATGGATAAAATAATTATCCCTTAAATTTCCATCATGAATTTTAATAAATCTTTACCTTTGGACCATTTCGCAGTTTACATTCGAATCTCCTTTTAATTTTTTACCCGTATTGCACCGTTTACCATTTATTTTAATCTTTGTTTCCACCTCAAGATATCGGCATATTAATGTGAAGATATCCTCATATTTTCATCTTTAATCTCTTTAAGCATTTTAGTGCTAAGAGACCCATTTCTTGGGAATTTTCTTATCATCAAGTTGAACCAGAGAGCAAATTTTTCCAGTCAAGATTTCAGAAGAAACGAATCAATACTTCAAATATTAATGGCAATAGTATAAATGGATTAGTATAACTTGATTTTCTTCGAAAAGCAGATGAGATTCTATGTTGTATGAAATCTGCGTATGGCTCTTTTTGGGCTCTGTCCAGCTTAAGACAACTGTTTTGACAGTGAGTAAATTATTAACATACGATTTTATCCAAAGATTTATAGCAGTCAGGCACTAACTCATTAAATCAACATTTCAGACCTTTCTTGTTGATGGTAGACTTTTGTCGATTTTATCCTCTGCCCCATCTTGTTACTCTTAGTATTTGTTTATTCCCTCCAATTTTTCATTAAAATTTACATGAATTTTCCTGTTCCAACATACGGTACACCAAAAAGGAATGATGTTAATGTAGGCATATTATAAACATATCAAAACTTGTGTACCTACCTCTACAAAATACTTAGACACCAGATTGAATACCATTGAACAACCTTATACAACACTGCTAACATATACTCTATATACCAATAATCTCTAGAGTATGTACATGCCATCGATGAAAACACATATTTCCAATAGATTTGATGCAAACCAAGATAGGTGTAAATAAAATATTCATAGGTACCACAATATCCAAGAAATTCTACATTATAATTTTATTTTAGGTATCATAAGAGAATTTTTGAGATCATTGTAACTCAAAAGGATTGAGATCGTTCAATAATAAAAGGAGGTCTTTACAACCATTTATTAGACCAAAACAATGTGTTTGGACCTCAAGTTCAATCCCACAAGGTGCAAAAAGAAAAATATGGCTCTTGGCACTAAACGCCAATGAGACATTTTACAAGAGTTCATTCATTGTTAACATAGTCAAACAATATGAAGTTGAGAGAAACTCATATATGTTATTATAATTTGACCTAAGATCCACCTATAGGTGCAAACAAAATATTTATAAGTGTAATAAAATACAAGAAATGTTGTGTCAAAGTTTGACATTTTTCCCTCTTAGGTTTCTTAAGAGACTTTGTTGGATCATTGTATTCCAAATGGATCAATACCCTACGACAATGAAAGGAGTCCAAATAATTCACCTTCCTAACCCAATGTTTTTTTCTTTTACTTCAGTCCTATAAGGTGTAAAAATAAAAATATGGCTCTTTCCATGCTTGCATTAAATGTTAATGAGACATTTTGCAAGAATGAATTCATTGTCAATGCATTCAAATAGTTCAAAGTTGAGAGAGACCAAGATATGTTATTTTAGTTTGAACCAATTTACACTTGTAGGTGGTAATAAAATAATCTTAGGCTCCATGAAATCTAAGAAATTTTATGTCAGAGTTTGATACTTTTTCTCTTAGGTCTTTTGAGAGGCTTTGCTAGATCATTGTAACCCGAAAGGATTGAGAGACTTTGAAAATAAAAGGAGGAATCCACTAACATTAACCCACTCACCCCAAAATTTTCACACCATCGCTTTGACCCCATGAGGTGTAGAAAGAGAATTATGTCTCTTGGCATGCTTGCACTGAATATAAATGCATTTTTCAAGAATATATTCATGTTGCCAATATAGAAAAATAATTTGGAGTTGAGATAAATAGAGATGGGTTATTATATTCAAACCCAATATCCATCTATAGGTGTAAATATAAAATTCCTACGTGCTAAAAGTTATAATAATCATTGCATCAAAGGTTGGAACTTTTTTCTCTTAGGTCTCTTAAGAGACTTTGTTGGATCACTATAGCCCAAAAGGATTATTAAACATAGGAAAAAAAGAGAGGCCTCCACTAGAATTAACTTATTCACACTAATGTTTTCCTATCATTAGTTCAATCACATGAAGTGTAGAAATAAAATTAAGGCTCTTGGTATGCTTGCACTGAACACGAATGGGGCATTTTACAAGAATGTATTCATTGTTGGCACAAAAAGTAGTTTATAGTTGAGAGAAATTGAGCTATGTTATTGTAAAACTAGACCTAAAATCCAACTATAGCCACAAATAAAATATTTATAGGTGCCACATGATTCAAGAATTGTTATGCCAAAGTTTTGAACTTTTTTCTCTTAGGTATCTTAGGAGACTTTGTCGGATTGTTATAGCTTGAAAGGATTAGGAGACTTAAAAAATGAAAGGAAGCATCCAAAAGAATTCAAATTCACAACCCATTAGGTTTATAACCTTATTTTGGTCCCATGAGGTGAAGAAAGATAATTATGGCTCTTATAATGCTTGCACTAAATGCTAATGAGGTATTTTATAGGAATACATTCATTATTGGAATAGTCAAATTGTTCAAAGTTGAGAGAAACAAAGATATTCCATTATAGTTGAATTCAACATTTACTTGTACCTATAAATGGAACATTCCTAGTTTCCACAAAATCTAAGAATTGTTGCGTCAAAGTTTGACACTTTTTTGTTCTTAAGGATCTTAAGGGATTTATGGATCATAGGCTATAAGGATCAACAAAATTTAAAAATGAAAGGAGGCCTCCACAAGGATTCACCCATCCATATTGACATCTTCACACCCTCTGTTTTGTCCCATGAGGTATATAAATGTAAATATGGCTCTTGGCATGCTTGCATTGAACATAAATGTGACATTTTGTAAGAATGTATTCATTGAAAACATGGCCAAATGGTTTAAATTTGAGAGAACTTGAAATAGATATAGTATAGTTGAATCCAACATACACCTATAGGTGTGAAGAGAATATTGGAGGTGCCATATAATATTATAAATGGTATGTCAGATTGAAAACATGAGGAAACATAATGTAAACATGGGTAAACATAATGGGACATGATGGAACACAAAGAAACATAGAGGAAACATGTTGTAATCCTAATATGATATATTCTCAAGTATATATTATATATTCCCAAGGATAAGCACTTGTGGCATGCTTAACCCTAACATACATATTAGTTAGTATACTAATACGTCTTAATTAGGATGAAGGGGTATGTCCCTACATAGTTTAGCTTATAAATAAGGAAGAGAACTCTCTCCCATATCATCATATCAAAAATAATTTAAGGTTTTGAAGGTAAGGTTTTTTAAAAGTTATTGTGATTTTATGTTTTTCATTAATTTTCTCTACAGGCATTAATTTTAGGATTTTCTTACAAATTTTAGATTTATGAAAATCTTATCAAAAATTAAGTAGGGTTAGTTCTTTGTAATTTAATATTATAAATAAAATAAAGTCTTTAATTTAGTGGTCAAAATTTTCATTAATTTTCTCTATAGGCTACAATTTTTGGAAAGTTTATCAAAAATTAGGTAGGGTTAGTTCTTTGAAATTTTGTTTTAGGCATAAAATATATTCTTTAATTTTGTGGTCTAAGTTTGGTCCAAACTGAAACATCAAATTCTCTCTCTCCAAATACTTTCCTACCTTCATAAAACTTAAAATAAAAATATTATTAAAGCCATGTTATCTTTAGGATTAGAGGAACTTTCTACACGTACAAAATTTAAGGACCCATTTTATTTTTCACCACCTAAAATTGAGGAAATAATTCCACAAAAATATGAAACAACGATACATATCATCAAAGATAAATTATTTGGCCTATTTGTAAAATCCTTAAATGATGGTTTAGATAGGTTTGTGAAGGAATTATTATCATAATTAAAGTCCCAAAAAAACCACCAAGGTGGGTACAACCCTAATAAACCAAATAAAGGGATAGGAGAACCTTTTTGAGGTCAACAATTATACCTACCAAGAATAAACATTCATAAATTTAATGGTAGAAATTTTATTTCATGGATAAGCCTCATAGAAAAAAAATTAAACTTTACAATATACCAAATAATTCTATGGTTGGCATAACTTTATTATATTTAGAATCAGGGCCTTACTAGTGGTACAAATGAAAGATGAGTGATTGACAAGGATAAATGTTTAGTTGGTACGAATTTAGTAAAGAACTAGCAACCTTTTATGAGCACCCATGCATTGAAAGCTATTCTACCCAACTAAAAAATCTAAAAAAATTAAGGTCTTTAGTTGAATATAATGCTAAGCATTTGAGATTGGAACTTAGAGCTCCCAAGGTGACACCTTACTAAAGCCTATAATTGTACATCAATGGACTTAAGGACCAAATTAAATATGATGTTTGTTTGTTGGAACCTTGTACAATTAGGAAAGCTATGTAACAAGCATTAAATATTGATAAATAAAACACCACCCAAGGTGAAACCATGGGAGTAATTGATAAAAATGTGACTAACCCTACTAGCAAAAACATGGACAAATTCTTTAACCTGAGAGAAATTAGTAAGTTCTCTCCTCAATAAGAGATTGAGAAAAGAGAAAAAGACCTATGTTGGAATTGTGATAGCAAATTGTCAATGATTCATAAGTGTTCTAGTATTGAGAAAAAAAAGGTTGAAGAAGAGGGAGAAGTACCTACAACAGAATCAAACATAAAACTTAAGAATGGGGATTCCAAGGAAAAATAAAACACTACTATCTCCCTACATGCATTGAATGGAATAAATGCACCACAAACACCCAAAGTAATTGGTGATATAAAAAGAAAATCATGAAAATGTTATTTGATACTAGAAATTATACACATAACTTTATTGATAGAAGATTAGCTAATGAGCTCGATTATTTTGTTTATGCAATCTCTAAATTTCAAGTCATGATAGTTGATGGGAAACAACTACCTTGTGGTGGTAAATTCCATCATATAAAAATTTCAATGGGAAATAACCATCTAGATTCATAAATGTTTGCTATCCCTATTAGGGGAGTCGATGTAGTTTTGGGTGTATAATGGCTTAAGCAATTAGGAACAATATCTTTTAATTTTAAGACTTATCCATGACTTTTACGATACATGGGGAGAAGTATGAACTTATAGCAATAAAATCACCACAAAGTGAAATTATTAGCTCTCATAGGATGGAAAAATTACTCTAAAAAGGTTCTTATCATATAGGGGTACAATCACATTTTACATTAGCACAAGATATGATAACTCAAGATCAACCAAAAATTTAAGAGATTATTCAACACCACCAACAAGTATTTCAAGAATCCAAGGTTGTAACTCTTATTGGAGACGATAATCATGACAACAAATTAATACCACAAAGCATTTTTCATCCCCAAAAAAATCATATTTACCCCCTATTCTTATTCTTAACAAAAAGGATGATCCATGGAGAATGTGCTCACATTACAAGAAGCTAAACAAAATCACTCATAAAGATAAGTTTCATATTCCTATTGCTAATGAATTGGAAGAAAATAAAATCTATGCAAAACAATCCAAATATGTCTTTAGGGTGAAACAAGTAGATTACTCAAGATATTTGGTGTCACTTAAAGGTGTTAAGATTGACCCTAAGAAGAGAGGATTTTTAGGTCTAACAAGATACTATAGAATATTTTTTCATACCTATCATCCTATAAAGAAAAATTTCTTCTGGGAAGGTATTAAATTGAATATCCAAAAAATTGTGGTAGAATGTTTGATATGCCAACAAAATAAAAGGGAAATAATAAAGATTCTAGGCCTCTTACAAATATTAGGCATTCCAATACAAAACTAGGAAAAAATATTATTGAACTTTATTATGGGGCTACCAAAGACAAATAATATTGATGTAATTTTGCTTGTTGTGGATAAACTAATTAAGAATATATATGTTTGTGGACTCTCTCATCTATTTTCTACTAATATTATGGAAAAATTATTTAAAAAATATACAAAGACTTCATGGAATTCCAAAATTAGATTGGAAAATAGAGGCACCTCTAAATTCTTAATCAAGTGGAAGAATTTACCAATTGAAGATGTAACATGAAATGATGAACGATTCATACAAAATATTTTAGAGTTGCTAAACATTGTGGGTAATTCTTAAATCTGAAGGGAAGGGAATGTTATGATCCTAATATCAATATATTCCTAAGGATAAGCACTTGTTGCATGCTTAACCCTAACATATATTAGGTAATATACTAATACCCCTTAATTAGGATGAAGGGTTATGTCCCTACATATTTTAGCCTATAAATAAGGAAGAGAACTCTCTCCCATATCATCATATCATACAATATTGAATTCATATATTATTATTTGATTATTGGAGGTCACCCCTTCAAAGTGGTCTTCTATATTTGTTATTTTTACAAATATTTCCAAGAAATATCATAACAAAA
This sequence comes from Sequoia sempervirens, assembly GCA_007258455.2. Classification (NCBI taxonomy): domain Eukaryota; kingdom Viridiplantae; phylum Streptophyta; class Pinopsida; order Cupressales; family Cupressaceae; genus Sequoia; species Sequoia sempervirens. The sequence goes on along the minus strand of VDFB02000008.1, from coordinate 207,407,872 downwards.
CATGAGGAAAAATTGTGGAAATATGAGAAACAATGTAGAAACATGATCAAACATAGTGGAATCATGAAAACATAAAGGAAACATGTTGAAATATAGTGGAACCATGAGGAAACATGATGAAAGAATGAGGAAACATAATGGAAACTTGATGACACATAGTAGAATTATGAGGAAACATAGTGTCGATAGTCAAAATATCCTCATCCCCTTAAATCTAAGGAAAACATTAAATGGTTTGATAATGTAATATATAAATTAAATGATTTGATCACTTTACCTAATTTTAGACTCATTACACTTAACTCTATCCTCCATGTGTTTCTTAGACATTTAGTATACATCATTATTTTAAGGAACCCTTGGATTCATGACATAGGTGTCATTCTATCTACACTTCAACATAATCTCAAGCTCATCCATACAAACAAGAGATGTGTAGTTGTAACTAATGACAACCTATACAACTATTTTTATATCATTGAAAAATATAGAACCCTAGTATCTCCTACTCACTCAATTACATGATGAACCATAAAGAACTTCTCACAATATAATTACACATTGTAAGAAGGGTTAAAATTCGTAATAGAAAGGCAAAGACCAATGATAGCAACCACAACTACCTAAAATCTAAGCCTAAATCCAAATCCAAACAAGAAAGCACAATCAACATGAAAAGAAAATGAATAAAAAAATAAAGCTAAACTACCCATGTTGAAGCTGGTTCATCTTCCTTGCATCTCCTCCATTTTGCTTAATGTGCAAGCTTGCCCTCATATTTTGAAGTGTTTGAATACTTGCAAGTGACAATGACAAGATAGCAAGAACTTTGGAGATAGTTGTTGTAGTTAGGGTTGAAATGACAAGGATAGGTCTCTTTTATAGAAAACCAAATTTGAACGAAGGGCCAAGATTGAATGACGAAGATCAATGGATGAGATTGCTTTGAGAAGCAAGGAAATAGGGTTAGTGAAAAAATAAGGTTTAGTTAAGGATGGATGGTAGAGATTAAAAGGCAATAAAATCTTATCAAGGGTGGAGGCTAATTGAGATAAAAAAGAAGATTGGTATGGAAAAGAGTAAATAAAATAATTATAAAACTATTTAATTTAAGAGGGAAAGAGAATGATTAAATAATAAAAGAAATTATTTAATTATAGAAAAAGAGGAAAAAAATTGACTTTTTAAAATAATTGGAAATAATTATTTCATTAAAAAAGTGGAGGAAAAAGACAAGTTACTAAATAATAAAAATAATTATTTAATAGTGGAGGGAAAAGTGGGGAGTATTTAAATAAACACAATTTATTTAATTATGGAAGAAAAGGTTAATGAAAGCTAATTTTTTAAAATAAGTGGAAACAATTATTTCATTAAAAAGTAGAGGAAAAAGACAAGTTACTAAATAATTAAAATTATTATTTAATAGTGGAGGGAAAAGTGAGAAATAATTAAATAAAATAAAATTTATTTAATTATGGAAGAAAAGGCTAATTAATAATTAGATAATTAATAATAATCATTTAATTATAGACAAAAATAGGAACATGAATAATTAAACAAATAGGAATTTATTTAATTATAGGAGAAAAAGGATTAATTATTGATGTAATTAAATAAATATAATTAATCAAGGAGGAATAAGAAGAAAATGAATTAATTAAATAATTAAAATTATTTAATTAATAGGAGAATATTACCTTAGGGGATAATCAAATGATTAAAATTATTCAATTGTGTAGGTAAGAAGAATTAATGTGAGAAAAAGCGTTCACAGGCTTAGGACATTTTTCAATGTCTATATTTTCCCCCTCTTTGATACAATGTGAAGTTGTACAAATGTTGTATCAAATAACAAATAGGAAAATTCAACTCAAAATATGCCCTGATGAAGATGGGATAGACCTATGCCCCCTTAGAAAATTTTGCAAATTTTGAAAGAGTTTCAAAAAATTTGAAAAATTATTCTGATAAGCAAATCTAATGGTGGATAATGCAAGGATTGATGCAAAAAAATGTTCCTAAGAGGAAAATGTTAGCATGAAGTTAGATGATTGAAGAGGGATTGATATTTTGCTTGATAAATATTAGTCTTGCATGATTATCATCATTGGGTGTTGAATTATAGCAAATGGATAAGAGACACCATGTTATGACATAAACCAAGGTGTGTAATGTTAACCCTTTGCAAAAACAAACACTTAATAGACAAGGAGTGCCATGACTCATACTAGGAACCCAGATGCCCCAGTATTTTTTCCATGACAAATCACAAGCAACAATCAAAAAGAAAAGAAGTCATGATCCATCATCGCTCCTCTAAATCCCTCTTGGGACATCCTCAAGGTGGCTAGTAACATGACCAAAGACAAATAAAAAAGATAAGACCAACTAGACCAATAGAGTCAACAACCATTTAGATCATTTGTTAGAATTTATTTACTGATAGGATTGATGTGATTAAGCGACCGATTGATTGTCAAGTTTAGTTGATTGATTGAAAATATTAACAAGGTTGATTGGTTGATTAAATTGTTTGATTGTTTGACCAGATGTATTGATTGACAAGATTGATTGTTTGACTAAATTGATTGATTGACCAGATTGATTGACTAATTGACCATGCCTAGTTTTAGGAAAGACATATCCTATATAAGGCTAATGACAAGGTTGACAAATGACAATTCCCAAATTCAGGAAGGACACATCCTGAATAAGACAAAATGATAAGACCTTTGACTTGACAAGTATTGAAGATTAGGTAATTGACCTATTTGGATTGAAGACTAGTTGGATAGTTGATCTGTTGATTCGTGATTTGGTTTACATTTTTTCTTGTGTCTGAAGTGTTGACCTTATCAAGGGACAACTTATTATAGGAAAATGATGACAATAGACCAAGATAGACCTGAAAAACCCTAAAGGACTGACCTAGTGCCTCAAGGGCTCATCGAAAGATGGCCTTGCCTATGTAATACACATAGAGACATTGTACTTTGACCGAATTTGACCATGAGTGACTCATTATTATGATGTGAATTATGATTGATTTGACTCAACAAAACCCTAAGGGACTGACCTAGTGTCTTGGGGGCTCATTGAAAGATGGCCTTGTCTACATAGCAATGCGCAGAGACAACATAGTTCAAGTAGACTTGGATTGACACAAACTCTGACTCTATTTTTGGAGTTTTTGATGTTTTACAATTTTTTTGGATTTTTGATGTTTTATGCTTTTTTTGGATTTTTGATGTTTTACAATTTTTTTAGATTTTTGATGTTTTATGATTATTTTTGGATTTTTGATGTTTTATTATTATTTTTGGATTTTTGATGTTTTACGATTTTTTTGGATTTTTGTTGTTTTATGATTTTTTTGAATTTTTGATGTTTTAAGAGTTGATGCCATGTGTAGGATCCCATAAAGATGTAGGTCGAGGAATTTCCCCTAGTCAGGTATAGAACCAACTTATTATGCATGAGGGAATTGATGGATGTAGAAGGACGCTAAATGTCAATGGTTCCTAGGCCATGAGAAGGATGACAAAGTTTAATTATGATAAGCGAAGAAAAGACAGCTGGAGTTGAAGAACCAAATAGAATGATAGTAGACGATAGAGAAAATAATGACTACACATGGCACCTATTTGCCAGGTTTCACCATGGTACTTATCTAAAGTGCTGTTGAAGTGGTTTTCACTATTGGACGAATTATTTCTCTTTAATTTTTTTTGTGTCACCAAGACACCTGTTTGCTAGGTTTTCATCAAGGTGACAATTTTTTTGATTCTTTTATTTTTTTATATTTTTTGACTTTTGACGGGATTCTCTAGAGGCTAGGTATAATACCTGCAAAGGTGCATGCTATTGATAGGCTCGGGTAATGGTTCGCCTTTAGGAGTAGAAAGTTGGTAAGCACTAGATCCATATGCTACTTTGATGATGTAGGGACCCAACCAATTGGGCACATATCTGGATGACCATGCTGGATGAAAGGATTTGATTTGAACAAAGGGTGTGGATAATGGATATAGAGGATGGATAATGCAACAAATGAAGGGAGCTAGGGTATGATTCCTAACATGCACACTACATGGGCCATTAGGCTTCACACAAAAATGAGTTTTGGCAACCAATGAGTTATAGTACATGAAAGGGTCATCATCAAAGGTCCATCGAGAAACATTGCCAAGGGAGATGGAGTGATATGACGGGTGTGTAGATATGGATGGATTTGGAAGAGTGTATGGATTGGGTGAAAAGAATGAAAATGGAGACTTTGGATCAACAAAATATTCCTTTAACATTATGCTTTGATAGATGCCCCTAGTTATTTTTGATGAAGAGGCATAATTGGAGATTAACTTTTTCTTACTTTCATTCTTGAATTTTATTTTTATCTTTGACTTGTCCAATAGATTTTGATTTTGACTAGAGGACTTTTCTTGATCTTTCTTTCTTTGCATTTTTTCTTTTGATTTTAGATCTCCATTTGAAAAAGGCACTTTCACCTTTGATTCTTGAGTTATATCTTTGTTATTTTCTTGAGGTGATACTTGTTGATCCATGTATATGAAGTGGATGAGCATGGGTGAGATGGATGAAATAGATGAAGTGACGAGAATGTGTGGTTCATAAGAAATATTAGCGATGCACTCAATGTATTCTTCATGACTATCCTTTTCGACATTGTTAACATTATAGGAGGCTTGCATATCCTTAATGAGTTGGGAAGGAGACTTAGTAGAGGAAACAATAGGGGATACATAACCTAACCCAAGATGGTTGAAATGGAAGGGCGATGGTTCAAAAGATGGAGTGGAAAGAAAGTAATCATGAGGTGGAGAGGAATGATTTTGAAAATCCTCAATAGGATCATGAGCAAACATGGTAAAGAAAGAGGTGTCATCAGAATCCCAAAAGGTTTTGATCTAGGCACGACCATCTATTTGCATATTCTCACAAAGATCAACATTTGACTTAACATCGTTCTTAAGAGTTTGGATATCCTTAGAAGCATTACTATTTTCATTTGTGGATGAATTCTTGACACAAAATGAACTATCCATGTGATACTCTCCACATCCCATGTCATGGATCTAGACCTTGGCTTTGGAAGGTGTGGTGAATGGAGTGGATGATTTAACGAGGGAAGATGGATCAATATATTGTGATGAAGTGGAGGATGAAGCTTCTCGATTGATGGGCACTTAATATTCTGTGGTTTCCCTCAAGTTAGCATAATATTTGAAAGGATTAGGATCGCATAGTATGGTAATTTCAAGGCTATTGTAGGGAAAATTCAAGCATTGATGGTAGGTGGAAGGTATAACTCGCATGGCATGAATCCATGGGTGACCTAGGAGAAGATTATAGGGCAAGTCCAAATCCAAGACATGGAACATTTATTCTAAGTTGTAGGGCCAACCCTTATGGGAAGTATGATTAATCCTTCAAACGAGCACTCAACATCATCCTAAGAATTGATAATAATTGTCTTAGATCAATCTATGCAAGCCTCAGAGAATCCTAATGTTGTAATGAATTTTAGGGTACATATGTTCAGACCTGCTCCACCGTCTACCAAGACTCATCTAATTTTATATTTATTAATTTGTAGACTTCAAGGTGTAGGGGATCATTATGATTCAAATTTTATTCAAAAATATCTTGTTTGGAAAATGTGACATGGTGGGCGTAGCTAGGTATCCAACCATGGCTTGAAATTGGTTGGCTTTAGGTTAGATGGTACAAGTGTATCTTGCAAGGCTTTATCTAGAATGACCCTATGCTCTGGGGAAATGCGAAGCAGTTTCATAATGGATATTTGTGTGGGTGTCTTTCCTAGATGATCCAAGAGATTGTATTGGATTTTTGGTTGCGGATTAGAGGTAGCCCCTTGTAGCATCACCTTAGCTTTGCGGGTGGTAATGCCACATTCTAAACTTTTATCAATGGTAATGGTAGCAACGTGATTATCAAGGGCTCGAATGTGATTAATGGTATAGTCATGCAAAACGTGGGTGTAATTAGCATTATTAGTATTTCTTGAACCGGAGGCCTTTGCTTTCCCATGGTCTTGAAAAGGAGTTTTGAATATGGTGTGATCAACATTGGTTTTTCCTTGTGAATTATCCATTGACATATCTCCTTGTTCAGTAAGATCTTGAATGAGGTTTTTGAGTGTCCAACATGATGATGTTTTGTGTCCTTTTCCATGATGATATTCACAAAATTCATTTTCATTCCACCAATTTGGTTAAGAAAAATGTCGGTTCATATGTTTTAATGTCAGAAAGTTGAATGATGTTTTATTGTAAAAGTTTCTTCAAATTTGACTCAATGGGTTCCCCTAAGGGTGTGTATGTTCTCTTAGTGTGTGGAGGTCCTTTACGTTGTTGATTATTTTGGACAACATTTAATGTCTGATCATGGTTGGGTGTTGGTGTGTTTTATGTGGATGGACCTTTAAGATGAAGGGTGGGGTGATTTTGATTTACCACTTTAGCATCCACAACCCCATCATTGGTGACATTCTTATTTTGAGACTGAAATTTACCTTTGTCACTAGGAGTGTTTGGAGTCTCTTTGAAGATTTTGACTAGTCCTTTTGCCACAAGAGATTTCTCAATAAAAACCCATTTTTCAATGACATCTTCAAAGGTAGTGCAACATTGAATTTGAAGTTGGATCATCAGTTTTGTGTTTAGGCTCTCTATGAAAATGCTAACCAATTGTTTCTCAAGTATGTGACAAGGAAATTTGTTAGCCATGTTGTGCCAGCTTTGATAGAATGATGTAAGTGATTCTCCCTCTTTCTATTTGGTGGAGCATAATGTTGCTAAGGTCGTGTCACTTTCTATGTTGTAGGAAAAGTGGTTAATGAATCTATCATCCAATTCACCCCATGTTCGTATCCCAAGAGGAAAGTGCACAAACCACTTTAGAGCCAGCCTCGGAAGGCTTCGTGGAAATAGTCTCGTCAAATAAGTGGGCTCATAAGCAATGTCCATACATGTGTTAAATTATTGGATGTGTTCCACTAGATCCCATTTCCCTTTGTATTTATTAAAGTTTGGAGCGATAAAATGTGGAGGATAGGGTGGCATGTATAAGTTTCTATCGAAAGGGTAAGGACACAATTCCTCCATGGAATATGTCTTCTTAGTTGCCCCTAATTGTATGTTTTCCATTTGCTGTTGTATTGTTTGCATTTATTGCATTAAGGTTTCCATGGGAGATGGTGTCATGTTGGGTTGACCTTGCATGAGGGGATCAACATTAATGTTAGGAGTGTTGTATGATAAATTTGGCACCACTGTGTGATTAGAATTGACATTTTGTTGTAAAGGATTCAGATTTCCTTGTTGATAAAGGGGTGTAAGTGTGGAATTGGTATTGATTTGATTTAACGGCATGGAATTTTCATTTGGTGTGACATTTTATTGCGATGGGAGGGGATTGGTGTTCAAATTTGTCTCAAAGGTCATGTTGGTATCAGGCGTAGCATTGATTGTTTGTGTTGGAACCTTAGATGTAACAATGTGAATTCATCTTGTCTTGTTTGGTGGATTTGACTTGAATTGATTAAGGGTGTATTATTTTGATTGCCAAATGGATTTTCAAATGTCACATCCATAGGATTAGAAGATGAGCTACCAAATGTGAATGTTGATCCTTGGGACATAGTATGTGTTCTCTTAGCTCCAAATATTGGTGGGTTAGGAATGTGTGTAGTTGTTGCAATGTGTGTTGTGGCACCAAGGGGTAGACTAGTGAAATTTTTTTGTGAAATGGGTTGACCTTGTGTGAATGTGTATTTATTTGGACCTTGGGTTTGTGATTGTGTTACTCCCTCTACAGTTGTGGAATTGTCATAATCAAAGGGGAGTTTAGCACCTTTCTTGGCAAGTGAGAGAAATAATTTATAAGGATCTACACTAACAAGCTCATCCAAAATTCATATTATTCTTGGATCTTGGGTGGCATGTTCAATTTATTCGGGGGTCAAATGTCTATTGACATTAGTTAATGTCAAGTTGGAAAATGGATTTGATGTTTCTCTTTGTGGTGTTTGAGGTGGATTTGAATTTGAACTAAGGTTCATTTCACTTGTGGGATTAAAGAGGGGATCAATTGAAGAATCCATGTCCTTTGTTTTTCCTCGTGACCTTGTTTGAACCATATACGATTTGCAACCTAAGGATTGATAATGCAAAGGTGATAATGTAAGGTGAGATATGAGACTGAGTTATATTTTTGGAATTTTTGAAAATTTGAAGGTATGAGGATTTCAAATGTTAATGCACCTAAGAAAAAGGTTTGAAATGCAATGATGTTAATGAAATTATGACCAAAGGATATTATATGCAATGAGACCAAATGAGATTATGACTAAGGTTTATGATATGTAACTAAGATTAAGGTATGCCAAATGAAACTAAGGGGATGCACCTTTGTACCTAAAAAAGAGGATGCTAACCAAACTATGGTAGACTAAGGTAACCAACTAGAATGTCAAGACCTTAGAATATGAATGCTAAAAAGTGATTGATTTTGACAACCTGGCGAGTCTAAACTAAGACTTAAATTTGAGACCCAATGATGGTTGAAAAATTATTGATAGAAAAGTTTAGGTCAATAACATTCTAGAAATGTGACCATAGTCTAATTAGAGATATGGAGGCCTCCTAATCTTAAATTTGAAGGGTTCCTAAAGCTAAGAATGATCTAAGACCAACTAAGCAATGCAAGGTAGGCAATGCAACCTAACTAAGAAAACCTAGATGAATGTGATGAAATGGTTGGTTGACTAAGCAAGTCTATAATCAAAATGTAAGGTCACTATCAGAATGTGATGAGGACTTAGATTGGACAAGGATTCCTATGAAATTTTATGATCTAGCAGTTGTGGCTCATTGTCTCATAGATGTGTTGTAGAGTTTCACAGTTGCAGTTCATGGTTACAGTTCACAGTCCAATGTTTGTAGTTTATTGTCTAACAATTATGGTTCACAGTTTGTTTAAGCCTAAAATCTAATGTTTTTGATTAATTTTTATTTTGGGAAATTTTTGAAATGTGATTGCAAACAAAAAAACACTCTAAAAATAGATTTTTGGTTGTTGACTTGTTAAATCCCTATGCGAATATGTGTATGTTTGAGGGTTATTCACCCCAATTTCCACTGGTATAGCACAATAAAAAACACATCAAGCACTTATTATCCCTAAGGTTAATGACCAATGGCAACACTTTCAGGCCCACAACTTAGAATCTCCTTCGACGCAAGTGTAGAGACACCTTTAAGGGGTGTATTCACTCTTGTATTTGTGAGAGAGGAAAACTACTTAAGGGCCTCTAGGACTTGAAGGATGACCTAATCACCCTCTCCCTAGAAAGATACAAGTAAAAAAGTAGCTTATACTAAGCTGAGGATTTGTGTCTCATCTCAAGGGAGCCGTATGGTGAGTAACTTCAGGGTGTGATGCTACACCCCTACACTGAAAGTGACACTAAATAATCTCAATCAAAAGGGTGGCTACTAAGAAGGTGCCTAGTCACAACTCAAGGGATTAAAACCTTATGGGAATCTATCAAGCCACTTAAGGCTCTAACCAACCCTACTAGGGTACATTAGAATACCACACGTAAACGTGAGCACTTCCCCTTTTAGTTTCACATTGTATGACAAGGGCTAACACTAGTTAGGACTTGAATTTTTCCTTATCCATTTTATATAGTGGTTTGAGGGAAAAACCACTTTGTTTCACCAATGAGTTCTCTGTTAGGATGTGTCTCAATTGGTAGGCCCTTCTACAAAAGAAAAAGATAATATGGAGTGAATTCTCTTACACTCAAGATCCATAAAAGTGGCAAGGGGAAAGTATACTCTCACTACACCTTATTGGGTTCTAAAACACAAAATTTGTGCAAGCACACTAAACACAGAAGACAATGATTAATTTTAAGCCCAAATTGAAATGTTCCTAATTAGGATGAAAGACAAAACAAAATTCAAGTTGTTCATTTTAAACCCAAAATGAAATGTGAAAGTTGACTTTCTTTTTAACCCAAAATGATATGTGAAGATTGCAGTTATTTTTAACCCAAAATGAAATGTGCCTAATTAACAAAAGATTTTGATTTATTTTAGGACCAAATCAAAATTTTCCTAATTTAACCAAAATAAAAGCACAAAACGCTACAAAACCACAAATTAGTAGGATCTTAAAACGAGTCTTCTATCAATGTCCTACAAGCAAACCAATTAGTAGTTTTTGAGGGTTGGTCTTCTCCAAAATGTAAGCCACACGTTGAAAATAGAAAATTAGTAACACCAAAAACTCTTAACCTAATCGAAACAAAAAGAAAAAAACTGAAAGAATCTTCAAATTTGTTTTTTTTTACCCAAACTGGCAAATGCATTGTTCTGATTCACGTCAGGTTCAACAATGTAGGAAGGATTAAAATTCATAATAGAAAGGGAAAGACCAATAATAGCAACCACAACTACCTAAAATCTAAGCCTAAATCCCAATCCAAACAAGAAAGCACAATCAACATGAAAAGTAAATGAATAACAAAACTAAGCTAAACTCTCCATGTTGAAGTTGGTTCATCTTCCTTGCATCTCCTCCATTTTGCTTAATGTGCAAGCTTGCCCTTAGATTTCAAAGTGTTTGAATACTTGCAAATGACAATGACAAGATAGAAATAACTTTGGAGATAGTGGTTGTAGTTAGGGTTGAAATGACAAGGATAGGTCTCTTTTATAGAAAAGCAAATTTAAATGAAGGGCCAAGATTGAATGATGAAGATCGATGGATGAGATTGCTTTGAGAAGCAAGGAAATAGGGTTAGGGAAGAAATAAGGTTTAGTTAAGGATGGACGATAGAGATTAAAAGGCAATAAAACCTTATCAAGGATGGATGTTAATTGAGATAAAAAAGATTGGCATGGAAAAATAGTAAATTAAATAATTATAAAACTATTTAATTTAAGAGGGAAAGCAAATGATTAAATAATAAAAGCAATTATTTAATTATAGAAGAAGACAAGAAAAACTCACTTTTTAAAACAATTGAAAATAATTATTTCATTAAGAAGTGGAGGAAAAAGACAAGTTACTAAATAATTAAAATAATTATTTAATAGTGGAGGGAAAAGTGGGAAATAATTAAATAAAATAGAATTTATTTAATTATGAAAGAAAAGGCTAATGAAAGCTAACTTTTTAAAATAATTGAAAACAATTATTTCTTTAAAAAGTGGAGGAAAAAGACAAGTTACTAAATAATTAAAATAATTATTTAGTTAATAGTGGAGGAAAAAGTAGGAAATAATTAAATAAAATAGAATTTATTTAATTATGGAAGAAAAGGCTAATGAAAGCTATCTTTTTAAAATAATTGGAAACAATTATTTCATTAAAAAGTGGAGGAAAAAGAAAAGTTACTAAATAATTAAAATAATTATTTAATAGTGGAGGGTAAAGTGAGAAATAATTAAATAAAATAGAATTTATTTAATTATGGAAGAAAAGGCTAATTAATAATTAAATAATTAATAATAATCATTTAATTATAGATAGAAAATAGGAACATGAATAATTAAATAAATTTCTATTTATTTAATTATAAGGGAAAACATATTAATTAGTGACCTAATTAAATAAATATAATTTATTTAATTAATCAAGGAGGAATAAGGAGAAAATGAATTAATTAAATAATTAAAATTATTTAATTAATAGGATAATTTGACCTTAGGGGATAATCAAATGATTAAAATTGTTCAATTATGTAGGGAAGAAGAATTAATGTGAAAAAAAGCATTCATAGACTTATGACATTTTTTCAGTGTCTACACACATCATGTTGATATAAAGGATGATTAGGTTTCTCTTGACTTCACATCACAAGATAATGAGAAGTATAAAATAAAGTACGAGGATCATCACATTCCATCTTTGACTAGAAATCCATAAATACATGATAAATTACCTTTGGATTCTTTTGTGGATTCCCATGAAGGTGATACTTCTCATAAATCTAGAACTATTCATTAATCTAAATATAACATGTTTTCATCTAAACTAGCTAGCCAATATGATAAAGGACATGTTGTTCTCCAAAAAATTGGTATAATTGGAGATGATTGGGATTGGGAAAACAAGACATAGTTGAACCAATTAAGGCACCTGATATGAATAACATCAAAATATAATGATATGGTTCTTTAGATAATGATCTAGAAAAGATAAAGATAAGCTCTTAAAATAGGAAATTTCTCAATAAACAGGAATAATGCGACATGTTCATACAATTAAATCATTTGGGTAATATTTTTTCCTAGTCATACTATTAGTTGCCATGCATCTCTAGTGCCATAGTTATACATAATATTATTCTAGAGCTTGATGTGAAACATATCAAGTAAAATAATAAAAAAAATTCACTTAAAAGATACTTTAATGGTCAAATAAGAACTCAAAAACATGCTAAAAGTAGGTTTCATTTGATCATTTGATTGTTAACCCATTTATCCAATATGGAACTAATCATAAAACTTGATGGAACTTGTGTATGCATTTTAACTATCTTTAGAGATCTTTACAAAGCATCACCCATGAAAGATTTTATAGTACCTAATATTGACATGATTGGAGAATCCATCATCAAACATGAAATACCATCATATGTATATGGATGCATTTTTTTTAGATATAATCAAATCATCATAAATGCAATTGTAATTACTACATAATGTTGACAATTTTTCTAGGTTGGCACACCCTTTGGATTAACATTTTTTGGAGCTACATATCAGTGGTCCATGAAAATAATCTTCCATGATCTAATGCATGATAATTTAGAAGATTATGTGGACAAAATCATGGGAAAATATAAGAAAAAATTACACAATGTTTAGGATTTATAGAATATATTTGAATGTCTTTTCTAACACAAAATTACATTAAACACTAAGAAATATGTTTTTAGAGTTAACATTAGCCACATATTAGGTTTCATTATATCTCAATGAGGGATTGAGGTGGGTTTCAAAAAGATATATGATATTGTTGGCATGCCTTCATCAAATAATCTTACACAATTGTATAGCCTACATGAAAGATATAAACTATGAGATTATTCATCACATTATTAGTAGACTACACATTAACATTCACTAAACTATTAAAAATATGTTATTTGAATGAAATATTAACTACCAAAAGGAATTTGAGTGCATGGAACAATATTTACTAAATCAATTGGTTCTCATGCATGTCATTCATGGAAACCCTTATTATTATAAGTAATGGCTATTTGAGTCTACTATTGGGTATCTTTTGGAACATGATGATGAAAATAGAAATGAGAATGTAGTGTATTAGTTTATTTATACACATTATTAGATTATGAGACATGATATGTACCAATGGAAAAAGTATGCTTGGTTATCACCTTCTCATCACAAAAACTACAATCTTATATGATCCACAAAGGGATATGATCTACAAAATAAGAGAGATCTCAAGAGAAAGAGAGAGATATAAAGATAGATATGGGAAAAGGGAGATAGGGATATAGAGGGGAGATATATAAAGAGAGACAAAGAGATAAAATGACCTATAAATAGAGACTATGAGCGAGAATGGTAGAGAGGGAAAGAGATATAGAGAGGGAGATAGACATCAACCCTATGAAGGTGGATGCTTGTTTGTCATTGCTAACCTACATTAGTAGTAGTAGATAAATAATTTTTTTATTTTATTAAAACATAAACTTAATAACTTCACAATAAACTTAGAAGTTGTAAACCTTGTATGTTATTGTACCAATTCAATCTAATGAATCATGTGGGTGAACTATACTATTTATAGTGTCAATTATTGCTTCATGGTTAGACTCACAAACTCTCCACAAATTCTTATTGTGTGGTCAACTGTTATATTTTAACAATGGAATATTTGATACAACAATAAAGTTAGAATAATGAAAAATCTTCTTATGTTTGTCAAAGTCCTCAAATGTTCAACTACATATCAAATTTTTTAGTGGGAAAATTTTAAGCCATGTTCTAGTAACAATAATATAAATTATAAGATACTTCTTCTCCATCCATGGTTGTGGTGGTAAATTTTTTTTTAGCCTTTAGACAATGACACAAGTAATCTATCCCTTCATTATTCTCATCAATAATAATTGCATATAAGACCTATACATTTAATTATATATATGAATATTTATTAATTCTACTAAATGATCTAAAATACAATATAATGAGCTAAAATTTTAATTTTAACTAAATAATAAAATATGTAATGCATGGTTGCACTAAATCTCAAATATGGTCAAATTCAATTGATACTTCCATCTCTTTCAATTGTAGTACATAGAAAAGTTGATGTCTCATGTGGAACTAAATGTCTACAATAAAATTCATGTCAACCCAATCTTTTGAATCACACTTGATTTCCAAATAAAATTCATATACAAAGAACAAATATATGACATGTCTTGTGTATAAATGGTCCATGAACTTGTATTTGAACTTTTAAATGGGTGTAACTCACTCGATCATACTATTGTACAATTATATTCATATTTTCTAAGTTAGATTATTCTACCAACCAATTTTTTTATAAAATCTATAATTACTTTCATTACCTAGACTCATTGTTGAATTATAATATTCCATGATTATTTTTATATTCATGAACTTAGCATCACCTTGATACTTTGATTCTTCTCATGCTAGGGATATTTTTACAAATTATCCCACACTATGATACTCTCCTTTTCCATGTCTAGCCTTAATGAAATTTAAAATATGTTGAACACCACTGATCATATGCATCTTCCTCAACCAATAAAACATAGACAAGTTCTTAGATTGTGATGTGTAGTTGTCTAAACATATAATGTATTGACCAAATATGATGTTTCTATCTTTTCCATTATCATAGAATATCTAAAAGAAACCTTGTATAAACTTATTTAACACGTACACTAATTACTAATATATAAGTGATACCGCCAAATGTGTGTAGTCCATCGAAGGAAAAACATGAGCATATAATATGCTTAGATTTTGTTTTTCATATAAAAAAGTAGGTTGATCCCATTTGTTTCAAATGTGCAAACATGATAGACGAATAATGCAAGCTCATTTTTAGGCTATTGGAGTGAACTCAACCTAGCACCATGCCTCCACTATCTATGCAAGGTCAAGGGTTAAAATTCTTATGTTTTTCAATGGTTTAAATTAGAATCAAATTTATTTTTCAATAATTATTATTTTTTTTTTAATTTTAGGAATTGAAAATCCTTCAACATCCCAAACCCTAATTCACCAAACCATGTGCATGAGGTAAATCCTATTGAAGAGAAGGAACAACCTAACCATCTTAAAACTCCCTTATTGATTCCCCACCATCCTCATGACACACAAGAAAACTTATCAGGGAAAGTTGTAACAAACAAAAAATAACTCCAAATATTGGTTGAAATGTTAAAAAATTCTAATGCAATGAGTTCATATCAAAGAGGCCTTGCCACATCCTTGGAGTCTCTTATTTCTCACATAAATTTTTAATGAATGAATAAATATATGGCTGAATTATAGGGAGAATACATTAAATTTTTATCTTACAAAATTATCTTATAAACAAATGAAAGAGAAAATTTTGAAATTTGATATGTGTGGATTAATTTTTGAAGTAAGAACCAATACATTGTTATACAAAAGTTTACAAAATATTCCCTATTCATTAGTGCCAACAACAATTAATAAGGAATAGATTTTACAATAGGTGGTGGGTGGTTTTTACCATCCCCCATGCAACAATAATGAGGTGCCATAAAATTTATTGAGGAAAATCTATTGTAAGTAATTATCAACAAGATTCTAAATTATTTTGATATGCATGATTTTTAAGGTAGAGGTAAAGGCTCTATATAAGATAAAAAGGAGGTACGTCATGCCTAGGACCAACCACTAAGACTCTTAGTTAGCAAAAACATTTAACATGTGATGATCCCTTCTATGGAGAGTGTTGAGGTGGAGATTAATAGTCTATAAATTCTCTCACACAAACCTTATTGCAATATAGCAGGCCTCTGTTATAGGCTTATGAAGGTGAGAGATCTAAGTGCTGAAAGTCGCCACCAATTTTTCATTACCATGGATCTATCTATGATTATGAGTCTGAGGATACTCAAGACATATACATTGGATAGGATTATCCACACTTTTAGGAGTATGAAACATAGGGCCAAGAGTATGATACATCCATATTAGATAATATGGTGTTGATAGATGAGTTTCTTGATAGCACCTTTGGCATTGTAATTTTCAATAAGGTTTTACAGTTTCCTACATTTCATTTTGAAAGATAAAATTAACTATATTAATTTATTATAAATGAAAATTAATTTAAATAATTAGATTTAATATGAAAGTCTAAAGTTAGAGTATTCACACGACATCAAAATTTTTCAACCCTCCATATCCTAATTATGTAGCCATGTCAAGTCCACATGTGTAATTTATAACAATATAGCAAATATACATGTAATTTTTTTGTCATATATCAATGGTAGTCTTAAGTTTTGAACTTGATGATTAATGGGTGGATGTTGGAAGTTCAACATCAATAGCCATTAGTGTTAGTATTCCTATGCCAACTTTCTCTAAGGTAAGTTTCACCATTTTTAATCATTATATATGTAAGTAATTCGCCATTCTATTTTTAATTGATAACATTAGTCCAAACTCCTCATGATATCCATGACACAATACAAGAGGGCATTGCTACAATAGTTTTATCTTCAATGCATTTTAAAAAAACTATGAGCTAGTAATAAAAACTCATTTTGTATTTTATTATTTTATCCCACATCATTTAATATAAATTTAAATGATATTAATCTTTAGTCTAATTTTAATCTTCATGCTTCTCACAAGGGGTATCAAATCTAGTTCATGCACTTGCCCTTGATACAGATAAAGAGAAGTAACAAATGATTGAGGAAAATTATCAACTTGTGGTAAGTGACTATATAGATTATCAACTTGTAATTATTAACATTGTATGCCTATATAGCTTTTTTGTACATACATTTTTTTTACCAATGTATAACATTGTATGCCTAAACAATTTTTTTATACATTCTATAATGCTACTTTTTTTGAGTATAAAATTAGATATACTAATATATTAGAGTTAATTCTTATATGGTAATGGATTTATTGGTGTTATTATATTATAAAGTATCTCTATAATTCAAATATAAATGGACCAAAATGCTTATTTGTCATCATTAACTAGATTGAGTCTTAAGAAAATTAGTTTCACATGAACCTTAATATATAAATTGAGATCCAATAAATATGAATATGATAAAAAAGAAAAATAACATCTTTAAAGGATTTAATTAAATCAAATCCATCTCATTTGTGATTAAAAAAGATTTGAATAATAACAAGTTCAATACTTATATGAATCATAACTCTTGGAAAAGTCACTCTCACCCTAGGAATATTTTAGTGGTATTGGCTTTAACTATGTCACACTTTGGAGGGTTTGCATAAAAACATATGTGTGCCTACTCATACAAAAGCCTTGGCTAGGACAATCCTGAGTGTACTTCTATACTTCAAGTTCGACACACTCATGTGCTCATTTGATAATGCCCAACCCAAAGGATGGAGGGAGGGATGAAGAGAGGGGTAGGGTAGGAGGGAATAAGGGAAATGAGATATAGAGAGATGTAGAGAGGGATGGAGGGAGAGAGGGAGAGGTAGAGAGAGAGAGGTAGGGTGGGAGGGATAGAGGTAGGGAGAGAGAGGGAAGGAGGAAGGGAGGGAGGGAGAGATAGGTAGAGAGGTAAGGTGGGAGGTATAGAGAGAGATTTAGGTAGAGAGAGAGGGTGAGGGGAGATAGAGAGTAAAGAGGGAATGAGAGAGAAATGTAGAGAGAGGGGGAAGGAGGGAGGGAGGGAGGGAGAGACATGTAGATAGAGGTAGGGTGGGAGGGATAGAGTGAGAGGTAGGTAGAGAGGGAGAGGGTGAGTGGTGATAGAGAGTAGAGAGGGAAGGTGAGAGAGAGAGGGGAGGGAGGAAGGGGGAGGTAGAGAGGGGGGAGAGAGAGATAATGAGTGAGAGATAGTTAGGTAGAGATATAGAGAGGTAGGGTGGGATGGATGGAGGGAGAGATATCTAGAGAGAGGTATATGTTGCTCCTAGCTCCTTGTAGCTTCCCTTTTATTATATTGTACTTTGATTATAATAAATATAATATAATACTCCCTTGCAATAATCTATCAAATAATTTTTTATAATATATAATTATATTTATAATATAAATATTATATATTATATCAATATTAATATATATTAATGAGATGTTGGCAAGAGGGAAACACCTTTGGAGATTTGCACTCTTTAGGGTTTGTCACCTTTTTCCATTTATCATTATTAAGAATGGGGACTGGAATGGTATGGTTGTGGGGGTTTGATGGACTTGGATAAGGTATATGATTGACTTACAACATAAAAGGTGAGTCAACCAACCCTTGACCAAATCTAGGATGAATTTAGGGAGGAAATGCAATGATCTAACTAGAATAATGATGTAAATTCCAATTATGATGCAAATACAAAAAAACACAAAAAGATAGAAAAATTTGGACAACAAAAATGGATAGATTGGGACATTGTGCACCTGTGATATAAATTTGAGCCTATTTTTGGAGGAATAATTTTCCATAGGGCGTAAGTGTCCTTATAGAGGGATTTTAGATATTTTTTTCGTATTCCTTTGGTGCCAGATTAGAGCTTTCCATTTTCGTATGTAAATTATTTGTCGGATGTCTTTGTAAATGAGTTTTAGTGAGCTGTCAAGGTGTAGGGTTTTGATTGCAACAACAGATGATTGATCTTCACGCTTCTTTCAATCCTCTTCAAACATGAAACTTGCACATTCAAAGAGAGAGGATGGGTTGTGCCATTTAGGGGCTTGTCTTAGTCAAACCCTGTGTTAGTGTTTCCACTTCCACAATGGTAATGCCAATGATAAATGGATAAATGATAGGAAGGAATGATGAATCAAAAAAGTGTTGCAACTCACCACCCTTTAATGGATTCCTTGAAGGATTGAAGTCATGCATGTATCTCCTCAAGGTTTTGGATCTTTCTTTCTTGAATTGCGTGGAGACCTACAATGGGGATAGCCTTCACAAACAATGATAACATAAACATACATAAACTCACATATGATTTGAAATGATGCTTGGATCTTTAATTGCTATGATAAATCACTGAATTTTTTTCTCTTGACTTGCTTGATAATGCTCTTGATAATAATTCTTGCTCTTAATGTTCACTTCTTGCTAGATCCTTTCACTTATGGCTAGATAGATTTGAAATGATGCAATAACTAGGTATTTATAGGCATTCATTCAATTTCCCGCAAATTAAATCCCTATAGCCAAGTTTGGACACTTGAATTGAAAATAATAAAGTGCTAACACTAACATATTTGAATTTGGAGCCAAAATAGGGGGACACTTTCACCAAAAGGGGACCCATTCACCATAGGGTGTATGTGTCCCAACCCCATTTTCTATAAATTAAGGTGTTGGGGGTAAAGTATTGAATGAATGCATTTGTTTTTCGCTTAAAATTTATTGGTAATTGTTAAAAATGGGCTATGGAATGCATAATTTAGGAAATTAGGTGTTCAATTAGGTCCAATAACTTAAGGGGAGCAAAACATATTGTGGAATTGTCAAGAGTGACAATTTATGATGCTACAACTAATATCACATATTACATTAATATTAATGTGTAAGGGGGAAATCGATGGTGTCAAATAAGATAATTGAAATGAATTGAAACTAATCTAACTCAAAACAAAAATCAAGATCTATGCCCATTACTCACGAAATGAAACTATG
The DNA here is from genome assembly GCA_007258455.2 of Sequoia sempervirens. NCBI lineage: Eukaryota > Viridiplantae > Streptophyta > Pinopsida > Cupressales > Cupressaceae > Sequoia > Sequoia sempervirens. The sequence goes on along the minus strand of VDFB02000008.1, from coordinate 207,387,906 downwards.
AAGAACAATAAATTCACAAAAAAAAATTCAAAAGAGACAAACATAAAATGTATTCAATAGTTGTAGCATTCCCATGCCGTGTCAAAATGTGTTCGTAAAGATGTTGGGTTGTTTGTATCAATACAAAGCCTTCATTGTGTGTGCAAAAGATTGAAGAAAGTGCGTGTGTTGATCGAAGATGTTTGTGAAGCTTTGTCAAAATGCTGATTAAGATTTCTGCATTACTTCATTGTGCAAGTGATATTGATTCTCTGATCATTTTTTAGAAGATGGCTGTTATATGGATTTTGTGTTTCAAAATGAATGCTCAATATCATGTAGTAGAATATCTTGATCAATGGTTCAAAACCATTGAGAGGATTTAGATGGGAATAATCAGTGCATTTTGATTACATAATTGGTGTGATTGAAGAAATCAATTTGGGTGTTTAGTGGGATTGAAGAAATAGATTGAATAATCTATAAAATTGAAGAATAGATTGATCTGTTAGGAAATAGATGGGTTAGTTAGCCAATTAGATTGAGCAATTGAGGGATCGTAATTTTTCTCAATCATGAAAGTGGGTGAGGATAATTAATTAATTGATTTAATTAATTAATATTTTTGGAGTTGAACATGCAAATCATGTTTTTCTTTTACAAACAAAGTTGTATTTGTTTTATTTGATTTTTGATGATGTTTTGATATATTTATTTAATTATTCAAGTTTGGGGGGAAATGATTTAATTAAACTATTATGTTTTAATAATTTAATTGACTTAGGGGAATAAAGTTTTAATTAGTGACATAAATAATTGATGTTATTTAATTAATCAGGAGGAATACTATTAGATTAGGACTTCATTAAATAAATGCTATTTATTTAATTGGTCGAAAATAATGAAAAAGTGAATTAATTAAATAATGTCATATTATTCAATAATAGAGGAAATTAGGGTTTTTGATATATTTGATGTGAAATGCAATGATATTCGATGATAATGATGCTGGTGATGAGAAAATATCATTCAGGATGTGTGATAAGTGTTAGGTCAATTTTACATGTTTACATTTTGCCCCTCTTTGAGACAAAGTAATGGTTGCTTTGTTTTAAAGATTTCAATGTTAAGATCAATATTTGAATTTTTTTATATCCCCCATTGTTCCCTGCCAGTTAGCGGAATGATGGTAGGATGCTGGGCTACCCCCTCGAGAGGTTGGCCAAAAATATCAATTTTGAGGTCAAGCTCATGACACTACTCTATTTTAGTTCAGATGCATAGGGGATGAAAAATTAAGCCTATAGGTCTCTTGCTGATAATTTAGATGTTCCTAGGAGGTCCTAATTTCAACCTAGGAAGCTTTCGTAGGTAAAAAATTAGGGTTTTGTGGGTTAGAATAGGTAATTAGGGTTCTAATTACCTCATTAGCACTTTGAGCCTATAGAGAATTCGTGCCTCTGGATTTCATGATTTGTCGATTTTCGAGGAGCTATGGTGAGGATTCAAGGAGCCCCACATTGTGCGGATGTAGTTCACCAGTTCAGATGTCCTGCAGGCGTTGATGCCCCAGTATGTACCCTTTCATTTCTCATTTTCATCTTTTCATGTTTGTGTAATTAATGCACAAAGATAAAGTAGGTGAATGCGTTAGATTTAGGATTTTTTCGCACTTGCATCGTTTCTTGTGCATCTGCTATTTATGAATATTTTCTTTTGATTTTCTTGCACACACTTGTTTAAAATTGTCACTCTTTCCCTAAAATCTCGCATTTGTTTTGCACCCTTGCCTGAATTTTGCGCTTTTGTTTTTCACCCTTGATTTTCCATTTCATTTTTCGCACACTTGTTAAAAATTTATGCTTTTGAAATATTTTTTTGCTTTTGAAATTTGCACATTTTCCTTTATTGTATTGCTTTTGACTAAAAAAAATTCACTTTCACTTGTTTCACTCACTTTTGAAAGAAATTCATCACTTTTGACAAAAATATTTTTTCTTTTGCCATTTTTAGAATTTTAAGTCAATTTGTTCATCATGATAGGTTTGTTTTGCATTTTCATAGTAAATCCTTAACATCATGATTTGAATGGTTGCAAGCAGTTCTTAATCCACTCTAGTTGAGGGAGTGACGACCACTTGATTTGTTTGACTTTATCCATGGGTTTCAGGAGTTAGAGCAAGATGTTTTAGATGTTGTTGGATTGTGACATATATGTTGCATGTTGACCATCCGATTCATATAGGGATGCGACTGTGGAGAGGTGGCACTCAGAGACCCCATCCTTTCATTTATGTATTGGGGAGGCAACTATCACTCTAGAGGATGTGTGGAGGATCCTCTGTATACCCATTCAAGGGGAGCTTGTTACATATTTTGTTCGATGGGGTACTCACACTATGCGTTGCGTTCTTGGTGTGAGACGTCTGGAGGTTCGTAGGACAAAGGTAGACCTATCTAATTTTTTTGGAAGTGTTGATCCCATTTCTCTTGTTCTCTGTGGTTTGGTCATGGGGCTTGTTGTTCTAGAAAGGAGAGGTAGACAGTTTCTTGTTGGTTGGGGTGTGTGTATTGAGTAGATGTTCGAGCATGAGACTAAATACACATGGGGTCCATGTCTCCTTGCCCACTTGTATAGAGATATGCACAAGGTTATGTATCGTGGTGGGAAATCTATTTCTGATGGTGTCTCTCTTCTGCATGTATGGGCCTAGGAGCACATCCCAGTTGCTCATCCTGATGGTATATTGGATCGTACTACTGGGGATCCAATTCTTATCATTATGGAGATTTTTTGCACTATACATGGCTTGAACAACTTCCCTACTGGTGTTGTTTTTTTGATGATATGTCGGGTTTTTTATGGAGACCATATATGGATTGCAAGGCATAGCTTGACGATTAGAAGCATTTGGTATTTTATAGACAGACTAGATGGCTCATTGGTCATGTTCGCTCTCTACTAGAGAGATATCTACTCAATAGGGTTTGTAGGCAGTTTGGAGAGAGATAGGGCTGATTTATAGATGCTTATGAGGCTCGTTTGGTCAGAATACCAGAGAGGTCCATGTATGGGGCTTACAAGCTAATCGTAATGTTGTCGTTGGTGAGTTTAGAGCTCTTTCCCCATTCAGGTGGGGTTGGCCAGTTAGTTTAGCAAATCTTGGTACTACTCCTGATTTTGATCAATGGTAGGCATGACACATTCCATTAATTTTTACAGATCCTATTGGTGTTCGTGTAATGAGTAGAGTAGGCATTATCGGTCGTCATGGGGAGAGATAGAATGTTGAGCAGCTTGTTAGGGCCTGACAAGACAATGCACAGGGTGATTCGATGCAGGCAAATCAGGAACAAGTTCCAGGTCCTCCTCCACCACCTGGAGATGGAGGTGTATAGTTAGCACAAATGAAAGCCATGAGAGACACACAATTAGGGCGATGATAGGCCGTAGAGGCTCAGATTGGGCCACACTTACTACGAAGAGAGACATAGCTCGACAGGAGAGATGACTTCAGGGCATAGTGAGACACAAAGTTTGTGCACCGTATTGTTGCCGAGACATAGTTGCAAGCTACTACCACAGAGAGGGATAGCCTTAGGATAAAGCGTGATAGTTTTTGTGTCAAGCAAGATCAATTTCTACAGAGGGAAACATATTATCAGACCCTGTATGATGCCTTCATTCCTTGAGCGCAGCGATGACCACAATTTGGAGAGCCTAGTATTGCTACAAAGGCTACGTCTGGTGGACACTCTGTTAGACATTCTGATCCACCACCTAATCCTTAGAGTCTTCCTCTGACCGGGAAATAGTTTATTTGTACTTGATCTTTATGTTGTTTACTATTTAGAGACATATATTATAGACATGATTTTGTATATATATTCATTAGCCCAGCTAAGGCCTCGTATATATGTATATTTATGTATTATCCTATCACACATGTTTCATTGATGATGTACCATGACATTCTCATTTTTGATGATGATATATATGAGATATACATGCTTTGATTCGACTTCATTATGTGTTATTATGATGATTATGAATGATGATTGTGCTTGTTTTGTTGTGTAAATTTTTGGGGCATGACATATGTTTATACATGTTTTTGTACTTTTCTGATGTATGCATATGATGTGGATGGATGGATTGATTATATTTTATTTCATATGATGATTTATTATGTATACGATGGATGTTGATATATGATGGACGTATGCCCTATACATGATACATGATGTTTTATTGTTGTATTATCATCGTGATATGTATGGACAACATTGTGGATGCAGGATGGATATTGAACTAATGAAATTGTGATGTAGGATGGAGCTGTTAGTTAGAAGAAATGTTGGATGATGGATAGAAATATGATGTTGTCAGTTATTTGATGAGTTTTTTATTTTTCTTCACATAGAGACTTCACATTTTTAACAATCCTTTTTGATGTAGCAAATAGATATGATGAACCGGGGTATTGATAACCAAGGTGACTTTGTATCCATTGCATGGAATTTGACTTGAAATACAAAGAATATTCTTGATCATACCAAACATCCAAAAACTTTGTTTAAAATATATGGTTGGGTTGTGTTAAAACTTTTCAGACCAGTTACACAGAGAGGTATGAAATACCTAACTTGCAACTGCTACATGGATTGTCTCAAAACAACTTCCATACACTCAATAAATCAAGTATTTTCCATGGTAGTATAAAAATAAATCTTACAGAAAACAAATGAAAATGATGTTCAATTGCACCCATTCCTTCTTCTCTAAGTCCTTATGGATATCCTTGAGAGATCCTGGGAATGAGTCAAAAAAATAAATTGAAAAAATAAGACTATAAAAATATAAAACAATGTTGTAGTATCACTTGCCATATCTGTTTTGAGGTTGGGGCTATTATCCATTGTTGATCATGTGTATCGTAAGAACAAATCCGTTAAGACATCTCACGATGTTGGTGAATTTGTCAAAAGATAGGTAGTTAATACTTTGCCATTTTTTTAGTCTGTTTGTGATCAAATCTTTGTGATTGTTTGCTTGAAAGTTTTATTTTTTGATGTTTTCTTTGCTTTGATTTGTTTGTTTTGTCAAAGGGTGAAGATGATGATTTGTTTATTATGGATGAAAAGTTTATTGCAGATTGTGATGATGGAGTTAGGACTTTTTTGATTTTTTGAGTTTTATGATGCTATTTTTGTTTTTTTCGGGGGACTAACCTAGGGCCTCAGGGGCTCATCAAAGATAAGCCTTACCTACATTGTACACACAGAGGCTCGTAGTTCGCTTGGTTTGATAAGAACATGTTTTTGGTATTTTCTATTTTGTGGATGTTTTTTTTTGTATTTTGAATTTTTTGACTAAGTTGAAAGAAAGCATGATAGAAACCTAATTGGACTAACCTATGGCCTCAGGGGATGATAAGCCTTTACTATGTTGTACATGTAGAGGCCACGTAGTTCAACTAGTGTTGACTCAAAAGCATAACATGTTTTGGAATTCAAACAACGTTGATAACTTGGATTGATATTTCACTTCCTTTTCTATAGGATATGTTGAGGGAAATTTGCTTGAACTAACCTCGAGGTTCAAGAAAATGTTGATATCTTAGAATTTTTAAGTGAAGGAATAATCCAAAGTTGTTGTTTTGATTTTGGTTTTTTTTAGATATTTTTGATTTTGTTGTTTTCTAGAATTTTTTTATATTTTTTGATAATGATGGGATGCACAAGGATCTAATCTTAAACCAGCTTCAAGAATTTTCCCCCAATTCGAGGTGAGACTATCTTCTCTAGGAGAGGTGAATGTTGTGAGTATAACAAGGTTCAATACTGAATCAATTATCAAGCCATGGTTATTATGGGATGAATGGGTGGATGCCTCAGATAGCATTGGTAGATAACAATGCAAGTCTTATTCAAGCATAACACTTGTTTGCCAGGTTTTTGCTAGGGTACCTATTCTAGAAGTGACACAAAGTGGTTTTCACTAAAAGACCGTTTTATTTCTCTTTGCTATTTTTCTTGCTCTTTGATTTTTTTTGGAATTTTACCTTTTTGCTTGGGGTATTTTGACATGCTTTCAAGTATAGAACTTCTTGAGGTGGCTGTTGTTCAGTGGTTTGACTAAGGGTTCTCCTTCAGGAGTAGCCAACTGATAAGCTCCAGAAATGTAGCTTGATATGATGATGAATGGGCCTAACCAGTTGGGTTCAAATTTACCTTTGCCAGCTTGATTCAGTTGTACCTTTTGTTTCTCTTTGAATACCAAGTCACCAACCTAAAATTTTATGTCTTTGATCCTTTTATCATAGCTTCGTTTGAGCCAATTCTGATAAACTTGAAGATGGTTTAACACACTCAAATGCCTTTTATCTAAGAGTTCCAACTCATTTAATCTGGATACTTGATACTCTTCATTGCTAACCATGTCTTTTAGTGAGATTCACAATGAGGGGATTTCAACTTCGATGGGTAAGACAACCTCCAATCCGTAGACCAAGGAGAAAGGTGTAGCACCTGTAGGTGTTTGGATACTGGTTCAATTAGCCCATAGAGTTGGGTTCAGTTGCAAATGCTAATCATGACTGACATCATTAACAATCTTCTTTAGTATCTTTAGGATGGTTTTTTTAGATGGTTCAACCTGACCGTTTTCTTAGGGGTAGTAGGGCGTGGAGAATCTACGCTGTATAGAGAACTTGGAACAAAGTTCTCAGAAATCTTGATTCTTGAATGGGGTTTCATTGTCCGTTATGATGGTTTGGGGAATTCCATACCTACAAATCATATAATTCAAAATGAACTTTGATATCTATTTTTCGGTGATGTAGGTTAATGGAATTGCTTTTATCCATATAGTGAAATATTTCATTGCGGTAATAATAAACTTATGCCTGTTAGAGGAAGCAGGAGAAATCTTACCTACCAAGTCTAATCCCCATTGTGAAAAAGGCCACGGTGTGGTGATAGGTCTCAAATCTTGTGCTAGTTCATGAATGAGGTCACTATGATGCTGACATTGACAAATTTTTTTGGAATACTAAATACAATCTTGTTCCATGGAAGGCCAATAGTACCTTGTTATTAGAAACTTTTGTACTAGGTTAGGTCCATTAGTGTGGGACCCACAAACACCTTTGTATACCTCTTGTAAGGTGGTTTGCACTTCTTCTACATTAAGAAATCAGAATAACATACTATATAAACTTTGACAATATAAATTATCTCCTAGGATTGTGAATCGGGAAGTCCTTCAGGTGAAAGTCTTCTTTTAGGTTGATGTTAGGTCAAATGGTACGATACCATGCTAGACATAATCGAATGTGTCTTGGTACCATGGTGAATTAGGACCAACAACAACACACACTAGTTTTGATTTTGGGATATCGAATGTTGGAATGAGTAATTGCTCCACCAAGAATTCATACTTAGGAATGTTCTACAGAATATCGAGAAGCGATCCTATTATTGCAATGGCATTGGCTGCTCTGTTGTTGATCCTAGGAATCTATTCAAATGTTATGTTGAAAAAATATTCCTTGAAGCTATCCACCATTATTTTGTATGACATTAGCTTGTTGTCATTTTTTTTGGTACTCATCATTCACTTGTGTGATCACTAGTTGAGAGTCTCCAAAGACCTGTAGTTCTTTTATCCTCCATTCAATAGCCATCTCAAGTTCTGTGATTAGAGCTTCATACTTTGAGATATTATTTGTGCAGGGGAACCCAATTCTATATTCCTTGGGTATACTATCTCCTTGTGGTGTGAGAAATAGGATACCTTCTCCAGAGGGATGTTGAGTGTGGGAATCGTCAAAGTATAGGGTCCAATGGCTTGTTTGTTCTGTCAACAATATACTTTCATCTAGGAAGTCTACTGTAAGAGGTTGGTGATCTTCTATTGTTGCCTCTGCTAGCTAATGTACTATTATCTGTCCTTTGATGGATTTTTTGTCTACATATTCTATGTTGAACTCACTTAGAATCATTACCCATTTAGCATTTCTTGCCAGTTAAATATGCTTTTGCTAATAGGTACTTTAGTGGATCTACCTTTGAAATCAACTTTACTTGTTTGTTTAAGATATAGTGTCTCAGCTTTTGTGTCGCAAATACGACTAAGAGACATGCTCTTTCTATGGGTGAGTAGTTCAAATCGTCACCCACCAATGTTCGACTGATGTAGTAGATCACTCTTTCTTTGTTATTATCATCTACCTATGATAGGAGAGCTCCCAATGTTGCTTGTGTTGTAGACACATAGAGTATCATTTCTTTGTTGGGAATAGGTGGCATCAAGACTGGAGGAGTAAGTAGGTATTCTTTGACTTGATGTAATTCTTGGTCACGTCTCCCATCCCACTTGAATATGATTTCTTTATGTAATAGATGGGTGAATGGATGGTATTTGTCTGCCAGTTGTGCAATGAATCACCTAATGGGTTGTAACTTTTCTTATAAAATTCTTAGCTGCTTTAATGTATTTGGTGGAGGCATCTCTTGTATGGCTTTCACTTTTGTAGTATCTACTTCAATACTCCTTCTTGACACTATGTACCCTAGTATTTTTTAGGATGTTACTCTGAATACACACTTTTTCGAGTTAAGTCTCAAGTTATATTGTTCAAGCCGATCAAACACCTTTGCAAGGTTGGCCAAATGGTCTCCCCTTTTGATGGAATTAGCTAGAATTTCATCTACATAATCTTCCATAATTGTATGCAACATGTCATGAAATATTTTGGTCATCGCCTGCTAATAGGCCGCCCCTGCATTTTTTAAGCCAAATGGCATGACATTCCAACAAAAAGTTTCGTAGGCACAAGTGAATACAGTTTTATGCTAATCATCAGGGGATATTTTTATTTGATTATACCCTGAGAAACCATCCATTAAAGATAGCATCTCATGTCTATACTTGGAAGAGGAAAGTCATCCTTCAGACAAGCTTTGTTCAGGTCTCAAAATTCTGTACAAATCCTTAAATGCCCCTAGTGGGCTTTGACATTGGTACTAGATTTGATATCCATTTCAAATAATTGATTGGTCTAATGAAACCTACATCTAGTAACTTCTTAAGTTATACCTTTACCAACAGTCCTATTTGAGGATGCATTTTCCTTAGTTTTTGCTTGATAGGTTTAGCTCTAGGAAATACAACCAAATGATGTACAAAGTTAGTGTTGGATCTAGTTCTGGCATGTTTGCATAATTCCACACAAAGTTTATCTTTCTGTCGTTGATGAATGTTGTGAAGTTCACTTTCTCTTCAGGATCAAGTGATGTCACTTGGTATGTGATCTTTGGGTTCTTTGTTGTGCCAACATTGATGGATTCTACCTCTTCCATTAGGAGTGTTGACTTTTCTTGATATTTAGATATGGGGAGATTGAATCCTCCATCCTTGGGTGTCTCAAAGAGGTTTTCACCTTTAGATTTGTCCTTTATTTTCTTCTTTTTAGGTTTCGATAGAGCCACATTGTGGTTTTCTCTAGAGAATCTCATTTTGATGTTGTCCTTTTCAATTTTGCGACTGAAGGACACAATCTCCCTAGCACTGAAATATGCTTCTTGTTCGAGTTCCATGATGAACCTTGCTTTATGATCTCTTGTTGGTATGCCAGTTTGAAGTCCTATAAACTCTATGATTGACTCATCATTTTGGAATTGATCCAAAACAGGTGTATGTTGTTGTTGGTCCCAATCTATCAATTATGGGTAGCAGAGGGGTAGGCTATCATCATTATCTATAAAGCTTACAGAGGTTGTTGAAATGGTTACTATGGATTTGGTATCATTCTCCGATTGGGTGTCTAGGTCATCATCACTAGAGGTGGCAAAGGAAGGAGAATCCCATTCATACTCATTGGAGTCTATTTTAGAATAATAATAAGACCATTGGGAATGGTTTTGATAAGTTGGATAGGGACTATACCAATGCTAAAGTTTTCAAATAAGTCCTCAATGACTAATTTGTTGTCTATAAGGTGGTAGATATCCAATGTTTTAACTCTAGTAGAAGGCACTCATTTCTTAAAAGAGGTACGCCTAGTATTTGGAGTAACCACATCTTTTGAATCATAACCGAGTCCCATGTTTTTCTTTCTATGTTCCACTATGATGGGCTCCCATCTGCCTTGTTTGCATAGCCTAAGGCCACATGTTCCAGTATATCCCATTTGTTTAGCTAATTGATAGCCTTTACTGTTAGGATCGATTAGAAGGGGTTGTGGTTGTTCTAGTTCCTTTTGGTCCTCTTTGTAGATCATAGATGACAAGTATTCTTTGAATATCTATTCATCCTTCATATCTCCCCATTTGGTGAAAATTTGTTGAATAATGAGGTGTTTTCTTAGCTTAATACTATGTAAAACTTTAATATTGCTGATCTAAGTAAGTCTTTTCTTTGTTACATATATTGTTTGTGGGTGATTATCTTGATTAATCCATTTTAATGTTGTAGGATGTAGAGAGAAGTTGATAGAAGAACTAGATAGGATATTAGAAAGATCACACAAGATATACCGTGGAGAAACCCTTTCGGGAAAAAAATCCACCAACAATTATTCTATTATTCAATCTCTGAATTACAATAGCTCCAATTCTTGCTTGAGAATGCTTCTTATGTCTTTACCAATCTTCTTCACACCTGCAATAACAATTATGAAAACTCTATTCAACTTGAATGAGATATAGAGACAATATGCAACCTTGTAATCCAAATGGTGATAATTACAATGCACAAGCTCAAGCCCTTGAAAAGGTATGCCATATTCCTTCAAGTTGAGTTATTCAGTGAAGACTAAGGCTTACAACATGCTTCATGCATTTGGGCATCCCAAACTGAAGCTACAACTTCTCCTTCAATTTGGTGATAATTCCAAAGCTCTTCCTCAAAGTTGGCACCCTTAAGTAATCCTACTTAACGAGCCTTCATAAATATCTTATCATGCATGAGAGGTAAATCCAATAAAGCATCTCTGGGCACCCAAGTTGGCTCCAAGTGATTTATAGTTAACTGAAACATTTACTCAACACCATTCATGCAAGAATGGTCATCCCCCTGTTAACTGGAGGTAGTCCCTGTTATCTGTCATACAACTCAAGTTATTAGCCATGCATTCCAAGTTAAATGAAGCTAACTACATGCAACTCAAAATAACCAACATGCATACAACATGCACTTGCATGCAACTAAAGATAACTGAACCATAACTGAACTGAACTGAACTAAACTGATTCTGAACTGAACTAAACTGAACTGAACTAAACTGAATTGAACTAATTTGAACTGAACTAAACTAAACTTCAAACATGCAAACATCAAATCCTAACTCCTAGGATCTTTACATGCATTCAAAAGTGTTAACTGTTACTCCGTATAGTTAACTGAACTCAAGGTGAGTGTCACATTACCATGTGTGCACCCACATGCTCCTATTATTTAGGAATAACTACAAATGTCAATTTTATGATTTATTTCATCCAAATAATTAATCTCATCCTAATCTTAGTGTTGTTGAACAAATTCCAAGCATCTAGGAGATACATTAAATAATTAATGTTTAGGATTTGCAATTAAATGGCATCCTATTTCCAACATTCTCCCACTTGACATTATACATTGCAATTATTCTAAACAAGGAATAATAAAACAAGTACAAGACTCAAGGCCAAGGGCCTTCTTGCACCAACTAATCAAACCACACTAACTTCAAATGCAACCTGCATAATCATGAAGCTTCCAAGCAAATGATTAAAACCAATAGAACTTATCTATATGGTTTCATAAGATAATCTGTAACATTAATTAAAGTGTCAACTTTCTCAATTAATACCTTCCCATTATCAACCAAACCATTACCTTTCCCAAGCCTCTGTATCCAAACCACCTCTTTAGAGGCATGCTAAACCACCGAGTGTGTTGAATTCACATTCAACCAAGGTGTAGAATCCTCGGTCTTTTCTGTTGAAAATTTTTTCTTACAAGTAACCATTCCAACAAATGTCTCTTACCATAAGAGAACTCCAGCTTCACCTATTTCTCCAAGTATCCATAAGGACCTGTAACCAACCAATCCATGCAAACTCCAAATGCAACACAACACTTTCATGAAGTAATCAAACAAATGATTAATGTACCCAATACTTAAGAGAACTACACAAGATCATTTCCAAAGCTCCAATCATGAATTAGGAACGTAAACATGACATCCATGATCTAACCAAATCATCTCCTCTTAGGAGATCTCATGCACCATAACATACTTATACATCCTAGTCACAAGAGAACCATGTAATATGCCAAACTCTAAACTAGTATTAAGAGTATAACATGAAATCATAACAAATAAACTCTAAACCAAGAAACCATATCTCCAATCACATGAAGATAACCTTACCAATGATGCATCCAAGTCACTGCCAACAAATCCCATTGAAGCGTGGTATAGAGTTACACATGGCATCGTGACTACCATCCTCTTCGTGAAGATCACTATATCCTACCAAAGCTCCCACTGAACTGTGATACCAAGCTATACATGGCAACAAGATAAACATCAAACCATTACTATCAAAAGCATATGGAATTTCAGATATTTCCTCATGATCATAATTATCATAACATGTATTATGCCACAACTCTAAACCGCTAATTAAGAGTATACCATGACATATTAACAAAACCATCCTCCAACCAAGAATCCACTTCATTGCCAAATGCTCCCACTAAACCGTGATACTGAGCAATCTCATGGCATCATGATGCACATAATCAAAACCATATTTATGTCATAAGCTCACACCAAACCTATGAATCCAAGCTCTCAATGACCTCTGTAACAAACTTTTTTTTTTTTTCAAAATCAGCAATAGCAAAAATAATTAAAGCTCCCACTAAGCCCAAAAAACCTCCAATCTTTTAAAAGAAAGGCTTCCCAATACTCTACCCAACCTCAGCTCTGATACCAAATGTTGAATAATGAGGTGTTTTCTTAGCTTAATACTCTGTAAAACTTTAATATTGCTGATCTAAGTAAGTCTTTTCTTTGTTACATATATTGTTTGTGGGTGATTATCTTGATTAATCCATTTTAATGTTGTAGAATGTAGAGAGAAGTTGATAGAAGAACTAGATAGGATATTAGAAAGACCACAGAAGATATACCACGGAGAAACCCTTTCAGGAAAAAAATCCACCAAGAATTATTCTATTATTCAATCTCTGAATTACAATAGCTCCAATTCTTGCTTGAGAATGCTTCTTCTGTCTTTACCAATCTTCTTCACACCTACAATAACAATTATGAAAACTCTATTCAACTTGAATGAGATATAGAGACAATATGCAACCTTGTAATCTCCAAATGGTGATAATTACAATGCACAAGCTCAAGCCTCTGAAAAGGTACTTATATTCCTTCAAGCGAAGTTATTCGTGAAGACTAAGGCTTACAACATGTGCTTCATGCATTTGGGCGTCCTAAACTAGAGCTACAACTTCTCCTTCAATTCGATAATTCCAAAGCTCTTCCTCAAAGTTGGCTCCCTTAAGTAATCCTACTTAACTGAGCCTTCATAAATATCTTATCATGCATGAGAGGTAAATCCAATAAAGCATCTTGGGCACCCAAGTTGGATCCAAGTGATTTATAGTTAACTGAAACATTTACTCAACACCATTCATGCAAGAATGGTCATCCCCTGAGGTAGTCCCTCGCTTATCCGCATACAACCTTCCAAGCATAGCTATGTATCTCCCAAGTTAATCGGGTTAACTACATGCAACCTAAAATAATCAAATATGCATGCATGCACTGCATGCAACCAAGATAAACCTAACCATAATCGAACTGAAACCTAACTTAACTTAACTAAACTAAACTCAACAGTCAATCTTTGAACTCGAATCTTTAAACTTCAAACATGCAAACATCAAACTCTAACTCCTAGATCTTTACATGATTCGTAAGTGTTAATCGCGCCCCCAGATAGTTAATCAACTCAAGCGTGAGTGTCACCTTACCATGTGTGCACCCACATGCTCCTATTATTTAGGAATAACTACAAATGTCAATTTCATGATTTATTTCATCCAAATAATTAATCTCATCCTAATCTTAGTGTTGTTGAACAAATTCCAAGAATCTAGGAGATACATTAAATAATTAATGTTTAGGATTTGCAATTAAATGGCATCCTATTTCCAACAAAATTGTGGGTTTAGCTATCATTTTCACGGTTTGAGCATATTTGATCTCCTTCGGTCCTCCATAAACCTTGGGTGTTGGTGAAAGCATTCCAATGCAAAATGCTTGATTGAAATGGTAATTCCCACTACCTTTGTCAAGTACTTGAACCTTGGTTTCAGTTTTTGGTTGCTCAATTGATGTTGGTTTAATTGAGGTTGATGGTAGTGTGGAAGGGTCAATATATGAGAATGAATGAAAGGATATGTCATTATTGGTATACACTAGATTTTTTTTATACTTCTCCAATTTTGCACAAAAGTAACTTCGTGAGGAAACTTTAGACATTGGTGAAAGGTGGAAGGAACTGCTTGTAATGCATGAATCCAAGGGCATCCTAAGAGGAGATTATATGGTAACTCAAAGTCTAGTACTTGACATGTGGTTTTTATGGTAGCTAATCCTATCTGTACTGGTAGTAAGACTGTCCCTTCTGAATTCCTTTCGCGGTCATCATAGACCCTTATAGTAAAATGCTATTTCCTTTGTCTATCACATTATCAAAATACCCCAACTGTTTCACAAATTTCAAAGTACAAATGTTTAGACCTGCACCATTATCTACCAACACTCATTTGACCATATGCTTGTGGAAACCAACCTCTATGTAGAGGGCTTGGTTGTGGAATGACTTTTGTGGAAGGTATTTCTCAGAAAAGACAATGATTATTGGCCATTATTTTCCCAACCATGGCTTGAAACTAATCCAGATTGAGGTCATTAGGAATTGATGCTTCTAATGCTTTTTTTAGTATCTCCCTATGTATGGGTGATAGTTTTAGGAGTTCTAGGATTGAGATCAAGGTGAGAGTCTTCTTTAGTTGTTCCACAATATTGTGGTCATTTGGTGGCTTATCTGTGGGTTTAGGTGGGGCTCTTGGTATTGTAACTCTCCCTCAATGGGTAGTTATGTTACATTCCGGGTCCCTACCTTGTATAGTTACTACATTCGCCCTAGTGTCATCTGCTTGAGAGAGGGTACTTAGAACTGTGTCACCATAAGTGTAGTTAGCATTGTGATAGTCTTGGTCCTTTCCTTTGTCATTCTTCTTAGGATGGTTCAAAATTGGATTTGTCTATATCTGGAGGTCTTTGTTTCCAGAATGATGTTTGACATCCACTTCTCCTTTGTTGATCAAGTCTTGTATTATGCGCTTGAGTCTCATGTAGTTGTTTGTTGTATGTCCTTTGATTTTGTGGAACTCGCATAAATCCTTCTCTTTGTACCATGGTGTTTTGAAGCTTGAATCCTCATAGTTTGGGTGACTGTTGATCTTGATGAGGTTTTGTTACACTAGTTTATGCATGACCGTCTCAAGTGGCTTTCCTAATACAGTGAACTTCCTTCTTGGTTGATCATATTGCCTCTGTTTCCCTCCTTGATATGTCTATTGGTTAACCGCTTGAGTGTTTTGAGGACAACTAAGCTGATTGTTTTGTGTATTATTAGGAGCATAGCTTGTTTATGCAACTCACGGTTTGTTTTGTGGTACATGAGGGTTTTTCCCATTCCATACTGTTCTAGCATCCACTACCCCATCGTTAGTGACATTTTTGTTTTTGGCCCAAATCTTTGGTTTGTCATTTGAACTAGAGGGATTTTTGTTTGAATTGTTTAGTTTAATGACCCCCTTGCTATGAGAGATCGCTTGATGTGTAGTCCCTTTTCAATGGTTTCCTTGAATTTTGTGAGGCACAACATGGTAAGTTGATAGTTAACCTCTACTTAGACATTGGAAATGAAAATGTCTACCAATTCCTTATCACGAATGGGCCATTTGCATCTACTAGCTTTGTGTCTCCATCTCTACAGGTAGGAGGTAAAGGATTCTCCTTGACTCTGTTTAGTTTTGTATAGGTCTGTGATGGTGATGTACCATTTTATATTGAATGAGAAGTGGTTTACGAACTTGGTAGTCAGTTCATCAAAGCTTTTGATCCTTGGTGGTAGATGAGAGAACCATTCCATAGCATGACTCGTAAGTTGTGTGGAAATAGTCTCATGAGGTAAGAGTCATTGTTTTGTTCTTCCATACAAGGTACTGAAAAGTCTTGTACGTGTTTTGGGTGATCCCACAATATTGGTTTACAATTTTTGGCCAAATTGGACACTAAACTAATTTTTTCTAACTAAATCTTCACTTTCGGGCACCTATATCAGCTAAACCATGAGGAATTTGAAGATGATGCAAACTACTAATTTGTGACATTTTGTCTATAGATTCTAAATATATTTTTTTCAATTTTTTGGGAATCAGATTGCACTTCTTTTTCCATCTTCTTCGAAAACTAGGTTTTTTCAGTAAACACCATTTTTAAGGAGTGATGCTCACCGTATACAACATAACTTTTTTTCCATGAAGGATACAATTCTATTTTTTTTGAATTTAGATTTGTAACTATGATATCTAGTGCACCATTTGGTTTCATAGTGTTTTATTGAATATTTTTTCCTTAATCAAGTTTCTAAGTCAAACCAATTACAATTCAGACATAGGTGACTATATACAACATAACTTTTTTGTATGTATCAAATTCAATTTTTTTTTGTTGGATCAAGGACTTCAATATCTAGTGCAATCGATATTTTCAAAATTTGTTTTTATAATCCGCTATTTTTCCACATGTGCAAAACAAAGAGCTTGATTTTTAGTGAAAAACCTTACATTCACAAGAAATAAAAAATAAATATAATAATAAAATTAAATTTATTTAAAATTATACTTTTTGGGAAGCTTATAATAAGGACTACATACTTACAAAAAAAAAATTTTAAATGAATTCATTTGATCCCCCAAAAGGTAAATCAAAAGTGGTTTTTTATTAGCATTTTGATAGGTGTAAAGGAGACTCCATTATAGGTATGGTTTAAAACTAGCAGGGTTCTATCCAAGGGGGTTTGATCTAAGGTGGTTCGATAAAACCCTCTTCAATTGGAATCCTTTAAATAGAACTTTTAAAGTCTTAAATAATTATATTTTCTAAAAATATGTGATTTTAGCAAAAATAGGATCTCCCAAAATTGTAAACCAGTATTGTGGGATCACCCTTCTATTGGATCTCCCTTTCATTTGTATTTGTCAAATTTTGGTATTTCAAATTTTTTTGGAAAGGGAAGCATAGTACTGGAATGATAAAAAGGAAAGGGAAATATATCTTAAAGGGTATAAGTCTTCTTTGGTTTTCCTACCTACATGTCTGATATTCTTTGGTTTATTGCTTGTAGTTGCATGTCCACTTCTATTTTTGGTATGTTTGTTTGGGGATCTTGCATGTAGTAGCCTTGTTGTCCTACCATTTTTTGGTCATAGGTTGGGTATTGTGGTGATATGGGATCTTGGTACCCATGTTGGGCAGAAGGAGGGTTAGCTCCTTATTGGATGTAAGGAGGGTTAGCTCCTTGTTGAATGTAAGGAGGGTTAGCTCCTTGTTGTACGTAAGGAGGGTTAGCTCCTTGTTGGGGTGAACTGTATTGAAGGTTTCCTTGGTGGTGCATTAGCAGGATACCTTGTTGATGGGATGAATTATATTGAAGGTTTCCCTGGTGGTGTGTTGGCAAGATACCTTGTTGATGGGATGAATTATACTGAAGATTCCCCTGGTGGTGTGTTGGTGGGATACCTTGTTGTTGGGATGACACATTTTGAAGATTTCCCTGGTGGTGCGTTGGCGAGATACCTTGTTGATGGGTCGAATTGGGAAGGGTACCATGTAGCACACCTTGTTGTTGGGATGTCATGTTTTGAAGGTTTCCTTGGTGGTGCGTTGGCAGGATACCTTGTTGATGGGTCAAATTGGGAAGGGTACCATGTGGCACACCTTATTGTTGGGATGAGTTATATTGAAGGTTTCCTTGATG
This sequence comes from Sequoia sempervirens, assembly GCA_007258455.2. Classification (NCBI taxonomy): domain Eukaryota; kingdom Viridiplantae; phylum Streptophyta; class Pinopsida; order Cupressales; family Cupressaceae; genus Sequoia; species Sequoia sempervirens. The sequence goes on along the minus strand of VDFB02000008.1, from coordinate 207,369,801 downwards.
ATACATTGGAGGGATACCTTCTTTTTGGGATGACACTTTTTGAATGTTTCCCTGAAAGTGCATTGGCAGGACACCTTGTTCTTGGAATTTTTGATTGGGAAGGGGACCATGTGACCCACTTTGTTGATTGGAAAGGTTACCCTGTGGCACACCTTGTTGTTGGTACTATTGATTGGGAAGGGGACCATGTGACCCACCTTGTTGATTGGAAAGGGTACCCTGTGGCACACCTTATTGTTGGTACTGTTGATTGGAAAGGGTACCCTATGGCACACCTTGTTGTTGGTACTGTTGTGGAAATTTCCCTTGTGGATTTTGTATATTTTGAGAAGGATCAATATTTGAAGTGTTTTGAGGCATGTATTGTCATGGTGGTGGGTTGTTACCTTGTGGCATGTATTGAGATGGACTTCCTTGGTATTGTTGGGCCACAACTGCTTGTTCGATTTGGGAAGGCTTCCTAAACAAAGGATTTTCCATTGGTTGATCATTGCTTTTTGATAAAATGGGTGGCATATTTGGAATCTCCAATGGCTTCGGTATTTGTCTCACAACTGAGTTATCCCATAAGGGAATAAGGCTAGGATCTTTAAGTGCTTCCACATTAAAATTTGTTTGAAATTTAGCACCACTTTGTGCTAATTTGAAGAAGTAAGAGTTTGGGTCCTTTTTCAATAGTTTGTCCATTAATTTAAGCACCTTGGGATTGTTGGAATGTTGAAAAATCTCTTCATCATTTATCTCTTCTTCACTATCCACCTCTTCTATGACCCCATCTTGTGGGTTTTGGTTTGAATTATCCATTAGTTCATGCTGTTTGTGGTTTATCTCCTCCTCACTAAATGGTTGGTTTGTTGTTTCCTTGAATGTAGGTCCCTTAAATTGGGGTGTTTCGAGGTCACTTGGCCTATAGCCCCATGGGCCACCTTCATCGTTTGTGGTGTTTGTTGGTGGAATACTAGTATTGCTTTTGTTTGCTTCCATGCTTTTTCTATGTTGTGAACACATGGTTGTCATAAATAGGTGTCCAAATTTTGTGAAACTTTGGTGACTCCTAACTATGGAAAATAATGCTTTTATTTTTTTGGATTTTCTATTTTAAGGAAATGAAATTGTGTTTTTTTTTTTGGGACTTTCCATTTTTGGAGGATGAAGTCTATTGCCACGCGGGGGGTGGTAATATGGGCTCTAAAGTGATACAACCCTAATAACTCAATGATTTAATTGGTATGCTCATATTGGACATGTAAGTCCGGTTCGTTCCTTAAACGATGATTCTTATCAATATGTCCCTATTGCGGTAAGTCTTCAAGATGTGCCTCTTGATAGAATTTGAACTATGATGCCTATTTTTGAAAAGGAAGAATGTGGATCTTCATTAAATAAGGACTTTGGTCTTGCAAGAGATCATGAAGACAAGAACATATGTGAGGTTCAATTCTGTGTTTTGTTTTTTTGGATTTTTCTGTTTTAAGGAAACAAAATTGAGTTTGTTTTTGGGATTTTTTTGTTTTGGGAAAGATGATACCTATTACCATGCGAGAGGTGGTAATACGGGCCTTCTGGCCACAAGATCTTCTTTTCACTCTTCTTTATCTAGGATGTTTACTGTGTTTCTCCACTGGTTTGGTGTTTCTTTTGTCTCAAATATGAAGTTTCTCAAACTATTGATTATACTTGTTTATTCTCCTTCAATAAGCTCAAAGTTTGGTTGTATGATAGCTAGTGTAAGGTTTGGTTGTTGAATTGGATAAATCAAACACCAAATGGCCATAAGGTGAAATGATAAGAATGTTGGTGTTTTGATATGGTTGTTATGATTCTCAAGACCCTAAGGTTTGAATGATGTTTTGAGATGATGCTATTCTTGGAACTCAAAATGTTGAAAGGCTTGGATTGATATTTCACTTCTTTTTATAGAGGATATGTTGTGAGAAATTTACTTGAACTAGCCTTGAGGTTCAAGCAAATGTTGATATCTTAGAAGTGTGAGTGAAGGAATGATCCAAGCTGTTTTGTTTTGATTTTGATTTCTAAAAGTACCTAGATGAGGTGTTGGGCTTTGCAACTGGATGATAGATTGATTATGATGCATCTTGGGAGTCTAATTGTTTCGTTCTTCAATTTTGGAATGGCTATTTGATTTTTACTAGAAAATCAGAGCAAAAGCGATAGGTTTGGAGCAAAAGCAGTTGAAAAAGTCAAATGCGGCTAGATTATATCGTCAAGTGCTCTCAAATTAGAAAAGTAAATGTAGTCAAAATTTTCAAGTGCGACCTTTGCATAGTTTTTCAATTTGATGAATTGCACTGTCAAAAGCGAGCTTTTTTGGCAAATGCGGCCTGATTTTTGTCAAGTGCATTAGGAAAATTTTATCAAATGCAACACAAAAATATCAGATGCGACTAGTTGTTAGTCAAGTGCGCTTAGATTGTCAAAGTGATAGATTTTTACTAGTAACTTTTTATAAGGCAGAGAGAAAATGCGCTAGGTTTTTGGCAAGTGTGGCTTGTTTTAGGTCAATTGTAGAAAAAATAGAAGCAAAAGCAACCTTTGTTTCAGTTTTGTTTCCCAGTTTCTGTGTTTCGGCAGCAACTTGGATAATTTACAAATTTTGAAGGTTTTGTTGGATATGTTTTGAGACTTGGAAAGTGATAACAAAACATAGCAATCAAAAACTTATGTGAAATGTAAATGTCTATAACTTTAAGCACACTTCTTTCCACAAAAGCTCAATGTTTGTGGAATTCAAAATGCTAAATTTATAGTTTCCAATGTTTACTTTGTCCTTAATGCGACTTGAAATGTGAGCCTAAACGTTTGAAAACCTTCAAAGATATTTGTTTAGGATATCCTTTAGGGAGTGCAAACATAGGACTCTTTTCAAAGTATTCACACTAAATTCAAAGGGTTTGATGTTTGAGAACTATGTTAAATATTTTTTTTGATGTGTTTATTTTAATTCAAGCATAAATTTTGATGTTTCAAAGTAACCGAACAAATTGAGAAATTTCAAGAAAACAATGTACACTCTAGGGATAAACACTTCCTTTTAGGTGGGCTTACCTCATGCCCCAAAGGGATGATTTTTCATGCAACGAAGGGAGAGTGTTTTAAGCTCAACCATAAGTCAGACTTAGTAAGTAACTTCTCAGAATCAAAGTTCTAATGCACCACTTCAAAAAATGCTTTTGGCTAAATAGGTGTGGCTTCTACAACATTGGCTTTTAGTAATGTTTCAAGATAAAATGTTGTCTATACATGTGGCGATTCACTCAATTAAGAGGCCTTCCAACTCTTGCGGGTTTTTATGCATCAAACAGGTACTAGAGGAGACTTTCATCAGTATAGAACATCCACACCAAGTGGGTGATGAACTTTCCTCACACCCACAATTATATATATAGCAGACCAAAAAAAAAGTACCGCTTGGATCATTCCCTCTCACAAGTTGGGAGGCAGGCCCTTCTAAAGGTATGCTTTGAAATGAAAACAATGTGCGAAACTCAAGATGCTTCTTGTCACTGAAGATCGCCGAAAGGTGTGAGGGGAGACGATAGTCACGTAGTTTTCCAAACACAAAATAAACAGTATACACTTCATCACAATGTTCTTTTTAAGTTCAAAAAATGAAAAATAACAAAATAACAAAATAAAAAATAAAAAGTAAAGAAAAAAATGAAAAATTGAAAGTGTGTACAAGATAGAAATTTTGTTCTTTTTATGTACACAAAAGCGAAATATTCTAGATTTCAGAAAAAGAGATAGCAATGTGCAAGACAAGAATTTGATTCGTTCATTTTTAAGCACCAACCAAAGTGTTTTTCTAAAGCCTTTTCTTAATAGTCAACAAAAGAAAATCGTGCGTTTGTCAACAAAACAAAAGCGTTTGGTCATTCATTTTAATAAGCACCAAAATTGAAGTGTGCTCCTAAACTATGAAATCTTTTGGAAAAAAGGTTCATTTTAGAGCGCAAAACTAAAATTTTGCTAAGCTAGAAAGCTTTGAAAAGTTCATTTTTAGAGCACCAATTGAAATGTTTGTTTATGGACTTCTTTTTATTGGAACAAATCAAAATTTTCTAACTGTGAAAGCTTTGAAAGAGTTCATTTTAGAGCACCGAATTGAAATGTTTGTTTGTGGGGTTCTTTTTTATTGCACCAAATCAAAATTTTCTAACTATGAAAGCTTTGAAATAGTTTGTTTTAGAGCACCAAATTGAAATGATCATTTGTTGGGTTCTTTTTATTGCACCAAATTGAAATTTTCTAACTATGAAAGCTTTGAAAGAGTTAATTTTAGAGCACCAAATTGAAATGTTCATTTATGGGGTTCTTTTTATTGCACCAAATCAAAATTTTCTAACTATGAAGGATTTGAAAGAGTTTGTTTTAGAGCACCAAATTAAAATGTTCATTTGTGGGCTTCTTTTTATGGCACCAAATCAAAATTTTCTAACTATGAAAGCTTTGAAAGAATGAAAAAGCTTCGATTGTTCGCCTTCTCTGCAATAAGTCATGTTAGTCATTTCTTGAATAAAATTATACCACACATCTACAAATCCTGTATAAACAATGTTAGCACTTGTGACACATCCAAAACAAATGACCATTAGTGTTAGAAATTGAAAATGTGACTTGTAGATTTTGGATACAAATTTGATAGAGCAAAAATGAAAACTTTATTCGGAAGTGGCTCTGTTAGAAGCAATTGCGAGAGAAAAAGTCAAGTCTGGCCTTTGTGTTTTAAGTAGAACCAACCCAAAAACTCAAGTGCACCTTTGTTATTTTTGCAAAAGCGCAAAAAATGTCAAAAGTAGCCAGGAAAGGGTTAGATGCGGCCAGAACATGAAATTAACTACAAAAAATTCTTGTAGCCTATGCGCGAAGAATTTTCCAGTGTGCTTCTAGAACTTGCAACTTCAAATTTTGCTCATAAAACGATTAGTGCTAAGGACCTTGGTCCCACCGGGCGTGCTAGAATGTGTTAGGGGGAAATCAATGGTGTCAAATAAGATAATTGAAATGAATTGAAGCTAATCTAACTCAAAACAAAAATCAAGATCTATTCCCATTGCTCATGAAATGAAACTACGAAGAACAATGAATTCACAAAAACAAATTAAAGAGACAAACATAAAATGAATTCAACAAGTGTAGCGTTACCATCCCGTGTAAGAGTGTGTTCATGAAGATGTTGGGTTGTTCGTATCAGTGCGAAGCCTCCATTGTACGTGCAAAATCTTGAAGAAAGTGCGTGTGTTGATCGAAGATGTTTGTGAAGCTTTGTCAAAATGCTGATTAAGATTTCTACATTACTTCGTTGTGCAAGTGATATTGATTCTCCGATCATTTTTGAGAAGAAAGATGGTTGTTATATAGATTTTGTGTTTCAAAATGAACACTCAAGATCGCATAGTAGAATATTTTGATCAATGGTTCAAAATCGTTGAGAGGATTTAGATGGGAATAATCAATGCATTCTGATTACGTAATTGGTGTGATTGAAGAAATCAATTTGAGTGTTCAGTGAGATTGAAGAAATAGATTGAATATTCTGTGGAATTGAAGAATAAATTGATTTTTTAGGAAATAGATGGATCAGTCAGCCAAACAGATCGAGCAATCGGGGGATCGTAATTTGCTCAATCATGAAAGTGGGTGAGGATAATTAATTATTCTTTTTGGAGTTGAATGTACAAATCATGTTTGAGTTTTAAAAACAAAGTCGTATTTGTTTTATTTTATTTTTGATGACGTTTTGATATATTTATTTAATTATTCAAGTTTGAGGGAAAATGATTTAATTAAACTATTATGTTTTAATAATTTAATTGACTCAGGGGAATAAATTTAATTAGCAACATACTTAAATAATTGATGTTATTTAAGTAATCATGAGGAATAAAGTTAGATTAGGACTTCATTAAATAAATGTTATTTATTTAATTGGTCGAACATGATGAAAAAGTGAATTAATTAAATAATGTCATATTATTCAAATAATAGAGGAAATTAGGGTTTTTACTGTATTTGATACAAAATGCAGTGGTATTCAATGATAATGATCTCGATGATGAGAAAATGTCATTCAAGATGTGCGATAAGTGTTAGGTCAATTTTGCATTGATCTATAATTAATATACACTAATATATATTAAATATTATATATTAATATCATAATTATATTATATTATATATTTTTATTGCATATATATTTAAATTTTTATTAATATCAAGTTGCAAAAAATAGATATCCATTTCTTAAAGCAAGAAATGGATATTCATTTTTAAAAGCAAGAAACAAATATCCATTATAAATGGATATCCATTTTTTAAAGCAAAAATGAATATCCATATTTTCTAACAATTTTTTTCCTCAACTATTGCCTTGAGAATGCTTTGGGATTTATCTTGGGGGTGTCAAACATGTAAAGTCAACTATCCCAATGTGTTTAAAGGTTTCCCTTGCTTTTTAAGACTTTACCTTTCATGTTGATGACTTTTCTCTTTTAGCCAAATTTGATGAAACAAAAAGAGTTTATTTAAGAAATTGTTAGCATTCCATCAATATAAGATATGAATTATTTTGAATTTAATGGTTAATTATTATTAATTTTCTACATGCACTATGTCTGAAGTCCTGATTGATAGGTTGATTGAAAAACATCCATAACTTTCAAATAGTTTCACATTTTTCAAATCTAAAAGATGTGTCACACTCCATGCTTCATAAACTTGAGGATGATTTTTTTTGAATTAAATATATTTTTGACCAAGTTAGGTTGGCCGAAAAATTAGTTTTTAATATTTTAAGAAAATCTTACTAAAAAAAATTATAACTAATTATTTCTTTGTAAAAAAATTAAAAAATGCATGTGTCACATTGAGGCATGTGTCCCATTGAGGCATGTGTCCTTTACTAATATTGAAAGATTCAATTTTTTTCATACTTTGGTTGGTTAGAATGACACATTCTTTTTATTTATTTTTTAAAATTATAGTACTACTTCATTAAAATTTTAAAATTTCACTAAATAAATTTACTTTTTTGCCTAAAAAATTCTAGTAGCCTATAAACTACATTTAAATTATCACAAATTCTATTCCTACATATTTTCCAAATTATGTTTATAACCTATTCAAATTTTTATTTCAAGTTGCTTAACTCTAGTTTTTTATATTTCCATTGCTATTTAGAGGCATAGTTTGGCCCATTATGATCCTACAATCACCCTATACTTTTATTTTCTTGTAAGTTGAAGGATTTTTTTTGTTTCACTTTAGATAGTGAGGCTAGAAAATGTAGCAAGGTTGAAGAATTAGATAGTGGATGTTTACTTCCATCCACATATGATGGTATTGGCCTAGCTTTAAATTTTATACCCCTTTTTTCTATGGACACGATTGATTCATCATATAAGAGGTCATGCACCTATTACTTATGGTTTCCTTATAGTGGTAAAGTTAATGGAGACATAACTCTTCATTTCTTCAAAAAAATTCACAATTAATGCATGTAAATGAAAGATAATATTTATTGCAACTAGGCATTGAGTGCTATTATGGTTTTAGGGAGATCAACTCCTTCAATAGGCTTGTATTTGATAGAGGTAGTTGGTTGCAATAATTTTTTCATGCCATGTGCCATGGATCTTCTTACAAGGTGTTAGGAATCAAATATTCAATTCCCTTTTCTTCTGAGTCCTTTCCCTTCTTGTGCCTTAGTCCTATTTTTCTAAGCTTATAATTGATTTGAGAAATTGAGTCTTGGGTGGGTTTTCTCAAATTTCTTTGATAGTTGGGTAGATAATATGAAATTAAGCCCAGTTTCCTTTTGAAGTTTTGTGAAATATGCTAAAGATTGAAAGTTATGCTCATGCAAGTTTTATCCCTCCATTCAATTCAATCCATCCAACTCGCAATGTCCCAGTGTCTTGTTGGAATTCCCCACAAATGTGTAATTCCACTTAGTTTTCCCACAAAGGTATTAAATGATAAAAATTGACTAAGTGTTGGCTTTATGAAAACCTATCCTCCATCCAAACTTCACCTCTTTGCTCTTTTCTATCTAGTTCCCTTGAAAATTTCCACTTTTGTAGGAAAGTTCACCCCATTTGGTCTTGCAAGTGTTTTCATGTGAACTAACTTGTTTCCAAATCCTAATGAATTTCTTGCATTTTCCACTTTCCTACATTTCTCCCACACTTGTAGTTATTTTGAAATTGGTTGTAATGGTTATGCGAGTGGGTGGAGCTCATCTTCCTGTACTTAACCCCAGTGACTTCATTTTTTCTTTTTTATGAGCCTTTTCAAGTGAACTTCTCATTTCATGTGCACTTGTCCAATTCACTTCGTTTTATCCATATCACTCCTTTTGTGGACCTTTTTCCATATGAACTTCACTTTCCCAAATTTATTTATCCAATTCAAATATTCTTTTATGTAAACCGAATCCACCTCATTCCCCTGCATCCATACTTAAATGACATTAGGCTGACGCCATCCCACCTTGCTTATGTTATGTTGATCTCAACATATTTGAAAATTCCTCTAAGTCCATATCACCCTTCCTAATTACCCCATGGTGACACCATCTTTTTTGACATCACTTATGATATTTCCTATTCGATTTAGATGTGTTGAACCTAGTGAATGCACTTGGGTATTCAATCATTCCTCTTTGACAACGATTATCTTCAATGACTTAGTGGTGCGTCCCAATCTGTATGAATCTATTGAATACCTATGTGCTATGTAAACAGATTGTGGATGTTTCACTATGAATCCTTTATATCTTCAAGAGGTGTAGATGTACTTGCAAATGAAGTTCCTGCACAAGCTCGATATGATTATATTTATTGTGGACATGTAAGATTAAGCCCAAATATCTCACAAAAGGACATTAAACAGGGATTTGATACTGAATTGGTCATGTTCTTGTTGTCCTTTGAAGTCTTGCAATGCATTGTTTTAAGTTGTAGATGATTTTCAAGGGGTAAAAGCATAAAGCTTTGTAACACTTTCAGCCAAATAAATAGTTCCGAGCAAAATAATTTCAGCCATAAAAGTTTCAGCCAAATAGGTTTTGACCAAAACCACGTGGCTTGTACGTGGCACAGAGTTTCGGCTGAAAATTTTTGTCCAAATCCCAAAAAATTAAAATTTTCCTTTTCCCGCTTTGAAATTGGCTTTGAAATTGGATTTTTTAATGTGCGAGGTTTCTATAGAAAGGGTTTCAGGAAAGGGTTTCTATAGAAAGGGTTTCAGGAAAGGGTTTCTATAGAAACCCTTTCTACTGAAACTGTCTATGTGACATCCTAATTGGCAGCCAACTTAGCCTTTTTTTTAGAATTATCTTAAACTTTCAACTTCAACTAAGTATTTCTTTAGTCAGAATGATTTTTTTGCAAAAAAAAAAAACCATTTTGTAGAGCTCGGAGTGGTGAATCCAAATATGTAATTTTAAAAAATATTTTGATTAGTTTTAATAGGTAAATTGATTGATTTAAATGTTATGTTTTTAGTCTGTGACTATGTTTCAAATAATTTATTTTTTGAAAATGATTAAAAAAATAGACAATAGTTGACATCCCATGAAAAGTATCAAATTCTGACAAGTTTGACTTTAAAACATTATTACAAGAAAAATATGTATATCAAAATTTGATTTTTTTTCCCATGCACTAGAGATATTGAAGTTACCTATTTGGAGAAAAGAAATCCAAGGAAAAATGAATTTTTTTTCAACTTGTTTTTTGACGTCCTATGAATGTCACTTTTTTCTAAAATTTTCAGCATTCCAAAATCTGTTCTTAAATTGATAAAATAATAATGATTTAAAAAAAAAAAAAATCTGAAAAATTACAAGAATAAACTTCATCAAAATTTCTACATTTCATTAGTTTACATCATTTTGAAATTCAAAACATAAAGACCACTTTTATGTGGTTGAAGTTCAATTTTTTTGTTGTTGTTGGCTTCAATTCCTTTATAAAGTGTGACACAAGTTTGTGCTTTTACCTGTAATAACTCTTTTATGTGATTGCATATGATTTTGGGTAGTTCAATTATGGATAACTAAGTAAATAACACTGTCAATGGTATTAATTGATGCTTTAGATAAGTACATCACTTCCAATTTGTTTTCCTATTATTTTCATCCTTGTTGATTGTGATTCTATTGCCTAGGAATAGGTGCTGATCTCATGTATGCATTCTAGTCATCCATATGCAATTTTTATTTTTCATAAAATCATTTATTTTCAGTTATGTTTCATGAGTTCATGATATAATTATTAACAAGGAATAGAAGAAACCATTGTCTATGAATCATGAAACTTACCCCACATTGCATTTATTTTCAAGGTGTATTATTAGCTATATATGGGTTATTGATGGCTAGTTTGATTAGTCTAGTGACAATCTTTAGGGATAACCATATAGGTTGGGTTTAGCAATCATTTATATTATTGTTGTTTATCTTAAGCGATTTCAATACCTGTTCAGGTATACCCTTAGGAATACCCTCTTGAGTTTGAGCTCATCTCAAAGTGCAGAAGATAAAATCCACTCTTGTTGAGTTAGCTTAGAATCCTCCACAATTTTGTTGATGAACTATTTTACCCTCATGATGAAAACCCTAGGCTTGTGAGTAGAATCTATTCTAGGAAGCGAAGTGATTTTGAGACCTAACACAAGGTATAATCTATAGTTATATTTGTGAGTTTAAAAGTTTGTATCCATATCTACATTGCTTGCGCTTCCATGTCATTGAATACAAGTTATCTTGTCTTGTATACATATTATGTCTTGGTTTTCTATTATATTTTATCTTATATATATAATAATGTTTTGTGTAGTCATGACACTTGTTTTCATGATGGAGTGTGTTTGTCCTAGTTTTCTTCTATCTTGGTTTTCTTTCAAAGATATCTAGGTTCTCAACATGCCTACAAGAGGCACACATCCCCAACCAGACCCTTTTGAGACTTAATATTGTAGTGCCAATTTCTTGAGTCCTAGCTCTTTCATACACTTAGCCATCATTTTTTCCATCACAGATAATTGGTCTAAGAAATCTTTGTATGGGTTTCTATTTGTTAATCTTGCATAAATATTGCCCTTTCTTGTCCCTCATGTGCTTATCATGTGTTGATAGTTGTTAAGGTCTCAAATGTTCTAAGTGTGGGGGTTTTATGTTCAAATTTAAAAGGGACTATGTTTATGTTAGTTTTAGAGTTTTCATTCCTAATATGGGGTGATCCCACAATACTGGTTTACAATTTTTGGCTAAATTGGACACTGAAATATTTTTTTAAACTAAATCTTCACTTTCAGGCACCTATAGCGGCTAAACCATGAGGAATTTGAAGATGATGCAAACTAGAGTTTCGTGAAATTTTGTCTGTAGATTCTAAATATATATATATTTTTAATTTTGGAATCAGATTGCACTTCTTTTTCCATCTCCCTTGAAAACTAGTTTTTTTTTCAGAAAACAACATTTTTAAAAAGTAATGCTCGCCGTATAACACAAATATTTTTCCATGAAGGATAAAATTCTAATTCTTTCGAATTTAGATTTGTAACTCTGATATCTAGTGCTTCCACTTGGTTAGATAATTTTTTATTGAATATTATTTCTTTAATCAAGTTTCAAAGTCAAACCAATTACAATTCAAACATAGCGTGACTGTATAATGCATAATTTTTTTTTGTATGTATTGAAATTCATTTTTTTTGTTGGATCAAGGACTTCAATATCTGGTGCACTCATATTTTTCAATTTTTTTTTGATAATCTGCTATTTTTCCACATGTGCAGAACAAAGAGCTTGATTTTCGGTGAAAAACCTATGTTTAATAAAACTAAAAAAGCAAATACATAATAAAACCAAAACATATTAAAATTATATTCGTTGGATAGATCGTTTTGAGGACTACCTGATTCTAATTGGGTTTATGAAGTCTCCGCCATTTTCATCTTCAACCCAAGCTCCAAAGTGCAAAAATTTTGATTTTTTTTTGTGAACAAGGTCAAAAATCAGGGAAAGGGGGGGTTCGCTCGAATCAGGGGGGGTTCGAGCAAACCAAGGTTCATTCGAACCCCCTTCCATAAAGGGGTTTCCATTTGTTTTTTTGGTCGATTGGTCCATACATGCATTAAATGGTTCGCTCAAACCCTGGTTCGAGTGAACCCTCTTTTGGTTCGTTTGAACCAACTAGTTCGTTCAAAACCCCAAAATGATTTTTTTTGGCATGGGGTCATTTTTTACAAGTTTTCCTTCCTCATTCAAATTGTAAACCACTTTTGTGGGTTTACCCTATGCCTTTTTATCCAATTCTATCATTTCCTTTATTCTTGTTGGGGTACTAGAATTTCCCATCTTGACAACCTTTCATCCATTCCCCATCCTTTTCCCTTTCCCTGGGGTAAACCCACAAAACTGGTTTACAATTCCATTGAGGAAGGAAAAATGTATTTTTGGATGGAAAACACTTTAGGGGGTTTGCTAGAACCCCCTAAAGGGTTCGATAGAACCAGGGAGTTCGAGAGAACTCGCCTTTAATGGGTTTATTTTTTAATTGCATTAAAGGTGGATTTGCTAGAACTAGAGGGGTTCGAGTGAACCCCCTCGTTCTAGCAAACCCTGGTTCGCTAGAACCCACCTTTTCCCCCTTCTCCCTCTCTGGCACCAAAAATCTCTAGAATTTTTCCCTTCAAAGCTCGATTTGAGGATGAAAATGGAGGAGACTTCATAGACCCAACTAGATGATGGTAGTCCTTAGAACGAGCTATCCAACAAATATAATTTTAATATGTTTTGGTTTTATTATGTATTTTTTTAAGTTTGATTAAACACAGGTTTTTCATCGAAAATCAAACTCTCTGTTCTGCACATGTGGAAAAATAGTAGATTATCAATTTTTTTTTGAAAAATATCAGTACAATAGATATTGAAGTCTTTGATCCAGAAAAAATAAATAAATTTTGATACATACAAAAAAAGTTATGTTGTATACAATCCACCTATGTTTGAATTGTAATTGGTTTGACTTTGAAACTTGATTAAGGAAAAAATATTCAATAAAACACTATGAAACCAAATGAAAGCACTATATATTGTAGTTACAAATCTAAATTAAAAAAAAATAAAAAAATTATCCTTCATGGAAAAAGAGTTGTGTTGTATATGGTGAGCATCACTCCTTAAAAATGGTGTTTACTGAAAAAAAAAGTTTTCAAAGGAGATGGAAAAAGAAGTGCAATCTGATTCCAAAATTTTTGAAAAAAATATATTTAGAATCTATAGACAAAATGTCACAAATCACTAGTTTGCATCATCTTCAAATTCCTCACGGTTTAGCCGCTATAGGTGCCTGAAAGTGAAGATTTAGTTAGAAGCAATAAGTTCAATGTCCAATTTTGCCAAAAATTGTAAACCAATATTGTGGGATCACCCCTTTATTGGTGTATCAAAATTTATTTAACCTTCATGATTTTGTGTCAAACCTTGAATCCTCAACCCTTTGCTCTAAGTATCCTTTTAGAGCCAAAGTTTCAAGTATCCCTTCACTAGAGTACATCTTCCTTGGTATCCCTAATCCACAAATTTTGACATTTTCTATGTAATCTTTTTTAAATTCAAAATTAAACGAGGATGCCTTTAATATGGTACAAGGTATGAAACATCCCCAAACCTTGATACATAACAATTAAATACTAAATTAACTTATTAGAATCACTGGTTTGGACTTGTTCCAATTTGCATACATGAAAGGGATAAATTCCTTTCTATCCTCGATCCTTGACTCTTGATAACTTCCTTCATATCCTTTCAAAGTTAGAGATGTGAATATACCTTTATCCTTTTGTTGTGATAATGAAGTATTCAATACACATGATCCTTGATCCTCAATAATGGTATTAATTATGAGGTATCTTTGACCCTTGATCCTAGAAACTCTAAAACTATTAAATTTTATAATATTCACTTTCACCTACAAGTACCCACATGACCCAAGCTGAAATTAATGACATTATAAGACCTTGTAACTACTCAATCGAATTCTCCCACCTAGAAAAACCTCTATTTAATCTTAAGGGCATATATTCATATGTACTTCCAAAATAGAAGAAATAATACGTCCATAATGTAATTAATGTGGTGGTTAGTCTTAAATTTCCTATTGGTTCTAATCCTATCTCTTGGCTATCAATCATGTATATTTTGTGGGTTCTTCCTTTCCCTAGCATACCAAAACTAGAGGTTCCATAAATGAAAAGATGATTTATAAATTTGGAGGATGTTCCTCCACATCTCTCATGATACTTTGGACACATTTGTAAGTGGTTTTTTATGGACTTTTAGGAAAAAATCATGTCAGAAGGATGTTGGTAGTAAAAAAGGTGTTATCTCCCATGATCTACCATTTCCTCATCATCCTAAGGTTCTCATGTGCAAAGTGGGTACCTAAACTTTAAATCTACAAACATTAGTTTGTTTTCATTCAAATGATTTGTCATTGAGCCAATTTTTTTGTCTAAGAAAGCCTGAAAATGATTCTAGGGTATCAAACACTATTAGTCCAAGCTATAAAGGAATGTGTCTTTTGAAGAGTAGGTAGGATTTGCAAAGCACATATATTTGTAATAGTATGTCTCCATGGTAGTTTGTAATAATTTAGGGGAAAACATAGTCACACCTATATATTTTCTCTCACCATTTTTTTTAGTGTGATTGTAATAGGGGTAAGATGAAGGGTGAAAAATTCAAATGCATTATAAATACTTTGTAATAGTCTTTCCTTTGTTGTATATGGATTATTGTAGTTTTGAGACAAATTATTAAGCCTGCCTATTACATGATGCGATGAAATATTTAGTTATCATGTGAATTTAAAATCTAGTTCTGTTGATACTTTTCCTAATGGTACTTCTTTCCTCTTTGTTGTTCATGAATTTGTTTCCCAATAGAGTAGCCACTAATCCACAATGGCATAGTATCAAACATCCATCCTTCAAACACCCTCCATCCATTATTAAAAGTAGGAGTATATTAGATTGTACATGTTTTTCATGATTCGGTATTACAAACTAAGGACTAATCTTAAGTAAACCTAGATAGATAAATCATTAGAGAATTTCATGTCAATGTCATGCATGTTTGCACCTTGCCACTGTGTAAGTGATAATAACTAATATATAACACCTAAATTAACACATCATCAATTGCTTAATATCCCAACCATTTCCTCTATAATTGATTGATAAATCCTTATTTATCCAATCAAATATCTATTTTTCATCTCCTTATTAATCAAATACCATTTTATTATTTATTTAATAAAATCACTATTCATCACTATTCACTTGTACCCCATTTTAAGCTTAAAATGATTTAATCATCTTTGTCCTATAGTCCACTTCACATACATAAATTTCCAAATATTTATTTATGTAATCCCCCAATCCTCACCCCAAAAATTAAATAAATATATCTATTTATTTTATTTCCTATTTCCTCCACTTTCTATTAAGTGGGCTAAAATCAATGATCCCCTTAATCACTTGCACATGCGAAATCCTATTCAACTCCCCTCAAATCATGCACATTCCTCCAACGTGTACAAATGCATGGATTTTGTACACAATATTATGGGCCTTTGTACATTTGAAATGGGATTTTGAATAAGTCACATACTTGCCCATCCCTCAAGGGTACTTCCAAGTATCCCTTTCCATCTTGTCATCCACCTTTTTCAAGAGATTATCCACCATAGAATACACTTCAATATTGGACCCCGATCCATCAATGAACCATGTGAGAACACTTGTCCTTCTCTCATCTTACCAAGGGTCTCAACCAATATGAGCCCTTGATCATTTGGCTTGATCCTATCCATCCAATCCTTGAGTCAAAAACCTATAAATTGACCCCATCCTAAGCCATTTTTATCGCTTCATGAAATGTGAATTTATGTTGTTGAGAAGAGCACTCACTTACCCCTAAATCAACCATCCTTGATCACAACCACCATACCATAGTGCAACAAGGGTTAGTTTGGTTGGAATTTGTATTTATTTTCATCATATTTACCAATTCAATGCTTTCTCATGTGTATTGCTTGTGTTTTGAGTAGAATAGGCTAATGCTATTTAGTTTTTCTCTAATGCTCAAAATTTCATATACACAAATAAAATCATTTAAGGGGATTATTATACTATTGTCATTTGAGCAAAACCACCATACCATAGTGCCACAAGGGTTAGTTTGGTTGGAATTTGCATTTATTTTCATCATGTTTGCCAATTTTATGCTTTCTCAGTGTGTTGCTTGTGTTTTGATTAGAATAGGCTAATGTTATTTAGTTTGTTCTTTTATGCTCAAATTTTTATATACACAAATAAAATCATCTAAAGGGATTATGATACTATTGTCATCTATAGGTGGTCATGTGCAAGGTGTCATATCAACTTTTTAAGAGGTCTTATGGAACTAATTAATCTTGACCTAGTGATAAATATGGGGATCGAGTGTACATTTGGGTTTAATTACTAATGGTTGTAGTCATGTTACATCTTACTTGATTTGCAAATCTATCAAGGACACCTTTGGGAATACCCTCTGAATTTTAGCTAAGCTCATAGTGTAGGAGAAACTCCCCACTCTTGTTTGTTGGCCTTTAACCCTCCATAATCAGTTAATAAACCCGTATTTTACCTTGTCGATGACATATCCCTAGTCTTGAAGGTAAAAGAAAAAGGTCTTATTATTGTGGAGCAATGATTTTGGGACCCAAAAAATCCATAATTAAATTTTTATCATTTTTTTATGTAATTGTTTTTTAAATATTATAAATAAGTTTATTTGCACTTAATTTTGAAACAATAATTTCCATGCCTATGTGTTGTTAGAATTGTTGTTCACTAAGTATTGTTAATTTGGGGGTCATTACTTATTCAATAGAATTTAGTATGCTTATTTTTCTTCTAAATACTATTGGCATGTCTTGTCTTATCTATTGTTGTGTTTTTGTGAGTTAAATAACACTTAACAATTATTAAAAGCTTTGTATTGCATTGAGTGTTAGGTCATTTGTTTAGCTGTAAATACAACTGTAATGTTTAACTTATAATTTCTTGTGTATGTGTTTAAAAATTATTCAATCCTATGTGTACTCGAATTATTTAATTGTATTATTTAGTTGAACATCGTAAGTGTGTAGTTATAAAAACTATTTGTTCAAATAACATTTTTTTTGCGTTAAATTGAAAATCATATTAATCTTTTATCCTAGATGAGTCCAAAAAGGCACATTTAATTTTATTTAGAATAAGTGTGAAACATTATACAAAACATTGAATAAATTGTAAATAACACCTACATATTATTATGCAAATTGAATTAGTTTTTATTTATAAGAAACTTCTCTTCTAATTTAAAAACCAATTCTATTGTATATCTATTTCACACTAAAAACTATAAATTAAAATACTAAAAAATATATAATAACATAATATTAGTGATGTTGACTCTCTCAAGGACATTTTGTGATAACTTTAGAAGTGCACGAAGTGGCTCTTGATTGTCACGGGTTGAGTCATTCTCCTTCTCATTAGCTCATATTTGTGGTATCTTGTGATTGGTATTGGTCCTTTGTGTTGTGGTGTGTTAGCTTATCTTTTTCTTTATGTTTATTTGTTTAATGGATATTTTGAGTGGTCTTCTTATTAAGAACCATTTTACCTCAACAATTTGACTATCCTTGTTTTTCTCTTTTATTTAATAAAAAATATAATATGTTATTCATTATTTGACTCTTGATCTACATAATTAGCCAATAGGTTACATATAGTGCGGGATTTGAGCCTGAAACAAGTCTCACGCCTACAAACCACTGTTGAGTCATTGGAAAACAAGTTTTAGCTGCCATTTAACGGTAAACCAGCTATCTTTTAATGGTAAAAAACTCCAAATTATCAGGTAAAAGCCTCCAAAACCTTACTTATCACATAAAATCCAAATAAATATTGATTTGACAACTCGATGAGAACATTTTATTTTCATTTGCAGTATTTTTTTTCAATTTGATGACAAATTTCTTTTCTCATTTGCATTGCTTTATGTTTTAAATCTGTATGCAAATATTTCATAATCAATAATACTTAATTTGTTTAAGGAAAATATCTAGATTGTCTACATTTATTTCATTCTTTTTTTTTTGATACTACAGGGGTATCCCCACGACCTAGCCTAGTGCCCAATCAGCCTTACCTTGGTCTTGCAATTGCCAAGTTGGGGTCCGGAAGGGGCCAGCTGAGGCGAGACTAGTCCTCTTGCGGGTGGACGCTGGAGCCCACAACCATGTCCATTGGGTAAACTCGGAGCAAGAACCCAAAACCAATGGGGAGCAAACCCACGGCCCAAGCCAACTCCACTACCCATGCGGACTTATTTAGCATTTACTATTAATTGTTTAATCAAGTAACAAACAAGTAGATTTGCATGCACAAACTCATATTCTCTAACATATTAACATACATATAGTTTTCTATGAGTGTAATCCTTCAAACTTCTTTAAATGAAGTGCTAGTATAGTTAAGCCCATGTAAAATATTGAACGAGAACTTTTAATTTTCTCACGAAGATAGACTTGGCTGAGAAGAAAGAAGCACTACCGTGAGCCGCAAGGGAGATGCAAGAACTGTACAATATGCTGGTGGTTAGATTGAAAATGAATACCGAAGTACACGTTTGAGTTAGAGATATGTTGCTATTGAAAAGGCAGCAGATTATGATCAGGAGAAGCTACAGGCTATTCGAAGGCAGCTTGAGGGATGATACCTATCTTCTTAGACTTATGGGGACGATCCTTCTGTAATTTTTTCTTCATAGACATGACCAAGGCTTTGAACAACCCATTATGTTATTGTTATAGAAAACCAGTAAGTGAAGGTTTTGGAGCGAGCTGTAGAACTCTAGGAAAGATTGTAAGGTCAGAAACTGATGAAAACATTGAAAATAGGGTGAGACACAACTATAGAAGCTTCTAAAACTGAGATCTATAGATAACAGTGATTGAAGTAGGGAGAATTTTCCACTGACACATCAAAGGCAAGGCCCATCTGGTTGTGGGTGACATAGCAGTCTTTTATTTAAAGCACTGAGGGCCAAAACTTTGTTGGTCTATTCAAAGAACATTGACTTGTCAAGAATCAAGACTGTAATCATTGCTACATTAAAAAAAGTTAGTTCATGAAAAGCTTAAGATTAATATGCCTGCTTCTTAAGCTGAACACAATTCTTTTAATAACTGTTATGGGATTAGTCTTTTATCATTGTGTAAGAAAACAAAACCTACAGGAAAATATCTAACGAGTAAAATGAGCTGTAATCCATCTAGAGTGGAATTTGAAACCAAAAATCAGAAAATAACAAATAAAGTCCAGAATTCATGTATTAAGACATAAGAACTTTTTTCAGCAATTGTTAATTTGAATTATCTGATCTGAAAAAGATTGAAAGAATAAGAAGTGCAGGTAAAAGAAAGTTAACAGCTCAGAAGGGGAGGAGAAGAGAGTACGATTGATAAAAGTTGGAGGGCGTTGGAAAGCGTTGTGTGCATTGTTCAACCTCCCAATAGAGAATAAAACATGGAGGAGAGTGTAAAGAGCATGGTTCATATATTTTAACACGGAGAAATGCTGTTTATATTGACCAAATAGGGTTGCAGTCAAAACCCGTTAAATGGAATCATCAGGACAGCATTATAATAATCATTTATATCCTCCCCAGACGGAATCATAACGATTACGTGAGGGATTATCCCAAAAGAAAAGCATATATTCGCAAATGGGTTTTATAGTTAATTGGCTAACAAGTTGCTGATTTTTCAAGTACTTTGCTGTTAGTTGAACTATACCGGGAGTAATGATGGGGCATATCAGAATACGGAGATATTCCATCTGGGAAAGGACCGACAGTGGGGCCAGAAAGAATCTCTACAGTTTGGAAGAGAAAAAACAACTGTGTGTCGTGGAGAGTAACTTCATGTAAAATAAAATAATTGTGGGTTTTTTTAACTTCCATCACTGTCGGATACCTGCCTGCCCTACAATATAGCGTGGACATCTGTTAGACTGTGGTCCAAAATTCATGGTTAGCAAAAGAAAAAAAACAGATATATTTTGATTGAAAAATTGATTAGAATTTGCATAGATGTTAACTCTTTTGTGAAATTGTTATTGCCATTGCTATATGTAGCTGTGGGTTGTTGATGGTCCAGTATGCCCACCCACTTCCCATCCATATCCGCTCTTCCTGCACTTTATCCTCCTTACTTTAAGCCTTGTACGTTAATGCTATTGCTTTTCATTCTTTTGGGGTTCAAATTCTTTTTCTTGTTTCCCCTAGAGATATAGGTTCTCTCAGAGGTGATCCTTGGGATGACTGATCTGCTTGTGCTGTCTGTTTTGCTGTGTTCCTTAATTTACACGACACTGCCAAGAGAATTGAGTGTTAAGTTTGGACTCCTTTTATTTGCTTATATAAAGGGATAACAAATTTGACTAAGAAGTTGTGTTATCCATCTGTCCATCACATACCCATCAATTTGTTTTCCAATGTTTGTGATCTGTAAATATTGAGCATTGGTTTTGGAAGAGCAGAGGCATGTCGTGGCATAAGTAGTTTTGGTTGTTTTTTAGGCTGTATTCTCAAGGACTGAAAAGGGCAAGCACCCACTTCAGAAAGTTGTCCTAGTTGTTTCTTCTTCTGATTTTGCCAGCGGACACTGACTGGGATTATATTGTTGGGTTTAGATTGTTCTGAGAGAATCCAATTTTGTAAGTCTACCCTCTTAACCTCAACCTCAATAAATGCTTTTGTACCATGTTGCCTTTCAGCATTAAATGTTTTAGCGTTTTAGTATAAATCAAGTAGCCACTATTAAAGACAAAAAGAAGTTTGATTCGAAGGGAATTTGGATGACTTGGGATTGAGTTATACTTTGGTCATATTAAGGTGCCTGTAATGTTTGGATGTCTTGATAGAACCAGGAATTACTTTCTGTGATCTCTGAGCTGTTCAGAGTTGATATTTTGAGAATAATAGGCCATTGAAAATGCAGGAGCAGACGTTTATTGACTCAGCCAGTTGGAAGGAATCTAGCACCATGTATGATAATAACTATGTTGAACCTCAGCCTGAATACACTGTGCTACCTGTAGAACAAGTCAGCTCTGGGATGATGGGACTGGAAGAGAATTTGCAGAGAGCTTCTGTAAGACTGCCAAACTTTTCTCTGGGAGAGGTTAATCACAACAATTTCTCAGATGAAGCTGGAATTGGAAGCGACCTTCAACAACAGCTCAACTTTGAATTAGAGCAAGAGTACCACAGTCAGATGATTCAGGATGTTCTACATCAGCAACATGATGTGTGTCCAGGGCAACAGTCTAGTGCTAGTGTCGCCACAGTGGCCAGTTCATGGGAAACTAGTTTCCATGAAATGCAAGAACTGTCACTTTTCCACCAGCAACAACAGCAGAGTTTCCTTGATCAATCACATCATATCTCATCCTACGCTATTGCTAGCAACAACCCCATTTCCACTGCCTATACTCCTCCTCCAGAACTTCTGAACCTGTTACAAATCCCGAGATGTTCGGTAGGCAGCACCACCATTTCATTCGGTTCCAAAAAACCCAGTTTGGATATATTTCCGATTCTCAGTGGTGAAATGGTCGATCAGAATTCTAGAATGTATGATCCCCAGCTCTCTTTTCCACCACACTCACCATGTTTAAGGGACATGTTGCACACGCTTCCTCACAACTTCCAACTTAACCCTTCCAAACCATATCTGGGTCTTGATGAAAAGGAGGCAGCCTTGCAAGAAGCAGAAGCTGGAAGACAGTTTACTAATTCTATTCTTGACCTGAAACGTGACATGTCTCTATCCAAAGGGGAGGCCCGTGGAACCAACCATTTTGCTACAGAAAGACAGAGGAGAGAGTACTTAAATGAAAAGTATCAAAACCTGCGGACTCTGGTTCCCAATCCCACCAAGGTATGTTAGTCGGACTAGAATAAGGCATGAATTGATTGACTGTTCCATCAATTAAGGTTTTTCTTTTTGTCATTTGTATTGTAAGTTCTTGAGAGCATTGCCGATTGACAGTTTGTTTGCTCAATGAAGCGTACCTTGAGTTGATTTTGTTGATATAACGGCAATCTAGGTTATTGTACATTGTTTAATTTTAGGGGTAGCTTGTGTATTTAGAATGCCAGCCCTTTAGGATCCTAGCAGTGAAAGAAGAAAAGAGCGAGCCCATCACAATACTCACCTAAGTGATAAGAGGTCTAGAGGTTCAATTACATTAGGCCCTTCGACTCAGTTTTCTATCACTTGTAATATTACTACAGAAAGCCATACTTGAGACATTATCGCTGGACTCGCTACAGTGTAGTGCTTCAACTCTTTTATAAAAGAATGCCGAGGAGCTTAGGTCCAGCATAGTACTTCAGAAAACAACATCCAGTTAAGAGGGGTGTTCCAATCACCAAGATAGTTAAATCACTTAGATTTCCTTAAGGAAAAACTTGTGAGCAGAAATCTTCCATTCAATTACTGTCAAACAGTTTCATTTAAGATGAAATTTGTAAGCATTCTTTGGGTAGAATTGTTAGGTCATTTATTTGTAACGTGCATTTCATAACGATGAAGAAAGATGGACATGGCCGGTTGTCTAGTTTGCACCATTTTTCTACTTAATGAAACCAGACCATAGATGGGTACCTCATCATGAATAACAACAGTTTTGAGTCATATCCGATTGTACATAGCCCTTTTCACAGCCCAATTCATGTGTCTGTTAGAATTGTATTTATTGAATTTTAGTGCTTGAATACTGAAATTTAACCTCCTATCTGACTCGTTAACAAATATAACAAACAAAATAACGGAGAATGAGTGGAATCCTGATCAACCGTACTTCAATCATAATTTTAATGCTATATAACCTTGGGAACTGGAACCATGCTAATTGCCATTTTTAGTCTTCTTTCATTTGATGTCACCTTTTTGTAAAAGCGCTATCAGTACTGTCACATAAAAGTCATCAAAAGCTTCAAGCGGTGAGTAGTCCAAGAGTACACCTCTTCTCTTGTCTTTTTCTCAGTTTATAAGTACTCGCTATTATACCCATGAGCTAGCACATAGACCAAACCGTCAAATTCAATGCATGCAAGTTTTTACAGTTTGTTTATTTTAATGGTTTGTAACTCCGATCTGCATGAAGGCTGACAGGGCTTCTATAGTCGGAGATGCTATAGAATACATAAAAGAGTTGCTGCGTACAGTGGAAGAGATGAAAATATTAGTAGAAGACAAGAAATGTGGAAGTGGGCGAAGTAAAAGATACAGGGTTAGTAATGACAATGAAGCACTGGAAAGTTGTTCACAAGCAGCTGCGCCTCCTTTACAATGCGAGCAGGATCAAAAATTCCTGTCAAATGGGTCACTGAGAAGCTCATGGTTACAAAGAAGTTCAAAAGATGGAACCCATGTCGATGTTCGCATTGTTGATAATGAGGTAAATATCAAGTTCATTCAAAGGAAACGCCGCAGCTGTCTTCTGTGTGTCTCCCTCATTCTCCATGAACTGCACCTTGAAATCCTTCATGCAAATGGTGCTAATATTGGGGAGCATTATATCTTCATGTTCAATACAAAGGTAAACACCCATTCTTTCTCTTATAACACCTTCTAATGCCAGTAGACTAGAATGCTTTGATAAATTGGCAAATTCACCGTCAACAATTCACTATAAGAAAATTCACCGTTATGACAATTCACTGCGCAAAAAATTAATTGCATGAATTTTTGACGGTTAATTTTTTTGTGACGGTGAATTGCTGGTGGCGGTGAATTTTCCATCCATTTTCTATAAATCTTTGGCAAGTTAGGAAAGATCAGAGAGATACTATCAAAACTCATAAAAACCAGATATTTGTTCCAGCATTCCAATAAGATATTGATTTGTATGAATTACCCAAATGCTCTATATATTAATAGAAATATTTGGTTTTCTTTTCTTTATGCAGATCTTTGAAGGCTCATGTGAATATGCAAGGTCCATTGCTACAAAATTGATGGAAGCTGTAGATCGTCAAGCGAACTACATCTCTAGTTTTTGAAGGTACCATTGAAGAGTTGATGTATTTATACCTTGAATGTTGATTGAGGGGCAAACAGTTTTGTAGCAATTGACACTTGAGAACAGTTAGATGATAATCATGTGGGACTTTAGGCACAAATTACTGTTGCCCTCCTGTTCCAATAACTCTTAGAAATTGTGTACCAGTTCCTTCTTCACTAGCTCTCTACATATATTGCTTATAAATTTCCACGTACAACTACTGTGAGAATGATTTCAGCAAGATGTTTAGATAATTATAGTCAAGGTAGGTTCCTAATCAGTATGAGTACAATCTCAAATGCACCATTTCTAGCAATTTTTTAATTATCAATCTATCAAGATTTCTGTGTCATGGTGAGCTTCATTGCTCGGGATTGTTGCCGGTTTATTCATGATGAAGGAATTGTTTTCGTATCACATCCTTTAAAAGAGTTGGCAATTCCATGCGATAACTGTTTCAGTTGTTTTGTGAGGGCATGGATTATTATTAATTCTGTAGTTTTATTTGTTTGCTTATATATATATACATACAGCTGTGTATTATATTTATATGGTTTCATGAACATACTTATATCATTTAAGTGGTATACTTTGTGTTTGGTTTGGTTTATGATTCAATCTTCATCTTACTCATCCATATTTACATCAATTCTTATATATTCATCATTTACTCATCATTATTGTGTTTTCATTGACATTCACTTGCATAAGTTCACTCCTTACCATGAAATTATTGTTTTAGTCCTAAAGTTCATTTCGGAATGGTAAAGAATTGACTTGGTCCAATCTAAAGGTGCATGAAAACGACCCTAGAATTCAGATTTTAACGTTTTTTATAAACCCTTCTACTAGTCATTGTGAGCCATCTTAGCACATGTGTGTGTGACTTGTTGGCTATGTCATCGTATCTAAATACATTCATTTATACATTTAAACATATCTAAAAATGAAGGACGTCAAGAAAAACCATTAGAGAACACTTCAATTTCTAAAGTGAAATAAATAATCATATTTGCATAATCATCATCTAGGTCATCTACAATGTCTATATAGATTTTCTTTGATGTTGTTCATAGTTGTTAATTTAACTTAGAGAGGGTGTTTGATTTAGTACAACCCATTCACCTATCAAGTCAAAAAATTCCTAATGTCCCCAGACACCGCCTTGATAGATCCAACTACCATTAAGGTAAAGGAAAACAAGTTTTCAAGCACACATTTTATGTTCAAATTCACTATTGTAAAAAATGAGTTGTACTCATTTTATACTAGTTTAGATTATGAGACAATCGTCAAACCAATATAATTAATTCTGGGGGGGTGATGAATCAATTTAGAACATAATCAACACAATTATTCCCTTATGGGTTTTAGAGCTAAGTGAAACATGAGCATCTCAAGGATCATGTAATCTTGCATTAGCCAAAAAGATGTTTGGGTGTGCAGTCTTGTTCACAAACATTTTTTTTAAAATCCTTGTTTTTGTGTAGGTTGTTGGTTCACATGTTGGTTACTATATTCAAAGACTAGTATAGTGATTTGATGTTGTTGACTTTCAAAATTGCATGTGCAACTTCTTTGGCATGCATAATTGACTATTACACATCATAATTTTTATTTAGTTTCACATTATTAGTAGTTCCATGCATTCTTATCTACATTCATCCAAGTGTTGGTGTTTTGTCATATAAATTAGTTTTTGACTTATTCATGTGTTAAATAATGACATTTGTCAATTGCTAGTTTAAATAGTGTTTGGAAGTTGAAACCATTACTTGGGGAAGGGGAGTCATTTAAGTAAGCAATCTAAGGTTGGTCACTTGAACGAAGTTGATAGCTTATTGAGATCATATACAATGTATTCATAAATTAATTGCAATTCAAAATAATAACTAGCCAAGTTTTATAATGAGATATTTAGGTTGATATTCATAGTGTGAACTATCTAAAAAAATCTTGTGTGTCTTTCATTATGTACTTTGTATATGCAATAACCAATTATTTATTTAACCCATTACTATCATTGCTTCACGAGTCTTGGAAGAGGAGAGTTGTTCTCCAAAATGGAAGGCAATTGTGTGTGCATTACATTATAGGTTGTCTATTAGTAATAATGACACATAGAAGTGGCTAGAGAAATGATAGAGCAACTCATGGCGACTTGGTTGACACACTACAACTATTAAATCCTAGCTCAAAGTCTTTGAGACCATACAAAGATGCAAAAAAATTATGGTTACAGATGCTAATGATGATGAGTGAGTACATAAAAAGGTGCATAGAGATGATTCCTCAAGATTGGAGGAAAATTTTCCTACCAAGGAAAATTTTACCTTAGCATTGATGAAGGCAACCTGAACAAACCGAGGTTTGATCTACCAAGCTACTTAGTTGCTTAAATCTAAAATATTTGTTATACTTAATCACTAAGTTATGGAAGTAATTTTATTTTTAATACATAGATGATCCAAAGAATGTGAAGTATGTTGTAATGAAGTTAAAGGGGCATGCTACCTTGTGGTGGTTTTATTTTAGAAAAAATATGTATGAAGGGGGAAGTTCAAGATTAACAATTGGTATGATTTTTCCACCAAGTTGAAAGGAAAGTTCATATACACCAAGTATTCATTGTATCTATACATATAGAACTTTAGAATATGTGCCAATGAGAGAAAATAATGAATGAGTACATGTAGTATTTCTATTGACTTATTATTCATGCTAGTCATGTAGAGGATGACACATAGAAGATCCTAATGTATGCATATGGTTTATGTGTTATCATTCAAGATGATTTTTTAGAAAAAACCTATCAAATTATGCTCTATGTAGAGAATTTTTCTTGTAGATAACATGGTACATGCAATAAAGGCCAAGGAAGAGAGAGCAAATAGGGTGGAAGAAACCAATTACACACATAAGAGGAAGCTATCAAGTCTAGTAATGATGCACATAACTCAAAGGATGAACATACCTCCAAGAAAAATGGAGTAAGAGGAATCCAAGGTCATGAATGCTTTAGCAAGAATTTTTTTAGATGTAGTGAAGTAGGTCATATGGAATTTTAATTTCTAGATACTATGTATATATATATAACATGGTACATGCAATA
The DNA here is from genome assembly GCA_007258455.2 of Sequoia sempervirens. Lineage (NCBI taxonomy): Eukaryota > Viridiplantae > Streptophyta > Pinopsida > Cupressales > Cupressaceae > Sequoia > Sequoia sempervirens. The sequence goes on along the minus strand of VDFB02000008.1, from coordinate 207,342,482 downwards.
AAGGCCAAGGAAGAAAGAGCAAATAGGGTGGAAAAAATCAATTTCACAGGTAAGAGGAAGCTATCAAGTCTAGTAATGATGTACATAACTCAAAGGATGAACATACCTCCAAGAAAAATGGAGTAAGAGGAATCCAAGGTCATGAGAAATGCTTTAGCAAATTTTTTTTTAGATGTAGTGAAGTAGGTCATATGGAATTTTAATTTCTAGATACTATGTAATTATATATATATATATATATGGTACAATGGAGAAGAAGGCATGTTGGTAAGTGATGCAAAAAAAAATTAAAGGGTGGAAATATTTTGATGATGCACTTGAGACTATTTTTAAATATTATATCTGATCCCAAAGAACCATGGATGAGGTAGAGAATCTTTCACACTAAGTGCACTTGTATATAGAGTGACAATAAGAATAAATTAGTGTCCATAAATTGGTTTAGAAATTGAGGCTTATGACTATCACACACACCACATGTGATACATAGTCTCTTGGTTGTAGAAAGGATGACAACTCATAGTGAGATATTTTTTGAATGAACTAAATTAGAGGATACATAAATGAATTAAACTATTATGTAATTCTAATAGATTCATGTTGAGTGTTGTTGGGTATGCCTTCATATTTTGATAGATATGTGACCCATAATAGAATAAATGCCGCCCTTACCATCATGAAGGATGGGAATAAGTTTGAATTATGTCCAATGAAGGTAGAAGAAAAGTACAGAGAGGGAAAAGTGATGTTATTAGCAAAGGATTTTCTCAAAGAGGTGAGGGACTTGCAAGATTGTACTTATGTACTAGTAGTTAGGTTTGTGTAGAAGGAATACTAAAATATCTATGGAATAGATTCTATTACGACTTGGTGTGAAATTCACACTACAAGTCTTTAGTTTTGTAATTATAGTTTAATAATGTATATGATAAATAATGTCTAGTCTCTCAAACTATGGAATGGGGACAAGTTGGATGTCCATGTGAGGGAGGGGGTTTATTTAATATTTATTTATTTCCTATAATATTTGGGTAATTATGTAAAAAATAATTTAATAGGGAGGTTATAAAGATTCAATCAAACTTACAATTTTTAGGATCTTTCATATTTTATGCTATAAAAAGGAAATAAATGCCCAAGTACAAAGTACCTAAGATTGGGATCTTGGTCAATTTGACCATTATGACTAGATTTATCACATATATGATATGTAAGGATTATGTAAGATGTGTACTTAAAGGAGTTGCATACTATTTTGAGATGCTTAACTATGACTATAAGGGCCTTGGACTTTGACTCATGTTTTGGATATCGCTTGATGGTTTCTTGTTTCTAATTTTCTTATGTATTGAGACATGAATTAGAGGATGGTATGGTTCTTTGTAAGTACTCCTATGCAACTACTTTGTTGTTAGAGCGACAAGTGGAGTGTATTATTAGGTGATCCCAAAATACTGGTTTACAATTTTTGGCCAAATTGGACATTGAACTGATTTTTTTAAAACTAAATCTTCACTTTCGGGCACCTATAGCAGCTAAAACGTGAGGAATTTGAAGATGATGCAAACTAGTGATTTGTGACATTTTGTTTGTAGATTCTAAATATAATTTTTTCAAATTTTTTGGAATCAGATTGCACTTCTTTTTTTGATCTCCTTCGAAAACTAGTTTTTAATAGTAAACACCATTTTTAAAGAGTGACGTTATTGGCTAACACATAATTTTTTTTCTATGAAAGATAAAATTCTATTTTTTTCAAATTTAGACTCGTAACTACGACATCTAGTGCACATAATTGGTTTCATAGCATTTCATTGAATATTTTTTTCTTAATTAATTTTCAAAGTCAAACTAGTTACAATTTAGACATGATTTACTTGCTAAAACATAACTTTTATTTTGGTTGGATTAGGGACATCAATATCTAGTGCACTGATATTTTTCAATTTTTTTTTTGATCATCTGTTATTTCTACACATGCAGAATAGAGAGCTTGATTTTTGATGAAAAACCTATGTTTAATCAAACTAAAAAAAATACATAATAAAACCAAAACAAATTAAAATTATATTCAATGGATAGCTTGTTCCGAAGACTACCATCATCTAGTTGGGTCTGTGAAATCTCCTCCATTTTCATCTTCAACTTGAGCTTCGAAAGGAAATTTTTTGTAGAGATTTGGTAGAAGAGGGGGAGAAGGGGGGAAAAGGGTGATTTGTATGGACCCCCCTTTGAGCGAACCTCCTTGACCCTTTGGAGCGAAGGTGGGTTTGATCGAAGGGAGGCCCATACGAACCCCCTTTTCTGAATTTTCCTTTGTCTTCATTTTAAAAAATGTGCCAAAAGGTGGGTCCCATCAATAAAGAGGGTTCACTTGAAGAGGGGTTTGAGCGATCCCTTTTTGGGTCCATACGAACACCCTAATTCATGCGAACCCCTAGAAACCAATTTTTTTTCTTTCATGGGAGTGTTTTTGCAATTTTCCTTCCTCAATGGAATTATAAACCAGTATTGTGGGATCACCCTATTGCACTTCATCTCTTGAGTATAATACAATATTGGGTCTCTATGGGGTGGAGTTCTTTCCTGTAAGGGTTTTTGCATATATATCTAATGTAATAGTTTATATTTTGAGTTTATAAACTTGTTGTATTACCTCTCTATTTTTTATTGATTTAAGTTTATTGGCTTAATCACACTATAATTAAATTAAACTATATATTTTTCATTATCTATATTGTTTCATTTACCTTGTATTTCAATATCTGGTATTAGAGCGTTGGCTAAATTGTTGAAAGGGACACTTATCTTGTAGTATTGTTGGGTTTTTTTGGGTGTGGTGAGAATTCTATTTTAGTGGTTTTTTAGATTCGAATATGGTTAGATAATATTAGGTTAGTGTGATATTTAATTATAATCTAATGCATAATGTTGCCTCTCCAACTTCCTTCAAATGGGTACTTGGATGCTCATGTAGTTGAGATATATTATTTTATTGTTACTCTCCTAGTTGACTTGAATATTAGTTTTAATACAATTCAAGAAGGTGGATTATGATGGTAGAAATTATAAATTGATTAGAGATCATTTATGCCACTTTTTCATTTATAGGTGCTATCTTGGGAAGTAAAGCATCTTCTTCATTAGTAGATGGGTCCAACATGTGTAGTGGACTCATATTTGAGATTTTTTAGGCAAGTGTTCCCATGAATAAGAGCGGTCAAATATTATGAGCTACTTTTATTGTTCATGTATATATTGATTTGTCACATGGGGGCATTGGATTTTTATTGTACTATAGTTTTGGATGGTCTTGGTTTCAAGAATCCATTAATGGTTTCCTCTCAACAATTCTTTATAAATTATATTTATTAGATATAGATTTCATGGTTTATTTTATAGATACATAACTACTACTGGGATGCTAATAGATCAAGGAGAAAGTTATTGTATTGATGTAACATATTATTTGGATTAATATATTATTGTTGCTCTCTTTGATTATGGAGCTTTTCCTTAAAGGTTTTTTTCATACGCATGTTTAGTATCAAGTGTTTGAATCTTATATATTTTTTATTTATACTTCCACAAATTCATTTTATGTTAATCAAATTATGATATAATAAATTTTTGATATTTTCATTCTTTATTAAAAAGCTTTCATTTATACTAGTTTACCCAATTTTACAATATTTAGTATCAAATTTTTGATTCTATTGAGAAGGGGGTGTCATTCTTGAAGTGTTGAGGATTTTTTTTATCTAAAATGGGAGATTTTAAATTGATTGACTTGCATATTTTTAAGTTATTGAAACCATGGCCTTAATATCTTATTTAGAGATTGATAAGTTCAATAACTACTAGGTATGAGTTGTGGAAGTTGAAGTTGAAGGATCTTAGTGGAAGAGACAAATTGCTAGAGAGTTACAAGAAAGGAAGGAGATCCCGTAGGAGTGTTTGATGATTATTTGAAAAAGGTTGGAAAAGAAGAAACACAAAACTATTTGATTGTATCTTATAGATTCTAGATCCTCTTGATTGTCTTAGAGGAGACCACTACATTTTCACTATGGATGAGGATAGGTGATATTTACCAAACCAAAAGTCTAACAAATAAATTGTATCTCAAAATAAATTTGTATTATTTGAAAATGAAGGATGGTAATTCTATTGTAAGAGATTTAAATTCCTCTAACTCTATTTTGAGTCAATTGGATTTATTAGATGTTAAGCTTGAGGACGAAGATAAATGTATCAAGTTTTTCTTTGTTCTTTACCTAAATCTTGGGAAATTTTAATAGTTTCTATCAACGGTAGAGTTGTAGAAATAAAGATAGAATTTCCTATTGTTATCTTGATTCTAGAAAAAATAAGAAGAAAATACATGGATAGGGACTTGAAGGATGCCCTGCATGTTAGGGGAGGATCCAAGGATAAAGGTGGATCAATAGATGATAAGAAGAAATTGAAAGATAGGTCCAAGCCAAAAGAACAATCCAAAATCCCTAGGAAGAGTGAGGTGTTGAAATTTTGAGAAGAGAGAACATTTGATGTTTAGAAATAAAAACTAAAAATAAATTCTATGATGATTTCTTCATAGATAAACATTTTGATAATGGTGATCAATAATGAAATATTGTTTATATATTCTAGCACTATTAGTGATGATTCTCAAGGCTCATTGACTCCAATTTCTCCTACCATATTACTCCCCATGAGGATTGGTTCTTAGTATACATAGATTATGATGGGCAAGTTTTCCTTGGTGATAGTAGTACACACATAAAATTATTAGTAAGAGAAAAGTGCAATTATGTTCTAGTGGTGTGAGGGTGAAATTTTTAATAATGTTTGGTACATTTTAAGACAAGTGCAAGAAACTTATTTTATGTACATTAAAGTTGAATGATTTTGGATTGTATGTGATATTTGTAAGTTTAGTTACAAGTTGATGAGAACAAATTTTGTGGTAGTTAGAGGCTTAGAATGTGGGACTTTCTTTTGATGCCTCCACATTTTTTAACTTTTCCAATGTAACATAGAAATCTAAAAATGCAATGAATGTTGTGATACCAACATTTGGGCAATGTTAGTGATTTTTTTTTAAACACTTATTACTAAAAATGGTTGAATTTTTTCTGTTTCCTCTTATTATATTTTTGAGTTTTGTGAACCTTGTGTGTTTTAAAAATAGAATAAAGCATTTTCCCTTTAGAAGTTGCAAATCTAAGATAATTCATTCACATGTGTTTGGTCTAGTGTATGCAGGTTCTATGGGTAAATATCAAAATTATGTTACTTTTTTATGACTATTCTAGATACACATGGATTTATTTTCTTTGTTCTAAATATAACTTTTGAATTCTAAGTTTAAGGAATTTAATGCACTTGTAAAGAATCAAGTATATGAGAAAATAAATGTTTTGATATTTGATAGTAGTGGTGAATATTATTCCATAGAATTTGATGTTTTTTTAAAATATGTAAGTATTGTTTGACATAAGACTACCGCTTACATGTCATAATAAAATAGGGTTATAGAGATCTAATGAACTAAAACTTATGGAAAGAGTCAAAAGTATGCTAATTGGTACATAGTTAGATTAGTAATTTTGGGTAGAGGATGGGAGTAAAAATTGTTATTTGTTTAATTGATCTCCTTGTTTAGATTTTGTTGAAAAAAACCTTATGAAGTGTGGATGGGTAAAAAACATGTTTCACACGTAGGTTATTTGGTTACGAGGATTTCATTCAATTTCCTAAAGAAAAGTGATTTAAACTAGATCTCAAAGCATAAAAATGCATCTTAGTTGGTTACAGTGAGAATGTAAAAGATTGTTGTTGTAATATAAAATTGCACCCTTAGTAGACCCACTCCAACATTTCAGAATAACAATAGGAATGACCTATTGATTGCAAAACCTTGTTAACTTGAGATAATTTAACCTCTAAAGAAGGTTGGTTCCTTTCTATGCCTAGATAGAAGTGTTGATCTAGCTAAAAAAGGAAAAAAGGAGAAGAAACATAAAAGGAAAGGTGATGATGCACCAAGACTTAGTCGAGTTCTCCTAACGTAAAACACCATATGAAACCTATGAAAAATGAACATTCAAACATATCTCTATTTTACTTGATCCTATAAGAATTTATGAAGGTTAAGAGCTTGGAAATCACTAATAGGGAAAGATGAAATCCATAGATAGCTACAACAAATAGATTGTACACAACATACATCCCTTCAAAAGGAAAAAAAACATCCATACATGAAGGTAAGAATATTAGACCAACATAGAAAGGGAATTAAGAGATTAACAACCTATGTTGATAATGAGAGAATACACAACATATAAGGATTGAGAAGAGTTGAAAATATTATTTTTTATTGATTCCAAGGCATTGAGCTAATTTTTATAATTTCAAAAAAATGAAAAATATGTCACAAAAAGAATTACTCTTCCATCTCTCTTCTAGTGGAAAATGAGAACTAAATCTTGGAATTAGGATTGTTGGGTCCATAATACCCAAAAGTAAAAACCAAAGCTACCATAAAATCCATAATTTAGAGGAAACCCTAGCTGTTATCCTCATTAATGCTTTGCAAAAGAATGTACCTTCAAGATTTGATTTGATCATATATAGAAGCATGGAAATAAAATCATTTGTACCCCTAAAAAACCTTCGAGCATTAATGGATCATGGGATTGAGTGTATGGACAAGAAAATTGGGCAATTTTTTTTCCAAAATCATGACCTATGTATGGCATGTCAGAAAATGGTTTTGCAACAATAACTAAGGCTTAGGTGAGCACCATTTTTCTCTATTGAACCCATGACAATTAATTAAATAATAATTTTTAAGTGCCACTAGATCTAATCTAGTGGTTGGTGGGCATTGAAAATACATTAATGATATTCCTCAATCATACCATGGGTAGGTAGGGTTTTTCATTCAAATGGTGAAGTTATGACCAACCTTGAAACTCTAAAACTTTGAGAAAGGCACAAATGTGAAGGAAAATGTTAGTAATAACACAAGATTAGTAATTTATCATTTTTTTACATTCTTGGGCACCTAAGGAACCCAATCAAGATCTCTTAGATGGCTTGTAAATGATGAGAAATGAGGAATGAAATGGAAAAAAATTGGTGACCTTTGTGTGAAGATTACCTATGGATCATGGATCAACTTACTTGAAATTTTTTGACATGCATCACATTTTCTTACTATCTTATGTGTATCATCAAATAGATTGGGTCACCAATAACCATATGTTAAAATCTTATGTGGAGTTATTTTGGCGAAATAATGTCATCCCCAAACTCCATTGCGCATTTCTTCAAGAATCTTAGCATTGTTTCCTACATTAACACATCTAAGTAAGACACCATATTTGTTTCTCCAATATAAATCATCCTAAAATATGACATACTTAATGGACTACAAATTACGAGTCCTTTTTTTATTATCATTCATATATTTTGGATAAGACACATTCTTCAAATAGTACAGAATATCTTTGTACCAAGAACAAGATTGCAAATTGTACTCCTTTAGAGGTGTATCCTCTTGTATTTGATTTATTTGACTTGCATCAAGGTTAGATTCAACCATAAGCTTAACCAACCCTTTTCATTTGGAAAGCTTGGTTGTTTGGATGTCTATATTGAACTCTTGAATCTTATTGATCCATCTACATCTTATCCCTATGACTTCTTGTTGGGTGAAGATATCCTTGACTACAACACTGGGAACATAAGAAATTACCTTGACACCTACCAAATATGGCCTGAAATTATTCACAGCCTTAACTAAAGCATATGCTTGCTTTTCTATGATGTCATGTGCTTCAATTCTATTGATTGGAGTGACTTTCTATAAAATGATATGGGCTGCTCATAACCTTTATTTTTTCTATATAATGTACAAGTATGGTATGAAAGGAAGTAAAAGAGAATATTTGGAAAGGTTTTGAGAAATCAGGGGATTTGAGAACCAATTCTTGTTTAATGGATTCTTTAATATTATAGAAAGCTTGAAAGGCTTCATTTCCCCAAATGACTGATTCTTTCTTTTTAATTATTTTGAAAATTGATTTAGTTATTTTTACAAAGTTTGTAACAAATCTGCTAACAAAATTAATTTATCGAAAGAATGATTGGATCCCTTTCACAATCTTGGGTATGGAATGAGATGAATCAAGGATATGTGGTGATCCCACAATAGTGGTTTACAATTTTTGGCCAAACTGGATACTGAAATTATTATTTTTAACTAAATCTTCAAATTCGGGCACCTATAGTGGCTAAACCGTGAGGAATTTGAGGATGATGCAAACTAGAGTCTCGTCACATTTTGTCTGTAGATTCTAAAAATATTTTTTTCAAAATTTTTAGAATCAAATTGCATTTCTTTTTCCATCTCCCATGATAATTGGCTTTTTTTCAGAAAACAACATTTTTAAAAAGTGATGCACACCGTATAACGCATAATTTTTTTTCCATGAATGATAAAATTCTAATTCTTTCGAATTTAGATTTGTAACTCCGATATCCAGTGCTTCCACTTGGTTAGATAGTTTTTTATTGATTTTTTTTTTTTAATCAAGTTTTGAAGTCAAACCAATTATAATTCAGACATAGTGTGACCGTATAACGCGTAACTTTTTTTGGATATATCGAAATTCAATTTTTCTTTTGTTGGATCAAGGACTTCAATATTTGGTGCCCTCATATTTTTCAATATTTTTTTTTGATAATATACTATTTTTCCACATGTGCAGAACAAAGACCTTCATTTTCAGCGAAGAACCAATGTTTAATAAAACTAAAAAAACAAATACATAATAAAATCAAAAGATATTAAAATTATATTTGTTAGATAGCTCGTTCCAAGGACTACCTAATTCTAGATGGGTTTCTGAAGACTCCTCCATTTTCATCCTCAACCCAAGCTCCGAAGTGTAAAAAATTAGACTTTTTTTGTGTCTCGAGAGGGAGATGAGGGGAAAGGGGGGTTCGAACGAACCCCTAGGGGTTTGGTTGAACCCCAAGGGGTTCTGTTGAACTAGCGTTCAGTCGAACCATGGTTCAAGCGAACCCCTCCAAGGGGGTTCAGCCGAACCCCTTTGCTATGCATTTGGTTTTTTTGTTTGGTGGCCAAAATTCAAAGGGGTTCATACGAACCTATTGGTTTGTACGAACCCCCAAAATCACTTTTTCTGCTTTGGGGTCATTTTTTGTGAGTTTTCCTTCCTCACTTGAATTGTAAACCACTATTGTGGCTTCACCCTATGCACAAAATGGATTAGTCGATGCATTCAAGCTAGAGTATAGGGTATGTGAAAACTATGTAACTTGACTGAATGTAAACAGTAACAAGCAACATAGAGATGACACAAGACCTGCTTGACAGAAGAGTAGATGATGCACTTTTAGTTTGTTGAAATGGGCTTATAAATTTTCAATCAATAGTAAATTTTGGTAGGTGTAAAGCCAATTTCCTCAACCTTTCAACCAAACGTATGAAGGGAAAGCTACTGGGCGATCAAAAGGCTTAACGCACAAACACAAATAAAAAATGTAGGGAACAAACGATTGCCAAGGTAAGGTTCGCGACTTAGCACTCAAAAATCATTTTCAGCGGTATCCCATTGAATGGATGCATGCAGTTAAGTTTCATAAATCAAGCAATAATTTTAACCACCACAACATGTAAATCAAATATACAAGCAACAAGGAAATACAACCACAAACAATAAAAAAAAATTCAAATGATAATCAATTATTTTCAGCAACAAGAGAGAAAGTGATCATTCACAAACAACAAATAAATGAAACCAAAAGAAAAATGATGCCAACCTGGAATCCTATGCTTCGATGATGGAGAAGAAGTGCCAAAACAAGCTTATCGCAACAACAATCCTCTTCCCTTGAAGCTTTGATCAACCCTCAAAAATTACTTCCACACTTCGAGAACAATTCCCATTCAAAATCTGTATTTTCTAAGAATATTTTTTCTGAGCAAAATTCTTGTTAAAACCCCAAAACAATTCCCCTTCAAATCTCTCCCAAAATGACCAGTATAAAAATCCAAAAAAAAAATCAGTTTTCAAATAAAAAAATCAACAAATATAACAAGTTTCTAATTCACAATTAAGTTTGGAGTCATCCATATGCACACACTCCACTTTTTCCATTTTAAAATTTTCTTTCACAATTAGTTTGAAAATCTATTCAAATTAATTATTCTATTTTAGAATTATATATTCTTTCCAAATTTAATTTATTTTCACACCATAGTAATAGTAATAATATTTATCTTTATTATTTTTGTTTGTTATTTTTTCAATTATTAAAACATTTAATCATATCATTTAACTTAATAGCTAATTATCAAAATCCATATAATATCCTTTCACAACATAATTTATTTAATTATTATTTAATTCTAAATTAATTTAAATTACCTTATAATCAATTTAAAATTTAATTTAATTGATTAAACAAGGTTACTCATAATATTAAATTTACCACATAATTTCAATAACCAACTAAACAACATAATAACGAACAACAACGAGACATCACAAATCATCCAAACAAACTTAATCAAACATCAAGAAAGGGCCCAAACACGAAGGGGCACTACATCCTCCCCCCTAAGCTTCGACTTACTCCTGGAAGTCACAAGGTTAGGATAAAACATACACACATTAATCCTAAAATCCGTTAAATAAAACCACGTTCACCTTTCCTTAAAAGTAAAAACAGGCAACATCAAATAATCATGCAACCCAATATCAACAAGGACGAAAGACGAGAGCAACTGACCATGAACACAAACATGACTATTGGGTGACTGATGGGATACACATCCTCTCTAGGGATGATGGCGAGGGTAGGGGACCTAAGTTTTTCATCTCCATTTTCAACATCATTTCCATTGAGTTTTAAGGCATGCTTAGACCTAATAGTGTAGGTGGATTCAATGCTTGGTACCTACAACCTACATCAGATGAACTATCGAACAACATATATATATATCAAACAACAAATACATCGTGAGAGGAAATCGTAGCATAGCAGGGTACTCATAGACGAGTAATGCTACATTGTCCCTCCCACCAAGACCTCAAACAATAACCACATTAACAAGTAACAATAATTACATCGTAAACAACATAGTTCAATCATTAACTAAATGTACAATAAGCATCGTCATATGTCCACATGAAACTCATAGTCAAATTAATCAGAACATACAATAATTCCATATGTTCATTATAACATATGTAAAGTCAATAGTATCATGAACATCATTTAGTACGATCATCTGCCATCCAAAACCAATCCAAGACAGTAAAACTAGCATCTACGAAGTATCATTTAATGTATGGTAAACAAAATAACTATCAGTCCAACAGAGAACAGAGCGAGGGGCACAATCAAGCTCACTCTTGGAATCCTACAAACAATAACGGTATAACTCTTGCATTCAAAATAAATCCCCTCTAGCCAAAAGCTACACAATTTAACAAGCAAAATTGTTTACAAAGCAACTATCACTGCTTGTGACAAGTTCAACACAAAAATGATTAGGAATCACTATCACTACCTGTGATAGGTTCCTCTTGATCACTATACTCACAGTAAGGAATAATTCTATATCTGGGAGTTGGAACATGAACTTTCTTAGTTGTTTCAGGTTTGCTCTTATTAATCACAAGATTCCCCGAACTGGATTTGCTTCTTCTCTTATAGGTAATCCAAATTCTTGTTTCCTTAACCACCTGCTGGTTACCCACTTGACTAGGGCCTAAATGGGCAGGAAGCTCCTCGAGTAAGGGATGCAAATGATCCAAATTATGAACCCCACTATCCTGATTATTCAGAGAACCCTATCGTTCCTCACAATTACTATTGTGGGTACTCTAAGAAGGGGTGGGTTAGTGGTTAGCCCCATGGCCACCACCACGACCTCCACCATGACCCCGACCTCGACCTCTAGGCATCCTACACACACCACCCAGGGAAAAAGGGTCACAAGTGATTAGGCAAGGGTGAAAAAAAGAAAACAACACAAGTTCAAGAGTCAAAATATGCGACAAATTTTATGCCTTTTCAAAAAAAATAGAAAACACAATTTATCACTTCATAAGCACAAAATTCTATATTTAACGCACATTTTTCACATACACACACAAATTCACATCACTAGGAAACACATCACAAGGCAACACAAGGGTCCATAATACATCCCCAGTAGGAAGAATATTGGTGCATTACGCACTACACCGAGGGTCCTATCATTTCCATCAGTTTTCTGCACCATTGGACAACACTACCTAAGGACAAACTTAGGTTGCTAAGCAAGGATAACACAAAAGGAAGAATGTAACCTCAAGAGTACGAGTAACTAGGTCAATGTAATGGGCTCATATGTATCCAGAGTGCCCAGTGTATGAACCTAGGCTTTGATAATCATAACCACAATATCGTCAATCATTCAACTAAAAGAAAATTTAATCTATTACTTGAATGTAAATGATACCAATCAAACATCCATTACAAAAAAATGCAATGAGAACCTTTGTCATATTTGATTATAAAGATTCAAAAAACATTGCTTTACAATGAGGAGACATTAACAATATGGCATGTATTCATATGAACAACAAAATTGAATTGTTTGTTGTTATCATACAGATAATTATACCACTCTTTTTGGACTTCAAAAACCTAATTGAATACTAGAATAAGGCTTTGAATTCCCTTTTATAGAAGTAAGGGAGCAACAAGCTAAAACCCTAATTCCGTTGTTTATAGTACAAAAAGATAAAAATAGGCGATCTGTCACCTTCAAATAGGATAAAAAACATTTAAAACATGAGAAAGATGTTAGTGCTATAGATGTTAAATCCTAATGAGAAAATTTATAACTCTGAACAGATTTGATTCAACAAAAACTTCGTGTTGGAGGTAACAAAATAAATCAGATATTCGTATTTTGACTTGTTGATTTTTTATTTATGATGATAGTTGATCACTGAGTGAAACATAACTCAAATCTCTATATTGGTTATCTCCTTATTTATGCCCTTATTTAATGAAAAGTTATCATCTAAGTGGGAGAAACTAATTAACCCTAACCATGTGATTCATATAATCATGTCATGTCCCCACATTCGTGGGACGGTGGGAGCTCCAAATCTGAAGAAGGCTGGTAAAAGCGTTTCTAAATGATTTAATATTTAAAAACTATTAATATAATAATTAAATAATATTTAATAAATTTAAATTATTAAAATATATTTAAATTTGAATTAATTCTTGTGGCCGACCTGTTTGGAAGGCACCCCTGAATCGCTATATATCTCGATTGATTTCTTCATGAGAGGTATCAAATCGTGGTTGGATTGATGCTCTATGTGAATTTCCAAGGGACGCAAACCTCCAAGGATTCCTTGGACGGTAGGACGTAGCCCTTGCCCTCCAACTGCGATAACATTCCGTCACATTTACAAATTGGCTAAGGTACCTGCCATCACAAGACTGAACAAAGCACCAGGAAAGCATGTAGTGGAGGGGCAAGAAAGCTACAGGCGTTGAAGTCATCACAAGGGCAGAAGATACATGGAGGGGAAGGATAGTGTTGCGATTGTGCTGGTGGTGTCGGAGCCTCCCGGCTCCTGCCACCCAAGCGGGTGACAATGACCTTCCCTCCAACATCCGTGAGGAGTATCGTTTTTTATAGCACCAATCTGAGGCGAAATCCTCACAAGCTTGCTAACGATCATTCAGGGAAGTGGCATATCCGATCATCAAGATCTCTGGTAACGGGAGTCGAGATCTTTGAGTCAACTTTCATATTGTTGTATCAGGAGCACAAACTCGAGAACCTTCATCCAAGATCGGGACCGAGTATTTGCGCTGCCGGCTAAAGACAGATCCGCACACATCTTCCAAACCATTGCCCAGCGTAATTCTTTACGAGAAGTGACTTTTGGCGACTGGTCGAATCTTATCTAGTTATAAACTTGACTCGATCTGTGCTAATATATATTCTTGACTCTCAATAGGATCTGCCATCTTGATTAATTCTGAATATTGTCTTGAGTTCACATCTCTATGGTGATTGCTTTATATCGGAGTCTCTATTACTGCTCAATTTACAAATTCAATGTTAATATGCTCAGATCTGATCATTGCCAGTGGATTGCTTGCTTGAATATCATGTTCTTCCATTCTAGTGGATTGCAGCTACATGTTGTGAGTTAGTTTACTATTTCGGAATAGATTGATCCCAGTGTTATACATGTGCTATATATATCAAGATTTGAGTCTAAAGCTAAATCTGTTATGGAAACTCACTATAACCGAGACTGTGTTTTTGCCCAAGGTATTGCTAATTTGTGTGTGATCAGATCTAGTGTCTTACAAATCATCACTTATTAATACTTGCACAATGTCAAAGAAACTAGCCATGGTGTACTCAAGTTTGGAGAGCATATGCATGTTGAGATTTAATTGTTTTGCGTTCACCTCACCATCTTTATTAATTCTCACATAATTAGTAGGGATAATGTTAGCAAAATTATATTTCTACTCCTTGCAATTATTTTATTTCTCCCTTCTCATCCAAAATACGAGGCATCCAAAAATCCTCAAGCCCTCGGATACATCTAGCTCCCTCTTCATGAGTGCTTGGAATTTATTATGGTGGTGGATGATATCATTTAAAGAATCAACCCTAGAGAGAATGCTAGATACAAAATTGTAATTTTGAAACCCAAAATTGGAGTGCTCTGCAATAATTTTCAATAATGCTACTCTTGGAGACCAACTAACCTGAAATAATTTCAACCTAACCCTTGTCTTGGTATGATTAGTGAATGAATCTTTTATAATCTTTTACTTATTCTAGACCTTATCATTTATCAACATGACTCAAAATACTATACAACTTGTTGCCAACATGTCAACCAGGTCTGAAATACTTTTGGCTCCTTCTTTTACCATTCTTGCTTCCTCCCTTCTTTGTTTGAGATTTTATCTCAAATTCTTAACCTCAAGGGTTAAGTCCACCTTATCTTGTGAATCTTTATCTTCAATTGGAGCTTGTGGAGATGGAATTAGTCATGTAAACATTTTCACTTACTCTTGTAGCTTCAAATTGATATGATTGACCTTTACCAAATCTGCCTCTAGTTTCTTTATTGTTGCTTATGTAAATATTGTTGTATTTATAGTAAGGGTGGTTGCTTGGAGGGAACTTGTATACCTTAATCTCCTTATTATTAGATTCCAGTGAGTTCATTTGCATCTTTGATTATTTCCAGGGTTTACTGGTCTCTATAAAAATTGACCAAATTGCCAAGGTCTCATGCCTTGGATTAAATCCAGACCCACAATATAGAGCGTTAGCTTGCTCTTTCGATTGAAGTATAGGTTCATTTCCCTCTATTCTTTGGATAGTATCAAATCCAATTGCAAATGATATATCCCACCCTACCAACAATAGACAAACACCACTCCTTACCAGCTCCTTGCCCCTCTCAAGTGACATGGTAGCCATTTCTATATTTACTTCTTTCCAAAATTGAGCTATGAGCTCCTTCTTACTTTCTTTTGTGAATTTATGCCCTTTCAATCTCCTCTACAACTCTTTCCCTTTATTCCTAAGGATACGATCCTTAAATTCTTTGGTGGAGATGATATTATCATCTTTCATGAATTCAGAGCAAGCTAGAGCTCTTACATCATCCACCACCTATTCTCCAATCTCAAATTTGATGAGAAACCTGTTATTAGAGGCCCTTTCTACCAAAACTCTTGAAGATGGCCTTAAAATTTGTCTCATTCCTAAATTATCAGGAAAATATTCATCATCAAGGGTAATCTACAAGGGATTCCACCTAGGGGCTATTTTTTGTAGGGGTGTGATTTTTTGTTGACTTTGTGATACTTCCATTTTAGAAGGACCTTGAACATCTACTAGTGGGATAGGTACATTGGCAAGAAAGTTGTTGGCATTTTACAACATTATCATGATCTTGGTGACATGATCCTCAATATCTAGGTATGCACCTTTGTAGGATGGATCTACTTGCTTCCCCTTTCCTTCTACAATTTGAATACTAACCCATTGTTACCTTTTCTTTGATGTCTCTACTTTTGTTGAGTAGTTTTTTATCAATTCCTCAATATTGTCATGCTCATGCAAAAATACAACCAGTTTGAAACTAATTCTAGCATTATGGATAAATTTCTCAAGATACACCTTCTGACTTTGTTAACCTTCATTCTATATTGGAGAAGTTTATTCAATAATATCTCCAATCCCTCCTTATTTGCGACCTGAAAGTTTGACAATACAACTGTGGAAGAGAGGATGACATGCTTCTTGTAATTTCTAAAATGAGTTATTAGATTCATTTAACAACCATATGATCTACATAAAAGAAAATCTATCTAGGATAGTTCTTGGTAGAACATGTGTGACAGGGGCACTATAAACCCTAATCATCAAATTTCATCTAAATAAAAGAACTAATCACCCCATTTGTGATTGATTCTAGCCTCTAGGTAAAGATCCTTAGGCCTTAGAAATTTTTTCATTTCCTCTTAATGCCTCCAATCCATAGGCTGACCTAAATTCCTTAGGACTTCTCTGACAAAATATTCTTTAAAGACTAGATAATCTAATTTATCATAGTCCTTATCCCATATGTAGGTCCATTCCTGTACTAGTAATAATTTTTTTTTGTGCATCCTGAGACCTTATATGCATGTGGTGGGACCAAATATTCTTCCCACTAAATAAAATTATATGGCAAAGTAGAGAGTACCACTTAAAATGGAAAATATGATTGTCCTTTTTAAGTGAGCTTAAGGCTTTATGAATATCCTCTGCAATATATAGCATGCATTTTCATATGGCTTGTTGACATCCCTACTTTGAATATTTATTGCCAACACCTTTAAATTTATTGGAATCTAGGGCTTGCAATATATGCCCAATATTTAGTAGAGGGAAAAGTATATTTTTATAAAGTAACCCTCAAACATATCATAGTTGAATGGCTCCAACTCCCCATTGGTAAACCTCCTTATTTCTCTATTTTCCCTCTAGGCCTAAAGCTTGGCAACCACTTAACTCTATAACCTTCTCTATACCTCTAGTATTCTTTGGCCAAAACATCCAAATCTATCGGTAGTTGAGCATTAGTGTCCAAATTGAACACTTTACAAATGTAGGTCCTATTTAAATTCATTAAAATTATCCATCTATAGCTTATACAAAGCCATTTTATCTAGATTATATGCTTTTGCAATTCCTTTGATAAGGTATAGATTGATAAGAATATTGGGAACCACCAATCTCCCAACCCCAATCTCCAAATGATGTAGATGGGTTTGTCGGCTAAGCATTTTCTGAAAGTGTATTTAAAAGGAGCATATCCTTGAATTGGAATGATAAGGTCTCTGCAATTCTCATTTTCATCAATAATTTGGTCTATAAAAATTCCTAAACCTTGTGACATTTTGCATCTCTTGGATGATCCAGGAAATTGAGCCATGATGTCATTATCAAGACCTCTCTTCACACCCCTTGATGTCTCAGCCATGGATTTTTGTTTTAGGGTTTCAATTTATACAAGGTAGGGCTTAAAATTTTAAACTTCTTGAAAGAATGATCCTTTAAAATTTTAAACAATTCACCAACTTTTGTTTTAGGGTTTCAATTTATACAAGGTAGGGCTTAAAATTTTAAACTTCTTGAAAGAATGATCCTTTAAAATTTTAAACAATTCACCAACCCTTTCTAAGCCCTAATTTACTTTTTATCTCTAACAAACATGAAATCCCCATTTTCAAACCAAAATACAAAAAAGAAGGTATGAATTAACTTACAGGTTAATATTGTTGTAAACTCTAGAAATATCATAGAAAACCATCATTTACTTGGAAATCTATATCAAATTCACTCTAAAACCTTCATTTTGTGCTTTGAATGATACAAATGCTTGTAATTATGCCAATACAATAAAAAACTTGGTAGATACAGATAAAATCCACCATTAACATGTCTTCATATGCTTGAGGGTATGACCAATGGTAGTTGTTCTTCATTTTTGAATTTGGACCATCAATTTAATGAAGATCAATGGTATTCATGAAAATTTGAAATCTTTTATGTGAGGAGAAAGGCCTTTTTTCTCTTTTATGCTGATGTGGAATATGTGTCAACATTTTGGGGAC